>JAFJYJ010000025.1:0-1200000 GCA_019022615.1 Acacia melanoxylon
TACATGAAGCCTCCTGACTAATCTGGATGGAGGTGATGTAATAGTTATCTTAATCATGTAGAAGTATTTTTTATCTCTAATTTAAAGAAAGAATTTTTTATGGTTTTGACCTCTGCTTCTTTTGGCAATTTATGTGGTTATGAAGGTAAATTGTCGGCACTTGAATGTAATCTCTTCCAGTACGGATAGCCAGTATATAGTTTGAGTTTGTATATGCGCTTGATGGTGCTCTTTTTGTTGAAAATTGTTTGAAGGAAAAGCCTGGATTATTGTTCATAGCTATACTACCTTTTTCTTCTTGACATAGTTTGTTTTCATTGCAACTTGTACCGGTCTTCTTTTGTTTCATTGCAACTTGTACCGGTCTTCTTTCAATTCAATTTGGAACATGTGAAGGACATATACTAATACTGTAACTTGTTATTGATGATTAATCCATTTGTGTGTGTATTGCTATCAGTAATTGCCAATTAGAAGTTCTGTTACCTCTTAGTAGGCAATTCGTCATGAAGCTTTCACCCTGCTATGGAGGGCCAAAAAGAATTTGTTCAAATTGACCCTAATGATCTGTTTCCTTATCTTCTAGTTAATATTGGATCTGGTGTTAGTATGCTCAAGGTACATTTGCCCCCCTCTTTCCTCATTTTATTACCTTCTAATCTCTTTAGTTTATATGCAGTAAATACTAATGAATTGTGATCTACTTCTAAATTTGAACCTGCATAGGTTGATGGCGACGGGAAATTTGAGAGGGTTAGTGGCACAAATGTTGGTGGTGGTACGTATTAGCTTGGAAGGCTTTTGACGAAGTGCAAGAGGTTATCTTTTATATTTGCTTAATTTCAATTTATTTACTGTTATTTTGGTATTATTGCTGAAGTAATTGTTGGAATGAATTTCAGTTTTGATGAGTTGCTGGAGCTGACTCAAAAAGGGGATAATAGGGCCATTGATATGCTTGTTGGGGATATTTATGGTGGTATGGATTACTCGAAGGTAAATTTTTGGGGTTGATCATTTTGTTGTGTAATCCTGCTGAGAAAATAGATTTAAACCAACTTTTTATTTATAGATTAGACAGACTTGAATCATTTAATCCTTTGATTTGTCGGCATGACTAATATTAAATATTTCTAGATTGGCCTATCGACACCAAGCCATAGCTTCAAGTTTTGGCAAGGCTATATCAGAAAAAAAGGAGCTTGAAGACTATAGACCTGAAGATATCTCCTGTCTCTTTTACTTTAATGATTTCATACAATATTGGCCAGGTGGGCTACTTTGATTTTAATTTTAACCAACATTTTTACAAAAATAAATAAATAAGATGGAACTTCAGTAGTTTTCATGTTCTATTGCAATATCTATTCTCCCAGAGTACCCAACTAATCTGTACATTTTTCTTCTCTTCTGTGCAGATATCTTACTTGGAATGCACTGCGATTTGGCTGAAGCGTATCTTCTTTGGAGGATTTTTTATAATGGGTCATGCATATACCATGGACACCATTTCTTTTGCAGTTCAATTCTGGTACTTAAATTACTTATCACTTCACTTGGTACCAAAATTTCTTTTGAGAGTCTTTAGATTGAATTACTTGTGATTTAGGTCCTAAAGGACAGCACAAGCAATGTTCTTGCGACATGAAGGATTCCTGGAGCATTTGGTGCGTTTATGAGCTATGAAAAAGCATGGTTTAGATGACCTCATGGTGCATCAGTTAGTTGAAAGATTCCCAATGGGTGCCCCATATACTGGAGGCAAGATTCATGGACCTCCACTCGGTGACTTGAACGAGAAGGCAAGTGTTAGCATCCTGCTGGAGATAAATAGATAACTTTTTCAGTTGTTTCTGCTTGTTTTCATGTAATGAGTAACTTATTAGTCAACTTAGGAATTGTTGCCTGCTATCAGTTCTAAAACCATCAAAGAGGCCCCACTTAATTATTTCAAAGGTTTGTTTTGAGGTTCCAATAATTAAATCACCAAGAGTTACCCCGTTATTGAGATTCTCTGGATTCATAATTCGTTCAGGTTGACATTTCCTACACTAACTTGGATGACTACCAAAGGTAAGAAGTAGTAATTAGAAGTGAATAATGTACAAATATTATAGTATGAAGTGTTGTGTAATAGGATGAGGAGGAGAAGTGAAGGTTGCTAACCAGAGTGACATCCTTGTCATTTATGTAAAGATTTCTTACAAGACAAACATGTAAAATGCTCCTATACACAGATGTATCTATTAGGACCCATTTGGTTGTAAGAACCAGCCTTAATGGAAAGAATAGGAAAGGGGAAAATGAAGGAAAGGAATTAATGAAGCTATGGTCATTTTTGGTATGTCACGTTAAGGAATAGGAATTTAATGTTTATTTAAGTTTGGTTTCATAATAGAGGTAGAATAGGAAGGGAATAAACTGAGATATCATGTTATCCTTGAAAAATAAAATATTATATTTGACCCAAAAAGCACCAAAAAGCGATTCCCTGGTGATCAAATATACTGTGTTCTGACACCCATATAAGTTTGATAGCTTGATGAAAAATTGTTGGGTCTTCCTTTTTTGATTGAAAGCCTCCATTTCTGACACCCACACAAATTTGATGGCTGGATCTAGTGCAAACCTCTTGAACAGTCAAGATGGAGAGCTCTGGCAATGGTTATTGCCTCTGGTTGCATTTTAACGAGTTTATTCACAGCAGGGGGTGAAGATGCTGAGACCTTTAAATTGTTAGGTTACATGGCTAGTCTTTGGGGCTCTGGATGACTGGGCATAAATGATGCAGCATTATTTTGATCTCTCATCCCATCTTTTGTTCACTCCCCTTTCCTTCCAGTCGCTGAAGACTTTCCTTTTTATTCATATTGATGAAAGCTCATTCCCCCATGAAAGCTACTGTATATGGGCTCAGCCATCTAAAAGTGCATTATGAAGAGAATGGACCGTTCTTTCCTTTCCATGGGCCCCTTTCTGCAAATAAAAAGGGCCTAACTCCCCTATTTACTGCCTACTGCAATGAGCACATTGATTCAAATTTCAATCAGCTTTTGTGTTCTTTTTGTCAGTTGCCTGATTATCTTGTGTTAATAATTAACATTAGTGAGGGGTGTTTTATTATACCTTTGAAGTGCAACTTCTTGGTTAATGATATTTTGAATAATAGGAGCAATCAAATAGTGGTTGTTGACAAATTTTCACTAGAATAAAGAGAATAGAGCTGTGCTTAAATTGTACCTGACCTGTGGTATTCCTGAGCATGTCTCCTAAATCCATGTTTATTGTCCTGACTTCTTGATGGACTGAATACGTATGTGTTGGTGCCTTTGGTATGATAGAACTTGAAGGAAATAGATAAAGAAAAAGACAAATCTAGAGTCAGAATCTAACTCCAGCCAACACAATACTTCTGCGAAAATATATCTTCATTCATAATCCACTCAAAACAGAATACAAGTATTTATATAGTCTTACTAGATAATAACTCCCTATAATAACTTACACAATACATATAAGAACTAATAACTTCCTCGTAACAACTTACATAAAACATAATAACTTCTCCTAGCTGATAATAACCCTCCTAACTTCCATTAACTTCCTAAACCTGCGTCTTTCTCTTTCTGGAATAAACCAAGAGATGTTAATTCCTAACATGGTAGCAGTAAAATCTAAGATGATCGGGATACAAATATTCTTGGGTTGAATTGCCTTTAGTTCTTTTACTTTTATATGGAAGCTGCTTGATCCGTTAGGATATTGTATTTTTATTTCTAAATTTCACTCTGATTTTAGTGGTTCCAATGCAGATTTCATGGATGGAGAAGTTTTTGCAAAAGTACTGAGATAACTGCACCTGTGCCAATGATTCCACCTGGAACTACTGGAGTTGGGGTTTTGGAAGTTCCTTTGTCAAAAGGAAGTACTTTGCGACCTGATGCCAGTGCTCTAAATGTTGGTGTACTCCACCTAGTACCGACATTGGAAGTGTTTCCATTATTAGCAGACCCTAAAACGTATGCATGATTACTTGACACTTTCTGTTCTGAGAGTAGAAACACTTCATCTTTATTTGCTGCTTTTATGCTATTATGTTTTAGTAAATAACATTACCTAATAAGATGACTATGCTGGCAATTTTGCTCATCTAAACATGTGCATAGATTTGTTGATTAGCGACTATCCTAGACTGCAGCAGAACAGGTTTTTTACCCTCCTTTTATCATCACCTTGCTCCTAGCCAAAGAAAAATTATTTTCTTACTAAAATGTTCAGTTTAGAAATAAATTTTCAACTGCCACACCATCAGTGCTGCCAACGTCATGATTAAAAACTATCTGAGGAGAAGTGTGTTGTTAGTAATTACACTTTCTTTCAGCTTGTCATGCAGTTTATTATTGTTTTTTTTTTCTTTAGGGTATTTATCTGTTATTACCATTTTTTATTTTAACTTGAACTACAAATTTAATCTCTACAGGTATGAGCCTAATACTATTGATCTCTCAGATCACAGTGAATTAGAGTGAGTATATTTATTTAAATTGTCTAGCTCTATATCGAAACATTTTAATTTAAAGCAGAGATTTAATAATCTTCCATGATTTTCTTACACATTGCTTACGTGAAATTTGTCTGTAATGTAGATATTGGTTCACCATTCTGTCAGAGCACTTGCCCGATCTTGTGGACAAGGTAAATCATATTGCCTAAATGCTCCTGACCTCATTGTGTGGTGTTTATATTTGTTTGTGCATATGCTGATTTGTATCTATGTGAATGTTGATTACACCGGACAATTTGAGATATCCATGCACATCATAAGAGACTTCAACACAATTTTTCTTATCAGGTTCTGTATACAAATTAAGAAAATCAATTTTATCAACTAAAGTGGGCACAAACTAGAGGAAAACCTTTAAGCATTTTAACTTTACATATTTCAATTTTCTTTTGTACTTTTCTCATATCAGTCTCTACACAACTTGCATAACATGGTAAGCTGAAATAAAACATTATGAGCCGTGTTTAATCCTATTACAAAAGCTGAGGAAAGAATTAGAAATAAAACACCAGGCAAATGAGAATGATAGATCAAACATTGAAACCCAAAGTTCCCTGGCACATTTCCTGTGAGCTTTGACTTCTTTACCCCCCCTAAAATTTCTGAAATGTTGTACCAGAAGGTGGTCTTAGCTTCGTGGAAACTCCAAGATTCACTGAAAAGCCAAAATTCTATACCAGATATCTAATGACAGCCGTACAGTGTAATAAATGGTTACTGTTCTTTGAAATCTAAATTCTATTAAGATATTAGTTCCCCCCCTGGTTGCTGGTATCATACAAGTTTTGACTTTCATGTTTTTTAGACAATTTGAAGGAGCATGCGATATAGTTACTTATATAGAAGTTTTACAGTAATCCTTTGAGCTTAGTAATGGAATGGTTGATAGCGTTTGGCTTATTTGTTTTTTCACTTTGCTGCACTTTCTTGCCCATCTTGTTGGAAATTATGGTAGGCCGTAGCAAGTGAAGGTGGTACTGATGACGCCAAAAGAAGGGGTGATGCTTTTGCTCGTGCATTTTCTGCACACTTGGCAAGGTAGCTTGGCATAAGTTTCCTGTTTAGGCTTACTTTCGTCATTGAAGCATAGATTTTTAATTTGATAATACTTACTTATGCCAGCTAGTAAATCATTTGAAAGTATATGATCTTTCTTATGATTAATCACTTGGATTTATTCCAACTTATTAAGGCATTGATGGATGTTGGATTTTTCTTTTTCTTTCTTTCTTTCTTTCAGTTGTGGGCAAATTATTTATTCTCTGTTGTGTGACAATGTAATTTTGGATTTTGTAATCTTATTATTGTTACAATACTAATTAAGTTTATTCATTTTTATTTTTTAAAAAAACTTTGTTGATTTCATGTGGCTTACAATTATTCCTCTAATAAACTTCCACGCTAATTAAATAGATTGATGGAGGAACCTGCTGCCTATGGGAAGTTAGGCTTGGCCAATCTTTTGAAATGAGAGAAGAGTGCTTGAGAGAATTCCAGTTTGTTGATGCCTATAGAAGCATAAAGCAGAGGTAAGTAACGTTTATAACATCAAGCTATAACAAAGCAGAGGTAACTTTTAGCCACCATGTTTCATATGCAAAAGCTTCTCAGGCAACCAACCTAGATCAACACAAGTTGGATGATAATTTAAATACCAAAAAGGATGCAATACCAGCACACTGAAACGCATGCATGGTGCTTTATCTAATTAATATTGATTTTTTTTCCTCAGAGAAATCATTGAAGTCATTATGCCGACTTATTTGGCTTTTACATATCCAATCGCTATCATAGATGAGTTATGAAAATATGGATAGTCTTTCAGGCTGTTATTTCCTTGAAAGACATCTTGCAAGAATGCAAGCTTTAATTGTAGAATTTGAATATATTTGAAAAGGCAGGAAAAAAGAGTTTGTATATAATGCCAGTAAAAACTACCTTTCTGGCTGTTTGCCTATATTCTCTTAATTTCCTCATTGTTTATAATCTATATTTTTTATTTTTAAATTGTATATATAACAGGGAAAATGAAGCTTCACTTGCTGTTTTACCTGACTTGTTTATGGAGCTTGACAGTATGGATGAGGTATGCCTAAATAATTTTATAATCATCTAAACCAAATTGCTGCGAGGAGTAAGGAGTCAGATATTAAATTAAATCTTTCTTTTGTAGTTTGATGATTGATCCCATTGGCAATTTTCTCCTCTGTGAATGAAATATTTTTTTTATATATTAGTAAATTGTATAGAGGTAAATCTGCATAAGTTAGGCTAATCAGACCCAATGCTTAGTCCAAAACTCATACAAGTTGGCAAACATGTCGTCATCTAGTATATGTGGCATGCTTAAGATGAGATAGCCTCTCATAAATTGGCTTTCTAGGCAATCTAAATCATCCTTTGTTTCAGGAAACAAGATTGCTTGCGCTAATTGAAGGTGTCCTCGCTGCAAACATTTTTGATTGGGATCTCGTGCATGTGTGGATCTTTATCATCAAGGAACAATTATTGAAATTTATAGAATGAGCCGCAATAAAATGCAGAGACCTTGGCGGGTGTGTGTATCTAAATTGCAGTTGATGAGCGTACTTGGTTTCTGAATTTATTTATCATAGTTGATTATAGGATACTAAACCAATCTTTTGCGTTTAGGTGGATAATTTTGATGACTTCAAAGAGAGAATGTTAGGAACTGGGGACAGAAAACCTACCCCCACACAGAAGAGCTTTGCTGTTTGTGGATAATTCAGGTGCTGATGTTGTTCTAGGGATGCTTCCCCTAGCACGAGAGCTCCTTCGGCGTGGAACTGAAGTGAGTTATCTCTCTTCCTCACTCATATTTTATATGATTTGTTTTGATAATTTTGCTTTTAGTGATCCTGGCAAAGTGACACGATTTATTACTGTAGATCACTACTACTATGGTCACATCAGTTGAACAGTGTTTCTGAACAGTATTCTTATATCTTTTTATTTTATTTTACTGTGTATCCTTGATTTCTATGTCTTTTTGGAAGTTTAATTATCTTCACACAATGCAGGGGGCAGGCGATTCTAATCGATAATAAAGTTAAAAATAATAATGAATGTTTTCTGTCTATCAGTTCAGCTGCTTTTCAGTTACCTGGTTCTTTCCTTCTGAATTTTGTGATACGCTTGAAGGTCTGAATGGGCGTATTCTTGCAGGTGGTTCTGGTAGCAAATTCCCTTCCTGCATTAAACGATGTAACTGCAATAGAACTTCCTGACATTGTGGCTGAGGCTGCTAAGGTCTGTCTTCATGAACTTTAGTTTCTGATCTTTGTGATGTTTAGAGCACCCCAATAAAATTCGAGCATATTTTTGCATCTGTTTAAATGTCTTGTTGGAAGATCCCAATGTTGGTCACCTTATTCTTCCTCTCCATATGTTGCTTTACTATAATTTTTGCATTATTCATTAGTTAAAACTGTAGTACTAATTCTTCTAGCCTACAGCATTGTGACATTCTTAGGCGAGCTGCCGAAGCGGAGACTTACTCGTGGATGCAATGATTAGCCCTTCAAACAGCTCAAAAGAAAGTTCAACTTCAGTTCCCTTGATGGTTGTTGAGAATGGGTGTGGAAGTCCTTGTATAGACTTAAGACAGGTCAGCTCTGACTTGGCTGCTGCAGCAAAAGATGCTGATTTGGTGAGAGGCTCATTCTTTCTATTGAGTAAATACCATTTCACGGTCCTCGACAAAAAACACAGACCCCATTTTGGCCTTTTTACAAAAAAATCGACCCTTATTCGTCCTTTTATTAATTTAAAAATGATATTTTGGAAATTCGTGAGGGATCAAAATGTCGGCCAATCGGCCTTATTTTATGGACTAAAAATGACCTTTTTTTTTTTTTTTTTTGTAAAGGACGAAAATGGGGATCACGTTTTTGTCGAGAACAGGAAAGGATATTTACTCCTTTCTATTTGAGAAGGTCAGAGAAAAACCAAGGAATCATATTCTAATCAAAGCTTTTGTTCTTTGCAGATAATTTTGGAAGGGATGGGTAGAGCGCTTCATACCAACCTCAATGCTCGGTTCAAGTGTGATGCCTTGAAGGTAAGATGGACTGGTTTTAGAGCTATTGTATTAGTCACATGCTCGATTTGTCACGCGCTTCCACGTAAATTTGACACAATTTTCCCTTTCTTTTGTTTTTTTTTTTAACTCTTTGGGCAGCTTGCAATGGTGAAAAACCAGAGATTGGCTGAAAAGTTGGTTAAAGGGAAAATATACGATTGCATCTGCAAGTATGAGCCTGCTAATTGAGCTCCCTTGTGCAATGTTAATTGTATAGCTGACTCTTATCAGTATATTCGGATGGAAATTTGTTAGAATAAGTAATCATCAATTTCTTAATAATAATCTGGTTTCTGTAATGAACCCGAACACTGTGGGCTTAGTGCATGAAAAGAAAAGCCCAAATCCAATAGCAGCCCAAGTGAGACGTAGTCTACAGGTGAAAAGAAGGCCTTGGAAGCTGAGGGAAATGGAAGAAGAGTAAGCATATAAGGACAAAGTTAGTTATGGGAATGGGGGGAATGAATTTGGCATATCTCTCTTCTCTGACAGATTCCCTCTTTCTGCGATTTGCTTTTTTGCTATTTCTTATTTGCTGTATTTCTTCCATCTTCATTGTGATTTTCTGTGCTTATCAGAACTTTTCATGATTGTAAGCTCCTGAATCTTATCTTGATATATATATATATAAAAACTTTGCATCTGGAGCTAATTGATTGTCCATTACATTTTGTGCTTTCATTGAGTCTATTTCAGCTATAGCAAAGAATACCAGATTAAAGGAACTACGGATAGAGCAAAAGAAGACCAATGAATTTATCGAGGAAGCTCGAAATCGTTTTCTTCTTCATGATAAGCAATTCGACGAGATTGGAAGTGCTCTTCAGTCCTTAGCCTGATCTGTCGACGCTATCAACATTCGGTTAAAAAAAAATACAACTATTTTTGGGTCTTCTTCGGGTGTTCCTATTGCTCAGCTTGTCTTGCCGCAACCTCTGTTTCTTAAATCGGTTAAAATCAATTTTCCCTGTTTCGATGGATCTGATGCTCTTAATTGGATCTTCAAAGCTGAACAATATTTTTCGATATTATATTTATGATCCACAACAGCTAGTGATCGGGTCTGTACGCATGGATGGCGATGTACTTCCATGGTTTCAAATGTTGGAAAAGGCTGGCCGTATTCTACACTGGTTTGCTTTAGCAAAGGCCGTTAAAACTCAATATGGCCCCTCACCTTTTGACTATGCACATTCTCAACTTTTTAAACTTACTCAACAGAGTGTCGGCGGTACTGCGGTACTCTTGATGATTATAATGGCAAGTTCTTAGCTCTTGCTAATTGAATAGACGATGTTTCTGAGCTTGCATTGGTTGACTGTTATTTGGGGGCTCAAAACCATATCTCCGGTGTGATGTTCTAGTGCACGTCTAATGACGATTATTAGCGCTATAACTTACACTCATTTGTTTTTTGATACCCTGTCTTCAGGTTGTGCTGTTACTAAGTATGACTCCGCGGGATCTGTTCGTAGCAAACCTTATTTTGCTTCACAAGCAAAGTGTTAGTTCCTTATGAGGTACAATTGACAGGGTCTTCTCCTCATGCTACCTCTGGTGGTAAGTCTAATCTTCCACCCTTATTACCGATGCTGCTCACTCCGTCAATTAAAAAAATGATGCCGGCCGAAATGCAACTTTGACTGACAAACGGCTATGCTATACCTGTGATGCAAAGTTTTCACCATCTCATCGATGTCCTAATCGACAATACTGTGTTGTGTGACGAGGATGAATCCTTGCTTCTGAAAGGTGATATAGTTACCTTCTGATGCCGATAATGTTGCTGATGCCACCCTGCACCATTTATCTCTCCGTGCCTTACGTGGCACTATGGCGGCTGCTAGTATTCGCTTAATTTTGCTTGACGGCTGTAGCTCCAACAATTTCATCCACCCCAGGATCGTGATCCATTTGAATCTACCATTGGAACATTCTCATGATGTACGTGTTCTAGGAGGGATTGGTCCTATTCTGGCCACTAATGAGGTGGTGCTTGATATACTTGTGAAAATCTGTTATCACACTCTATCTCTAACATTTTTGGTATTACCTATAGCGGGAATGGATATGATCGTTGGCGCTAATTGGTTAGAAACTTTAGGGTCCCATGTTGCCGATTATAATACTTTTACAGTACGCCTTTTAGAGAATGGCAAGATTGTGACTCTTACAGGTTATCGAGGTTCTTCTGTGACTCAGGCTACATGTCATTACCTTATTCACCTCCATCAGACTGACTCTGTCTCACAATTCGTTATGCTTGAACCAGTCGCCCCCACGTCCTCTATTTCCACCACGTTACCGGACGTTCCCAATTATTTGTTGTAGATTCTTCACCATTTTGATGTTTTTGCACACCCACATGGTTTACCACATATCCGTAGTTATAAACATCAAATCGAGCTCAAACCCGATGTTAACTATGTCAAAGTATATCTATATCGATACCCAATGAGCCAAAAAACAAAGATCGAACGAATGGGTTGATTCAACCAAGCTATAACCTGTTCTCGGCACCGGTCTTGTTGGTTAAAAAGAAAGACGGCACCTGACGATTCTATGTAGATTATCATGCCTTGACTGCAATCACTATTAATGCCCACGGTCGACGAACTTATTGATGAGCTTCATGGCTCTGTTTTTTATACTAAGCTTGACCTCAGGTCCGTATTCACCAAATTATAATGTAAGAGTCGGACCGTGCCAAGACAGCTTTTTGCACCTATTTGTTAGTGATCTCATTCGAACTAACTAACGCACCGGCCATGTTTCAAGCCCTTATGAACACCATTTTTCGGTCGTTCTTGCGAAAGTTTGTCCTTATATTTTTTTTATTACATATTAATCTACAGTGCCATATGGGAATTACACTTAGAACATGTGTCAAAGGTTTTGGATTATTTATCCTACAATCAACTCTTTGCGAAGCTTTCCGAATAGTCCTTTGGCCAACGTCGCGTAGAGTACTTAGGCCATGTCGTTTCTTCAATTGGAGTTGAAATGGATCCTTCTAAAGATCCAGTCTATTCGATAATGGCCTTCTCCGCAGAATATCAAATAGCTTAAAGGGTTTTGGGGCTTAGTGGGTATTACCGATGTTTTATCCACCGCTATGCTGAAATTGCCGGACCCCTGACCAACTTGTTGCGAAATGATGCTTTTAGTTGGTCTACAGAGGCACAAAATGCTTTCGACAAGTATAAACACGCTTTGATGTCATCCCCTATTCTAGCATTTCCTAACTTTACCAAGCCCTTTGTTTTAGAAACAGATGCATCTAGAGTTGGCATCGGCGCCATTTAAGTCAGGAGCATCATCCTATAGCATTCTTTTCAAAGAAATTATATCCTCGGTTGCAATCTCAATCTGTGTATGTGGGGGGAACTTTATGCTATCACTGAAGCCGTTTCTAGATTTAGCTATTATCTTTTCGGTAATCATTTTATTATACGGATTTACCATGCTAGTCTTAAGCATCTCAATGTGTAACCGGGCACAGTGAATGAGGGAAAAGAATGAATATTATTAATCATCACTGTGTCTTTATATATACAAAGATGAGGGAAATATACATAACAAACTAAATACATAACAACTTGTAACAGAAAGGGAAAACTGAACTAAATACAACTTGAAACTATGTTACACTATCACCCCCGCAAATGGAGCGTGTATGTTCCGAGTCAATTTGGATGTGAGCTCATAAAAACGAGTAGGATGCAAAGGTTTTGTAAAGATATGCGCAATTTGATCGAGCGAATAGGAAGAAGGTGAATAATCTTGGCTTGAAGCTTTTTCCCTTACCAAATGACAATCAAGCTCTATGTGCTTTGTTCTTTCATGAAAAGTAGGATTTTCAGCCAATTTGAATGGCTGATTGGTTGTCGCAAAAACAGAAGGGCGGGGAGCTACATGGGAAATGAAATCATTCGGCAAATAGACAAGTCATTGTAACTCACAAGTGGTAGAAGCTAAGGCTCGATATTGGCTCTTTCGAAGAAGATTTAGAAACATTAGCTTGTTTCTTGGCTTTCCAAGATATTAAGGAAGAACCAAGAAAGATGGCAAAACCGATGAGCCGTCGGCCGAGTATCTAAACAACTCCGCCCAATCGAATCACTAAAGCTAGCTGGCCCAGTAAATCGGGATCCGAGAAAAAATTATTCCAAAGACACCGGAGCGTTGATTTGATATGCGAAGGACACGATGAGCGGCTGACCAAATGAGTGTCAAGAGGATTACACATAACCGACTAAGTCAGCGAGTAACAAAACTCAGATCTGGCCGAGTGGTGGTGAGATATTGTAAACGACCAATGAGCCTTCTATAAGAAAGAGGATCAAGTAAGGGCTTACCATGATCCTTAGAAAGCTTTAAATGGGGATCCATTGGACAAGTGGCAGGTTTGCAAGCCAAATAACAAGAATCATCAAGCAACTCAAGTGCAAATTTGCGTTGGGAAAGAAATAAGCCATCCTTAGATCTAGCAAGTTTCAAACCAAGAAAGTAACGAAGTTCACCAAGGTCTTTAATAGTGAAAGCGATATCTAAATGCTTGTTTTACCAAGTTAATTTCAGCCAAATCACTACTGACAAGCACCACATCATCAACATACACAAGAATGACGATAAATGCAAAAGCAATAGATGCTTTAAAGAACAAGGAATGATCAAGACTGAATATAGCCATAAGATAGCAAAGCAGAAGATAACTTGGAATACCATTGGCGACTCGCTTGCTTTAAACCATATAGAGACTTTTGTAACTTACAAACTTGATTAGGATGAGTTGGGACAAACCCGGGGGGAAGGTCCATATAAACCTCCTCATGCAAATCACCATGTAAAAAGGCATTGTTGACATCCAATTGATGCAGATGCCAATGCTTTGCAGCAGCAATAGAAAGAAGAAGATTAAGGGTAGTCATTTTGGCAACCGGAGAGAAAGTATCAAAATAATCTATACCTTCGGTTTGAGTGTAACCCTTGGCCACAAGTCTAGCCTTATGTCTTTCAATGTCACCATTAGCTTTAAATTTGGTGCGGAAAACCCATTTGCAACCAATGGTGGCCTTCCGGGTGGTAAAGAAGTAAGAGCCCAAGTCCGGTTGTGTTCAAGAGCACGAATTTACGCATCCATTGCCTCTCTCCAAACGAAAGTTTAATAGCTTGTTTAAAAGTAATGGGGTCGAGTTGGTGACATTATTAACAAAAGAGTGATAAGAAGAAGAAAGGGAAGAATAAGATAAAGCAGAAAATAAAGGGTAACGTGGAGAACCTTTGCGGTGATGATTGGTTAGAAGAGGATGTAAGGGCACAATGAAAATCCTGAGATATGAAGGGGTTTGTGGAGCCTTGTGGAGCGACGTGAAACATGAATAGAAGAAGATGTTGAATTTGAGGGAATGGGATCAGAAATGGATAAAGGAACAGATGAAGTAGGGGAAGAGGGAAGGGAAATATCATCTAGGAGAGGGGAACAAAGCTGCGGTTCAGGCAAAAGGGGTGGTGAATTGCTGCCATTTTTGAAAGGAAACACATGTTCATGAAAAAAAACATCACGAGATAAAAAAATTTGATTATTCGATATATCTAACAATGTAAAAGCTTTGGAACCAGTGGGAATACCAAAAAAAATACACTTGCGTGCTCTAGGATCAAACTTGGAACGATGAGCAGACAAAGTAGAAGCAAAACAAAGAGAACCAAAGACTTTAAAAAGAGAATAAGATGGTGCAACACCATGTAAAAGTTCAAAAGGGGTGCTGTTGTTAATAACGGGGAGATGGCAAACAATTGATTAGATGAGTTGCATGAAGAACCAAAAAGGACCAATATGAAACAGGAATATGAGATTGAAAAAGAAGTGCTCTAGCAACATTCAAAATGTGTTGGTGCTTACGTTCAACGAGACCATTTTGTTGAGGAGTAGCCACACAAGATGTTTGATGAATCACACCATTAGAAGCAAAAAATTGAGCCATATTGAATTCAGCACCATTGTCAGATCTTAAAATTTTGATGGTGGTGCAAAATTGGTTTTTAACAAAAGCAAAAAATTTGGTAAGATGTTGGAAGTTTGATTTGTTTGTCATTAAAAAAAGCCGGTATATCGAGAATAATCATCAACTATGGTAAGAAAATAACGATGACCTTGAATAGATGGGGACCGAAAAAGGGCCCCATATGTCAACATGAATCAAATCAAAAGTTTTATTGCATGAACTTGTGCTTACGGGGAAAGGCAAACGTTTACGCTTTGCAAAATGACAAGCATCACATGGAAATGAAGCGAGATACGGGAATATCGAGAAACAAATTTATGTAAAATTGAAAGTATAGATGCGAGATGGGTGTCCCAAGCGCATATGCCCGGAGAGTGGAATTTGAAACGCAGGAGTGGTATTGGTCAAAGAACACGAGAGGGTTTTGTCGGATAGTTATATCTGCGGTAAGTAGGTATAAGCCCTCAAAAAGCCCTAGGCTGAACCAATCATCGGCGAAGGTTGAATTGAGTGTATCGACAAAAATGAGAATCAAATGTTAGGAAACAATTTTGAGCAAGCGCGAAAAGAGACAAGATATTGAAGGAAAAATTAGGAAGAAAAAGAACATGGTGCAAAATTAAAGAATCAGACTTTCTAACTATACCAGAGAAGCTAGCAACAGCCTTAGCACCAGTTGGAAGACTTACATTAATAGGAGCAATTGATGTATAAACTGAGAATAAAGCCAGGGAACAACATACATGATCAGTTGCTCCTGAATCAATGATCCGGAGACAGATGAATTAGATGCGAGATACCTTCGGTTGAAGCGAAAGCGAGAGCGAGAAAAGTGATTAACCGAAGGTGGAGAGTTGAGAAGACTGAGGAGTCGTTGATATTGATCAGAAGACAACTGAGGGAGAATAGTGGCGTCTGGAGATGAAGCAGGAGCAGATACAGATTGAGGAACAAGACCAGAACCCTGAGTGCCAACTTGATTCACCACAGGAGAAGAGCCATTTCCAACGCAGAACCATTGCGAAACTTAAAACCGGGAGGAAAAACCGTGCTTCCTATAACAAGTGGCTTCGGGGGCGACGAGGCTTACCACAATGAGAACATTGTTTTTGAGTCGACCCGGGAGGATTATACTGGGAGTCTTGGCCCGTGAGAACTTTCGAATCAACAAGAAGAATAGGAGGAACCGGATGAAGCTCACGTTCTTGTTGAGTGATCAGAGAAAACACACGAGTAATGGAAGGCAGGGGATCGAGCAGCATAATTTGGGATTTGGTGGAATTATACTGCTCATTGAGACCTTTCAAAAACCGGATCACCTGATCCTCTTCTCGGTGACTAAGAGCAGTACTGATCAAACCACAAGAGCACGGTTTCAACGGACGAATATTGATCATTTCATCCCATAAGATTTTCGGATGGTGAAATACTCACTTACTGCTAATCGAGGTTACCTTGTCGTAAGGTGCAGATCTCCTCTTGAAGATCGAGAGATTCGGAATAGGTCCGATTGAGAGAATCTTGAACGCGAGATCGGTCCAAGTCTCGAAACGAGTCGAACCACTGAGAATACTCTTGGCTATTGTTGGAGAGAGTGAACGAGTGAGCCAACCTTGAACAAGGTTATTGCGGCGTTCCATGCCGGAAAAAAGAGGATCGGTCGACGACGGAGGAGCTGCGAACCGTCAATGAATCGAAGTTTATTCTTCGAGAGGAGCGCCATACGCATTGCTCCGGCCCAACCGTGATAATTTGTGCCGTCGAGAGGAGAGCAACGAGTACAAGCGCCGGGTTTTCATTCGGATGAATGTAAAAAGGAGAAGATGAATCATCCTTGGAATAGGTATAGCGGAAGCAACGGAAGAAGAGGTAAGAGGATTAGGCCGATCGGAGGTGGAATCGGAGGCCATTGAAGCCGACGATGAGGAGAAATTAGGGCTTGGACGGAGAAGACAAGGGAATCGAAGAGGAAGAAAGAGAAAGTGGGTAGGGAAATGGTGGTGACAGTGCGAGAGGAAAAAAAATAAACACGTGGCTCGTGATACCATGTAACGGGCATAGTGAATGAGGAAAAGAATGAATATTATTAATCATCACCGTGTCTTTATATATACAAAGATGAGGAAATATACATAACAAACTAAATACATAACAACTTGTAACAACTTGTAACGAAAGGGAAAACTGAACTAAATACAACTTGAAACTATGTTTTGTCACAATGAGCAAACTATTCATACTGCGAAACAGGAAGCTTGTTTGTCGAAGCTCATGGGATATTGTTTCACAATCGAATATAAACCGGGGAAATCTAACCAAGCGGCAAATGCTTTATCTCGGGTTGCTTGCATGTCACTTTCGAAGATTGATTATTCCTTTATGAGGATTTCATATATGAACATGTTCGTGTCTCTACATATATTGCTGATTTCAAACTAAGGTTTTTGCTGATCAACTCCCTCACTATACAATTAAACACCAAGATTTATATCGGCACGATCGGTTAGTTATTCCCCGACAAGATCGAGATTGTTCAACGTATTCTTTATGAATTCCATGTGTTTGTTTTGGGTGACGGACACGCAGGTTTTCTCCTCACATTTCATTGCATAGCTTATCTATTTTTTGGCCGAAAATGCGCTACGAAATTCGGCTTTATATTCACAATTGTTCAATCGGTCAAGATGCTAAAATTTCGATTTACATCCTCGGCTTATTGAATCCTTTACCCATTCCTGAACGTATCTAGGAATATGTGGCCATGGATTTTATAATTGGCCTACCAGTAATCAGAGGGTATTTAGTTATAATGGTTGTCATTGATCACCTCTCTAAGTATGCTCACTTTGCTCCACTACTCCGCCAATTTTTCTAGTCAAACGGTGGTCGAGTCCTTTCTCCGAGAATATACTTCGCCTACATGGCTTACCTAAGACTATTATTTCGAGCGAGAGACAAGGCTTTTACAAGTTCCTTTTGGCGTACTTTGATGAAACTACAGTGTACTCAAATTGTGTCTTAGTTCGGCCTACCAGCCACAAATTGACGGACAATCGCAGGCTCTTAATAAATGCCTCGAAATGTACCTTCAGTGTTATGTCTACGAGTATCCTCAGCGATGGCTCTCTTATTTTACCATGGGCTGAATTTTGGTACAATTCCTCTTTTCACTCTTCCATTGGTATGGTGCCTTTTAAAGTTGTTTATGGTCGTGATCCACCCCCGTTTTGCGTCACTCTTTGATGGAAGATACGGTGACATTTAAGTTCAGTTGTGTTAGAGAGATGAATTACTTGATTTGTTGAAACAGAATTTACACAAAGCTGTGAGCAATAGAAGTTTTATCTTGACAAAAGTCGCATCGATGTTGTATACCAGATTAATGGCGGGTCTTGGTCAAGCTTTAGCCTTATCAACAACACTCGGTCCATCTTGAAAATATCACAAGCTTCCATGCAATATTTTGGGCGATTTCGGGTGGCGAACGGATTGGAGAGGTTGCATATCGCCTTGATCTTCACGAACAATGTCGTATCCACCCCGTGTTTCATGTCTGTTTTGAAGAAATTTCATGGTGAACAGAAGGATTCGCTTTATCTGCCATTACCATTACTTTTACTTCCAGAAGGGCCACTTTGTCAACCTGTTGAGATTCTTAATAGCCGCACGATTACCCATTATGGCCGGCAAGTGCCCCAGTACGCTGGGATGGGTACCCTGAACTAACTTGGGAAACATCCGTTGATTAAGACGGTGGGCTTAGTGCAACTCAAGTGAGACGTAGTCTACGGATGAAAAGAAGGCCTTGGAAGCTGAGGGAAATGGAAGAAGAGTAAGCATATAAGGACAAAGTTAGTTATGGGAATGTGGGAATGAATTTGACATAACTCTCTCTTCTTTGGCAGATTCCCTCTTTCTGCGATTTGCTTTTTTGCTATTTCTTATTTGCTGTATTTCTTCCATCTTCATTGTGATTTTCTCAGTGCTTATCGAACTTTTCATGATTGTAAGCTCTGAATCTTATCTTGATATATATATATATATATATATATATAAAAACGTTGCATCCGGAGCTAATTGATTTGTCCATTACAGTTTCCCTTTAAAAAAGAGGGTTAGGTGCATTTTTGCTCTTAAAGTATGCCCAGGAGTAATTTTGCCCTTTGAAGTTTTCGGCGTAGCAATGTTACCCCGAAGTTTTAAAACGTAGTAATGTTGCTCCTCGTAAAAAAACCTAACGGTCAACTAACGTTGACGTTAGTTGACCATTAGAGTTTTTGACGGAAGGGCAACATTGCTACGTTTAAAACTTCATGGGCAAAATTACTACTTTTTTTTTTTAGAGCAATGTTGCCCCTAAAGTTTTAAAACGGAGCAATGTTGCCCCCTCCGTCAAAAACCCCGACGTTGACCGTTAGGGTTTTTAACGGAGGGGCAACATTGCTCCGTTTTTAAAACTTCAAATGGCAACATTGCTACGCCGAAAACTTTCAGGGCAAAATTGCTCCCAGTGCGCATACTTTAAGCGGCAAAACGCACCTTAACCCTTAAAAAGAATAAAAGTTTGATCATTGGTCTATAACCGAGATGAACTTCTCTTTGATCTTGTCGATCGTTAATACCGCATTTGCTGCCCTACCTCCTCATCCCGACGCAATCGACGAACACTTCTAAATTCTAATTTGTTTGTTGGCCCTTTTAGTTTGGTTTAAAACGTTGAGAAAGTTACTACTCTATATTTTTCCAATAAAAACATGATTTGCAATCAAATTGTTCTGAAAAATTGTTGTGAGTTTTGTGGTAGAACGTCATATGATTTTTGGTAAAAACATTGGATAAATGTTTTTGTTAATGTTATTTGATGGGCTAATTGTTCAATATGTCTTTCACTTTCATATCTATGTAGGAGTTGTTGAATATTAATTGGAGAATTTTATGGTTCCTTAATTTAATATTTAAGGCTCAGTTCGTGGACCGGGGGGTGGTTTGGGACTTCTATTATCATCCACAAGTTCCGACGTAAAGATTTCACAATTACTTTTCAAATTTCGAAATATAAGAATTTATAAATAATTTTCTAAATTCTTACATGGAAAATTTAAAAATCTTCTTTATTTAATACATTTAAGGGAAAAAGACATTTAAATACCATTTGAACTTACAAAACCTCAAAAAGTCTAATAACGCATGGAAATACCATTTGGAGCTTTGGCCAGCATTGGTGCTCTGGTGAGGGTGCCTTTTTTTTATTATTATTATTATAATTGAAGAGTTAAAGTGCAAATTTTCTTCAGAAGTTTTCACTGAGGAAAAATGTTACCCTGCAAATTTTCATAGGTTCAATATTGCCTTCGAAGTATTAAAATGGGGCAATATTACCCTTTTCTGTTAAAAAGTTAACAGTTAACGTTAGTCTTTTAACATATGAAGCAACATTGCTACGTTTTGAAGTATTAAACCTAAAAAAACTTTCAAGGTAACATTGCTTCTTAGTGAAAATTTTTGGGGCAAATTTACACCTTAACCCTTAATTAAAACATTAGGGGCATTATTATAAAATTACCAACACTTTAAAAACTTTAATTCCTCCCTAATCATCTTTGTCATTTCTATGTGTTACTAGATTTTTAAGGGTTTTGTAAGTTCAATTAATATTTAAGTGTCTTTCTTCCTACATTTAATGCCTTTTAGGCTTTTAGTTAGGCCATGTTGTGGGAAAAAAAATAAGAAAGAAGAAAGAAGGGAAAATCCTGAAAAAATATCATTTAAATTTTAAAATCTTAAATAGGTGATTTCCTAACAAAATGAGTTGTTAATTGTTTTATTATTCTTGTTAATCTCATTACTATGGCTGTTAACATGATTTTAAAGTTTATATGGTACTTTTTTGTCTTGGGGGGGGGACACTCAAACGGGTTACCGGGTTTTTTGTAATAATCAAATACGCTATCCGAGTTCAATAGCCTATATCTCCTCATCTTCCTTCGTAGATTGAGAAAGAGATTAGTCATAAGAAATTTTATCCCTTGTACCCAAACAAAACATTTATATTCAACTTATTATTTATCTTGAGGGTAAGTATATAACTTTTAAAAAGGGGAAAATCACATTCAAGTCTGAAGGACAAAAAACAAAAGTCTCATAGTAGATTCTCTTGTCAAAAAGCTTCATAGGACTACAGTGATATAAATTAAAAATGTGAAATTACCTTTTTGTCCCCATTGATTAAAAAAAGAAAAGAAAAGTAATGACATATGATTAGGTGCAATTACTTGTCAATCGTCACGTTATGAGTTATGACTTGTCAAAATAGACATATCCATTTGTCAATCATAAACTTCGAATGCAATAGACTACAATGATGTATTTTTAACAAATTTATGTGCCTATAATGACAAATTATACATTGGAAAGTTTATGTACTTATTTTAATAAGTTATATATTGATGAGTGTATGGCTATTTTGACAAATGTATGTGCTTATAAGCAAGTTCTACACGGTGCGTACGTCCTATTTTGACAAGTCATAAAGTGTCTTGACAAAGACGTATATGTTAACTAAAAGCTTCTTTTGACAATTGGATAAGCCTATTTTAAAAGTCATAGAGTGGTGATTGACAAGTACCTGCACCTAATCATATACTACATCTTGTCCTAATTATATTATAGGACCAAGTTTACAGTGCAATTTGCATTATAAACTTTATCCGTAATTAGGACCGGAAGAAGTATCATGCCTCTCTTTCTTTTTTAAATCAATGGAGATAAGAAGGTAATTTCACATTCAAAATTTATATTACTGTAGTCCGCTTTTTTATAGGAGAATTTATTATGAGCCTTTTTAACTATTTTTTTTATAACCTTTGGAACCTGAGTCCGATTTTCTCTACAACAACAGCAACATTGAAGAAAGGGCTACTCCATGGCTCCTGCAGTGTGAAAACTAAAGTGCATTGTTGGAGATGCCGATTAGTGACTCGGAATTATCGATTAAAAAAAAAAAGATAAACATGTGTAAATTAAATTTTTATTACTAGTATTTAATTAGAATATCGTTGGATATTCAGAATTTGGGACTTTACCAGGCATAAAGCTTATAAGTCATACAATGAGTCTCGATGTTTAAATAGTCAACAAAGCATAAAATGTGATAGTTAAAATTAAGATGTTAGGATCATGTGTAGTCATTTATGAAAAGGGGTAACTATTATTTTTGCTCTGAAAGTATTGACGGAGGAGCAATAGGCACATACAAGTTTTTGTGGGAGCAATTTTGCCTTAGAAGTTAATAAAACGTATCAATTTTATCCTTCCGTTAATTGTGATACGTTTTGTAAACTTCTAAAGGGTAAAATTGATCCTTTAAAAAACTTTCGGATACCCACTACTCCTTAGAGAAAACTTCTGGGGCAAATTGCTACATTTTGTTAACTTTTGGGACGATTTTGCTCTAAAAAAACTTTCATATGCTTAGTGATCCTCAGCCAAAACTTTCGAAGTAAAAATGATACTTATCCCTTATGAAAAAATAGAATTCTCAATGAGCATATACTGAACCAGTTGGGATTGAGAATTTATTAAATATAAAATAGTAAAAAATTGTTTGAAATGATTTAAACATAGGAGAGTAAATCAAGTATTATGAAGTCATCTAAAAAGGGTAGTGAAAGAATGTAAAAAACACTCAAGAAGTTATTTAGTGTGCAACTTTTAATATTACTATATATAGATTAATTTATGTAGTTAACTAAATGCAAGTGGATAAGAAAATGAAGTACAATAACAATTGTAGTTTTGATCCTATCAAAATTTTAATAAGCATAACATATGTATGGGTCGTGAAAGTAATTATGGTAAATCAAAGTCAATTCTACTAAGAATCAAGTTAATTGATAATTAGGTATTGAATCCTTTTTATTTAAGTTGATCAAATTTGAAGAAGAACTATCAAAGTGTACTTGAAAGTAACCAATTAGTTTTGGACCTATTAAAAGGGATTTTAGCCGCTTTAAGACAGGATCTTGAATTTGAATATATAACATAAGAGAGTAATAGAGCATAAATGAGGGAGTAATAGAAGAAGAAGAGGGTGAAAGAGGAAGAAGATACTCTCAAAATTATTTCCCTTTTTCTTTTCTTTTTTCAGAATCTCATCTCCACTTTGAGGTTCACATTTAATTTTTTCTAAAACAAATATTATAATGTTTTATAATTAAATTTTTTAACATTTTGTTTGTGTTGTATTTATGGATTGTACTTGTACATATCATATTTTAACTGTTTAAATTTATTTGTTTATGTTTAACATAATATCTTTATAAAATAAGAAATATAAACCATCTATTTTTTAATCTGAGAGTCCAGATGAAATTCTAAGAAGAAAATAGATAAAGGATTATAAGAGAATCCAATAGTGAGTGATCTCATATTCATTCCTTAGACCTTCAAAGGATTGATTTTAAATAATATTAATGTAGCAACTTACCATCACAAAGGGCGTTTGGTCTAGTGGTATGATTCTCGCTTTGGGTGCGAGAGGTCCCGAGTTCGATTCTCGGAACGCCCCATGGGCATTTGCTTTTATTAGCTCAGATCAACGAATATGGTGTATTTTCGTTGTTCTTGCTCCCATATTTTTATTGAGTGCATTTATGCTTTGAAAATACATAAACTCCATTTAGACTCGGAACAAACATATATTTATTTTTGTTTTAGTTTACCCAGAAGCTTTAGACTTTAGTACTGCATTGTTTTATACATAATCAATTGATAATTATTATATATACTGATCTTCTAGTTTAACTGTGCTCTGTCCAGAGTTTAGTACTAAACTATTCTCTTGCTAATTATATTAATTACTTTAATTCCTACCTGTCTACGATATATTTACTTAGTTTGCCCAGCAACATCTTGATTATAGAGTGCCAAATTATTTCCCTTTTCTGGCCGCTACTTAATACAGAGTGCAAGCCAAATTGAAAGTGGGCAAATAATGCAGCGTTGCTTTCTTCTAGGTTTGTTTTTTAATTTGTTTCTTTGTCTGCACTGTGGCTTTAGAGCGCATGTTATAGCCGTAAAATATTGAGACAAGAGCTTTTAAAAGAAAATGGTACCAGATTAGCTAGCTATATATATAGTGCATTTTCATATAAAAGAGAGCTAAATAATATCTTCCTCGATGTTACAACAAAATCTTAAATAACCTTTCAAATACGTACTGTTCTTCACACAGACACTAGTATATATAAACAAACCAAAAGTAAAGCACCAACGCAGCCCTCCATTTTGGACCCTGTAGCCTCTCGTTCACACCTCTTTAAAATATTCGTGAGGTCAAAAGTAACCCAGGAGACCACCCTAATCAAATAGAAAGAGAAATTCCGCTAAATGACTATATATATATATATGAGCTACCTTCCTCCGTAAGTTGCTGGTCCATAATATATCAATATAGTAGAGAGGAAAGTGATTGATTATGTCATGTGGATCAATTTAACCAACCCCAGCAGAGACACACATGAACAACTGATCTAGCCATTGATCATAATCTGACCATACATGACTTTCAAGCGTCCACTGTCTGATTTCTTAATAAAAACATAACAGTAGTATGAGACAGAAATAGTAAAATAATAATATTTACTTGTTATGCTTTTATTAATAAACCCGACTAGTAAATATTTAGATCAGATCAAAGGGTTTGTTGTGGAGGGTCCATAACCATTGATCATACCAGTCCATGATCCCAACGTTGTAGTGTTGATATAACCATAAGGATCTTTCCCAGCATCAGAACAACCTTGGTGGTGGTCTTGCCATTCAAGAGACAACAGCTTAGGATTTGGCTTCACATCATGAATCGTTGCACCAACATTTTGATCCTCATCATTTCCATGGTAAAAAGAGTCCATTGTGCTATAAGTCCCACCATTACTATTATAGCCATCAAAGTAACACATATTTCCTCCAAAACCCTGGAAATAACTCTGTGCCAACAACCCATTATGGCTATAATTTACCTGATCTGCAATATTCGCTGTAGTATCACCAATATTTCCCATAACATTATTCATCATGAGGCTGGAAGGATTATTCTTCACCATTAGTCCCACTGAATGGGGAAAATGAATAGCATGATGATCTGGGTAACTAGAGGCTGCTGTGAGTTGAAGAAGATCTTTATTATTGGGTAATTCCAACGACTGTGAGTGGTGAACGACGTCGTTTTGTTTCTTGGATGAGACTTTCTTGTTCTTTCTGCAACCTCCACCTACTGGGATGTTTCTCAATGTGCCTCCTTTGGTCCAGTACCTTCTGCAAGTTTTGCAGAAGTACCTTGGCTGAGAGAGACTATAGTTGTTGTAATAGCAGAACTTGGTATTTGTCGAATCGCACCTCGGACACTTCAAAGCTTGGTCTGTTGGTGCTGGCCTTACCCTCCTCTCCATTAATGGTGGAGACGAAGATGAAGAATCCATTGCTATTCCTCCAGATTCCTCTTGAAATGCTCCCTGAAACATGTACGTAAACGTTCCCATCTTCTCCATTAATGATCAGAAACAAACACAATTGAAATATACATTGGGTTAAGATGCAAAAGTTTTCGCTGAGAACTAATACGAAGTTCTTTTAAGTTTAATATTGTCCCGAAAATATTAAAATTGAGTAATATGAAAATATTATTGGAGCAACATCACTCATCTTGAAAGCGAATTCACACCTTAGCTCATATATATATTCATCAAATGTAAGCATCATTATCACATACCTGAAGCCAGTGATCCGAAGATTCCATGCAGACGTGCTCGTGAAGAGGAGAAAAATCCATTGACACGATAATTGAAGCTAGACCTAACTGATCTGATATGGGAGGGGAATATATATTTATATATCAGGTTTCACTGAACTCTTATGTGTTCTAAGTTCTAACCTCTTGTGCCACTGTAATGCAATGCGAATCGGAAGGATTAAGAGGAGTGTGAAAGATACAGAAGTGGTTTGTGTTGTGTTAGTTGGGGAGGGGCCGTAAATAAGAAGGGGGAGAAAGGTGTCGTGTCGGTGACAGGAATGGTGGAACCCACATGTTTTTTATGTGTGTCATCGCACAAGTGAGCCCCACTCGATTTGAGTGATGGGCTATTGACGAAAGGGACGGTGAGATTTGTGGGGTGGAGGGAGATGGGAGCACGAGGAGCGTTGGATGGTAGATAAGGTATGGCGACAACCTGCGTCACAAGGTTGTTTTGTCGTGGAGTGAGAGAGAGACTGTGAGAGAATTGAGAATATTTTAGGTTCCTCGATAAAAGAAATCATACCTTAATGCGCTCTTCTTGAGGGGTCCACTCGCCCTCCCCCACAAGCAAGGGATTTATTCCCTCACACGCCCCTCACGTGCCGCTTTTTTTTCTTCTGTTTATTAATTTTAAAGATGAAATAAATTGATTTAAAGTTAAGGCTTGGTTATAGTTTTAGAAGTGGCTTTGACACTTTAACATGAAGTTTTAAGTTTGTATGAAGGCAAAAATATATATATATATATATATATATTTTGAAAAATATATATTTGAATCTGATTAATCAGATAAAAAATATTAAATATTTCAATTCAAAATTCAACTAGTATTCAATATAATCATTTGGATCCAAATTTTGAAACCCAATCATTTGGATCCAAATTTTGAAAACCAATCATGGTGGTGCTAGTGAGTAGTGACCCACATCCACGTCCTGGTGGTCACCTCCCATATCCTACAATATTCTTCCTCAAATTCCTTCGTGCATGCATTGATTTGATCGAGATGACGTGTCTTATTTCTATTTGAGAAAATTACTTTGATATCCTAAGGAAAAAAATATAATTATAGATTTTTTTTAATAATAAGTGAATAATATAGACCTATTATCATTTTATATTCTAAAACTTGATGTTGCACATAATGTTATGATGTTATGAGACTTTTTAGTAATCATATTCTTCTTTCTAATCAAACCTCACAGTGATTTTTCCTTGCTACCTTCATTACAATAATTCATACATACTCGACCTGACCTTTCGAGAAGAGAGTGTAAAAAGGATTGAACTTGAAGACAATTATTTACATTTTCATGATTAAGAAATCTATATCTCATCACATCTATGTTTGTATGTCAAATATTATTTAAGGGAAAAGAAGTAGATTTAATTTGAAGTTTCTTGGATGCTTCAGAAGCCACACAAGGAGTTGAAACTTAAAACCAGGTAGCTTTGTTGGAGAAATTCAAACTTTGGAACATAGCTATATTCCCAAAGTGAGAAAGAATAATCTCAGAAAAGCTTTAATCAGAAGAGTGACACCTTAAAGCACGACGAGAGGGAGAAGGTGCTTTATATCCACTCAGAAGAAAGAACATTATTTTGTGTGTGTGAGATAGATACTTGGCGTGACTATCACAATAGCTTCTCCCAAAGCACAAACATTTTTAGAGAGCCAAATCCATCCACAATAATTAATTAATCAATCATTAAAGATGTACAGAGCTTTATTTAACCAACACCACTGATTACGAGTCTGCTTAATCATTGTTGACTAATAAAAGCATACAAAGAATGTCTCAGGAGAATAAAGTTGATGATTGGGTACTGTGTGCCCTTGTTAACCACACCGTACGGAGCACTGCGTTTATAAGTTTCAATAAGGTACAATTTTGCCCTTATAAGATGCTCGTAAGAATGCCGCCTTCGAAGTTTTTAGAAGAATGCGATGTTTCGAAGTTTAAAAACGTTAGCGATGTTGCCCTTCGTTAATCGCTAACGGTCAATGTTAGGGTTTTTAATCTGAAGGACAAAATTGCTACGTTTTTAAACTTTATGGCAACATTGCTAAAAAACGTAACAATGTTCCTAAAAGTTTAAAAAGCAAGCAATTTGCCCCTCCGTTAAAAACCCTAACGGTCAACGTTAACGTTAGGGTTTTAACGGAGGTAAGAAATATCGCTTCGCCAAAAACTTCTGAAAGAAATTGTTCTGATCAAGATCTTTAAGGGCAAAATTGCACCTTAACCCTTTTAATTTGTAATGATATGAAGATTGTTGATGAATTAATTATTATGTATATTACCACCTCCGGTTCTATAAGATTCAGTTATAGATTAAGAAAATTAAATTAATTACTTAATCATATCATATATATTGTATATGATTAAATTATATATATTAGTCTATAAGTCGAACAAATTAATTTGAAGAAGAAATAATAAATATAAATACTTTAAAAGAATTTAATTAGCTTCTTTAATTTTCTAAAAAAGTTAATTAGGTCTTATATTTAAGACATGAGATAGTATTATGTAATGAGCCGTAATTTTTGGCGGTTGGTGAAGGGTCATTATATTCACATACGTAAAGACTAAACAGTTAGAGCCGAAACCACTGATTTGTTCTGTAATTACTTACGTTAATCGGTTAATGTAATAATGTGTTTAGGGAAAATTGATAGAGGTGAAATCAGTGTAGTTAATGGATGTGTAAGTATAACATTTTAGAACTTTTTCTGGGAATTACATGTATAATCCTTTTTCTGAACAAGATTTAAAAAAATTGTTTATTGTCATACATGCATAGGATTCTGCAGTGTGATCAACTGTCAGCTTGTAAAGTAGTAATAGTATAAATTAAAGTACCAAGCATCATGTTGATAGATAAAGATTTGAAATCTGGTACACCACCAACCTTCATTCTCAAGCTAAGGATCTTAGTTACTTTCTGCAATCGAGCTTGTTTGTTTTATGCTTTTGTTGTTTCTTCTTTCTTTTATATCAAAACTACTCGATCAAAGCTCGGAAAAAAGCTTATAATTTATACGTAGCACGAGGGATTTTGAAGCGGGAAAATGTTGAAGATGTCTTTTTTTTTTTTTACCCTACACTAAAAATTGTGAATCCTTTTGGCCCAGTTAGATTGGGTTATAATGCATTTTTATCCCCTAAAAGTTTTTTTTGGAGGAGCAATTGGCATCGTACAAAAATTATATAGCACTCCATAAACTTTCCAAATCAATAATTAATGTTACAATTCATTGCTAGTTGATTATAAGACCCAAATACCCAATGATATATCTCACTTAGGTTTGTTTGGTTTCAAGGAAGGGAGTGAGAGGGGAGGGAGAGGAGAGTAATGTTTTGAGCTAATATTAACCCAAAACTTTATTCTTCACTCCCTCCCCCCAAATCAAACAAACCCTAACATTGATCTTGACTTACGGTATTATTCTTACATACGAGCAGGCACAGACACTATCCTAAATCCATTTCATAGTTTTCGCCTATTTAATAATTTTTTGGTTAGATACGTATTTATATTCTCAAGGATTTAAATATAGTTCATCATATTATAACGAACTAACTCATATACTCTTTTTTCTTATAAAATCCGTGCGGTATCCCTAGCCGATAGCTAGAGACTAATACTCCTGAGACGTAGAAATCATCACTACTACAAAATATAGCTTTTACTTCCCTAATTGGCGTCCTATTTTTAAAAAAAAGAAAGTAAAAAATAAAGGCGGCGACATTTTTGTAATTATATCTAAAAAAATTGACTTTTGGCATCTAATTTTAGAACTTAGATGCCAAAAGTGATGCTTTTGGCGTCTAAATATTAACTTAGACTCCAAAAGTATCACTTTTGGCATCTAAGTTTTACAATTAGACGCCAAAAGTGATACTTTTGGAGTCTAATTTCAAAACTTAGACGCAAAAGGGGCGATCATTTTTACCGCCCAATTTTTATTTGGCGCCAAAAAAGGGTTTTTGGCGTCCTAAAATAATTATAGGACGCCAAAACACTTTCAAAATCTCACCGACTTTTCTCACCCACTCTGCCATCTCTCACCTACTTTGAATTAAATGCCCAGTTGCCTCCTCGTTCTCACCAAATCGATTTTTGCTTCCAATCTTCTTTCTTATCAAACTCCTCCTACGCCGGTGCAACACCACCATTAACCTTCAATAAACTCCACCCCACCGTCGCACCACCATCGTGGTTGCCGCCCGCTGGTGAGTAGAGAGAGACAGAAGTTCCGTGAGCAGGGATAATGGGGATCTCTTCGGATTTGTGAAAGACGACAAGGACGGCATCTCCTTCGCGTTCTCTCCTCTACTCCCATCGATCAGATCTGTGAAAGACGGCGATGACGACATCTTCGATTTCAACTTGATGGCGTGGCAGAGAAGAGTTTGCATTTTTGGGATTTTTTTTTAAGTTGTATTCTGCGATTTGTTTTTAAGATTTGTTTCAAAGGTATAATTTTTTCTGTTTTGAGTTTCTGATCTATTTTACGATTTGCTTCTGCGATCTTTGATCTTAATATTCGGACTCTTGATGCTATTTGAAGTTTTTCTCATCGACCATTCTTTGAGGAATTTCTCTACTACATTTTGATTTTGAGATCTGTTTTGTGATTTTTGCTTCTAACTGTTTTGTGATTTTTTTCTTCTAGGATCTGTTCTGCTGTGTGATTTGTTTCTGCTTCCTTCCCTCCCAATCTCAAAATCCGCCATTATCTCCGGCGTGCAAGTGCACCAGATCGAAATTCGGCTTGACAGTTCTATTTTGGATTTTTTTTTAAAAAAAAAAATACTTATGGCGTCTAATTATATACTTAGACGCCAAAAGTCTCCACTTTTGGCGTCGAATTATATACTTAGACGCCAAAAGTCTCCGCTTTTTGCGCTCCCAGGATAGGCGCCCATGTTTTTAGACGTTAAAAGCCTAAATAATAGGACGTTATAGACGTTTTTTTGTAGTAGTGCATTGAAGTGTGTTTTGCCTCTCCCAATAAAGTCTTTTCCATGAACACGACTTGGTTCGAACCCATGACATCATATTTAAGGGATACAACCATCTACTAATTGTTAGTGGCTTTTGTTGGTAACTAACCCCATATATTAGTAGTGAACAACAATTATATATGTATGTGTGAATATTGATTTTGGGGACCAAAAACTGAAGGGGAAAAAAAAAAAGGAAGAAGAAGAAACTTGCATCAGATCATCATTTAAAAGTTTTCACATGCATATATTTTAAGAACAGAAAATTAGCAAATTTAAGCAAAAATAGGGACAAGAATACATGGAAAATTAGAATTGTGGATATGAAAGAGATAATTAAGGAGAAAATGTATGGAGTGGATTAGGTGCATGAACTCTGATTTGGTGAATCTATATACAAGACACATTACATAAACTACTGTGCAGGCCCAATATAATTTTGATGAAATTTATATATATGATCATGAATACAAATTAAAGAAGATTAGAAGGGCTGTTTGTGTTAATTTGGATTATTAGATGATAATCGAGTTTAGCCTAATACTACTAGTAGTAAATAATAATAGTTGGGGGGACATGCCCGACAAAGCCACCGGTGACTGCGGCGCTGTCGGAAAATATAAACCACGCTCTAAAGTCGGCGGCCGCTCAACGTTATCTCTATCCCCTCCTCCGTTTCTCACTTTCTTGTATATTAGGGTTTTTGGCTGTCCACTTGAGCTTTTTTGGACGAAAAACGTGGCAAATCGCCTATCATGAGATTTTTTTTTTTAAAAAAAAAAATTATGTCAGCTTTAGTTTTACTTTTTTAAAAATAAAAATAAATAAATAGCGGGAGTCCCCCTGCTGTCCTTAAATTTTAATTTGTTATGTGTTCTTTTGGAGTTCAAATTTTGGAAACAATCTATCCACTTATATGTAAGATTGGGTGTGTATGTGTATATCTATTCAGATCTCACCTGTTGAAAGTCATATGCACTGAGCCGCTCTTATTATATTATTATTACTATGTGTTTTTTTAATCCTAAGTATCCCCAATCCTCGTCAGATGCTAATCTCCATCAATGTGTAGAAAGAAAAATACTTCATTACTATGTTTAGATTATTATCATTTAACTCAATTTCATATGGAGGAAAAAAAAAGTAAAACAACAAGCTTGAAATATTTGATTAGATATGTTCTCTTTTTAATATTGTAATTTTTTTAAACGCTACATGTTTCTCTTAAGAAATTATACATACCTATTCTAGATTTGTCTAAAAGATACCTCCATGAAAAGTAAATTATACAGATTTTTTTAGAGACAGTTTATGAGTATTTCAAAAATAAAAAGAACATATGTGTTTTATTTTTTTTGTTGAAAAAACAGTATGTAAAATATATTCTTCATATATTTCAAGAAAATATGGCATGTCTATGAATGTGTGTATTATATTATATTTTTTCACATAAGTTGTAATAATTGATTTTGTATAATTAAAATTTCAGCAAAATTTTAAGAAAAGTTTAATTTGATTTTCAAAATTAAAAATACATGCCAGAGGTGTATGGTTTAAGTAACTAATTAATAAAAGTTTAAGAGAGAGATGTGAGAAATTGAGCAATTTTATTACCGGCTATATTGATATGGGAAAAATAATTGATAAATATAGTTCATCCAATACAACCATTGTTGTAAAAAAATTTAGTATAAAAATTTAAAAACTTACGTTATTATGTTTTTACTGGGGTAATACATGTTAAAATATAAGTAAAAATGGTCCTCAGTAAAAACACTACGTAAAAACGGTAAAAACTTTTTCATGAAGAAAAATAGAAAGATATAAATAATTTAGATATTGATGCCCATGATAAAAAAACTTGATTGAAATTGAAAGTGAGAGAACCTATGGAAGTCATGATTTGCACATTCCAAGTTTTGCAAATAAATTGTTATGAGAGCAAAGAGAAGAGGACATGCAACATTTGAATCAATTGATATTATTTAGGAATTGTTAAACTTTATTCTTTTGATATTTTGAAACTTAATTGTAGAAGTTGTTAAATTATTTTCGTGTTTTTGAACTTATGTTTTATATAGTTATATGATTTATATTTTTTAGATATGAATTTGTTCATTAGATTTTGAGTAGTGATTTATCTATTTTTTACATAAATGATTTTGCATCATAACCTTAAATACTAAAAACTTTACGTTTTCTTTTATTTCTACACTTTATATTTTTACCACTCTTCTATTTCTTCTATGTAGAAACTTGATTTTGATTTTGACAACATTGAATACAATTACAAGTCTCTAATTGATCTAAGCACGAAATCGATTGAATTAACATCTGACTTTGTCTCTCTTTCTTGTTCAAGACCTTTGATTTTTGTCTCGTTTAGCCCGCCGCCTCTCCCATAAATGAATTATTGTTTTCTGTACTTTGCTGGCCAACGAAGCCCCTTTTGAAAGGAAAAGAACTATTATACTTGGACCACGCATAATTACTTCTGTAATTACTTAATTTGACCCTACTTAATATTCAAACAATACGGCCTTGCATTTGATTATTGTGAGGCTTAAATATGTCAACATCTGAAAAGGAGAGAAGTAAGGTTTAATGAAAACTCAGAGAACAATTTAATTTGATTTCAACCAGAATCATCATTAACCACAAACTGGCCAGGTGATTTATTTTTTTTTTTGAAATCGAGTTCGACTAACTGGACGAGATTGTCTGGATCAGATCTCTCCCGGTGAGCTTTTCTCGAGGGCATCCACAAGGAGTTCGAACTCGGCATTTCACTGAACTCGAGCTCGGCAAAAGCCAAGTTCCTTCCACTCGCCCAACTCCCGAGAATCGGCCAGGTGAAATCGTAAACTTTGGGCAAAATAGCCGTCTATGGGCCGAAAACCTAACTAATAAGACGCATGCTCTCTTCTTTTTCTATTATTTTTTGGGTTACTGTGGCCGAGCCCGTATGATCATAAGATACACTCAACCCAAAGCTTCCAATTTTTTGGACCATTTTGGCAGAGCCCATTTGATCATATATAATACATCAAACCATGTTTAGTATATTAGTAATTTTGGTGTTTTTTTTTTCTCTAGCTTTTAGCCTTCTCTTATATAAGAAAAAAAACCTGAACTGGCTATTAAACATGTCATGGTACTGGGACTAAGGTTAGTAGATCATGTCAAAGTCAAATCGGAGCCTAATCCGAGCCAAACCAAGGTGAAAAATTGAAGATTTGAGGTAATTAATATAAAATTTAAAGAAAATTTAAAAAAAAACGATTTTTTTTAAAATATGCTGAACCAGGTTGATGCCCTGGACCGGATCAGTTCACCAGTTTCTGGTGGAGTCTGAGTTTCAAGACTTGGGTTAGCAAGTACTGTGGAAGCAAATTTGTCTTTGATAAACTCACTGCATTATGTATAAAATAAAATAAAAAACTCACTGCATTTGCTGAAGTTTACAATAAAATTTTAGAGTAAGTGGCTTTGGTCGCTTAAAGCCTTAACTATGAGATCTTGAGCTTGAATTTGTGCCATTGAAAAATGTCTTTGCGAGAGTTATCCTCAATTAGCCCCGTTGACAAAGCTCTAATTTGACTCCAGCAAAGCCCTGTGGTTTGTTTCCAAAATCACTAGCGTAAGCCTCTTGCAAGTTTTCTGTTGGCAAAATCTGGAGGGAGTTTTACTTTTATCGGATCTTGTGTTGCTTTAAATATTCGATCTTGGTCATTAAATTTTGCATCAATACAATCGTCACTTACCAAATTCAGCCTAGGCAAGCGTGATCTTCTCTTGCATACACTTACTTGATCGTAACGCTAAGATCTATTTGACTCACATCGATCCGAGCTATTCACAATCTTAGTTCTGTGTTTTCGATTGATGATCTCAAAGTTGTAAACATGTTGCTCAAGAAACAAAAATCCCTCTCTGTAACGTCAAAGTAGAGCTGATAAGAATGGAATGTGGAGTTACCGATCCGTGCAATATTACCCAAAATATTTGATTGAGCATTAATATGAATATCATATCCATCTTTAAGACACTTGTGATCCGATCAGATATGTTTAGTTGAATTTATGAGTACGTACCCTGCAATATATTCTGGAATGTTGATTCATTCTGTAGATGGGTGAATAGTCCAGAATGTTATGGAGTCTTGGGGAAGAAGAAGAAGAAGAAGAAGAAAAGAGGGTTTTGAGTTGAAGGAAACCCTGAGCCCCAAGTTATTGCGCAAGTATCCTAATTTGCCATTTCTCTTAGCCCAGAAGTATCGTATAATGCGGACTTTTATTCTCCAACATCAAAAGTGTCCTCTTTTGGGAATAAAAATGCCCATGATCGTGTCAAAGTTTTTTTTTTTTTTTTTTTAAGAAAGAAGAAAAATTTCCACGGCATTTATTCTGCTTTATCTTGTTTATGATGATTCATTAATCATTACTATTAATTTTACAATAAGTTATACCGATCCTTTTCAGAAGGCAATACAATATTTATTATCTTCAATTTCGTATGATTCCTTATCTTTTTTGTTTATGTTAAGTTTTTTTTACTGTGTCGGTTACTTTTCTTAATGTGTTTATTTCTTCTATGCTAATCTATCCACTGTTTTTTAAATAAATATTCCCCCACAAATAATTAGTTAAAAATAAACAAATTGGTTCAAGAAAGACATAGCAGATATTAAGTTACATATTTAACAAATTAAGAGAGTACAGATAAACTTTACAATAAAATTAAATGGTTAAAAATTCACGTCGGTACGTGTTCTTGACTCAGTCACTTTTTTGAAAAATACATTAAAACCCTTGCGATGTATTTTTATTGATAAAATTATTTTTCTATAAACACATTTATTATATAAATAATAGAACTGAATTATTAATTTTTGAAAAGTTTAATTTATTTAATAAAAATATATTATTATAAATCATCATAATTTATTTTTGTTATTTATTTAATAAAAATAAATTCGAGTTGGGGGCCTCTAAAACTTTATTTCTTGGGATGCAAACAAGCAAAATAAAAATATATATGTGTGTGTATGAATATATGTAATCAAATCTTATACAAACAGGCTTCAATATTTTATTTTTCCGACTCTATCCTCATACGCATGGTTTTGTTTGTGTCACCGACCTATGGGGGATCTCGTGTCAATTAAGTAATTTAATATTGAACAAAAAACTGTATTTATACAATAACGACCATGTATTTCCAGAAGAATACCCTTTTTCGAAATTGCTGCCTTCTCTCTCTCACACATCCTCTGTGTGAATCCGCAGGCTTCAAAACTAGGAGCGCCTGCAAGCACCTTCTTCACCGCCCATTGCAATTCCAATCTCTCTCTCTTTTGGCGGTACCATATTTGATAGTTCATTGAATACACACAGATTACATATTGTACACTAGGCCCTCGTTTTTCCTTTTAGTTTAATATTTTTCATTACACTACAGTTGTTCGAGAACACATCTTGATATCTCCTCTCTGTTTCTCATTCTGAGTTCTGGGGGTAACCGCCTCTTCTAGGATATAGTACTATTTGGTAGCAAGTTTTAGTACCAGTTGAAGAAAGCTTTTGGGGATGGACTACACTGTTTGATTAACCTGTCGATTCGATTTCTGGATGTGCGGGGGATTTGTAATTCTTGCATTCTTTTATTCCTTGTAGTTCGTGGTTCACCAGTGGGCTTCATGATTCTTCCAATTTTTTAATCTGTAAATACTTCCGGTTTTGGTTATTTTATCTGATCGTGGTCTAGTTAGCTTCCTGTATACGGTCGAATCTTTTTCCGTCTCTCCTTCTGTTATATTGTCATCATGGAACGAGCCATCTTTCTTCACGATGGGAACGTACAGATGTTCAAATTCGCCGACACTGCAAGCGAGCAAGAGTTCGGAGATGGGTCAAATGATATGAACACTAAGAAGTCGGCGTGGGAGCCTGCAAGCATCGAAAACTCTACGGTTTCCGATTGCGAAAGTGGTGTTTCGGGAGGTAATTACGTGCAGCGTAGTTTGTTCGATGAAGGATTTGTGCGACTTGGAGAAGGTGACACAGTTCATGACCTAATTCAGAGAAGGTTCGTTCTGAGTTTGGGGCTGCTTGGGGCACAAACTGACGTCGTTGCGATTCATAGAAGTGCTTGTTCGAGCGTTATGTCACAAGCCAGGGTTCAATCGTTTCAGCTTTATCTGCAAGCAATGCAGAAGAGTCGTAATGGTAATGCCAATTTGAAGTATGCTTGGTATGGAACTTCTGGTAGGCAAGAGGTGGAACAGATCACTTCACATGGCTTTGGTCATTGTGGGAAATCACAGAATAATAATAACAATAAGCTTTATGGTTGTGGACTCTATCTTTCTCCAGATGATTCTCCTCTCGACAGGTATGCAATTTCTTGTTCCTCTTTCATTCCTTTCACAGTCATCATAAACTTGTTTTTGTTTATGTCGGTGTATAAGCTAAAATACTGTATTTTGGTACCATGTGTTTATTTGGTAGTGTGAAGAGCTGCGCCGTTGACAAAGACGGTCTGCGACACTTGTTACTGTGTCGCGTTATTCTTGGTAGAACAGAGCTTGTTCATCCTGGTTCTGAGCAATGCCATCCTAGTTCTGAGGATTATGATTCTGGGGTGGATAATCTTTCAGCTCCGACCAAGTACGTGATTTGGTGTAGTCGGATGAACACCCATGTCTTGCCGGAATATGTTATCAGTTTCAGAATTCCTCAGGGTATGTGAAAGTCTTTGTTTGCAGAGTGGTATTTGGGGATTATTTGTGTTTCAGAAGATGGGTGTATTTATAAATGTGTTCGCTATTGTAGGTTCTGTGAAGAATGAGGAACCCTCGAGAAGGCCATCTTCCCCATGGATGCCATTTCCAACTCTAATTTCTGTGCTTTCCAAGTTTTTGCCAGCAGCTGATATTGCCTTGATGTCAAAGTACCATAAAGATCACAGAGTAAGTGGTTCTGAATTAACTATCAGGATTCGAGGCATTCATTTGTTTTGCTTTAGTTAAAAGTATATATGGCATCCACTTGCCCTGGCCTCACTGATTGAGCTTCCTCTGTTTTGCAGGCGAAAAAGATTTCACGACACGATCTGATACAGAAAGTAAGACAAGTTGCGGGGGACAAGTTGTTGATTGGAGTCATAAAGTCATTTAGAGATAAGGTGATGCTAATGTGATGATCTTGATTTTTAGTTTGAAACTATTTCTTAGCGAGGAGGACAGAGTATAAGAACATTTGTTAGAAGGTCTCATCCTAAACTACAGAGTACATAGATTAATGGTAAAGCAAAGTTAGATATCTTAGGCATGACGTGTGGTATGAAAAGTTGCCTTAAGCAGCGAGTGTTAGCAATCAACGTTGTGGGTCACGAGTGTCATTTAATAATAATATGCGTGAAATGTGGATGGAACGAGAGTAACGTGTGGTTTTGGATTTTGCAGAAAACAGCGAGGCATGCTTGCAGGAGCAAAGAAGGTCAAAGAATGAGACAGCAGAGAGAAGATCATCCTTCATACGAGAGAGAGAGGGGACTAACATGGCGCGGTTCGGAGGAAGATAGGAGGGTGGTGAAGTTTTAATGACGTGGTGCTTAAAAATGAAATACGTAATGTTAGGAACAGAGGAGCTGGCATATGGGTGGCGTGAAGGAATCGGCTTTTTTTCCTTTGTATGCAGATGCATATGAGATCAGCACTCCATTTGCAGGAACAAGTTGAGGGGCTATCTTATTTGTCTGAGGAACAAGTTGAGGGCTGTGATTGACTGACGGATTTGATAAATGCTTCACAATTGTACATGTGGTTCATTGTTGTTGCTTTCCTTTCTTGGTCAACAAATGTATGCCTTCCCTTCATTTTGTACGTGTACTGGGTTTGAGTAGGTAGATACGCGCAATGGTTGGTTGGACATGAGTTTGCAACTTTTGGGCTTTGCATTACCCTAAGCCAAATAACGCAAGGGCTTCTCAAATCTTTCTCTGTTTTTCTTTGTCATTAAATGGTTAAATATATGCCGATGAGAGTTGGCGCAGATGATAAGATTTAGTTCAATTCCCTGCTCGTTGTAAGAAAGTTGGTAAAAAAATCTCGCTTGTAAGTCTTCGAAAGTCATAGAAGAATCTTTCTGGCTTTTTGGTGGTGGTAGTGCGAACCCACCTAAACTTTTTTATATAAAAAAAAAAGGGTCAAATATATGTTTTACCAAAGAAAATAAAATGGTCCAGTAAATGTACCAGAATAAGGGTAAAATATATTATATAGAATAGGGGTACACATGTGCCAACAAATAAATGCTCCATAATCACCACATAGAATGATAGAAACACACACATGTTATAAAAAAAAAAAAAACAGAGAGGCGCAAACAAGTTAACATAATCGAATATGAAGGTTCCAATTACAAGATGGCTAATACGATTTGACTAGGTGGAAGTTGGGTATAAAGGCGAGCCAAGTCCATGGAATAATTCTAACAAGAGATATGATGAACATGCCAATTCCATATAATACACTACTTTACCTGTTAATGTCTTTTTGAAAAAAATTAAAAAAGTTAAATAAGGTGCTTAATCATATCATGTTTTTTGTGTATAATTGAATTATATAATATTTTATAAGTTAGATAAATTAGTTCGAGAAGAAACGATAAATATAAAGACTTCAAATTAATATAATTAGCTTTTTTTAACCATTTTAAAAAATCAATTAGGTCTTATATTTTAAACCGCGGCGGTAGTAGCATCCAGCATCTTTGAGAAAAATATTATTTGGGGGAAAACCGATAAGTAACAGGCTCAACTGAATAGTTTGGGGCTACACCTAGAGATGCATTGGACGCTCAACTGAATAGTTTGGGGCCACACCTAGTTTACATTGGGAAACACCGATAATGGGATGGGCCACAATTAACGTAGATGGGGTGTCAACTTAGTGCTTGTTTGGATTAGTGGGTTACTTTTCCAACGTTATTTATGGTATAGAAATAAATTTGTGAGATGAGTTTTATCTCGATTTATACAAACATATTTATCCCAACTTGTGTGAACATGTCTTTGCAATGTAATTACGAGGTGAGTTTCATCTACCACTCTGGTCCTATTTCTAAATCTATTTTGACCAAAAAAATTAGTCTTATTTATAAGTTCAATTTCATGTAATAAATGAAATTGTGACAATTTTACCCATATTAATTATACTCATGAACATAGAGAGAGAACATACATTTGAAAAATACTCAATCATAAATGGGGGCAAAGTTAAAAATTTACCCCATAATAATTAAGTTAACTACCTCTCTTTAGTATGTGAGATTTGGTCAAAATATTCTTATAAATAGAATCAGAGTTGTATGTTTCTGGTTGTGGTGTTGTTGTTAGTAACAGGATTTGTGGCTTTAGTCATTTTACTGGGACTTACGACACGACAAAAGCATAAGAGTGGGTAATCTTTAACCCTTTGTTTCGATGGAGAGAAAAATGATTAGAAAAACTAGGTGGAGGGGATTCCGGGAAGAACAACTTCCATAAAATGGTAAAAAAAATAATTATTTTGGGGAGTTTTCTCTCCTAGTTTTCATTTCTCATAATTTTCTCTCTCTCTCTCTCTCTACACATAAAATAAAGGTCTCAACCTTGTTGGGATTTTATAATATAAGAGGATTATTTTTCAAGCCTCCTTCTCTTGACCGTTGTTGATGCTGTAAACAGGGATCAAGCCTCCTTCTCTTCGATCAAAATCAGTTTGCTGACGTGCTTGGCAAGGAAGGTCTCTCTAGATGAGTCTCTTTTGGGATAAACGTCCTCCACATTTGAGGGCCTTAGGAGATAACAATTGTATGGGATCCTAATCCTCTTTAGTTTTCTTTGCTGAGTTATTTCATGGCTCCTAGCCCTCTCTTGAATAGGAGAGAATTGAAGCCAACTTAACTTGAAGCTTAAGCAACTGAATAGTGAGAGGGAATTGGGTTGGCACAATGATATGTGAGTGAGGATCGAAGTTGAGGATTACTTGATGGCCAAGTTGAATCAAAGATGATATGATGTGAGTTTTAAGAATAATAATAATCAAATCAAATTCAAGAATAAGCCAATCGCAAAGCTTACATCTTTGGCTTTCATATCATTTCGCGTCCACCCATCATTTATTTTCAGCACTCTTTGTACGAAAACGGCGCCCTCCCTTTCCTCTCTACCCTTAACTTTGCATTATTTTGACTTACTACCTCCCTCTAGAGGACTCAGTTGATTTTTTGGGTAAGATTAAATAAGCTAATTAAATTATTTTAAAGTATTTATTTTTCTTTAAATTGATTTGTTTGACTTGTAAATTGATATACAATTTAATCATACACAACATATGATATGATTAAATAATTTATTTAGCTTCCTTAATTTTTTTTTAAAAAATCAATCAAGTCTTATATTTAAGACCGAGTTAATATTACCAATTTAGCTTCTATCATTTAAATGCCTATTTGTTTTAGTTTTTTATAAGTAATTTTATGATATTCAAGATAAATATGTCATAAAAATTTTGTCTTGACTTATAAAAAAATGTTTTAAAAAGCACTTTATTTTGTTACCAAATGAACACTAAATATACCATATTACCCTCCTGTCTTTCATCCCTATTCCTCTTTTCTTCCATTGTATTCACACAACATATACATTAGACCCATGTAAATTTGTTACTATAATTAGGACCGGAGATAGTATTTGATTGCGTCCATCTATCATGCATCGTAAAAATGTCATGATATTTATGATGATATTAAAACTTTATCAAATGTTTTTTTTCTGTTATAGTTTATATTGTTCATGTGGGTCTTTATGCGAAGCTTTGTTGTCAATTAGGTTGTAGCAGCTTTGCTTTTCGTATGCAAGTTGTTTGAGTTATAAAAACAAATAAATAATGATTAGTGTGTTCACCATTCCCACTTCTCAAACAACCTACCAATTAAATTATTTCTGTGTTTTAAATATTCACCCAACACAAATTAATAATACTCATGCTAGTCGTGTATAACAAGTTATTTATACAAGTTCGTCAGCCCATGTTTTTTTTTTTTTTGGGTTTTATTATTGACTAAATCATAACGTATTTTGCAGTTAATCTCTAATGGTGAGTATATCCTTGATATGAAAAGAATAAAAATAATATAATACACCTCAAATCATTAAAGATCCTAGTTTAAAAATTAAAAATACTTATAATGCTTCTCTTGTCCTAAATTTTCAATTTAAATACTTCACATATATTTAGTTCAAAATATTGGACAAGGGCATATTCCTGCCGTTTTTCCATATAGAAAATGTACTCTTCCCCCCCCCCCCCCCCTCTCAACAAATACTCTTTAGTAGTGTATAATTAAATAATTAAAATATAAATGACAATAATTTAATTTAAATATATTTTAAATTTAAATAATTAAATTTAAATTTATCAACATTCATAATTTATCATGCTTAGCAAAGAATTTTTTTACAAAATTTATATACAAAGTCACTGAGTATTATCAAATTGAAAAACTTAGTATAAGTTTAAGATCGAGAGTTAATATGATTTTGTAAGTTAAAAACGGAAAATTCAGCGTGTGAACTTGCGAGTTTGATCGAGTTTAAAGCTAACACAAATTTAAGAGTGATTCAACACAATTTTGTAAAGGAAAAATGTAAAAACCAACATTAAAACCCGGACGGACGGCCGATTCAGACCGAACCGGTGAACCTAGCAGAAGACCGGTCGAGTGAGGCCAAACCGGGGTTCCGAGTCGACCCGGAGTCAACCCGGCCGAGTTGGCCGAGTCACAGATTTTTTTTTTTTTTTTTTTTTAAAAAAATTATCGACTGAAGAGAGAAGGCAGCGTTGATGTTTACAGAGATAGGGAGATGGAGAGAGAGAGTCGACGGAGTTGGCGAGTTATGCGGCGTTTGTCGACGGCAGTGTTTCATATTCGCTAAAAAAGGTGATGAAGGTGAGGATGGTGCCTCATATTCGGCGATGAAAGAGAGAAACGAAGAATAAGGATGGATCGCAATTCGGCTTCCTTCCTCTAGTTGCGCCATGGATGGATCTTCTCCATAGTGTCCACAAGAGCGCGCAAGATAATATTGTGACGAGAGACAAAGTGTATGCCATCGGAGGGCTTAAGGTTTAAGCGTAGGAACCGAGGCGCACAAGTATAACGATACCGAAGTCCCTTTTTTCTTTGATTTGCTCATGTCTTTGAGCTTGGAAAACCACATATTTGGTAATTGGCATCGACAACACGCTTTCCTCTATTCATAGCATCAGCAAAGTTACTTGGCTACATAATCAAAAACTCGTGACTCACGCATAAAGAGAAATATCTCTGACATGTGATCTCTTTTTTTCAAAAAATCAATATACTATTACACTTCTTCTCATATTGCACATCCTTCTATTTTTACATAAAATATTTTTTTTATTAAAATATAAATACTTTTATATATTTTAATTAAATTATATTTTTTAATCAATATCGGTTTGACTCCGGTCTGACCCACTAACCCTTAACCCAGTACCCTCACCGGTTTAATGACCGGTCCGGTTTTCAGAACCTTGGTAAAAACGGTAAATTCAGAAAATCAACTTGCAAGTTTAACAACAATGCTCATATACTACCTCCATTCTTATATATAAGGTCCTATTTTTTGAATAGGTTTGTCCTTTTTTACAAGATCTTATTTGAGTTTGTCTGAATATTAAATTCATTTTCACTCATGTTATCTTCAATTGATTTCATACATTGCATTAATTAAATTGTTGATTCATTCTCTTTATTTTAGCATATCATATTTCTCCATACATTCTCATCATTTTTTTCATTATTACTCTCTCTTATTCATAAAAAGGCGTTTTTTTTACATAAAATATTTTTTCTACATAATTATCAGTTATAACTAATTTTAATTATTTTTTAGAACCCGACAATATGGTTAGAAGAACCTTCTATATAAAAGGACGGAGGGAGAATAAGAAAAGACAACAAAATGTGAGGTGCATGAGTGCATCCAACAAAAATTGCCCCATATTAACTACTCTTCACTTACTTGAAAACGGATGAGTAGTGTTATGTCAATATTGTCCCTCATTTATTAATAAGAAAATCGCATTATGGTTCTAAGTAACTGAGAAAATATCAAAAAAATTCAGTATATGATTTACTATGTAAAAACTCCTTAAAAACTTTAATGATATGGACTCGAATTGTGAAATTACTTGTTTCTCAATATAGCACATACACTTATCAATGGTAACAGTATAACTTATGAATCTGGCGCATACGCTTATCAATAGGAACAATATGATAAATAAACTTATGAATTATTAATAGATGAACTTGTCAATGGTAACAAATGTGGAAAACAAGTAATTTTATAATTTGAATCTATATTACTGAGGCCAGTGGCGGACCCAGGATTTAACATTTGTAGGTCGCATTGATTAGTGGTGGGGCTGGGGGCGTGATCCGAAATTTTTTTATAAGGAAAGTGTTAAATGCATTAAAAAAACAAAAGGATATAAACAATAAAAGAGAAAAAAAAACTTCAACTTAACATAGAAAAATAATAATTAAGAGTCAACTAAGCTATTACAACAGAACGATTACAAAAGATACAACAAGAATGCAAAGTCAAAATCTTCCATGGCATACAAAATGCAACATGTTTTTAGTGAATGAAAATAATTGTATAATTCATAACAAAATATATAATATATAGTACACGACACATGCGATGGTGAAGAAAGTATCTTAATCTGTGATTTTTTTATGTGTTTATGAGTTGGAGAATACCTGGGAAAAAAAGAAATTTCAGAATAATAATCGATATCAAAATATTCATAAAAATTTTAAAAAATAAATAAATGATGTGACTTACTTTAAATTTCAGAAATATATCTCTATGGTAATAAACTAATAAAAAAAGAACTAGATCGGATTTGAGTGATAACTGGATCGGACATTGGCGAAAAGAAAACGAAAACAAGTAAAAAGAATGAAAGTGTCTAAGCCTAGTTTGAATTGGGGACCTCTAGGAGGTGAGACTTAAGTGATAACTATCCACGCCACCCATATAAGTGTGGGTCCGTCACTGACTGAGGCCCATTGAGAGTTTTTAGATTGTGAATCTTATATGTTGAGACTTTTTTAAAAAAAATATTTTTTTGTTTATTGAGATCATACTGTGATTTTCCCTTTATTTATGGTTGGTTTAAATGTTTTATTATGTTTTCATGAAAATTGAATTTCTTATTATTAATGGCTCATTCAGTTGGAAACTTTATTGTGTCCACTAATTTGAATGAATGGCGAAATTAAAAGGTCATATTTTTTTTCTACAATTTTAAAGATACTGAACATAAATCATCATTCCTTAAAAGTTTTAAAATAATTAAATTTGTACTATACTTAGAATGGAAGCAACTACGTGCGTGTTCTGCTCTAATTACTTATTATCTCCCTTTCAGGTCCATCATCTCACCCATCTTTCAGAATTTAAAGTCTATTGCCCTTTTCTTGCCCTAACATCTACACTCATGACTCAAGTATGATATTTTACAGGGGTGAAAATGGAATTCCACTTTTGTTTGGTATTTAAATGATTACAAAAAATATTAAATTTATTTGAGATATATGATAATCTTATTCTTTGTACTGCATTCCGTCCTTAATAATAAAGGGTTAAATAACTAATTCATAGATATTAATATAGTTATATCGCTATATATAATAAATGTGTATTGATTTCATTATTATTATTTTTAATTTACTAGTAACGTATATTGGAATTACTTTTAATAGAAGCCCCCTAAATAATATGGATAATTTCATACAAAAATTATAAATTAGGGAGACAAAGTGATTTGAGATATTATATGTAAGACAATATAAACTCTTCATCTAGCTCATATATTTAGGGCCGGATGGAGTATAATTTATTCCCATATAATATTGTTTTGTCCTAAGTGTAATTATGTCATATGCCTAGGACCGGAGGTGATAAATAAGTATATTTCCCTTTTATTTTAGCAACTATTAAAATATTCTTTTCTGTTCTAAATATAAGATAAAGTTCATAGTGCAAATTGTACTACAAACTTTGTCCTATATTTAGCATCAGAGGTAGTAGTATTTTTCAACCTTGCACTGTATAATACGAATTTCACTTATCGTATACTTTATGATGTACGTACTTTTTAATTTCTTTCCAACTTTACTATCTCTTATTCTTAATATAAGAATATGTTGACTTTAAAAAAAAATGAAATTAAATAAGTCATATTAAAGTATTTATATTTATTATTAATTTTAAAATTAATTTATCTGACTTGTAAATTGATATATTTATGGGGTTTAAACTTCTCATGTTGCATGAGAAGAAGAAGATTCCTACGCACACATAAAATGGTAGGACCCACATATATATATATATATAATTAGCATTATATACATACAGGCCCCACCATTTATTTGTGTGTGTGGCGGCGATTTAATACACTTTTCCTACAACATAAGTGTTTTTTCCTATATTTATATATATATATATATGTGTGTGTAATGATATACGATATTTGTTATGATTAAATAAATTTTTTAATTTTTTTTAAAGTCAATTTATTCTTATATTAAAAATAAAAGAAGAATACTAAAGAATATAAACCGTAATCTTATTCAATAAAAAAACAGTACTAGTAAATAGTAATGTTATAAGTCAAACAAGACATAAATACAGTAGCTAGTAAAAAGTAGGATTGAAAAGTGAAAGAAGTAATGGGTGGGGCTGCTGGTAATTAAACACCAGCGCTTACGTCTAAGCCTATTATAGGCACACGCACCCACAATTATAGTCCCCATTAATAATCCATCACCAACTAGCGCCACACAAGTTTGAGGTTGCGTGGTTAATTCTGTTTGTTTCTAGTCACTGTCTCAGTGCCTATTCCTCCACATAATAATAATATATATATATATATATATATATATATATATATATATATGAATGTGTGGGGGAAAAAAAAAGAATGGATAAGGCTTAGGGAAAATTTCATTAAAATACATTTTGAATTTGCATAACCCCAAGAAGTCTTCCGAATTTGTAAAAAGACTGAAAGTCATAAAGGACCATGAGGAATATCGAAGTCGGATTTAAATTACCCTTTTTACCCTTACTTTTAAATAAAAAAAAAAATACCCTCCACCCCCCACCGCCGCGCCGCCACCACCACCTCTAGCAGGCCGCTAGCCGGCGTGGTGGTGGCCGGCGGTGGTGGGAGTGGAGGGTACTTTATTGTTTTTTTATTATTTAAAAGTAAGGGTAAAAAAATAATTTCACTCAATTTGAATATCCTCATGCGCCCTTTATACCTCTCGGTTTTTTTCATAAATTCGAGAGAAGACTTCAAGGGTTTTATAAATTTAAATGGTATTTTAATGACATTTTCCCTAAGGCTTATTGGTTTGTTTGAGATAACATTAATAACCTTTAGGAGTCAAATTGGAAACAATAAAGCTAGATGGAAATTGAATATTGGATGAAAACAAAATGTTTGGTATTGTTTTTGGGCAACTGATTTTATTTTATTTTTGGGTCCAAAACCCACTTTAAAGTTGTTTTTTATAAAAAAAAAAAAAACTTTTCTAATATATAACTTTTGTCTCTTGATATTTTTAAAGATTTGAAGATTCTAAAACTGATTTTTTTAATATATTATCTAAAAAAGCTAGGTTAGATTGACCTTTTTTTATATTAAAAAAATCTAAATATAAATCTCATCATAGTATTTCATTTTTACTTAAATTTTAATTTGCAAAAATCAGTTGATAAAGCTGCTTTTGCTTTTGTTAATCCAAAGGTTTAATTTCTACTACCTTCGTTCTTAAATATAAGATAAAGTTTACCACTCTAGTCTATTTTATAGGACTTAGCTTCTCTCTCATTTTCTTTTCTAATCCGCTCTCATCCTTTACCCCCTTTATGACCGTTCAATCAAGATCTAATGATCTACATTTAATTTTATTCCCATCATTTTCTCAATTTCCTTCCCATCCTTCTCTTCCTTTTATAAGAGGAAAAAAATATTAATAAAGATTAAATGTGACCATTAAATCTTGTTCCAATGGTCATAAATATTTGCTTAAAATAAGTAGGCCTTATCAGTATTTTTTATAACTTGGCTTATTTAGGGCTAATCGAACTGTCTATTTGTTAAAAAAAGGTCGCCATTTAATACATTTAAAGGCCCGAATATGTAAATAAATGAGACCCATTTGTTAAGGCGACCTATAGGCATTCAAGTTTGGCAGTCTGTTTAAATATTAAATAAATATAATTATATTTATATCATATAAGAAGATAATATTTAATGTTTTTCATTCTTATATTATAATTTTAAGATATATTTATATAAGTTTTGATAGCGCTTTAAAGATAAAAGCTTATTTATGGCCACCAAAGCCTATAATGTGAGGCCTTTTTAAAGGCCTACATCAAAGTAAGCTTTAAAAAAAGTTTCTTCGCGCCGATAAGGCGCTTATGAAGGTTATTTTGGCCAGAAAAAAGCGCTTCAATTCGCGCTGTTTCATACTCAGCTTCTTCGCCCCCATTGTTGGCTCATTTTATTTAGCAAAGCTGAAGCGGCTGACCTATTTCCATGCCTAGTCATAAAGAGGGTAAAGGATGAGAGCGGACCAGAAAAGAAAATGAGAGAAGTCAGATCCTTATTTATAAGTCCTTTTTGATCAAATCACATATACCAATTAGAGGTAGTTAGCCCAATGATTATGGGTGAATTTTCAACTTTACTTTCATTTATGATTGGGTACCTTTCAACTCTTTCTATTTTCATTGCTACAATTAATATGGGTAAAATTGTAACAATCTCATTTATTTGGTCAAAATGGACTTATAAATATGACCAATTTTTTTGGTCAAAAGAGACTTATAAATAGGATCAGAGTGATACAGTGTAGTTTGTACTACAAACTTTATCCTATATTTAGAACCGGAGGAAGTACCTTTTTTCTATATAGATATTAGTATCATCATAGGAGTATCATATAGTGTGAAACAAGAAACTACTCCCTCTTATCCTTATTATAAGACACCAATTATCAAGTTTATTTGGTCTTTTTTATAATGCACTTGCTTGTTCCCAATGAGAAATTATTGTTTTTTTCCATGTCTGCCCCTAATTAATAAAGGTAGTGGGTGAGAGTAATAATTAATATAATATTAGAGTTTAGTACAATTAGTAGAGGTAATATTAGAAATTACTTAGATTCTAGGACAACTTTATTGACTTTAACTACTTTTATTGGTTTGTGAGAAAAGTTAGTTGGTGCCTTATAATAAGGACAAGAGAGAGTAGTTAACACTTTGGTATGTCAGTGATCCTTGGGTTATAATTCTTTTTTAAGTTTTCTTGAGAAGTATCCCAAAGTGAAAATGGAACACATATCATATCACTGTAAAAATGATATTGTGACCTTACACTTGAACCCATTTTTTAATGGGTTACATTGTGAGGCGGGGCCCAGCTTTCATTAGGAAGGAAGGGGTTGGTCCATCTCTACGCCTCCATCAATCTGCAACATCCACTCATCGAATCAATTCCACCACTTTGATTTAATCTCAACCGTTCCCTCTCAACACTTCGCATTCATTGGCCTTCTGGAAGGGATGGGATTACATCACACGTGTCGCTCTCTCCTTTCCTCTGCCGACTCAAATCCCCCTTCAAAACTTCGATTGAATTTGTCATACGTGTCAACCAAGCCACCTAATCACACTCTGTCCCATCATCCAATTCCAACCCAACCTTGTTCTTCTCTTCCCTTCCTCACTTTTTCATTGGTGTCACACACACCAAACTCTGCGCCTCCCTCACCCAATTTTATCTCCTCCTTCCCTACATTTGGACACGTAATCCATCCCTTTTTGTTTGTTTTGATTTAGATTTCCATTTTTCATATTTCTTTTTACATAGGTACCATGGCGGATCTTGGAATAAATGTTTGGGGGACCAAATGTATATTAATTAATTAATTAATAAATTTTTTTTGGGAAGCCAAATATATAAATTTTTAGGCTAAATGTATAAATTTTGTATTTAAAAAGATCATTTTATATTAAATATTTAGGACAATTTTTTTTTGGGGGTCATGGCCCTCACTGGCTCTTGAGAAGCTCCACCACTGCGGAAGGTGAAAGTTCTTATCTTTCGCAGACATCAACTACATCTAATCACGGATCGAGGCCATTTTTGCCACTTTCGGGGGGAAACTTCTACCACCCACTCACGCTGCATTCTCACACTCAAAACTCATGGTTAAGCTATGATAACCTCTTACTAACTCACCTAAGCGTTTGATGGTGATTTGCATTTTTCTTTCAATATACTCATCTGCCCTTTTATTTAAGTGATACCTAAGCTAATTCTTTGGATATCTTTCATTCTGTGGTTTAAAGCCGCGTGAAAGATGACGGTGACTATAATAAGACAATGAGGCGTTAAGATATTATAAAATTCGAGTGATTCTCAACATATTTCTATTAATTACACTAAATTTAAATCATTACTCCTAAATATGGACATATATAAAAATGTTGAATCCTCTTAAAAACTATCTAATGTCTTATAAAAATATGGACAACGCCATGTATGGAATTGCAGTGAATACTATTCTGGTTCTTTTTGAAGAAAAATTTTAGCCTTTATTATAAGTTTACTTTCAGAGCGGTAAATGCAATTTTTATAATTTGCTCCTATTAATTATAATAAAAATATTATTTATTTATATTAATTCCTGAAGTCATTTATAAATAAGGGTAAAATTGAAAATTTAGCCTATAACTCTATTTGATATATGAGAGTTAGTTAATTGAAACTTATAAATAAGCACCAGGAGTGATATTTCATCTTTTAAATTTTAAGGTATAATTATTAGTTGTTTAAATAGTATTCTTATTAGGGGAACAATATAACAATGAGGTACTCCTCCTAAGTTCTTATTATAAAATATCAACTAATAAGTTTATTTGGTTATTTTTTATAGCGACTTGTTTGTCAAAAAAAGTATTAATTATTCTTTTTTCATGTATCAGAATAAATAAAGGTAGTAGGTGAGAATAATAATTAATATAATATTGGAGTTTAGTGCAATTAATAAGGGTAATATTGGAAGTTATTTAAATTGTAGGTTAACTTTATTAACTTTAACTATTTTTATTGGTTTGTAAAGATGGTTAGTTGGTACTTTATAATAAGAACCAAAGGGAGTAGAAGGTTTTTTTGGGGAACATATCATTTCATGATCCAAGTTTCTCCTCATTTCTTATAAGTCAATTTACACTATTAATTTCACTTAATCTTGGTCGTCCATTTTATATTCATAAAACTCATTTCTAACCCCTCAAAAGTTTCAACTCCCGCAAATGTTGAGGCCCCCTTCTTTAATATTTCAGGTACTGACAAATATTAAAAAGATATTTTATGATTTTGAAAAATTATTTTAGGATTTTGAAAAAATAACCTGAAGTATATTTTTAGTGGTCAAGATCGGCGAAATATTTTTTCAAGATCATGAAGTATTCTTTTAGTATTTGTTAGTATCCTGAAATATTAATTTAGTACCATAAAATATTTTTCAAGATCCTAAAATAATTTTTCACAATTATGAAATATTTTTAGTTCTTGGTCAGTATCCTAAATATCTTTTTAGTATTTGTCAGTACCTGATTTTTTTTTTTTTAAAAAAAAGATCTCGACATTTGTTGAAGTCGAAGCATTTGAGGGATTGGAAATTAGTTTTAAAAATATAAAATGGACGGTTAAAATTAAGTGAAATCAATGGTGTAGATTGACTTATGAGGGATGAAGAGAAACTTAAATCATGACAAGATCCGGTTTTTTCTTGAGAAAATCCCCCTCAGGGTCCAAACTATCAAAAAATATTGTCAAAAAAGTAAAAGAAAAGTGGGATGTCGGAAAAATCCTTGAGCATTTCTTTGTATTATTTGAGAAAATGTTGTCTTTGAGATAGTTATTAACGTGTCGATATAGTTGTTAATGTGTACTGATTTAGTTGTTAAAATATTATTGATAATGTATACTGATTTAGTTGTTAATGTTGTATTGATACAGTTGTTAACGTTTATAAAATAATAGCATAAAAGACTTAGGATCTTTTTTTATATATAATTTTTTTTTTGATTTTTTTTTTGACAATTTTTTGATTATTTGGCCCATGAAGGGAATTTTCCCTGTTTTCTTCTTGTTATACGCCTTTCTAGGAATTTGTATTTACGGAAATGAGATTTTTTTCTTTTCACTAGTAAATACAAAGAAAAAAAAGTATAAAACACCCCTCATTCTCATTCATGCCTCCACGTATACACCAGTGCGTACCCAAATGCCAAAATCCCATCACTAGACAAGAAAGGAGAAATATCAGCGTCTTTCGCTCTCCTATATATGTCGTCTTCCTCACATCTTCCTTTCGTGTAGCTCCACTTCAATCAATATCTGTCTAGCTCTGTGGAAAACCAAGCACCCCGAGTCGGATCATTTTGAAGGCGTGTGAATGATACAGGTTCAGGTGTCGGAAGCCATGGCTTCTAAATTATCAGCTTCTTCTCCCGCTTTCAATAGCTACTCTTCTGAAACACTCGCTGAGATTGCCGCCAGAGTTTTGAATGAGTTCCGGAGCGATCCTCTTTCCGTCTCCGACGATGACCTGCTTTTCGACTCATGGGCCGAATCTCTCGATTGTTCCCAATCTCACCAAGATTCTCTCAACGACCGAGACCTAATCAACAACGACGAGGAGTTTGAGTTTGCTTTGGTTTGTGCAGATCCCAACTCATCGCCCGTCTCCGCCGATGATATTTTCTGCAATGGCCAGATCAAGCCGATGTACCCGATCTTTAATTATCCTCAATTTGCTCCATCGAACGAAGTCGTTGTCGTCGCAGACACTTCCGTTTCTTCAATTTCCACGCCGAAAGAAACAGTGCCGGCTCCACGCCACCGTCGACCTCCTCTGAGGAAGCTTATGTTCGAGGAGCGAGAAACTCTGTCGTGTTCGTCTTCCGCCTTCGATGCGGATGAAAGTGATGTCGGAGGCCGCGTTGTCTCTTCGGAGACATATTGCGTGTGGAGTCCGAAATCAGCATCTGCGGGAAGGAGGAGCAAGAAAAATACATCGACGGGATCGTCGTCGTCGAAGAGATGGAGGCTGAGGGATTTGCTTCTTAGAAGCGGAAGCCAGGGCAGTGGAAGGAAGGATGCGACGGTGTTTGTGAGTCAGAGCAAAAGGAGCAGCAAAGTGGCTCAGGAGGTGTCAAAGCCGATCTCCGGCGCCGGCGGCGAACACGGAGGGTCGTATTACATGAGGAAGGGAACGAGTACGGCGAAAAAGGAAGGTGGGCATACGAAGAAGAAGTAGTGAATGGAATTGGTAGGAATTTGCATCCATTCTGAAGCTCAGAGATTGTATCCAATTAATTCCTACGTTAATCGTTCTTCTCTACTGAAACTAAATGCCGATTAGGTTGGATTTTGTGTAAATTGATTAGATGAGATGATCCAATTGTGCATGATTTTAGTTTAATGATTCTCTTACCATATTATAAACATATTCTGAATATAAAGATAAAAATCAACGTATAACGAAATCAAAGTAGAGTACAAAAGTTGCAGAACATCAGTGAACGGGAATCAATTCCGGCAACAACAACAAAAAAAGGTTTAGTGACCGCCAAAAAGTGCAGATAGAAATCAATATCAATAAATTTATTATCACTATTTAATTTTTAATAAATATCTGAGTACATGGGAATTCCCACTTTTCATAAATCGAGAGAAATGAGTTTGAATTCTCAAACTGAATGCAATACTCGTAGGACATAGGATGACCCCAAAAAAAAAAAAAAGATTAATAGTAGAATATAGGATCCACCACATTTAGTTAATTGTATAAATTTTTAAGAAAAGATATATGGGACCTTAGGCAACGTCAAGTTTTATGTAAATGCATTAGGCCTGATCTAACCGTGTATAGACTAACTGAGAAGGATTAACATCATCACGAAAGCATGACATTCAGAATTTGTAACTCGGATAAATAAATAAATAGTACTCCATGATGGATTCTAATTATAAAATATATTTAGCTCTAATTTTGGAGAGATTAAAGATAATAATTAAATTAGTTAATTATTTTTTTCCCCTTACTCTTGTTTAAAATTTAAAATGACATCTAGTTATTCGATTCTTTATTCTTTATCAATCCTCTCCTACCTTATACACGACATAAAATTTCACATAGTCAACGTCGTCAATCTCCCTCAACAACTTCCGGTTTACTCTTAGAGGTTAGAAGTAGTGTAACTGACAAAAATTGCTCAATTTTTTTTTTTTTAAAAAAAAAGTCTGATTGAAGTGTATGTGGCGTTAATGAGTTGCAAACATTACTCACTTTATAGAATATATGGGTATATTATTAAATCATTGTTGTGTTTGATTATTATTGATAAATTATCAATATATGCATTTTGGGAAGAAATTAACAAAAATTAGAAATTTATCCTATAATTGGACCATGATCAACTCCTAAATATTGTTTTATAATTGAACCAGGTGGAAGTATTAATAAGAATATGAAGGCATACATTAAATTAAAAAAATGTTTAAAAATTGAAATTAAATGTTATAGTAATATTTTTATGATGAGTGTTTCATCCGTTTCATTATATTTTAATCAAAGTTTGGTCAAAAAAATACATTTTAATTAAAATACAGTAAATTTATATATGGCGCATACAAATCCAATATCATGAACGAGTATTCTTTTTTTTTTTTATATAGAAAAGTTTTGGAGGATTCGACGTGATCACCCCATGGCCAGATTTTACCATTTCTATGAAAGACTTTTAATGAACGAAATGAACGAGTATTCTTCCAAGTAACATTTGAACATTTTCAGGGGATGTGAATCGTGTGGGCCTCACACGGCTAAGGCGTTTGGGGTAAAGGTCTATGACTTTGTGCCGAACAAAGATTTGTGAATGTGGGTTAAGTGTTTTTGTTAGTTGACTTTGACTTAAAATAACAATTTTAGTACCATAGCCTACATCCATCTTTCAATGGCCAATAATAATAATAATCTTATTTTTATTTCTTAAATAATAGTAAAGCTGATGTTCTTTTAGATAATTATGTAGTTAATACATCTTTTACATTGAAATTTTGAATTAATTTTGTTCGCAATTTCAGTTTGAAAGTTTCGTAAAGTCATCTTATGTACAAAAGTAATTTCAGGAGTTGACAATTCTAATTAATGTGTACACATAATATAAATGTCAAAGTTGAAAAGAATATTTCCAGACATAGATTCTCCTTTGTGGATAAATGACTTTCCCTTGTAGATCCTTTAAACTTTATTCTTCTCCTTTTGGTTATCATATTGTAAACTTTTTTTCCAAATAGCTTCAATGAAAGATTTTGTCAACAACCAAAATATCAAATTTGAAAAGAAACTAAGGAGAATGAGTTTTAGGTCACAACCAAATAAAATAATATCAGAAAAATCCCCATTGACGAGTGAACTAGAGGAATTAACAAGTGAATAATTATCATTAACAACTTAGGAACTTATCAATGTATTATTTCCCTTGATTGAGACTTATATATCATTCTCCGAAGAAACTATCAATGCACCTATTTTTTAGGGCATGCATGATATAACAATTTAACTAGTTTTAAATTAAAGAAATAGCTCTTAGTTATTTTATCTAAGATATGAGCTCATACAATTATAATGTAGTATTATATTATAGTGCACTTGGTTATTTAGAATTTAGTTGTTGATTCTTCTAATAATAATTAACAAGCATGTTTGGTTATGTTTAAAAACAAAATCAAGTGGACTTGGAGTAGAAACATGTTTAGAAATTATTGGGATTGTGATTGTGTTTCCACTTTTGGTTGTTGAGAAGTTTTAAAGCATTGATGAGGTGATATTAATTAAATAAAATACAAACAAATAAATAAAGTCATAATTTTGGTAATGACTGAGGAAGGAGATGAGTGGGGGATTAAAGAGGTAAAGAACAATGTGGGTTTGCTTCAGTTGAGGCCTACATAAAAACATAAACATAATACTGGTCTCCTCTTTCTGGTCTTTGTTTGGTTTTAGTTTTAGGATTAACATAAGACTCTTGAGGCATCTCTCTGTCTTGTTTGTTTTGGAATTTTCACAGCAATCCCAGTTTCTACATTCTCTGGACTTGGCTTAAAGTTGAAAGTGATCAAAGGACCCACACCACACTTTTGCTTTTGGAAGAAGCAGCCACGAAAAATAAAGGAAAAACTCACTCTAAATTTCGACTTATTGCAATTCAGTTTCTAAACTTTAACCTACTACAAATCATACTTTACTGTTTTAATAATTTAATGATTAAGTTGTAACCAAGTTAAACCTATAGGAATTGAATTACATGGAATTAAAGGTTAAGGATTGGGTTGTAACTGACTCAAAATTATGAAGACTAACTTACACTAAATCAAAATTTAAGGAGTGAGTTACAACAAAATCAAAGTCACGAGGATCAAGAGATTAACAAATTATAGCTGTTGAATTTTATCTACATGTATTGAAACTGTAGGTTAAAAATAACTGTTTTGCCTCAAAAGTAACTTTTGAACCATAATTACGGTGTACAAAAAAAGTATTCAATTATTATTTTTTTGCCTTGATTTACATATCATGTTCCAAATAAGCACTGATTGGACCAATAACGAAATACTTGCACGCCAATTTCTGTGAAATATTTTAAAAAAATATGCCCGGGAGTAGAAAGAGTTTTGTTTTGTCAATTAAATTTCTGCGAAACAGAAGAATTTAGAATATGAAGAAGGGAGAAATTGGGGATAAACTCAACGTAAAACAAGGAGTCAAGGGGTACTTGTTGTTTTCCTCCATTATTTTTCCCGTTTCAAGTGCAAATGACAAGCTTGTCAATCCTACAATTGATTGGAAGTTTCTAAATACCCCACAGTGATTATACATGCAAATTACAAGGGACTCCCAGAAAAACAAATGAGTAAAAAAAGATAGATAGTGTAAATTAGCTCAAGGGTCGATGTATGAGGACGTGGTTAAAGATGAACGTTACCATTTCCAAATCTGTATTATTTTTAATATAAAACCTATTTACCTAATTTGATTCGATTAAGGAAGTTGATCAAATTAGTTAATATGACGTGTATTTTTTTAAAACACTTTAGTTATCTTCCTTAATTCCTTTCTTCCCTCCCTCCTTGATAATGGTTGAAGGAGCATTAATAGTGGTAAATTAGGAAAATATTGATAAATATTAAAATTATATTATTTATGACTAAAATCAACTTTCCAAATATGTTTTATTTTAAGAACTAGAGGAATATTATAGGTGGAACTGGATTAGAAGAAAAATGAGACATTTGAGACCAGGAAGCACACTATGTTTGGAGGTGGGGCTAAGTGGATTGTCTTTTATTTTTTGGAATAAATAATAAAACTATATTAATCAAAACCAAAATACAAATAACAACTCAATGGCTTAATGAATGAGAATTCCCTTTGTTTCAAATAACTTAAGTAGATTTTATGGGGAAGAGATTTATTTGTATCAATATATAATTAATTACCACCCCTAATATTTAATATAAGAGCCAATTAACTTTTTTAAAAAAGATTAAGGAAGGTAAATAGGTTACTTTATCAATTATATATCACTTTCCTTTGATCAAATGAGGGTTGGATATATACTAAGGTTTATGATTTATTTCTAATTCAAATATGTATATATTTTCAAGTATGGTAGAAGTGGAAGGGTAGATAGATATTCTGCAAGCTGTTCAGGACGAGCTTCTTGATCTAGTAGCAAAAGAACACCTTCTTGACGAAGACAACGTCATCATTATCATGGTGCCACACATGTTTCAAATGGTCTTAGAAGGCCTTGAGTACCTGTATAACTGTGCTTTATGCTTGGAGGATATCAAAGATCCTGAACTCACTAGGGTGAGAAGCCCCTGCTTTTACTATCTTCACTCCCCCACTCCTCTCTCCTTTATTTTCTGACATTGGTATCAGAGTTCCGATACTTATGCATTGGTATCAAATGGCCATTTCCTCTGTGAGGACAAATTCCATCAGTTCATCAAGGTATTCTTCTGTTGTTACATCAAGAAGCTCGCCTTGAACCACTTGTAGAATATGTATCCAGTCTTCTTCTGTCATACTTGAAAATATATATTCCTCCGGTCCTGAATAGAGGACATAGTTTGTAATGCATATATTTAGGATAGGAGGTAGTACATATTTAAATTAGAAATAAATCATAAACCTTAGTTTGTATCCATCCATCATTTCATCAAAGGAAAGTGAAATATAGACATGTACAAATAAATAATCTCATCTTCTGTATCCAATTGATGACATATGGTAAGCAGTCTCATTTGTAAAGGGGAGAATACAAATTTGAATCCCAGAAAATGTACTTATTGAGAAAGGCAAACACATTTTGCGCTCTACGTCTCAAAAGGGGAAACCCTTTCATTGTAACAAAAAAAAAAGTTATTTAATCATACCATATATGTTATACATTATTAAATTATATATATGTTTATAAGTTAGACAAATTAGCTTGGAAAAAAATGGTAAGTATAAATACTTGAATGTAATTCATTTAGCTTTTTTAATCTCTCAAATAAAATTCACTTAGACTATTTTATTAAGGCCAGGGGAGAATGTAGGTTAAAAGTGACAAGTTAGAAGTTAATTGGGTTAAGATAGAAAGCAGTGTTTGGCACAAGATAAATTAATTCCATACTCTATTCCATTCCCCATCATAGCAAGGCAGCATTGGACAACACCATTCTTCCCCTTTTGTCATTTTCCGTTCATTCCACTAACTGACAATGGCATCGTCTTACTTTCACACTAAATCAAAGATCAGATTATTTTTCAAAACATCATTCCCAAAATGAAATTAATGTTACGAATATTCAGAACCTTACCATATGCTATGAATTTACTAATGGCATAGAAGGCCCACTTGTCTGTACTGTTGGGTAGGCTGCTCTTTCTTCAATGGCAGTGGCAGACAAGGTTCATGTCCTTTGCCTTCTTTATTCTTTCTTTTTGAAACGTATAAACAAGTACACATCAATTCGAATCTCAAGTTTCAAGTTTCAATCTCCATTTTCCTTTATTTTCCCCGAAAGTTTCTTTCCTTCTTTCTTTTGCCCAAAAAAGTTTAGAAAACGTACATCAAAACCTTTCGTTTTCATATATCTTTTCTTGATTAACGTGTACCATCTAAGCTACTTCGTTCTCATCCAAACTTCAATAATTTGTGGAATAATCAAGACTAAGAAGACTACTATCAAGTCTACAACAACATTTGTTGATAATTGGATGCCAAACGTTGCAGTATCATTCTATAATAAGATACGTATGTACGTAGTATATTATATCGATGATTGGCCAAAAGTTCAGACTAGGTATGAATATAAAACAAAAGGTTCTTTCGAGCTCATCCTGAAATTTGGACAACTGCTAGTACAACTGTTCCCAACTTCACACAGTGGTTTGGGCAAAAAAAAAAAACTTCACACAGTGATAAATCAAGCTAATCAAGTAAACATAACCTGACTTTATTTCTCTTCCCAGTTGACTTCCTGAGCTGTCTGTATCTCACCAGAGTTGGGCATTGAGCCAAGTCCGTTGTCATGTGTGATGCCTTCAGATTCAGATGTTTTTGGGAAGTTTTGCACTTCATCAGACATATCTGAAGAACGGGCAGCTGACTCATCATCTTGCACCTGTTCCTTTTGAGCCACCGACTTGGGCCGTCTAATGGCTTCTGCAGCCTCTGGCATTGCTATAGGAGGTGGCTGAGGAGGAACCCAAGTGCGTTTTACCAGCTGTGGCTGACTAAATGGAGCACTGTAAGGTGCTGTGTCATGCCCATTGCCATTATCCATCTCACTGATTCTAACATTGTTCCTTTGCCACCAGGGAACTGGAGTGTCTCCATTTGCTTCAATGGAGGCATCTTGAACCTTGGAACCCGAGTACACCATTGACCCGAGATTGAAGCATTTGGGTATGGGTGCTTTGCACCTGACTAACCTCCCAAGGCTGCACAAGAAGAGAGGAAACAGAAATCAGTTTCGCGCAGAGTTATAAGTTGGGAAAGCAATGTTGAGAATTCTACATAGTTTCTACTCCTCTAGTCCTTAATATAACACATATTTACTTAATTTGATTAAATTAAGGAAGTTGTTTAAGTTAGGTAATATGACATGTATTTTCTAAAACACCTTAGTTATTTTCTTTAATTCCCCCATTCCCTCTCCTCTTTGATTATTGTTGAGGAAGTGGGCAAATTAATTAGAAAAACATTGACAAATATGAAAACTATATCTTATATTTAGAACCAAGATCAACTCCCCAAATATGTCTTATATTAAGGACTGAAGGGAGTACTACATAACAAAGAGATCCAATGAATTAATGTTATGGGATTAATAAAGAGATGCCTTAATATCGCTCCATTGCCTATGGCACTTCATATCAAATACATGAGAACCTCGTCATTACTCTGGCGATCCTGCCTCATTTTAAATTAAAATAAAATATTACTGATGAGTGATGACTAATTCAATCGAGAAATTTGCAAAGTAATATCCTTGATGGTCCTATCATACATGGTCATCACTCATCAATCAAACTGCCTCTGCCAGTCTATAAACTATAAATACTGCCAGTGGGTATTCAGACAATTACTCTTCATAGATAAACCATCATAAAGTTCAGTCATTTTATCTTACGAGAAGTTAAAAATGTTCTTTTCTTAAAACAAATCATAAGCCCAAAATGTTGGGAAATAAATATATCTGAGGAGAAAAAACCTTGGCTCTTGGTGCCATGCGAGGATTTGATGGTTGTTGATTTGGGTTCGGGGGACGATCATCAATATTCTGCATCAAAACCAAAATTAATTTTAAAGAAAAAATAAAAAATAAAAATAATGCTAAAACCAATATTTAATAATCTCAATCACTGACCACATTTTTAAGTACCCCTATTCCCGTTTATTTAATTATGTCACTTCAATCAACTAATAGTATTAGATCCATAATGTAGAAGTGAGGTAGAAAGGCAAAAGTTAGGCGTCCAAATAGACCAATGCAAAGGAGAGGGTAGATGATATACTCTAATGTTAGAAGGCTTCTCCCTCTCTGGACCATGGCCATTATCTGCAAAATATAATGAAAAAAGTATTGGAAACTTTGCATATTAAAAGAATTACGACATATATCAGTTAAATACATCACATCAAAGATGAAAATTAAAAATAACAACTAATCGTTGAACTACTAAATTTTAGGCAGTCATCAAAGCTGAGGTGCTCAACAGTCAATAGTCATAATTAGATGACAAGAGCAACTTTCTATGTCAAAAGTGCATTCAATTTTATTCTTTCCTTGCAAAATTCACATAACAGACAACACATCTTAAACCAGCAAGCCTACAGGCAAATCGGGTCTCCATAGTGACCCCTAGAAGGCTTGACTTTAGGATTCCGGGGTCAATAATAATATTTATACCAAAAGGACAGTGGCATTGTAGGCTCACCATACAAGATCAATGTATTAGGATGATATAACTTTATATTGGAAGTAATATTTTAGTACAGATACAAAACCTTTTCAATAACTTAGTTTGCACAGCTAGTTGAACAACCTAATCCAGCATGCCTAACTTAGCAGTGTTGACTTGGTCCTTTTTTAAAGCACGACTGAAAAAATACACACTACATCATTGAAAAAATAAAAAATAATAATAATAAGCTTAAATCAACAGCCAAAGTCCAAAGCATTTAGCGCAAATTTCATTTTAGATTACCAAAACAGTTATTATTATCTTAAACAAAATGATTCAAAATGCCATGCATACAAATATGACCACTTAAAGAAAAGCAGGTGAAAACAAAAGGACAATAGGAAAAACAACATAATGACTTGCCTCCATATATGACTTAGGATGAGGAGCGGTAGATGGTCCAGCAGAAGCAGGTGTTGATGAATAGCTCCCTGCAAATGACAATTTAACCATAGGTTGAATTTCAGAAATCATAAGTTAATAAAAAAAGGAAATTACAATTTAGTTAATGTATCTAACCTGAATGCATGTTATAGTCCACCTTGCCATTAGCAATCAGTTGCTGCCCAGATTATCGGAGGAAAAGTATTACAGTCAAAGCACAACTTTTTTAAGACAACTCAAACAGGATAAGAGAAGGCATGCCCAAGTTTCATTAGAAATCTTGAAAAAAATAGCCATCTACACCTAAGTATTTCTGACCTTTGAACTTGCTTGAGTGACTTGGTAATCTTCTTGCTCCAAAAGAGTGGCTCTACTAGAAGCTAGTGTTTTTGGCAGAAGAGAAAGTCAGTAAACGATAATAAAATCAATGTGCTAAAGATAAGCCTGGAAGCTACCAAAATTTGGCCAGAAAGTATTAACAGACAAGCAAAAACGTTACTGCAGAGCTTGGTAAAATCCCAAGGAGTTTTATATTTACGAGTTCTTCTATCACACAAAATTGAGCATTCCTGACAGATATAGCATTACGAGTGCAATTGATGAATCAAAAACCAAACTAATTGTTAAATCTTATATTGTAGGAGGAGCTGTTCATCTTATCCCGAGATGTGAAATAGGCGATCCAAGTTCCAAGATTACCTTGCAATTTTCTTATTGCATCAGTCATCGACTTCATTTCTTGTACTTGCTTATCTACAAGGCTCACAAGTTCTCCAAAGTATCTCTTCTCTGCAGAGCATAAAACCAGATGCAGCAGCAAACAAAATCACTACTCAGAACTCAGATGTCAAGTTAATGTGGAACAAGACAAGCAAATGTAAAAAATTATCATCCTAACTTATGTTGAATTAAAGTCACCTTCACTTAGTGAAATCTGTATTTCCTGGCTTGCTTTAGCCACATCTGCAGCTGCAGCGGTGGCAGCTTTTGCTGCTAGTGTTGTTTCTTCTTCCAACGACGGTTTTGATGCTATTTTCTTCAATGGTTCATTATCTTCTAAAGCGACATTGCGTATCCAAGACTTTAGTCGAGGAAGAATTGAATTCTATAAAACAGCAATAGCTTTCAGATGAAGAATGGACGCTCAGACCCAAAGAGAAAAAAAAAATATGCAGATAACAATACATTAGATACAAGAGAGGACATGAGTCATCAAAAAAGTGAACAGGTTGATGACAGATGCTTTTATGCCTTAGGATACTTTAGATGGCATACAGAGGTCACCAACACATACCTTTATTAGTAAAACTGTTCCAGCACCTGAAGCAGCAATAAATCCAATTGCTATAATGGCGTGGGACCAGTGAAATCTTCTATATGAAATAGTTGTGCCAGTAGAAGTAGATGCACCCTGCTGTAACATCCGTGCCGGGGTAAGTTGCTGAATGTTTGATGTCTTCGGCTGCCCGTCTGTGAATGTTACATTGAGTCATGTAGGAAGGTAAGTAATGCAAGAATCAGTCCAGCTCTAGTTAAACATAAAAACCTTATGGACACTTTTGCAGGCAATATAGCTGAATTCAAAAATTAAAGAAGAGAAACAGAAGCCCAACTGCTACTTCAATGTTAGACCTTTCACCTTTATTTTCACCAGATGTCATCACATTTGGAGGTGAATCCTGTGATTTGCAGGAAAGCAAGAATTAAAACAGAAGATCAAATCAAAGGAGAATATAAATTGGATGTGTATATATGATCAAGTGAAAAAACAACGTAGAAAAATAAGTAAACTGGCCAAATAACTAGCTTACCGGTACAAGGCGAAAGGCTTCATCTATCTCCTCCTTTGTGAGGCCCTTCTTTTCCAGAAATGATCTCCTGTATATGACAGGAGAGCCTCTAACTTTTGGGTGTGATAGAAATTTCACAGCATTCTGTACTTGCTCTTCCCGCATAGGTTGCGAGTTCACGAATACTGATGTTGAATTCTGTTTTGCAGGCTCTTCTTGGGGCTGATCAACATTTGGTTGCATAGTTTCAGGACCTAAACCCCCGAAAAGAAAACCAGCAAATTAATTTTATCATTTACCCAAGTTGATATAATTTCAATCTTATTCAAAACATTCAGCCAGTACATCCAATCAGGTTTTCCAACATTCAGCGTGACAAAATGGAATAAAACAGTGTAGGAAAGGCATCTGTAATTATTGGTAGTAAAATTAGTTGTCCTTCACACAGAGAATGTAAATGTTTCAGAATATATTAAAGCATTAGATTTATGATGTCATTTAAACAAGACTTAAAATTCATTTCCTTTTTAAAAATTCTAATAAGATTTGAACTTCTCTATTTAGCAAACCACCAAGAAAAAAATTATGCAGAGAGAGTCAACACCGAACTACCGGCTTATTTTCAGAGAGAAGGGTGGAGCTTCGGAATGCAAAAACGTAGCTGAGAATAGAAATTACAGAACTTAAGAAAGTGGAATACTTAAAATAGTAAAAACGCTTAACAGAGAGAGCATTAAGTAAATCATTTTGATAGTGCATACTGTATAGTATGAACATATGCCAAGGATGACGATGAGGATGTATCCAGATAAATAAAGAAGTGACTAGAATAGACGTTATTGAAAAGAAAAAAAAAAGATAAAGAAACTAGCAGTTTCTGCAGTACTGAAGCAACTGAAAGTTTTTTCTTTGTTTTTTTGGACTGAAACAAGGTCTGGATTTAATAAAGCCGAAGGACGGGGTGATAAATTTCATAGGGTGCAGCAAAAAAATAAATGATGATCTCGAAATTTCCATTAGAAATTCAATAAAGATAAGAAAATCACAAGGAAATTACGTTATTATCTTGTAAAGAAGTTGGCAATTGTTACCAAATAAGCGAATAATACGACAAAAAGAAGTTCATTTTAGTGTTAAGCATAATAGTATAGAGACATGAATCAGAAAACAGGAAAGTTGGCACTGAGATCAAGACTAAAGATTTAGCTTGAAGTCATAACAAACGCATGTGATAACAATTAAATGAATCAGATCATATACTATTCCCCAAACTTCTTTCCCAGTTTCTGAGCTCATAAACAGCCGATCAAATCATTCAACTCAGGACCTACCGGAGTAATGATTCCGAAAGAGAGGGCGAGAGAAAGGAGCAGAGGAGTAGATAGATATTCTGCAAGCTGTTCAGGACGAGCTTCTTGATCTAGTAGCAGAAGAACACCTTCTTGACGAAGACAACGTCATCATTATCATGGAGCCACACATGTTTCAAATGGTCTTAGAAGGCCTTGAGTACCCGTACAACTGTGCTCTATGTTTGGAGGATATCAACGATCCTGAACTTACTAGGGTGAGAAGCCCCTGCTTTTACTATCTTCACTCCCCCACTCCTCTCTCCTTTATTTTCTGACATCGGTATCAGAGTTCCGATAATTATACATAGATACTTATTAACTTATGTATTGGTATCAAATGACCATTTCCTCTGTGAGGACAAATTCCATCAGTTCATCAAGGTATTCTTCTGTTGTTACATCAAGAAGCTCGTCTTGAACCACCTGTAGAATACGTATCCAGTCTTCTTCTGTCATACTTGAAAATATATATTCCTCGGTCCTAAATAGAGGACATAGTTTGTAATGCATATATTTAGGACAGGAGGTAGTACATATTTGAATTAGAAATAAATCAGAAACCTTAGTTTGTATCCATCCAACATTTCATCGAAGGAAAGTGATATATAGACATGTACAAATAAATAATCTCATCTTCTGTATCCAATTGATGACATATGGTAAGCAGTCTCATTCGTAAGGGGGATAATACAAATTTGAATAAAAGACACTTATTGAGAGCGAAACACGTTTTTGCGTTTTTACATCTCAAAAGGGGAAACCCTTTCATTGAAAAAAAAAAAAGTTATTTAATCATACCATATATGTTGTCGCATTATTAAATTATATATATGTTTATAAGTTAGACAAATTAGCTTGGAAAAAAATGGTAAGTATAAATACTTTAATGTAATTTATTTAAATTTTCTTAATCTTTCAAATAAAATTCAACTGACTATTTTATTAAGGCGAATGTAGGTTAAAAGTGACAAGATAGAAAGCAGTGTTTGGCACAAGATAAATTAATTCCATACTCTATTCCTTTCCCCATCATAGCAAGGCAGCATTGGACAACACCGTTCTTCCCCTTTTGTCATTTTCCGTTCATTCCACTAACTGACAGTGGCATCGTCTTACTTTCACACTAAATCAAAGATCAGATTATTTTTCAAAACATCATTCCCAAAATGAAATTAATGTTACGAATATTCAGAACCTTACCATATGCTATGAATTTACTAATGGCATAGAAGGCCCACTTGTCTGTACTGTTGGGTAGGCTGCTCTTTCTTCAATGGCAGTGGCAGACAAGGTTCATGTCTTTTGCCTTCTTTATTCTTTCTTTTTGAAACGTATAAACAAGTACACATCAATTCGAATCTCAAGTTTCCTTTATTTTCCCCGAAAGTTTCTTTCCTTCTTTATTTTGCCCAAAAAAGTTTAGAAAACGTACATCAAAACCTTTCGTTTTCATATATCTTTTCTTGATTAACGTGTACCATCTAAGCTACTTCGTTCTCATCCAAGCTTCATTAATTTGTGAAATAATCAAGACTTAGCAGACTACTACAAGTCTACAACAACATTCGTTGATAATTGGATGCCAAACGTTGCAGTATCATTCTATAATAAGATACGTATGTACGTAGTATATTATATCGATGATTGGCCAAAAGTTCAGACTAGGTATGAATATAAAACAAAAGGTTCTTTCGAGCTCATCCTGAAATTTGGACAACTGCTAGTACAAATGTTCCCAACTTCACAGTGATAAATCAAGCTAATTAAGTAAACATAACCTGACTTTATTTCTCTTCCCAGTTGACTTCCTGAGCTGTCTGTATCTCACCAGAGTTGGGCATTGAGCTAAGTCCGTTGTCATGTGTGATGCCTTCAGATTCAGATGTTTTTGGGAAGTTTTGCACTTCATCAGACATATCTGAAGAACGGGCTGCTGACTCATCATCTTGCACCTGTTCCTTCTGAGCCGCCGACTTGGGCCGTCTAATGGCTTCTGCAGCCTCTGGCATTGCTATAGGAGGCGGCTGAGGAGGAACCCAAGTGCGTTTTACCAGCTGTGGCTGACTAGATGGAGCACTGTAAGGTGCTGTGTCATGCCCATTGCCATTATCCATCTCACTGATTCTAACATTGTTCCTTTGCCACCAGGGAACTGGAGTGTCTCCATTTGCTTCAATGGAGGCATCTTGAACCTTGGAACCCGAGTCTTCACCATTGACCCGAGATTGAAGCATTTGGGTATGGGTGCTTTGCACCTGACTAACCTCCCAAGGCTGCACAAGAAGAGAGGAAACAGAAATCAGTTTCGCGCAGAGTTATAAGTTGGGAAAGCAATGTTGAGAATTCTACTTAGTTTCTACTCCTCTAGTCCTTAATATAACACATATTTACTTAATTTGATTAAATTAAGGAAGTTGTTTAAATTAGGTAATATGACATGTATTTTCTAAAACACCCTAGTTATTTTCTTTAATTCCTCCATTCTCTCTCCTCTTCGATTATTGTTTAGGGAGTATTAATAGGGGCAAATTAATTAGAAAAACATTGACAAATATGAAAACTATGTCTTATATTTAAAACCAAGATCAACTCCTCAAATATGTCTTATATTCAAATATGTCTTATATTAAGGACTGGAGGGAGTACTACATAACAAAGAGATCCAATGAATTAATGTTATGGGATCAATTAAGAGATGCCTTAATATGGCTCCATTGCCTATGGCACTTCATATCAAATACATGAGAACCTCGTCATTACTCTGGCGATCCTGCCTCATTGTAAATTTAAATAAAATATTACTGATGAGTGATGACTAATTCAATCGAGAAATTTGCAAAGTAATATCCTTGATGGTCCTATCATACATGGTCATCACTCATCAATCAAACTGCCTCTGCCAGTGGGTATTCAGACAATTACTCTTCATAGATAAACCATCATAAAGTTCAGTCATTTTATCTTACGAGAAGTTAAAAATGTTCTTTTCTTAAAACAAATCATAAGCCCAAAATGTTGGGAAATAAATATATCTGAGGAGAAAAAACCTTGGCTCTTGGTGCCATGCGAGGATTTGATGGTTGTTGATTTGGGTTCGGGGGACGATCATCAATATTCTGCATCAAAACCAAAATTATTTTTAAAGAAAAAATAAAAATAATGACTACAACAAAAATGCTAAACCCAATATTTAATAATCTCAATCACTGACCACATTTTTAAGTACCCCTATTCCCGTTTATTTAATTATGTCACTTCAATCAACTAATAGTATTAGATCCATAATGTAGAAGTGAGGTAGAAAGGCAAAAGTTAGGCGTCCAAATAGACTAATGCAAAGGAGAGGGTAGATGATATACTCTAATGTTAGAAGGCTTCTCCCCTCTCTGGACCATGGCCATTATCTGCAAAATATAATGAAAAAAGTATTGGAAACTTTGCATATTAAAAGAATTACGACATATATCAGTTAAATACATCACATCAAAGATGAAAATTAAAAATAACAACTAATCGTTGAACTACTAAATTTAAGGCAGTCATCAAAGCTGAGGTGCTCAACAGTCAATAGTCATAATTAGATGACAAGAGCAACTTTCTATGTCAAAAGTGCATTCAATTTTATTCTTTCCTTGCAAAATTCACATGACAGACACATCTTAAACCAGCAAGCCTACAGGCAAATCTGGTCTCCATAGTGACCCCTAGAAGGCTTGACTTTAGGATTCCGAGGTCAATATTTATGCTAAAAGGACAGTGGCATTGTAGGCTCACAATACAAGATCAATGTATTAGGATGATATAACTTTATATTGGAAGTAATATTTTAGTACATATACAAAACCTTTTCAATAACTTAGTTTGCACAGCTAGTTGAACAACCTAATCCAGCATGCCTAATTTAGCAGTGTTGACTTGGTCCTTTTTTAAAGCATGACTGAAAAAATACAGACTACATCATTGAAAAAATAAAAAATAATAATAATAAGCTTAATCAACAGCCAAAGTCCAAAGCATTTAGTGCAAATTTCATTTTAGATTACCAAAACAGTTATTATTATCTTAAACAAAATGATTCAAAATGCCATGCATACAAATATTACCACTTAAAGAAAAGCAGGTGAAAACAAAAGGACAATAGGAAAAACAACATAATGACTTGCCTCCATATATGACTTAGGATGAGGAGCGGTAGATGGTCCAGCAGAAGGTGTTGATGAATAGCTCCCTGCAAATGACAATTTAACCATAGGTTGAATTTCAGAAATCATAAGTTAATAAAAAAAGGAAATTACAATTTAGTTAATGTATCTAACCTGAATGCATGTTATAGTCCACCTTGCCATTCGCAATCAGTTGCTGCCCAGATTATCGGAGGAAAAGTATTACAGTCAAAGCACAACTTTTTTGAGACAACTCAAACAGGATAAGAGAAGGCATGCCCAACTTTCATTAGAAATCTTGAAAAAAATAGCCATCTACACCTAAGTATTTCTGACCTTTGAACTTGCTTGAGTGACTTGGTAATCTTCTTGCTCCAAAAGAGTGGCTCCACCAGAAGCTAGTGTTTTTGGCAGATGAGAAAGTCAGTAAACGATAATAAAATCAATGTGCTCAAGTTAAGCCTGGAAGCTACCAAAATTTGGCCAGAAAGTATTAACAGACAAGCAAAAACGTTACTACAGAGCTTGGTAAAATCCCAAGGAGTTTTATATTTACGAGTTCTTCTATCACACAAAATTGAGCATTCCTGACAGATATACCATTACGACTGCAATTGATGAATCAAAAACCAAACTAATTGTTAAATCTTATATTGTAGGAGGAGCTGTTCATCTTATCCCGAGATGTGAAATAGGCGATCCAAGTTCCAAGATTACCTTGCAATTTTCTTATTGCATCAGTCATCGACTTCATTTCTTGTACTTGCTTATCTACAAGGCTCGCAAGTTCTCCAAAGTATCTCTTCTCTGCAGAGCACAAAACCAGATGCAGCAGCAAACAAAATCACTACTCAGAACTCAGACGTCAAGTTAATGTGGAACATGACAAGCAAATGTAAAAAATTATCATCCTAACTTATGTTGAATTAAAGTCACCTTCACTTAGTGAAATCTGTATTTCCTGGCTTGCTTTAGCCACATCTGCAGCTGCGGCGGTGGCAGCTTTTGCTGCTAGTGTTGTTTCTTCTTCCAACGACGGTTTTGAGGCTATTTTCTTCAATGGTTCATTATCTTCTAAAGCGACCTTGCGTATCCAAGACTTTAGTCGAGGAAGAATTGAATTCTATAAAACAGCAATAGCTTTCAGATGAAGAATGGACGCTCAGACCCAAAGAAAAAAAAATGCAGATAACAATACAGTAGGTACAAGAGAGGACATGAGTCATCAAAAAAGTGAACAGGTTGATGAAAGATGCTTTTATGCCTTAGGATACTTTAGATGGCATACAGAGGTCACCAACACATACCTTTATTAGTAAAACTGTTCCAGCACCTGAAGCAGCAATAAATCCAATTGCTATAATGGCGTGGGACCAGTGAAATCTTCTATATGAAATAGTTGTGCCAGTAGAAGTAGATGCACCCTGCTGTAACATCCGTGCCGGGGTAAGTTGCTGAATGTTTGATGTCTTCGGCTGCCCGTCTGTGAATGTTACATTGAGTCATGTAGGAAGGTAAGTAATGCAAGAATCAGTCCAGCTCTAGTTAAACATAAAAACCTTATGGACACTTTTGCAGGCAATATAGCTGAATTCAAAAATTAAAGAAGAGAAACAGAAGCCCAACTGCTACTTCAATGTTAGACCTTTCACCTTTATTTTCACCAGATGTCATCACATTTGGAGGTGAATCCTGTGATTTGCAGGGAAAGCAAGAATTAAAACAGAAGATCAAATCAAAGGAGAATATAAATTGGATGTGTATATATGATCAAGTGAAAAAACAACGTAGAAAAATAAGTAAACTGGCCAAATAACTAGCTTACCGGTACAAGGCGAAAGGCTTCATCTATCTCCTCCTTTGTGAGGCCCTTCTTTTCCAGAAATGATCTCCTGTATATGACAGGAGAGCCTCTAACTTTTGGGTGTGATAGAAATTTCACAGCATTCTGTACTTGCTCTTCCCGCATAGGTTGCGAGTTCACGAATACTGATGTTGAATTCTGTTTTGCAGGCTCTTCTTGGGGCTGATCAACATTTGGTTGCATAGTTTCAGGACCTAAACCCCCGAAAAGAAAACCAGCAAATTAATTTTATCATTTACCCAAGTTGATATAATTTCAATCTTATTCAAAACATTCAGCCAGCACATCCAATCAGGTTTTCCAACATTCAGCGTGACAAAATGGAATAAAACAGTGTAGGAAAGGCATCTGTAATTATTGGTAGTAAAATTAGTTGTCCTTCACACAGAGAATGTAAATGTTTCAGAATATATTAAAGCATTAGATTTATGATGTCATTTAAACAAGACTTAAAATTCATTTCCTTCTTAAAAATTCTAATAAGATTTGAACTTCTCTATTTAGCAAACCACCAAGAAAAAAATTATGCAGAGAGAGTCAACACCGAACTACCGGCTTATTTTCAGAGAGAAGGGTGGAGCTTCGGAATGCAAAAAACGTAGCTGAGAATAGAAATTACAGAACTTAAGAAAGTGGAATACTTAAAATGGTAAAAACGCTTAACAGAGATAGCATTAAGTAAATCATTTTGATAGTGCATACTGTATAGTATGAACATATGCCAAGGATGACGATGAGGATGTATCCAGATAAATAAAGAAGTGACTAGAATAGACGTTATTGAAAAAAAAAAAAAAAAAGATAAAGAAACTAGCAGTTTCTGCAGTACTGAAGCAACTGAAAGTTTTTTCTTTGTTTTTTTGGACTGAAACAAGGTCTGGATTTAATAAAGCCGAAGGACGGGGTGATAAATTTCATAGGGTGCAACAAAAAAATAAATGATGATGTCGAAATTTCCATTAGAAATTCAATAAAGATAAGAAAATCACAAGGAAATTACGTTATTATCTTGTAAAGAAGTTGGTAATTGTTACCAAATAAGCGAATAATACGACAAAAAGAAGTTCATTTTAGTGTTAAGCATGATAGGATAGAGACATGAATCAGAAAACAGGAAAGTTGGCACTGAGATCAAGACTAAAGATTTAGCTTGAAGTCATAACAAACGCATGTGATAACAATTAAATGAATCAGATCATATACTATTCCCCAAACTTCTTTCCCAGTTTCTGAGCTCATAAACAGCCGATCAAATCATTCAACTCAGGACCTACCCGAGTAATGATTTCGAAAGAGAGGGCGAGAGAAAGGAAATCATACCCGGGTTTCGAAGTTTATCGTCGGAAGCATTTGGAGGAGCCGCCGATTGGGTCGCCATGCTCACCTACTAGTTCTGAGCAATATATATATATACGAGCGTGTATATCGTTGCAGCTGAAGAAGGTTGGAGGATCAATAAGAAATTGGAGAAGAAAAAGGGTGGTTGGATTTGCACCCCTGGAATCGTATGCAATGCTATCGTCGGCGAGGGGCACTACGGCGACCTCGGCTAAAGAACACCCAATTATGAAGATTTGCAGATAATTCAATATCTGCACGCGCCATCGGCATCATCATAATTTTTTTAAGTACTACAAAAAATAAAGCTGACGGTTAAAACATGGGAAAATCCAAGAAAAATACTCTTAATATTATAAATTTAAGAAAATATAAGAGATTAAAATGAAAAAGATAAAGAGAGGCGCGAGAAAATTAGAAAGAAATATGGAGTAATAATATCTTGTTCATTTGGATGTATCTTATCTCTAGATACAATATCACTATTTATAGACCAGAAGTCCTTAAATTCTTTCCAAAAGATACAACAAAGAGTAAACCTACATAATTGTATTATACCACTTTGATCTTTTTTATAAGTCTTTTTACCAAAAAATTTAGTTTTAGTTTTAAGTCCTTTTGACCAAATAAATGATATTGTAACGATTTCTTTATATTAATTGTCCAATAAAAATAGGGAGAGAAGAAAGAGTTGAAAGATCTTTTCGATCATAAATGAGGGTAAAGTTGAAAATTCCCCTATAATCATCGTTAACTACTTCTCTCCTTTCAGTATTTGTGATTTGAAAAAGAGACTTATAAATAGGACCAGAGGCGGTATCACTTTAGTCTTATTTAGAAGTCTATTTTGACCAAATCTCACATACCAATGGATATAGTTAACACAATGATTATAGGGTAAATTTTTAACTTTGTGCTTAATTTATGATTGAGTATTTTTCAACGGTTTCTCTCTATCTTCATGAATACAATTAATATAGCTAAAATTGTTACAATCTTATTTATTACATGAAACTGGACTTATAAATAAGATCAAATTTTTTGGTCAAAATAGACTTATAAATAGGACCAGAGTGATATGTAAAATTTAGAGGTTATGTGTATTAAACATGAAAAACTCCCAAGAAGTCATTCATGTGGTAGGTTACATAAGTTTAAGTGTAGAATTCCAAAAGATTTATCTTAAAAGGTTATGGACATCACACTAAATATTGGAATATTTATAACACTCATCCCTGAAATGTTTATAAACAAATATTGTGCCTCATTAAAGTTTTATTATGAAAAACCCAATAGGACAAATAACTAATGAAGGGAAAAGAGTATACAATATATATTGAAGCTGCCTCGTTAAAAACCTTACCAAGAAAACCCAGTGTCGATAAAATCTTCGTGAAAGAAAAGAGTATAATATGACATCTACTCCCCTTGATGATAATATCCTATTTACTCTCCCTAATAACAATATCAGTTTTTTACTCCCCTTAATAACAACATCACTTCCAATGTATTTTTTTTATTTATCATATCTTTGTTTTAGCCACCAAACTATGAATGATGCATTGTCACCAATAGTTCTATTAAAATGTAGTCCTCTAACATATCTTCTGGGTATGATAAAATATCAGTATATCATGCCTTTATCTTATTCATTATGGAAACAATAAAGGAAAATTATTCTTGCAATCATATATTTAGTTTGTTTTGAGCAAAATAATGTCATATAATATGTTCATAAGGCTATCACACCAAATATCATTTTCGTTATCCACTCTGCCCTGCTAGAAGTAATTTTTACCAATAAAATCATAATAAATACAATATTAGCATGATACATAAGTATTCTCATAAAATATAAGGTACTTTTAGACCATTAAATTCAATATATCTTTACAAGCAAATTCACCATAGCAAAAATATGTGATTTTAAAATCATTAATGCATTCAATAATAACTCGATTTATAATTTAAGTAAAATAAAAAATTACTCATTTTTCAATCTATTATATATGCTTGAATTATTTTCAAACTTGCATGACATTTTATATATAGAATGATTTTCTTGTATATGTTTTCGGCATTTTAGATCCTTCAAGGATTCTCATAAATTTCATTATTTAATGAGCCATACAAATAGGATGTATGTAACAACATCTAACATACGCATAATTTTATTTTCTTATCTTGTCGTAAATACAAAATTATTATATCCACCACAAAATAGTATGTCTCATCATAGTCTTCATTAGAATTTGTGAAAATATTCATTTTCACTTAAATATTTATATATTTCATATTTCAGTTAAGACTGCAGGTTCATAATTTTGACATATCGAAATAATGTAATCTAATTTTCATTACGTGTTTTCCCTTTTACTTTTTCTTTTTGGCCAATCACCATTTTGTCTACTCGCAAGATAGATTTATGCATAAGATCCTCAATTGAGTATGTGAAATTATTATCAAGACCGTTGTCGACAACTTAATCTTTTCGGTTCTATTTTTCCTATGACATAATTCATTGAGATCTCTTTATTACTTTCAGGTACCTAAACCTCTTTTGAAGTTTTTAATTATGTCTTGGCCTTCTTTCGGAGTACCTACCTCCTCAATATGATCATCTTGATTATATGCTCCTTTTCTTTTCTTTTGGAACCGATTACTCTCTCATGCTTCGGCATGTATTGCTTTCATTTATGTTGATTAGAGCATTTTCAACTAGAATATGAGATTTAGTCATTCTCATTTAGGTCAGTAATTGCATCTAGAAAATTTTATGTAATATTTCATGATTGCAAAACCTAATAAACTTTTGGTTTATATTACTATATTTGAGGATCTATACTTGATAGTAATAATGCATTCATTTTTTTCTCTTTTCCAACTATTTAATTTCCCCCCTTATGTTAGGAAAAACTTTGTCAAATGACAATCGACTAATCATGCAACATAAGTCTCGTAAATCTATTTGTTTCCACTAGAAACATATTTTTGTTTCATTTAGAGACAGACATGAAGAATGAGGTTCTTACCCAACATTTATCCCAATTTCCTCCAAATATCTATCTATGTGCATTGTGGTGGATCAATAGGAATGCATATTCAAACTTTTTAAGATGAAATATCCTAGCTCCTAACTAAAAGTCAATTTTATCATGAGAATTATGTTGGCTTTATGTATATAAGTGCCGCAATATATAGATCAAATATGTCAACATCGAAATAAAAAATTATTCTCAAAGGTATTGATCTTGCTATTTATTGGGGCTTTAATAAATGATTTATGGATTATCTGGAAATTACACACTCAATATAATGATTAATTCAAACAATCTTGTAATTTTTAGGTTGCAAACTAATAATAATCACACATGTAATCATCTTATAGATGCATCTATCGAATTTATTGAATACTTGTGTGATTTACATGCTATTTGAATGGGCCCACATAATTCAGTTTGACATATTTTCAGAAATGTAGAGATCCATTCGAAATCATAATTATTGATACTCTCATAATCAAAATTGTCTTTGAGAATAAGCAACACATGATAATTCTTGAATTAATTTAATATGTTGGTTATTCATGAAGAATATTTTGGTTATTCAATGGATGTCATATGTAATTTTTTATTATTTGTTTCAACATATATATGACTTGGATGATCAAACAAATTATGCCAACAATAAATTTGTTTTGATTAGTAAACTGTTGGTTTCTTGTGACGTGTTGCTTAACCAACAATTTTTTTTTTCAATTTTCATAATATATTGATATAAAATATCAATGTGATATCCATTTTTGGGAGATCAATAGGCTTTGTGAGGAAGTATATGAGTAGAACTTTTCAATATTAACTCACTTGTATTTTAACAATATTCTCTTCAAGTATGAGTCATATAGATTAAATACACTTTCTTTATTTCTATCTTTCAAAAACAAACCAATATATAGTAAGCCAATAATTTATCTTTCACTTGAAAGCTCAAGTACTTTATACCTCATATATAATATTTCAGTCCATTAAGCTATCACTTAGACCTTTAACAGAGTGAAACACTTAGACCTTTGTGAGGATGTTTGCGGGTTCACAAGTTTCAGGAAACTGTGAGATTGTTCCTGAGACTAATATGGACACGTACAATTGGAAGACAGTGAGTATGACGGGAAAGGAAAACCTTAATCCTGGAGGAAATTTTGAAAGGGCTGAGTTGGGGGCTACTACAACAAAAATGGTGGAAGTAGCCGAGACTACTAGTGAGTGTGTGGGTATGAGTGTAGGGGTGGAGTGCACTACCCCGTGTTTGCCGATAGTTGAGTGGTCGCTTTCTGTTTTGCTTTTCCCTATTAATTGTTATCATGATTAATCTCTTAACTCGAATAGTAGGGGCGCTAGTAAGGGCTTTGCGGCTATTCTGAAAGACATAAGGACTAGATATAAGGTGGATGTTGTAGCTATTTTGGAGCCACGCATAAGTGGTGTTCAAGCAGCGAGAACCGTCAAGAATTGGGGATTTAAGTTTTCGGTGAGGGTAGAAGCTGAGGGTTTTGCTGGGGGCATTTGGCTGTTGTGGAATATGGAAGAGATTAGTGTGGATGTTTTAGTGAAAGAGGATCAGTTTATTCACTGTAGATTGAAATTGGAAGGTACAGGTATGCTGTTCACAGCGGTGTATGCAAATCCAAATGAGCAAAGGAGACAAAGGTTATGGAGTATCTTTTGTATAATTTGGGTTGTGAGATTTCGAACCTTTCCGGCAAGGGATTTCAATGAAATAAAATCCCCGTTGGAGCAAAAAGGGGAGGACGAGTTAGTGAGGCAAGATGCGAGAAATTTCAATGAGTGGATTCGGGAGTGTAGCCTAGTCGATATGGACTCTAATGGTCCTTTCTTCACTTGGAAGGGCCTAAATGGGATGGATTAGATAGTGTCTACAAAAGGCTAGATAGGTGCCTTTGTAATGTCAATTGTCTTGAGGCGTTTGGAAATGCGAGATTAGATCCTTACCTCGTATGAGTTTGGATCATCATCCTTTGCTAGTGAAGTTGCGGTTTGATTCAAATACTAAGAGAGTTAGAAATTTCGGATATGAAGTGGTGTGGTAAATGCACGATGAGTTTCTTTGAGTTTATGGTAAATAATTGGAGGAATGGGGAAGAATTGCATATGTCCCTAGATGTTACATAAGTGAGACCTAAAAAGCGGAATAGAGATGTGTTTGGAAGGATTGAGCTCCGTAAAAGGAGAATTCTAAATATTTGAATGGTATACTACAAAGTGTGTGCTTAGACATAATAATCCCTATCTTTGGCGGTTGGAGAAGGAATTGGAGGAGGAGTTACTTCAAACTTTGAGGCAAGAAGAGGTTCTATGGTTTCAAAAATCAAGGGGGAGATGGTTGGAAGAAGGGGATCAGAATACTAAGTATTACCACACTAAAACCTTGTGTAGAAGAAGGAGAAATAAGATTAGCGTGCTTAAAAATGATGAGGGGCTGTGGGTGGAGGAAGATGAAGGGATTGCTGGTATGTTTCAAGAGTTCTATTCTGACCTATTTAGAGAGGGGAAGGTCAACAGGGAATGGATTGACACTAAGCAGCGATGGGGAAGAGTTGAAGAAGAGGTTTTGCAGAATCTGGGAATGGAGGTTAGTGGGGCTGAGATTAAAAGGGCTTTCTTTCAAATGGGGGCCTTTAAAGCTCCGAGGAAGTGATGGTTTTCAGGCGTTTTACCAAAGATAATTGGGGTATGGTGGGGCAGTCGGTAATAAGATATATAATGGAATTGTGGAAGAATCCAAATAGGATCAGCGAGATCAATGATACATTGTTGGTTTTGATTCTGAAAGTAGAGGATCCGGAGGTGGTAAGTTAGTTCCGCCCTATTGCTTTGTACAATGTAATCTATAAGGGGCTTTCCAAAATTATAGTGAATAGGTTAAAACCTATTATGGATAGTCTTATATCGCCTTTTCGGGTCTAGTTTTGTACCTAGAAGGAACATTCATGATAACATTATTGTGGCAAAGGAAATTGTACATTCTATGGATAGAATTAGGGGGAAAAAGGTTATATGGTTATCAAAATTGACTTAGAAAAGGCCTATGATAGGATGAATTGGAGTTGTGTTGGAAAGGTGTTGGCTGATATTGGGATTGATGAGAGGATGTGGAGGGTCATTATGGGTTGTGTGAGTTCAACCAAGATGACATTAATGTGGAATGGAGGGCGTAGGGCTGATTTTGTTCCGTCTAAGGGTTTGAGGCAGGGGATCCACTTTCTCCCTACCTCTTTGTGTTAGGCATGGAGAAATTGACTCATTTAATTGTTGACTCTGTTAATGATGGAAAGTGGAAACCCTTTAAGTTAGGTAGACATGACATGGCTATTTCCACTTACTATTTGCGGATGATTTGCTCCTAGTTTGTGAAGCCGATATGGATCAAATGAGTATAGTGATGGAGATATTGGAGAAATTTGGCGAGGTTTCTAGACAAAAGGTAAATGTGCATAAAACCAACATTTATTTTTCAAAAAATGTTGAGAGACATATTTAGAATGATGTCTCGTTTGTTATCCGGTTCTAAACGAATGGAGGAGTTAGGGAGATATTTGGGTGCATATATGACTAAGGGAAGGGAAATACTAGGAAGTTTCAACATCTCCTTGACAAGATGCGGGGAAGCTAAGTAGGTTGGAAGAGACAAACATTGTCTTTGGTTGGCGGATTACTTTGGTGCAAGCCGTCACCAATCAATTAGTCAGTATTCTATATGCGGACTCGTAGTGCCCGCTAGTGTGAGGAGGCAAATGGAGAAACTACAACGTGATTTTATTTGGGGAAGTGAGGCGGGTAAGAGGAAAATGCATGCAAAAGTAATGTGGGAAGTGTTATGTAAAGAAAAGAAGAATGGAGAGTTAGGTTTGAGGAATCTTGAGGTTATGAATGACGCGTTGTTGGGAAAAGTTGTGTGGAATGTGGTCTCGAAGTTGGATTTGTTTATGCTCTTTGATCCTACGAGGAAAATATGGTAGGGACATGGACCTGATGAAAGTGTGTAAATTTACCAAAGCTGATTCGGCTTTATGGAGGAATTTGGGCAGGATTTGGCCTAGTATCATTAAGAGTTTGGTGTGGGAAGTAGGTGATGGTGGTCTCATTAATTTCTGGGAGGATCATTGATCGATATACAATGCAAATTAATTGATAAATGTGCTGTAGGGGTGCCTCAGTCCGATATGAATATTAAATTGAAGGATGTGGTTAGGGAATCAGGGGAGTGGAACATGGAGTAGATCAGGCGTTGGGTAAATGAGGATGGTATCAACCTCATCTTGGCTATCCCACCACCCAATGATTTGAAGGGCACTGATTTTGTCAGATGGGGGAATCATTTGCAGAATAAATATAGTGTAGCTGATGTGTATCATGCAATGAGGAATGAGCAAGATGTGGGGGAAGGGATATGGAATAAGGTGTGGAAGTTGAAAGGGCCAAAGAGAGTTCAATTTTTTTTGTGGAAAGCTGCTCACGATAGACTTTTAACGAGAACATCACTCCAACTGTTGGGTGGAATAGCAAACTGTCATCCGGCTTTGTATGAATCGCTGAATCATTGATGCATGTCTTGCGTGACTGCCATGTTGCGTGGAGTGTGTGGAGGGAGCTAAAAGGGGGTAGGATTGAACCTGAGTTTATACGATTAGGTGGGAAAAGTTGGTTTGAATGGAACTTTGCCCGGACAAATTGTTCATGGAGTTTGAAGTTTGGTTTGACTTGTTGGCTCTTGTGGGGCTGGAGGAATCAAAGTTGGTTTGAAGAGGGTTATACACTACCGGTAAATAAGTGTAAGGTAGTGGAAGGGTATGTTCAGGAAATAAGGAAGGCTAGAGTAGAGTTTGGGAAATTTAATGGCACTAAACATGAAGTGCATATAGGCTGGCATGCCCCTGCTTCTGGGTGGGTAAAGCTAAATGTTGATGGAGCTTCTAAGGGGGTACAGAATGTGGCGGGATGTGGGGGCCTAATCAGAGGCTGTGAGGGGGAGTGGCTTGGTGGTTTTGTGAGGAAGGTGGGATTTTGTTCTTCTATAAAAGCGGAACTGTGGGTTGTCTTAACAGGTTTGGAGTTGGCGTATCACTTAGTTTTGTGAATGTTGTATCGGAATGTGATTCTGCTCTTTGTCGTGGCCCCGTTAACCGATATACGTGCTTTGTGGAGAAAGAATCTCGGCTCTTGTGGTGCATTCGAAGCATTATTAAAAACTTTGATAAGTTGAAGGTAGTTCATGTTTACGGGGAAGGTAATAGATGATGCATTTGTCTTGCAAATATTAGTTTTGTTCAAAAGGAAGTTCATTGTAATTTTGTTTGCCCTCCCAGGAGGTTGTTAGGTATCTCGTATAGTGATTGTACGGGGACTATGTTTCCAAGGTCTATTTCGATTAATGAATGAGGATGGGCGTTTCGCCCCGCTTTTTTTTACCAAAAAAGAAAAGAAAAGAAAATCTATACTAGTTCTCTAGGAACTGTATCGATTTTGTTGTATGTATGTTATTCAGGAACTAACATATATGATCGCATTTTTATATATTTCCATTACTCATTATTAATAATAATATGCTTCAATTTGCCTCTTTTGATGCATATTCAAAATATGAAATGTTAAGAATTTTCCACTACATAAAGAATAATGAGGAGATCCATAATCAAAATGCATAAAAATCTTACTGCATTGATTTGTAATGTTTAGGTGCTAAAATTAATTTGAAAGAAATGTAAAGACAAATGCATTTTAATATAAAATAATGAATAATTATGATATACATAACCTTCTTTCAAATATTTTCTACTATTTAATCTTCTATAAATTTGACTTGCACTATATATATACCACTCCTGGGCCCTATTTATGTCTCTTTTGACCAAATCACACATACCAGAGAGGTAGGTAGCTCAATGATTATGTGGTAAATTTTCAACTTTATCCTCATTTATGAATGAGTACCTTTCAACTTTTTCTTCTCTCTATTTTCATTGCAGTACAATAATATGGACAAAATTGTCACAATCTCATTTATTTGGTCAAAAGAGACTTATAAATAAGACTAAAATTTTTTGGTAAAAAGGACTAATAAATAAGACCAAGAGTGGTAATTCACACACATTATAAAAATGGTTTTGCCTAACAAATCATGAACTATTCATAATAAATTTTCTCATAAAATTAAATAAAGTCTCATTCTCTTAATTCAAATATGATATAAGATTTTTTGTTTTCACAAATGTCACATAAAACTAATTTGATTTCAATATCTATCATATTATATCATGATTAATCTATGAAACTTGCGCATATCATATGAGAATGCTAAGGGGTAGAAGAAATGACAATACAAACAATTGGGAGAGAAGACAATAACTTATCAATACCGAAATAAAATACAAATTGTAGAATATTTGTATGCCCTTCAATAATGAAATGTTTGGGAACTAAGGAAAACTACACATATATGTAAGGTAACGTAATAGTGCTCAGAAGGAGAAAAGAGATGGAAGACAGAATTAAAATCAAAAAAATATGACTAATGATGAAAGAAAGTACCTTGATGTTGAGTTACATGAGCTAAGTGTTTGTTGGGAAATTTATGATGTTACAGAGTCATCTTTTTCCATACCTATTGCTTTAAGCATTATAACTACTTTTGGTATTTTTAGGGTTAAGGAGCAATAATACACATGAGGTTTAGCTTGCAGGAGGAGCCGCGATGGTTTTTTTCGGACCAAAAATACACGTGGTTACGTTTTGGGCGGCACCATACGTTAGTCAACTAACGGTCAACGTTAACTTTGAATGGAAGTGAACGATGCTCGGGTGAAATTACACTTTTGCCACCTGGTTTTAAATATTATAAAAAAAATCAAATTTTTTTAAATAATTAGAAAATAAATTTGGAAAATTAGGAAAAAAATTTAAAAAAAATCAAAAAATTAGAAAAAAAAGGGGAAAAAATCAAATAATTAGGAAAAATTTAAAAAATAATAATAATAATAATAAATAAGGAAATAATTAGGAAAATTCAAAAAATTAAGAAAAATTCAAATAATTAGGGAAAAATTAAAATAATTAGAAAAATAAAATACCCCCGCCAAATGGGCCCCACCAGTTCTTAGTTAGACTTCATACATCGGGATTAGATTTATCTCTGTAAGGAGAATTGACAAGAAGATTATCTTAATTAATTAATTAATATTTTTTTCAATAAACAGACTTACCCTAGTGCATCTTCAACAACCGCACGGGCCGCGTATATACAACTCCTCCTCCACTGAGTTGGTTATCCAAGAACGCTTGATGGACGACGACAGGAGTCAATGCGCATGACGTTGTTCAGTGGTGGGGCCCATTGCGAGAGGTATTTTAATTTTTCCTTAATTATTTGAATGTTTTCTATTTTTTTGATTTTTTTTTTCTAATTATTTGATTTTTTTTTCTAATTATTTAAATTTTTTTCCTAATTATTTGATTTTTTTTCTTATTATTTGAATATTTTCCTAATTATTTGAATTTTTTAAAATTTTTTCCTTATATTTTTTCTAATTTTTTGATTTTTTTTCCTAATTTTCCAAAAAAAAAATTCTAATTATTTTAATTTTTTTTTCGAATTTTTTGATAATATTTAAAACCAGGGGGTAAAAGTGTAATTTCACCTAAAACTAGGGGCAAAAGTGTAATTTCACCCGATTCTTGTTCACTTCCATCCAAAGTTAACGTTGACCGTTAGTTGACTAACGGCCAAGTCGGGCGCTCCCAAAACGTAACCACGCGTGTATTTTTGGTCGAAAAAAAACCTCGTGGTCGCCAAGCCCCTGGACAAACCTCATGTGTATTATTATTGCTCCTTAACCCTATTTTTTACAATATCTCATGGTCTTTTTGGCTTCACAATCATTTTGATATTTACTTTCAATAAATTTGATACATATTAGTCTATATGACTTATAGTCATATTGTACCATTTTTTCCATAGATATGACTTCTAGTTATAGTATAACATTTGCTCATAATTTTAATAACCTTAAAAATGTTATTATTTTTGTGACTGTGGTTCAATAGTTAAGACAAAGTATTATTGGCTTTCAACTATCAACTCCACCAATATAATGTGATCATGTTTATTTTCACTCTTATAGACATGTTCTTTGTTTTTAATAGCACTTCATCAACTTTTCCAAATATTAGTTTTTAGGACCATATCAAAAATCTTGCAAAGCTAAAAAGTTTGTTTTTTGTTTAGTTTGATATTTGAACATTTAGCCTTTAGGCTGGACTTTGATATTTATAACAATTAAATCATCAAAATGCTAAAGTTTTTCTTGTCAATCATGTCATTTAATGAAACCAATAGCGTTCTTTTATATAAGAACTACTCCTCCGGTTTTAAATATATGACATAGTTTGTAGTGCAATTATATAATCATGAAATTAAGACCGGATGTAGTATTATAAAAGTGATGTGACTTCTGGTCATTTAATCACGAAATTAAGAATATTATGACTTCTAGCCTTTTGATAAAATTAAAATACTACAAAATAAATTAATTTAATTAAAATTTATAATCAAATTTAAACAATAAATAAGCACAGGAATATATAGATCACATCATATGATCATATAGAATACTATTATATATTAATGTAATGATAAACAAATGAAAATGAAATATTGACATAATGATATAATAATAATATATTAATATAAACAAATGAAATGTAAATAAAATAAATAAATATAAATGCTAAATAGGTAAATAAACAAATGAAACGTAAATAAAATTAAATAACATAATATAACAACATAAAATATAAAGAATACCAAAATATAAAATAAAGAAATATAAATGTTGCATAATAAGATATTCTCGGAAAATGATAAATAAAAGTTTAAAAAAAAAAAAAAAACTTGTGAAGGAGAATAAAACAACAATAATCCACAATCTTAGCCATAAAACCCGATGTATAAAACCATCGGTAAAAGGGTCTCTTTAATTATATATAATGACATAGATCATCCTAGATAAATCAAATAGATATACGCTAAAAGAAGGTAGGAGAAATCGTCAAAGCAACAATGAGAAAAATAAACTTTTAATAGAGCTTCGTGCGATAACATGTTATAAAATCAAGAAAGGATAAATACCATTTTTGCCATAGAAGTTTAGCTTAAGGAGCATCGATCACCCAAAAGTTTTTTTGGATCAAAATTGCCTTGGAAGTTTAAAAACGTAGTAATCCTTTTCTTTCTGTTGATCTTGACCGTTAAATTGTTGCTTTAATTTGTAAACTTCTAGGGGCACAATTGCTCCTAAAAAAAACTTTCGTGGCAAAATTGTTTCTAAAAAAACTTTGGGGCAAAATTGCTCCATTTTGTTAACTTTCGGGGCAAAAATGAAATAAAAAAACTTTCAGGTAATCATTGCTCCTTAGGCTAAACTTCCATAGAAAAATGGCATTTATCCCAATCAAGAAAATATAAGAGATTAAGATTAAAGAGCCGTAGAGAGACAAGAGAGAATTGCAAAGAAATATGGAGCAACATCTTGTTCATTTGGATGCCTCACGTATCTTGATACAAGGCCACTATTTATAGGCCACAAGTCCTTAAATTATTTCCAAGAGGTACAACAAAGATTAAACCTACATAATTATACAATATGTAATATTTATAGGTTATGAGTATTAAACATGAAAAAGTCTCAAGAAGCCATACATGTGGTAGGTTACTAGGTTTAAGTGTAGAACTCCAAAAGACTTATTTTGAAAGGTTATGGATATCCACACCAAAAATTGGAATATTTATAACACTCAAAATATAAAAAATGACAAATTAATTATTTGAATTTACATAATAAGCTTATTTGGGAATGCCGTTGGGGGAGCGTTGCGGCGAAAAAAGCTCAGTGGAAGGATCAGTGGAAAAAAGTTAAAGGATTAGTGTTTGGGGTAGCTTTTTCTTCACTGTGCGTTGGGTGAGCATTGGTGGCAACCGTTAGCTTTTCCGAGATGCTCCAATTTGCAGCTTCTAGAGAATGCTTTGGTGGCACGATCGAGATCTAGAGCGAGGCGACGAAAGCATGAGGAATGAAGAGAAGAGGGGATTTGAGGCTTGATTGGGTTTGGGCCACCTCGATCCGAGGCTTTATCGAAGAGCATGAAAGCTAAGGAAGATGAGTGAGAGACAGGAGCGATGGAGCTCATGGCTAAGGGAGAGAGAGACGTGGAGAGAGAGAGAGAGAGAGAGAATGGAAAAAAGATTCATACTTGTTCATAGAACTTTTTTATAGCAACGTAACTATTATTTAGTATCTCGGATAGGTAATCCAATTAGCAATGTATTACTTCCCAGGTCCTAAATATAAAACAAAATTGATTTTTTTTGAGATATTAAAGAAGCTAATTAAATTAATTTAGAATATTTATATTTTTTCTCCAAACTAATTAGTTTGACTAAAATACTTATATATAATCTAATGATACGCGATATATGATATAATTAAGTAACTTTTTTAGTTTCCTTAATTTTTCCAAACAAAGTCAACTATATTTTATATTTACGAATGGGAGGGAGTATTATTTAGTACCAACTTGTTCATATAATTTTTTTAATAATAATTTATTTTTTAAAAAAAAAAAATTATTTTTTCATCTTCAATTATCGTAATATATACAACTAAATAACATATGTAGTATTCATTAAAATTCATACCTTTTCAGTCATTTTCCATCTCAATAGACTTTTCAAATAATAATCCAAACACGTCTTCGTTTGGAAAAAAAAGTCACTTCTGTCACCATCAATCTAAATACAAATCACATTTACAATCTAACTTTTTTCTATTTTATTTATGCAAAAACCGGATAAAAAATAAGTCACTTTTCCCACAACCCGTTAACCCAAACGGCTCATAGATTCCCCTATCGTAGCAAAGAGGATTTGCAAATGTCATAAAAAGACTTCACCGCCCTCATCTCTCATAAATCTGAAATCTTTCTTTCTTCGCCTTTCTTTTCGCTCTCGCTCTCTCTCCCGCCTCAACCTCACCAAGCGAGAAGAAGACAGAGGTTGGATGGATGCTTGCTAGAGAGGAAGAAGACGACAATGATCCTTCAAGCCCTAAATTAATTGGGATACCTCCTTCTTCTTGCACTTATCTTCTTCTATTGTCGGAGTTCGATCTTGCCATAGCCTCCTTCTTGGTCCCCTTCATGATCGGCTACAACGGCAGCATTTCAGGTGCATATCTTCAACTTCTCTCTCTTCCTCCCCCGCATCAACAATTAGTTAATGATGTATATAGTCAAGCCTTTGCATCACCGCTTCAACTCTTCTACATGAGAGTTGCTAATCTTTGATCTAGTCAAAAGTCACCTTTGGACCGTGTAATGATAAAGGCTTCGATTGGATTAGTGGTTTTCACGAGAGAAATGTGAATGGTCAAGATGAGATTTGTCCTCACATTTGTAGAGAGATATTCTTGGGCCTCGATGAGTAAGTATGAGAAAAGTATGGTCATACTACGATGGAAAGAAGTTTCCATTTCAATTGTTAGACTACTCAAGAATCGAAAGTAATGGTCGAACGGGAGGATGACACTATCCATGCTTCATCTTTGACCAAATTATCGCGTGACAAAAGGGACGTGGCATGGTTATATGATAGGTTGCATCGTATCGAGAGATCCTTTGGATAGTTGTAATGTCTTGCTTAGAGGCCAAACTGCGACGTGGGCTGGTCTCAAGTATTGCCCACGCCAATTTCATGTGGGCTTACGTGGTCACACAAGAATAGCGTCAACACGAGTTATAATGTCCAGATTCAATTGGGATTCATAATTTTATATGGATAAAATCCTTCCGCTGCATGTACGAATACTACAATCGTAACATGTTGTGAATCTTATTGTAATGGGTTATCTTATTTTGTAAATGTCAGATCTGGTCAATATTATCATACTTTTGTCCAGATGTTGTTGCCTATTTTGTATGGATGCTGTAGGCAATTTTATCCACATGCAGGTGGCGTTTGTTGCATAATTTACTTTAGACATTAACAAGTTAAGAATTGAAATTAGCATAATCTGGATAGGGATTAGCAATATGAGAAGTTAGATTAATGACTTCAATATAATGTTTTACAATTTTCATATCTAAAAAACTAACACTTATACCTTAGTATAATTTTTAGGAGCACAAGTTTTAAGGGTCAATAACAACATTTATATAAAGATTAACAAGATGAGACTTTAGATTAACATTGCACAACTTCATATCTCAAAAACCAACACTTATACCCAGATATAATTTTCAAGGCACAAGTTTCAATGTTTAATAACATCTGTATAGAGATTAACGACTTCAGTATCATATTTCACAACTCCATATCCCAAAAACCAACCGTTATACTTAGGTATAATTTTCATGGCATAAGTTATAGGGGTTAATAACAACATTTGTATAAAGATTAAAAACGTGAGAATTTTGATTAACGGCTTCAAGATCATGCTTCACAACATCATATCTCAAAATCCAACACTTATACCTAGGTTTAATTTTTTAGGGCACAAGTTTCAAGAATTAATAACAACATTTGTCTAGTGATTAACAACATGAAAATTTATATTAACAACTATCATGTTTCACAACTTTATATTCTAAAAACTAACACATACTCGGGTATAATTTTTTAGACAAGTTTGCCAATAACATTTATATGTAGATTAACAAAGAATTTATATTAACAACTTCACGGCGCTTCTATGTTATTTTCATTTGTCACATAACTCAAGGCAATTTTGTCATTTGGTAAAGATTATGAAATCCTATATTCCTCCATCAATTCTGACATGAGATTCATTTATTAGTGGCACTTATTTGTCTTTTGCCTAGTTGTATTTTCTTGGGATTTTCCTTTAAAACAATTTATATGGTTAAGGATTTTTTTTTTTTTTTTGCTAACTATATGGTTAAGGGTATTGTAATCCGACGCTAATAATTTTATATTTAAATATAAAAATAAAAATAATAACAAATATTACTAAGCATTTAATTTCTAATAAAAAAAATAAGAAAGTTGATAAAAAAAAGAGTATCAATCAATCATCAACTTTATACTTTATACTCCGTACATGAAATCTTATAATACCAGCTTAAAAACTCGTTTAGCTTAAAACGGGTCGGGTAACCACATCATCAAATAATCCATACGTAATTACATTATAACTCATTCAATTAATATCTATTAAAGTAATTTCCTTTTTTAAAAAAACCATTACAAATTATTCCCTAATATAGATAATTTTCTTTCACATCATAAAGTTTGACCTCTTTAATAATATTAATAACTACACAGTAAAATTATGCACTTTCGTTTTTAAGTTATTCAAATTTCTTGGGATATTATTCCCATTTAATTCCCAGTTTTTATTATTAGGGTTTGAAGATAAGATAATGAAGTAAATTGAATTTGAAAATAAACATTAAATCTTGAATTCAATATAATTGAATTTGAAAATAGATATCAAATCATGAATCATAGATCATAATCACCTAATAGACATTTAGAGACTATAAAAACAATTGTGCGCAGGATGTAAATTTTTTTCCTTTCATATTCAAAAACAATTTAGAATTTTTTTTACCATGATAATTAAATTAATTCTACTTAACTTTTAACGTCAATGTCAAACCCTATCAACATATTTTGATAATTATGCTACCTAACATTATGTCTCTACATATACTACTATCACGGGTTAGGTTTCTCTCCTAATCCTTTTTTAATTATCCCTCATCATCTTAAAATCTTATCCATCCAATCAATCATAGTACTTCTTTAACTTCTCTCTCATCATCCCAATCAACTACCGGACAGGATGATGAGAAAAAAAAAGAAAAAGGATTATGAGAAAATCATCTCCCTACTATCACAATCACACTTTTAGGTACCATACTCTCCCTCCCTCGTGCAACGCAAGGGAGATATAGCTTATTAGAAATTTAGAATTAACAAGTTGATGATTGAGGTAGTAAGAATCTCATTATATAAGAAGGATAAACAACTTCAAATCCCACAAACCCATTTGTTAGGAAAGACGAAATCCTTTTGTCCTTTAAATATCGAAAATGAAAACCCTTAGATTAAATTAAAAAAATTGAATATTTCAGTCCTGGTTAATTTTGCTATGCCGGGCTAATTCATATTAAAGACTGAGTTCATATAATACTTTATCTCCTTAATTCACACAAACACACAAATATATAAGCAAGTAAGAAATTAAATAAATATTTTTGAGGAAAAATAAATATTGATATAACAAAATATTGTAGTTTTCATTTTTTTAGAAATACATGTTACTACCTCTAATCCTTAACAAAAAGAGCTACTTGGAGGCAGAATTATATTTGATTCAAAATATAAAATCTCAATCCATTTGGTCTCACAAATTTATAACTTTTTCCTATAATATTTATATTGTTTGCACATATTAAGGTTTTCTATTTAAGGATAGTCATGATTAAGGATGATATTTTAGATTTTTAAGAAAACTATCTAATATTTGTTACACATAACTATTTTTTTAAACTATTAAAATTAGTCAACTAACTTTTATATTAAAAATTGGAAGTGTGTAAAAAACCTCGCACACTCACTATAACACCAAACAAAGTTTGCAAATACGAAACATACTAGGGAAAAAAAGAAAAAAATAGTTTGGAGAAAAAATAAGAAATATAAATATTTTGAAATAATTTAATTATCTTCTTTAATCTCTCCAAAAAAAATTAACTTTATCTTATATTTAGGAGATAATATTTGCTTAGCAACAAAAAGAACGAAGCATTGAGCTTGTGCGCAAGGACTTTCTCAAGCCTAGTACGGTTTTTTTAACCATACTACAAACATTTCTGATTTCACTCTATGTTTCTATTATATCCACGTGGGCGTTAAGTGGATGGGGGGAAAAGGGTGTGTCACCAAATGTGAAAAGCTAGAGAAGTTGTTGAAATAGTATCAAGTGTTGATTGGCAAATAGTGGAAGGTTTGAGTAAGTAAATAAAGAGTGTTATGTGTTATTGGAAGCGTTACCATTCAATAATGAAATAAGAGTAACTCATGTTTCATGGTTAATCTAATTAGCAAAACAAAGGGAGAACATGGCAGACGTTGCTATTCACAGGAAATGCATTTCAATAATAATCACAAACATGCTCGAGTCTCGTGTTGGTGTTGAGACTGAAAATTCCTTTTACATGTTACGTCAGTTTGAATCTTTTTTTTTTTGTTAAGAAGAATTTTAGGAAAGGGTTTGGTTTTTACCCAAGGACAAGACTTTGTTCAGGCCCGTCCATGAAAGATACTTGGTACTGTAGAAGCAGTATACGCCTACACCTCGCTTGCCCAGCCGTTTCCACCGTTTTCGTGAAGACCCAGGATGCCCCCCTCCCGCACTCGACCAACTCCAGGATCGAACCCCTTCCCTTTAGGTGAGAAAGTCCGACCCCTTTACCAATTGAACCTAAGAACGAGGGGTACATCAGTTTGAATCTGACACCTTACCAACAACAATAGTCATCACAGACTAGTTTGGGTCGAAAAGAGAACATTCAGTATGGGCTTGATGAGGGCACAATTGTCTCACTTGAATATATAGCCTAGTTTGTAGCCCAAGAAAGCCCACTCATTTTTTTATGCAAACAAAAATAAGTCCATTCATTGGAGAGCCCGCAACTTTTCTTGTTGCCAGATCAGATTCACTGGATTTTGGAGGGGCTCTGTCCGCCTTTGCTTGATGCATATTTGGATTTTGAATTTTATCTTGCAATAAAAAAATTATTATTCCCTCGTAAAATTCGTCTAATTTAAAAGTTAATTGAGACTTGGTCATAAATATAATATCTCAATTTATTTTCACTCCTATGTGTTTTATTTTTGCTAAATTAATTTACTTAACTTATAAACTAATATATAATTTAATATTACACATGACTATTTTAGGGTATCATGATCACATTTATTACAATTAATTAATTTATCTCATTTTGTAAATCTTGTCAAATTAGTTAAATAGTTATTATACTAAGATTTGGGGCGAGTATTATATCACTCTGATTCTATTTATAAGTCTCTTTTAACCAAATCACATACACACCAAGGAGAGCTAGTTAGTAGTTACCTCAATAATTATGGGGTAAGTTTTTAAATTTGCCCTCATTTATGAATGAATATTTTTTCAATTCTTTCTTCTCTCTCTATTTTTATTGAAACAATTAATATAAGCAAAAATTTTATAATCTTATTTACTATTCTGAAACTATACTTATAAATAGGATTAAATTTTTTGGTCAAAAAGAAACTTATAAATAAGATTAGAATGGTAAATTTTTATATGAAATTAGTTGATTGATGATAAGAATGGGGTGAGGCGAAGATAATAGGCAAAGAATAAAAGTGGGGAAAATCATTTTAGGTGCCCTTTTAACGAGAAAAAAACGAAAAAAGGCCCCAAGATTATAAAATCCCGGAAAAGGGATTTTTAATCTACGTGAGTTGTTAATGGGCTGATTTAGTTGTTAGCAAATTGTTGTTAATGAGATCGATTTAGTTGTTAATGACCTACCCGTTAACAACTATATCACCCCATTAACAACTCACGAAGATTCTTAAATCCCTCCGGATTTCATAATCTTGGGGCCTTTTTTCGTTTTTTTTCCGTTAAAAGGGCCCTAAAGTGATTTTCTATAAAAGTGAGATAGGATATGGACAAGAGAAAAACATTATATTATATTTTTAATTATAACTTTCTACGTGTCACCATTATCCTGCCCAACTGTCTGAGCAATCGATTGAGGCCAGCAGAAATTAAATTTAAATAAGGATGAGAATGCTCGCTTTTGTGTAAGTTAATTATTTTTTATAATGTATTTTGTAATTTTAAGGCTATGTTTGGATGATGAGAATATTGAAGGGAAGAAAGGGAAGAGAATATTAAAAAGGAAAATTTTCCAAGATAATAATCGTGAGAATTTTTCCTCCTATTATTCTTTCCTCTTGAATTTTCTCTTTCTAACAAAACATAGGGTAAAACATCATATCAAAATTCAGGATGGACCATTCTATTTACTTTGGGCACACTCAGACTAAAGTCTATTGTGTGTAAATAACACAAAATAAAATGGTTGAAGTTATAGATACACATGTAATTCAAAGTAGGATGAAATAGGTGAACATAAAGGCTATGTGTTGTAATTAAATATATGAAGGAAAGGTTTATGATTTTCTACTCTAAGTTCACTTTTTATCATAGAGAGGGGTGGAAAAAGAGAAGAAAGGACAGCATTATTTGGTTAAGTTTTTGTCATTTGTCACCTAAAAGTTTGTCTCTTTGTCACCTAATACTCACACACTTCTACATACCCATATATATATATATATATATATATATATATATATATATATATATATATATATATATATATATATGCGCATGCATGTACCCAAAATGTTACTGCATCACCCTTTCTCATTGGGTTCAACTGGCGAAGGGTCGGACTTCCTCACTTAAAGGGAGGGGGTTCGATCCTACGTTATTATGTTATTTGGGGAGATCCAGAGTCAGGAAGAATTGAAACGCTAGTAGAGGTGGATGCGTATGCAGATGTTTCTCACAAGATGTATGACGTGGGCCTAAACGCCAAATGTCTTTGGACATGTAGGTGGCCCAACCCTTTCCTAAAAATTTCCAAAAAAAAAAAATAATGTTACTGCACCCATATTGTCTCTCTCATGGCCTCCTTAAACTTAAGTAAATATCTATACAGAAACATCAGTTAACACTTGTCACTACTTGTGAGTTAACGGCCGGTGACGAGAAAAATCCCATATATGAAACGTCGGGTTAAGGAAGATGCAGATAATTAAATGTTAACACTTGTCACTACTTGACGATTGAGTTGTAGGATTAATATATAGGACTGTACAATTTTCCATGCCCCGACAGAGATAATTTAAAAAAGAGTTAACAAACAAAGATTCTACCATATGTCAAACATAGCCATGTTCTAGACCAGCCGGCACTTTTGAATCACTCTTCTGCCTGGTTGCAAAAGGACAACGAAAAAGCTGTATATATATTTTCGAGTATTCATCATAATAAATTCTTTGTTATAAAACTAAAGATAACTTAAGGTAAATAAAGAAGAATAAGAGTAGAGAGATTCTAGAGAGAGAGAGAGGAGAGAAGTTCTTCATTCAAGTGTGTTTTGAATGTTTACGAGAACACGTCTACATTTATAGAAGGAAAATGGGTCCTTAAGTGTAATTATTCAACCTGGGTCATTAGCTGTAATTTTCCCCAAAAATCACAAATATTCAACTTCTTCTGCGCAGCCTGCAGCTTCTGGAGATTGTGAGAAAGTGACGTGGGCCCCACATGAATAGTATCCGTATAAGTGAATAGTGAATACGTATACATGAATAGTAACTCCGTATGAACAGTAAATCTGTATACAGATAATATTGGGGATCAAGAGTCAATGGACATCCACATAATTAGTATATTCATAACACTCCTTGGATGTCCATTTATGAATGTGCCTCGTTAAAAACTTTAACTGTAGGAAAAACCCAAGGTGGGATAAAAACCTAGCCAAAGAAAAAGTACATCATTCATTGATACACTTTCCAATGTTGCCTCATTAAAAACCTTTCTAGGAAAACCCAGGTGGGACAAAACCAGATAAGGAAAAAAGTACGCGTGATCGACTCCTCTTGATGACATCGTTTTATTCCTCCGATGACAAGATCAATATTGCTTCTTCTAATGCCAAAATTTCTTCCAATGTCTTTGTGTTGAAGAGAAACTATATCTTGCTAATAAACATTATGCAATAGTACTCCAATAGCACTAAGATATGGTACTTACGGACCAATTAGTTCTTCAACAATTATTTGTCTTTTGAAGCTCTTCAGAGTTACGGTGATGTTGATATTATCAACATAAACGGTAATTAGTGCAAATTCATTTCGGATATTTTCATGCAGATGCATGGGTATATTGTGTTATTTTTTATACCCTTCTTTTCATCGATATTCTTTGAAACAATTATATCACATGCGCTCTAATAGCTTCAGGCCAAGGGACGTATTTAACTTAATTGAGTATTGTTCTTGAGAACTTGAATCGGATGCTTCTAACATCTTAAATCTTTCGGATTTGTGCTTACGGCACATTAAGTCTTTCGAGGATATGTCTTACAAGACCTTAAGTCTTCGGGGACGTGTCTTTCAAAGCACCATGAGTCCTTCATGGACTTTTCATATAAATATCACTATCAAGTGAATTATACAAATAGACAGTTACAATTTACAACATCCACTAGATGCAGAAGCCCTTCATTTACTGCTAGGCTTTATCAAATAACAAAAGTATTTGCATCTACATATGTTTCTTCAAAATCAAAGTCAGTCTTTGTTTAAAACCTTGAACTATATGAGCGTACCTTATATCTTGTGATTTCACCCTTTTCATTTCTTCTCGTACAAAAACCTTTTTGTATCCAACCTGGTTTTATATCACTTTGGTATTACATCATCAGTTGTATGAACTTTGCCAATATTTTAATTCTGCATCAATGGCACCTTTCCATAGGGGCCAATACTTTTACTGTTGGCACTCACTAATGAATTGTGGCTCATGATCCTCATCATCATTCATTACATCATATGCTATATCATAAGCAAAGATGTCGTCAACGTTGACTTCATTTCGGTCCCATCGGATTCTATTCATAACAATTTATTGAGATCTCATTATTTACACATATTTCGGTACCTTGGTCTCTTTACGGGACTTACAACATTTCTTTCGGAGATATCTCTTGGAGAGATGGCTCTTCCTGGAACTACTAATTTATCTTGATTATTTTCAACTTGATCATCTATATTCTTAGCTCCTTTTCTCTTCGAGGATTTTCTTTGGAACCGATGGACCTATCACACTTCGCGTGCTATCAATTCATTTATCATAGACTGTCCTTGGGACATCAATAGGAGCATTAGCAGATGGGACATATGACTTTGTCACTTTCTTTGGATCAGTAAATGCTTCTGTCATTCGATTAGCTAAACTTTGTACATGAGTTATCTTTTAAACTTTCAGTTCACATTATTTTGTATGAGGATCAAAATGAGCCAATGATAATTTATTATAGCTAATCTCTTTACTCATCTACTTATTTTCTCCCCCTCATATTGGGAAAACAATGTCAAATCACAATTGACTAATCATGCAGTGTAAGTTTCCTAAATCCATTTGTTATATTTAGAAACATCATTCTGTTCTATTTAGAGACAAACAAGAAGAAGGAGGTTCTTACACAACATTTATCCCAACTTTCTTTCTATATCCATTTATGTGCATTGTGGTGAATTTATAAGCATTGCACATTCAAAAACTTTCCAGATGGAATTGTCGGCTCCGACCAAAAGCCATTTTATAGGGAGAATTTTGTTGGCTTATATAAATCTTTGCAATAATCAAATATACCAACATAGAAAACTTTGTTCTCATAAGCATTCATGATTTCGGATCATATAATCTGGAAATAGCGCACTTAATTTATTCAAACATTATTGCAACTTCGTGGTTGCGTTCTTACAAACTTTACGGTTGTAATGAGCCCATATAAATCTGTTTGATATATTTCCAGAGATCTATTACCAATCATGATCTATGATATTCACATAGTCATTTTTATTTGAGAACAAGACATAATTATTCTTGAACAATATGTTGGTTATTTATGAAGAATCTTCTGGTTCTTATATGACTCGGATGATCAAACAAGTCATGCCAACAATACATTTATTTGAATCAGTAAACTTCTGGTTTACTGTAACATATATTTCAAACAATTATAATTTTTTTTCAATTTCAATAACATATCGATCAAAATCCGACATGCATTTTGGGAGATCAAACTTTATGTGAAAACTATATAACTTTTCAAATATTAACTCACACTTGTTTTTCGGCAATCTCCCCTCAAGTGTGAGTTATGTAAACATACTTTCTTTATATTTGTATTTCAAAATCACTTTCAAATTCTTTAAACTTTAAAAGGAAAATTTATGTTAATTCTTCAGGAATAAACATATAATATTGCATCACTAGTCTCATGATTTATGATTAATATGCTTCAATTAATTTATATATGCATAAACTATATGCGGTCTATCAAGTGAAGATATTCATGTTGAAATGACATAGAATTACACAGATTTAGAGTCTTACATATGATAATTTTCTAGCGAGAAAATGTTCATGACAATAAATTTATGATATGTAATCATAATAAATGTAAATAATAATAACAACAAATTTAAACATCGTATTACCTTGTAGGTTTATTCTTTATGTTGAGCCTAAGCTTCAATAAATCTTTATAGCTCATTTCCTCTTGAATATTTCATTGGTAGTAAACTTCTAGTTTACATTGGTAAAAATTTAATTTGTATTAGCAACCTTTTGATTTGCTACAATTGTAAACTTCTGGTTTACAATTCCAATCTCTTGATTATCTGTAAACTTTCTAGTTTACTGCAAACTTTCAATTTGCATTTTTATTTGTAAACTTCTGGTTTACAGTAACATGTATTTTATATATGATATCTACTTCTATAACATCAGTAAAATATCATTGAAACTAAGCTAATAATAAAACATATACTTTATAGTAAAATGTATTTTATCTTTTTGTCATATAGATATATAGTCTAAACATTAGTTCCTCAAAATATGCTAATTAGTTTGCGGGACTATTAACCTTTATACATATTATAACATAAATCTACGTAATTTATTGTCTTCCTCGGACAATACTTTTCCAAAACTATTAAAATATGATCATACAATATTGAAACATAAGACTTCAGGGCCTTAATATTAAGGAATAAATACAAATTTTGCCATGAAAGTTTTGGTTTTGAAGCACCTAGCATGGATAAAAAGTATTCATAAAAATACCGTATTTATGAATAGTGTCGTATCTATGAATAGTACCGTGCGACACTATTCATAGTTCTTTGTGCAAATAGTAACCAGGCAGAAAATTTCAAAACCTTCACGTGAATACGCGTATGGGGTGAAGAAAATTTTGACGTGGGTCCCGCATAGTTCTTGTACAAATAGTAACCAGGCAATTTTTTTTTTTTTCATATATCGTTGGTTAAGTAATTTATAATAAAATATTTCTCCACTTTAGGTGGGAACTTAGATCAAACATGATCACAAAAATGTCAATAGTCAGTCATATTTACATATGTATCCATAACTATAAATGCATTCACCATGGGAATGACAACCAATACAATATTCATAATTCTTGTAACTCATTGTTTTGTTTAGCTACCTGTGGTCAATAAAATTAATTCATAATATTTTTTGAAGATCTCTTTCATAATATTGCTACTGCAGGAGCAAATTAGATACACCAATTTATAATAAATTTTAGAGGAACAACCATCTTCTGGTGGTAATTTACCTTATGACTTTAAACCAAATATTTAACATGGATCTGTCTTCACTTCAATATGCCTTGTGGCTTCGTGCCAAATATTTAACTTTATGGATCTGCTTTACTCGATTTGTCTTATGGCTTCGTGCCAAATTATCACCTCGCTTGCAAATTTGTGTTTTCTTATAAGACTAAGCCAATTTGTGTCATCTCATACTCAGGCTAATTTTTCTCATTTTGGCTTCAAAATAAATGTCATATTCTCTGCTCAACACTCTGCATAAATTTGCTCCATCACATAGTCAAGATACAAACATAGAAAGGAAAGAAGCACACCAAACTCGTTTGAATTTAAGAGCCAAATGAACCCAAAAGCTTCCATCTTTTCTTTTTAACATACGTTAAAACAATATAATATTATAACACACATATATCCATGAATTGATGCATTATAAAAAGCATCCGTGAAGAACATATCAACCCCAAAGTTAAAAGAGTAATAATGATGCTCCTGGTGACATTTTATTATTGAATTAAAATTAGAAGAACAAGTGAATGAAATAAATACACACATGTATGTATGTATATATATATGAATTAATATATATATATATATATAAAAATTAATATATATATATATATATACACCAAAGATAATAAAATATAATAAAAATTAAAACTTCATGGCTTCGGTGCCATTTAGTTCTCATAATGAGAATTTAAATTTATATGGCTTCGCTACATAAAATTAAAATGATAATAACTTACAGTCATATAATTTTAGAATAGGAAAACAATTTATGGCTTACGGCCATAATATTAATAAAAATTTGAATAGAATAACATAACATTATAGTTAGCAATAATAACAAAGATATAAATGTTATGTTAAAGTTAGTAACCAAGATTTCCATGTAGGAGGTAGAACCATCCATGTAAGAGTTAAATTAACAAATTATAAAATGACAAATAAATTAAATATTAAATAATAATAAATAAATCTTTGGCGTAAGAGTAAATACTTAAACATATATGTAGGAGGTAGAACCATCCATGTAGTCAAATTAAAACAATAATAAAGTGTTAGCAATAAAATTAAACTTTGAAAGTAGAACCATCCATATAGGAGGTAACAACAATATATATATTGTGCATAAGAATAAAATATTATGTAAAATAATTGGATCAAAAATGAATAGTGAATAATCTCCAATCTTAACCATGGAACCCGATGTTCAAAACAATCGGTAAAAGTATATCTATAATTCCATATAGTGGTTAAGATTATCCCAGATTGATATAATGAACATTTAGAAGAAGATGAGAAAATCATAACACTCTTGAGCTCTCGTGCGATAACGTGTTATAAAACTAAAGATAACTTAAGGTAAATAAAGAAGAATAAGAGTAGAGAGATTCTAGAGAGAGAGAGAGAGGAGAGAAGTTTCTTCATTCAAGTGTGTTTTGAATGTTTACGAGAAGACGCTCATTTATAGAAGGAAAATGGGTCCTTAAGTGTAATTATTCAACGGGTCATTAGTGTAATTTTCCCCAAAAATCACAAATATTCAACTTCTTCTGCGCAGCCTGCAGCTTCTGGAGATTGTGAGAAAGTGACGTGGGCCCCACATGAATAGTATCCGTATAAGTGAATAGTGAATACGTATACATGAACAGTAAATACGTATACATGAATAGTAACTCGTATGAACAAAGTAAATCAGATACGAGATAATATTGGGGATCAAGTAAATTCGACATCCACATAATTAGTATATTCATAACATTCTTAACCTTATCAATATCATGTAGATATTTTTTTCCCCGTCCAAATGAATCACCCATGTACCGTTAGCATTTTGAACAGTGACGGAACCAGGAAATTTTTTTAGCTCGGTCCAAAAAATAAACATATTGAACTATTTACTAAATAATATGACATAACATTGAAAATATAAATAAATAATAACTGACAATTATAAATATATTTGATATAAGAAATGAATTAATCATTTTAAAAACACGCTTGCATTTCTTTATAAAAAAGGAAGTGTTTGCTTATTGCATTATTTCGATCAACCAGTTTATTATAACACAAGAAGACAATGCCTCCGAAAGGGTTTTTATAATTGATTAATATTAGAGTTTAAATAGTACTAATAAAACTGGATGTATAAAAACTAAAGGACTAGGGACCACGATAAGGACTAGGTCACCGCTAAGCTAAAACAAAAGGCAAGTCTTGACAAAAAAAACAAACAAAAGGCAAGCGAAAGGCATTGCAACTTTAAAATGAGGTCGATCCTCCTTTGCCAAAGATCCAAAAATTCAAAGCAATTAGAGCACTCAGTGTCACATCAGAGTGGAGACGTGGAGGAAGAAGGAACCGTGAAGGACTGAACGTGGAGAAAGTTTCTTAAGGAAAAGTGTTTAAAAAAGAGGGAAAAAAGAGAAGGAAATAGTACAATTATGGAAAAGATAAAAGATTAATTAAGCTAAATTATTAATTATAATAAAATATTATATAATAAATACACATATTTTAAAAGATTTTAGAAAGTTAGTTGGGGCCTAGATAAGATATTTGTTGAAATTTAAATTAGTGGCCTAAAATAAAATATTATAATTAAGACATATATTTTAATAAATTTTAGAAGATTTTAGAAGGTGCGCCCCATTTGACCATAGCCAGTTCCGCCTTTTTTAAACGTCACTTGATCACATGTTTTTCATAATATTTACATTTCACGTGCCTTTTTATTCAGTGTTTCTTGTCTTTGGGGCTGTTTGACATGAGGGTAGGGGAAATAATTTTTTTATGAGTTGAATTTTAAAAAATTGAAGAAGTTGAGTCATAAAATAATTAAAAACTCTAAACCTAACTTGTATAATTTTTTTTAAAAAAATCAACTTATAAAATTTTCGCTCCCCTACCAAACAGCCCTCTGCGTGTTGATGGTTGATATAAGAAAATATGGGAGCACATTTTATACTAATCACTTTGATGAGAAAAAATGTGCTCATCACTGATATTCACCATTAGATTGATTTTAAATGATCCAAATTTAATTTAATTTTTTATTTTATTATCTGAAAAAAAGATAACCTTATAACTACTACTTCTTATAAAAATAAATTTCTCATCTAAAAAATGTCAAATTAAAAATGTTACATTTGGACCATTCAGATTAAAGTTCAAACAGTTCAAATCTCATCACAATAATAAAAATTTAGTTGTTCGTGTGATGAAAATGGAATGTGGACGTAAGAAAATACAAAGCCGATAAAAAAAGAAAAAAAGACATGCGCTTTGGCCACCTTACGTGTCCATTTCAAACTCATCTTCATAATGATCGATGAGAACCAATGAACCTGGAATTAGTATTACCCGACCTCGTGCAAACTGTGCTAAAAATAAGTAGTTTTTTTCTTTAAAAAAATCGAATAAAGTAATAATTTTCAGCTATAAAAAGGACATGCATGCAAGCTAAGCTTCTTAACTAATTATATATCCAGTTTCATTTGGTGTCCCTCAGTGCTCTAGTTTTCTCGTTGCATATCTAGGGTATTTACTCTTTACCCAGAAAACCATTCATTATTAGAAAATCATTGACGAAACTTGAGCGTTATTGTCTACCTATAGTTTTCACAAGTTCCCCTTTTTTTTAAGCCAACTGAACTGGATCGGAGCTGCATGAAATATTAGGCTTTTTTAATTAGGCAAATGCGTTAAGCGTTATTTTCTAGCTTTAGTTTTCATAAGTTCCCTTTTTTTTGAGCCAACTGAACTGGATCGGAGTTGCATGAAATATTAGGCTTTTTTAATTAGGCATATGCGTTAAGTTTATTATTTTACCGGTTTTGTTAAGTGTTAGTGTTCATTTTCATCTCCAGTTTTGACGTCATCAAGTGGAACTATCAACTATGACTAAGAAGCAGTCCTCCCAGTTGGCCATCGAAGAGCTTACGAAACTTGTCAGGTAAATATACAACTCCTGCGTAACATACACTAAGTTAAATAATAAACTTACAAGTATTCATTATTATTGGTGTTATATATATATATATGTGTGTGTGTCTCAGAGAAAAGGAAGAATTGGAGGAAGTGGCGGCTGAAAAGATCGGCAAGCTCATAGCTGAGCTGCAGGGAATCCATCTGGATCCATTAGATACTGCTGTTCACAGGATCATCACCGGCTTCCATCACTTCAAGTTCTCCATATTCGAGTACATCAATTAACCTAAATATGTTAAATCACTATTCAAATCTCACCCTATAATAATTATATACAGTTTCTCTTCTAGCTATAACTTGTTTAATCATCCGTGTGCCTATAATTTTTTCAAATGGCAGCAAGAACCCAGATCTGTTCGATAAACTCGCCCAAGGCCAGAGACCCCAGGTTATTAACCACACTGATGATTATGTCTTTTATATATTACTCTTGACTTTGGTGCTAAATGTAAAATTTGTTTTTCATATTTGTCAAATGTTTTTCTACTTTACTCCTATCGATAATATCAAGTAAAAGGGATATGAATGGAATCAAGGAAGATGAATAAGAGTTTTTCATATGTATCAAAGTTTTCCTAATTTATCCTATTGATGAAGAGAATTAAAGAAGATTAATAAGGTGTTTTAGAAAAAAACATGTGGTATTTGCTTCCTTAATCTAATGAAATTATCATTTTAATTAAGTGATATTGTGGGGTGTGTGTTTTGGTAGTTTCTGGTGTTCGCATGCTCAGACTCACGAGTGAGCCCCGATGTTATCTTGAACTTCTCACCAGGAGAAGCTTTCATGGTCCGCAACATAGCTAACATGGTCCCTCCTTTCGATCAGGTCATCATCATCATTTTTATTAATTCATATTGTGTGGTGTCTTCTATACGTATATATATATCTCATTATTTAATTTCCTCCACAAAAGGAAACAAGTTTTATTGTTGTTGAATTGGACCTACAGATAAGGCACACCGGAGTTGGTGCAGTGCTTGAATATGGTATCACAGCACTCGAGGTAATTAAGCATACAGATCGATCTTATCATCACAGAACTTGTGATGACACAGTTTAAATATATAAATGATGTGATTTATTAATTAATAATGATTTGATACAGATACCAAACATTCTGGTGATTGGGCACGGCGAGTGTGGGGGAATCAAAAGGCTTATGGAACATCCAGAGGATGGCTCTCCTCCCTAGTAATAATACTCCAAATCCTTCGAACTATAAATCAAAAAACCTAACATTCAACTTTGTGTTCTAATGTGTGTATGTGTGTGTGGGTCCAGTGACTTCATAGATGAGTGGGTCAAAATTGGCTTGCCGGCCAAAGCCAAGGTGCTGTGCGAACACGGCAGCAATTTAAGTTTTAAAGAGTTATGCAGAATGTGTGAGAAGGTGAGTTCATTATTGATATCCCATTATAGTACTAGATTCTTAGTTAGTTGACTTTTTTTTTTTAAAGATTAAGGAAAAAATGAATTACATTAAATTATTTATATCTGTTATTTTTCTTTCAACTAATTTCTCTGATTCATAACTTTTTATATATATATAATTTAATGATACACGATGTATATTATGATTAAGGAATCGGTGAACAACTCGCTGGTGAACTTGAAGACATATCCATATGTGAGGGAGAAGAAGTTGGGATTGTACGGAGCGCACTATGACTTTGTGAAAGGAGAGTTCAAGCTGTGGAAGTATGAATGTGATCACATGACTGAAGCCATCACCCTCCCAATTCCTACAGGCCCTCCTCGTCCTCCTCTTCCTCCTCCTTTTATCTAACTCCTCTTGCTTGCGACAAGTGAACAACATTTAATGTCAAGTTTTAGTGTAATAAATCACAATATGTATGTACATGTTGCTCACTTGTTATGAAAACTTTTTCGTAATTATGTGCCTTACTTTGTACTCCTACCTCAGTAATTTTTCTTAGTTCCCCTGTGGTTTTACTCTCTATCCCTCTCTATGCTATCATGTCTTAATGAATAAGGTGTGCCTTGCCTTTGTACCTTTTCTGAAGTATCCAATAAAGTTGATCATCCCCACTGTATCTTCATTTTTTCTCTTGGCATTTTCATGCTTTATTGCTGCGTATGTCCTAACTAAAGGTTGTTTTTTCATACCATTAAAGGGTGTGGTTTGATTGGATTTGAGGGGAGGGGAGGGACTCCAAAACTTTCAATCAAAGGAGGGGCACCCTCCCCTCATTTTAGCCCCCTCTAATTTATTTATTTTTTTGTTTTTAGGGGAGGCAAATTTCTTGAATATTTCGCCCTAAAATTATTTTAATGCTCATAATTAAAAAAATAAAAACAAAAACATCAAGTTCCATGCACAGAGGGCAAATTAGTTTTTTAAAAAAATAAAAATTACTAACTATTTTGTCCTCATGATTTTTTTAATATTTCATTCTTAAAATATATATTTGTAATTAATTGCGTGTTTGAGCTTGTGTCATGATTATAATTATATATATACAAATAAAATTTTTAATTGGTTTCATGCTTACTATTTTTTTCAACTATTGTTTTGTACTGTACTATATATTAATTTTTATGATTATATACATTAGTTTGTTTTTTTATCATACTCTATAATGACTTAAAATTCAATTCATTCATTTTTTATACTAAAATTCAATTCAATGATTGAACAAATGATCCGAAGTAGAGGGCAATAATTGAAAACAGCGGAGCCAAAATTTGGAAAAGAGAACGCGAGTCAATCACGTGATATGTAACGTTTTCTCCTTTGGAAAAGAGAAACTGATGACAGCATTCTTTTTTTCCCATGTGCTTTCTGTGGAAAACATTTTTTTTTTATTTTTCCGTAATTATTAGAGGAAAAAAAGTTTAACTTGATACACACACAATATTATCTCAATATAGATTTCGGCAAAGAAAACAAAAGCGCGTAATGGAATGGATCCAGCCAAGCAGGCTTTCACTATATGATCCTCCTAGTTAAAAAATAAAAGAACAACAATGGAACAAGAAGCCATGAAACAAATTAAATGAGCCAAGTTGGTTTCACAGGACAACAGCCGAAGCCTAGTGGAGTTGTGCTCCACTGGTCCTCCTCCACAGTACGACACCTCATCATTCATCTTCAATTTTTTTTTTTATAGCAAAAATTTAGGTGAATTGAATTCAGGGGACTCTTCTACTACAGCCTGGACATGCCTCCACTCTCAATGAAGGCATACAAGGGTAATTACGGTAATCACAGATTACCCACTAACAAGATCCTTAACATCAGAAGCGGAATTTGAACTCACAAATTCTTCACTTTTACTCTCAAGCTTTCTCAGATTTTACACATGCCAATTCATACAACATCCTATGCCTAAAAAACACAGCTAACCACGAGTGTGTTCAAATCAACAAGACCTCATAGAACATGAGCATAATATAAAGCAGGACGCCCCAATTATTATTGGAAAACGCAGAACTACATATATATATATATATCAGATGTGAACCAAATCTATAAGAATATATTGATACATCAGCAATCAAAGTGTTCAGACAATGGGTATATCCGAAGATCATAAATAATTTACAACGTATCACTCCATCATATATCTCAAAATAAAATATGATACAAATCATTACCCTCATTTTTCCTCAATAATTGAACTGCACAGACTGTTCTTCTGTATCTTTGTTAGAGTTCCTGTGAAGACATTGAAATTCTTTGTGCCCTAGCTAGCCATCCTCATGACAAAATTGTTTAGAGCATAAACATTGGAATCAAGAAGGCGCTCCAGTGATACTGATTTTCTGTTCCGAACTCTACCTGCTTCCTTCAACAATTCACTCAACCTTCTCTTCTCATCATAAACATCAGGATTTGCAGTCCCAAGTTTTTCCTCCCTTAAACTAACAACGTACTCCAGAATTTCAATTGCATCATCCAACCTGAAATAAACATCAAACATAGAGGACCAATGAATTCCATCATCTATATTAATCTAATTATCTCTCAAGCCAGTCATTTGGCAGGACATGTTCTTTTCTGGAACGTTAGTGACACAGGTCTCAAGAGGTGGATGGATCAGAAAATGAGACCTCTAATCATACAGATTCATTCAGAAGTAAAAATTGTTACTTGGCTAAAGAAATCAAATGATATAATATAAGCATGTAATTACTCATAACACAACCTTTTTATCCCTATTACTTCAGTCTTCAGTTACTTGACCATGGGTAAAACTCAAAGTGCTCAATGTGCCTCAATGATGAAGGGCACTTCACTGGTAGAAGAGGGTATGTTAAAACAAGAAAAGAACAAAAATGTGAATACCTTCCAAGTGCATCATATGTGCCGGCAAGATTGCTATATACGCCAAGTGTTTCAGGGTGATATGGTCCATACTCTTGTTCCAAAATACTCTTGGACTCTTCAAACAATTCTGCAGCCTCACTGAGGGCGTAACGCTGCACGCAGGAAAGTCCCATTTGATTAAGAGCAACGCCAAAGAAGGCTGATTTCTTCTCTCCCATAGCACGAAGCTTGGTGATACCATTCTTAAATGCATTGTAAGATTCTGTATAGTCCCCTACAATGTAGTACAATACCCCCATCTGAGCTTCAATTCCTGCTACCGTGCTTTGCTGACCAGGGGCATTGTTATATATACCCAATGCCTTCTTCAGTAAATTGAGTGCCTGTTCATGTTCATTCGTTGACTCATAGATAGCAGCAACATCAGTGAGACCACTTGCAATATCCTCGAGAAGGACCCCGGGAAGAGGCTGCTCATAGATTTTAAGTGCACTCTCACAGTAAGATTTGGATTCCTTTATCTTCCCTGTCCTCTTATACAAGTCAGCTAAACGTACAAAAACCAAAGCCACGGCTGGATGGTTCTCTCCTTTGCTGGCCTTGAAGGCTGTTAGTGCTTTTTCATAAGCAAAAACAGCCTCATCATATCGAGACAAGGATAGATACGTGTCTCCAATGCTACAATCAACAGATGCCACTTCCCCTTCTTGTCCATTTGCTACCATTGCCATGCTTGCTAAAACAAGATGCTCTAGTGCTGCTTCATGCTTTCCCTTTGTTTCACATATAAGGCCCATGAGCCTCCTATCAGCTGCCTCTTCAAGAGAAGGAGGCGAATCTCTCGCTCTATGAATGTCCAAAGCCATTTGGCAGAGCCTCTCAGCCTCATCAAACTGCAATGCTTGAACATGAGCTTCAGCCAGATACCGACAAGTTTCACCAACTCTCTGATCTGTTTCTCCCAAAATCTGTTTCTGGACTTCCAAACCTTTGGTGTAGTACGTAATTGCATTCTCAAGCTGGCCCAGCATTGCATAGGTGTCACCCAGTTGCATCAGACCAGCAAATTTACCCAGTGCATGGTCCTCCCCTTCCTCAATATCAGGAATCGCAATAGAGCGCAGGAGAACTGGAATCGCATCATTGTATTGACCCAAGCTACAATATATTGCTGCTGAAACATGTAAGCTCATAACAAGGTCCAAACTAGGTTTCTCACCAGCATACTTCTCAAACACTTCGGTAGCTTGAAGAGCTAATTCAAGAGCCTTATGTGGATTATCCCCTGATGACATCTGATCCGCTGCCTGCTTAAGCAAAATTGGTCCCATCTCCAGCTTATCTGATGGTGGTTCAGCTAAATTCTTGGCACGACTCTGTGACAATGACCTTCCAGGAGGAGCGATTTGTGATTTCTGACTCTGTGACAATGACCTTCCAGGAGGAGAGATTTGTGATTTCTTCAAGCTAACAACTCCCGTGCTTTGTTTTTTCAAAGGCTTATCGTTCTTTTTCTCAAAAGAAGGCTTCACAAGAGGACTTTTGACATTGGGTTTTGATTTTAATGCTGTCTTGGATTGTAATTTTGCATTGGATGGCTTGTTTGGTTTTTCAGAAGATACAGAACTTGTACTTGCAGGTTGAATCTCATCCACATTATCCACCTTCCTATCATTTGATAAACTACCCTTTCTAGAAGATGTTTCACTAATTCCATCACCACCTTGCTTTTCCTCCATTTCCTCTTCCATTATCTCCACCTCCCTCATTTGCCCTCCAACTAGATTATGCAATTCTGAATCAATCCTAGACTCATCACCACCAGATCCAAAACTTTGCCTCGAAGGTGACTGATCAGAACTTTGCATGTCATACACATTTTCATAAAGCTGGTCAATAGAGGTATCAACAGCACCAGCAACACCTGTACTCTCAGGATGTTGTGATTCAATCGGGGTTGAGGCCTCCTTAGAGTTAGAAGAGGAAGGATTTATATTCCTCTCATTTGCCACCCTCTCATCAGTAACTCCATTATCAGCCATTCCCGGCATCTCTAATTCCTTTAGGAACCAAAGTTACCGGGCTGGGACAACCAATATCAAGCAGATAATCTACAAAAATTAAAAACAACAGTCACAACAGATCCAACCAACAATAATCAATGATCATGAAAAACAAAGAGAAGCATGATTATGAAAACAAAGATGTCCGAATGAATTGATGTGCTTTGCAACGTGGTAGTTAAAAAAAAAACTTTGCTAAGGCATTATGAATGCAAAGTCAAAAACATTCAAAAGTAAAAGCATGAAAAAATCAGGCCAAAAGGCATGATTGAAAAGGTCAAAGCTCTCCATAGTTTGCCTTTTCTATTCCCCTTCTCTCCAAAATAATCAGAGGAAACCCATAGGATCTCCCAGGAAGAGTTTAAGCATATAATCATGAGGAATTTAGACAAACAGAAATTACTGTATTATCCAAAACAAACCTTGGCTCAATTGAAACGAAAAAGAAACACAAAGAGAGCGAAAGGGAACATATCCTAAAAATAAATCGTTCCAGAACTCATACAACAGAAAGCAAATATAGAGAAAGTAAAATTGAACAAAGGGGTTTGTTTCCCTTTTGTGTGTTCTCTTTTTTGGTTGGATGAGAGAAGATGATGAGTTGGAAGAAAACAGGGGAATTGCAAAAAGCGAAGAAATAGGAAGGCATACCTTTATAATTTTATAAATGAACCATGAAGACGAGAAGCAGAGAGGGCTTTGTCCTCGCGTTCTCTGAGAGATATAGAAAGAGAAATAAAAAGAAGAATGTATTTATAGAAAAATAGTCATCGGAAGAAAATTCCACCATTTGGGTGAGATGTGTACATATTCGCCAGTGCCCAGTGGCGATGAATGAAACAGAAGACTAAGGTTATGGAAATTGAGAAAATGGGTCGGGGCAAAATGAGGAATTCAAAGGATGAGTGGGATATTAGGGGTTGAAAATGATAAAATGGGAGAAAGTTTTTTGCAGAGTTGGAATGTCAGGGAGGACGGCGACGTCGCGCCTAATGCCGCGGGACGGCCACTGGGTGCCGAGGTTCATTTTGTCTGTATTTTTGGTCTTTGTCAACACGCTGTCAACCTGCCACGTGGCAGTATGTTTGTGTAAGGACAATTATGCCACCGGCAAATATGTAAAGACAGATAAGAACGCTTTTTCAATTTTCAGTTTCACCCTTCGTTCGTTCTTCACTTTTATTTATCTGTGTATGCAATTTCTACCAAAAACGTCACCGACGGTCACGCTCTTAAAATTGATTTAGACTTTGTTGAGTCAATTTTCATAAAATAAATGAATTTTACAATTTATTTAATAATTAAACTTATTCATCATACGTTAGGATATTGTTGGACATATTTTAAAGGGAATTTATTTAGTTATGATTGTGAAGGCGTTAGTGTAAAAAGAACGTCAAAAAAGTTGGGGCCAAGTAAAAAATGCCAATTAGAGAATATTGGTAAAGATCACTCATGTTAACATTACTTTTTTTATTTGTTTAAAGAATTATCAAGCCACTTTTAACTTGGTACTAATTCAAGAGTTAGTATTGATAAAGTTTTCGTCTCTCTTAATAAATATACTTTTATGAATTTAAAACTTGTGTTCTTTTTTTTACGCGATTATTTACCATCCACTTCAATGAATATCTTGTTGGTATTTTAATATTATTTTTAGTCATGCATGTTTTTTTCTTTGTTGAATAATGGGACTTGCCGGCTACTGCCCATAATATCATGCATGTTAACAATAGGTTAAGCTGCATCTCACACATTAAAGTATTTTTTGACAGCACTTAGTATTTTAAAATAATTTTTTGTGCTTTCAACATCATAAAGCATTTCTTTATGAATCATAAAGTAAGTTTTAATGCAAGTCTGTCCTTGATATATTAAAATAGTGAGCACAGTAAAAAAATTAATATTAAAAATTTTACTAATAAAATTGCACCAAACATTATTCCATCATACCAACTTTATTGTGGGTTGGAATGTAACTTAACTCAAAATTTTGTTATGATGTGATTAAAAAATGAAAATTGAAGGATAATGGATCCGTGGGGATGAGACATTCAATGCAGACTGCGATAGAGCACGTGAGGTGAAGTAATGGAGGGGACCCCACATCCCGTGGACCCCTCTCCTCTTAAAACCACTTTCGTAACCATGTTCACTTCTTCACTTCACATCTAATTTTTAGCTCCAAACATTATTCTTATTCCAATCTGGTTCCTCCTATTGATTCATTTTCACTTGCTTTCTTTCAAATAATAACACTTTCCTGACATTTGTGGAGAACTTTTTACGTGGGGATAATATGACCACTTCCACCATAATTTTAGCCAAAAACAGTAGATGCTTGCACGCTAGTTATTGAGTAGGATCCTGTTTTTATTATGGAAAGCATTACTTTTTGATATCATATCATAATCATAATCTAAATAATGTAGAAAGAAGGCCCACTGGTCAATTAACTTTCTATTATAAATAACTAACACTAACCCAGAGAATAAAACCCCACTTTATTTTAACTTTAATTTGTTTCCATCATTCAGATCATCTCCATTAAGTAGTTATTGTTGGATTTTATGTCTAAATCCTAAGGGTTATGAATAAGAAGTGAGTCGGTACTGTCGGTCGCGTCGGTTTGTCAATGGAAGTTCATCTAATTGTTTTGTCGTCTATAAATAGACAGAAAATTCATTTGATTTTATCTTTGTGTTTTTTAATACTTCAGTCTTGTGTGTGTGTGTATATATATATATATAGTATTCTTCATTCTGTCCCAATTTCATATATTATGCAATTTTTTTGGCATTCGGTTGTGTTCGTGAGGGCTCCTAATTGATAGTGTCATCTTTTTGGAGACATAATCCGTTTTATCCTGAGAGATAATTGTTTGAGATCCTTCGGAATCAGTATAAAGGAAACAAATTGTCTTTAAAGAGACAACATATGTTCGGCTCAGATTTCATTATTTTCTCTGCATCTACTGTGAGTTTTACTGGTGTAGAATTGTTATATGTTCATAGATAGTCTCATTTTAATTATACAAATTCTGATCCTTCTGAAAAATACAATTTTAAAGTATTTTCAACAACCGTTACTCACTTCATTTGTCAGCATTTCTAGTGATCTGGTGACACTATTCATCGCAATAATCACATTAATGGTAACCTTAAATTAAATGGACTCCGAAGCAACATAGGAGCACTCACTGAAACTAAAAATTTCGATGTTGATTATCTGTTTTTTGTTTTCTTGGCCCAACGAATGTTGATCGTCATATTTTCTTTATGAGAAGGAAATAACTTTCTGTGGGGTTGTTTCAAATGGTAAGTGGCACGTAGTCCGAGGTTTAAACCTTGTGAATCAAAAAAAACCCTGGGAGGCTATTTCTCTGCAGGTGCGCGACGCGGAGTCGGATCCGGATTAGTCGGCCGGTGGTAGGATGGGCAAAAAAAAAAAAAAAAGAATCAACTTTCAGGATTCTCCTAGTTTTATAATACTTAACGGCTGCGCATGAAGTTTTAATTGTATACACTTGAGTTTTTGAAGTTTTAATTGGGGGAGAAAAAAGATGGCCGGTGAACCGGATGGGCAAAAAAAAAAAAAAGAATCAACTTTCAGGATTCTCCCTAGTTTTATAATACGTTAACGGCTGCGCATGAAGTTTTAATTGTATTCCGAGCAAAAAAAAATGAAGTTTTAATTGTATACACTTGAGTTTTTGAAGTTTTAATTGGGGGGAAAAACAAAAGGGATCAGATCTTGACAGCTGTGGGATTTGAACCCACGCCCTTTCGGACCAGAGCCTAAATCTGGCGCCTTAGACCACTCGGCCAGACTGTCACATGAATATTTGTTTCTACCGTATTAATTATATAATTCATATAGATTACGCTTTTAGTTTTCCACAATCACTTATATCATCCTTTAAATTTATATTTTTTTTTACTATGTGCTTCAAAATTATATATATACCTTTGTGGTAATTAATATTAGGGATAATCCTATTTAAATCTAGATGAAATACTAAAATCTAAATTTTGGCCTACATTTTTTAATAAATTCTTAATCTGACCAAGAGGCCCTCATTAGGAATTTTTTTAATGTTATTAAAAGACCAAAATGCCGCTTTATAGTTAAAAAAGAATATTGAAGATAGGTGTAATGATTATTTCAACTAAATTTAATTGGAATTTTCTCAATAAAACAATTAAAAAATTAAGATAAAATAATACATGAAAATGAATCAAATAGTTTTATGGAATTTCCTGATATATGTTAAGATTAATTTTACAATTTCGCAAATCACGTTTAGGCTAATTAATTCATCTTCAATTTTTCTTCAGGAATAGAAGGCTCGTTATACTTTTAGTGTAAGAAGAATCCGCGAAACAAAGGAGCAATAATCTTTTAGATATTATTCTTACATGTATACAATATATAAATTCTTATTCATCTAGCAAAAAAATAAAATAAAATCATGTTTCAATGCATTCACTTATCATTGTTTTGGTTTTAAATTGAAAGTGTTATCCTTGAGATAATAATAGCATATGATAATTTGCATATGAAGGAACCATGGTGAATCTTCAGCCAAGCGGAGTGATCACGAAAATTGAAAACTTTACCTCAATTCAATTATAGTTTTTTACTTCTTTTTTACTTATACAGTGAAAATGTGATATTGACTAAATCTTGAAGACGAATTGATCAGCCCAATGTGGGATTCGGATTTGCTCAGAAGCCCTCCCTTCAATATCCGTCAATCTTGACCGTCTAAAAATTGATCCAACCGTTCAGAGAGAGACACCTCATGTATTTCAAAATACCGCATGCGGTAAAGATGGAAATTTTAAAAGTAGATGAGGTGTCACGTTTTACGAACGGTTAGATCAATTTTTGACGTGTGATGACTGATACTTAAGGATATTGAGGGGAAGGCTTCTGAGCAAATCTGATTCCGCCCAATGTGATCTGCGAAATCATAAAGCTAATCTTGATTTTTTATTTATTTTAGATGATACTTGTAATGTTTAAAGAAGAAAAAATCCCAATTAAATCTTTTTAAAACAATTAAAACAAAAATACGCATACACCTATTTTCAATTTTTCATGAGAACATTTTGGTCTTCTAACAACATTTAGAAATCTCTAATAAAGTCTTTTGGCCTGATTAAGAATTTGTTGAAAGTGTAGGCGTGAATTTGGACTTTAGTATTTCAACTGGATTTAAATAGGATATTCTATTAATATTTCTTCTTTTTATAAATAGAATTATCTAGAGAAGTCCTTCACAGCTAGATTAGCTGAGATTAAACCATAATTTATTTAAAACCAGTAAATGCACCAATAATTAAGCTAATTTTTTTATTAAAAAAAATTATCGATACAAAAGTAAGATTATGTATATATGAATATCGTCATTAACCTCCCTCTATACTTAATATTTCCATCATTGGATCAAGTTTTAATAGATGAGATTTATTCTGTAAAAACATTATTAGAATATTAAATATTGAATAATAAAGATCGATAAATAAATTTATACTACTAAAATTTGATGCATTTAATATTATAAAAGTATTTTTATAAGGTATTAAATCTAAACTATTAAAAATTAAGTGAGGAGAGTTAGTTTAGACATTCCTCATTATGTCAGGTGTGTAAACCGCAAAGTTGTGTGAATCTTTAAGAGTGATCTAACAAAGAAAGTAGATATAATTTATTGGCAAAAAGATAGAAAAGTGATTTTGAAATTGCAAAATCTCAAATTAAGTTTGTTATCAAGAATGAATAAGGGAATGACGAAATTTGATAAGAAATTTACAACTTTTTTTTAGGAAATACCTGATTTAGAATTTTACAAATTCAATATTTTTTTCTCCCTAATTTATTTTGATAGTCATCATTTTAAGGCAAGGCCTAGGAATTACAAAGGAGTCTAGGCCTCTTGGGCCATGATTTCCAGGCCAGGTCAAAAGTGATTCGAATCATATCAAAGACAACTTTTGAATAGCACACCATAATCGTGATCGGCTCAACTCAGTTTCTTGGTTGAAGTTGAACAATTAAACCACTAAGTTTTTTAACCCCAAAAAAAAAAAAAATCACTAAGTTTTGTCCAAAAATTTGTCTGAATAGTCAGAATCAAACTCACTCTCACTTTTACCCTCGTCGGATTCAACCACGAAGGGGTCCGACTTCCTCACCTAAAAGGAGGGGTTCAATCCTGCAGGCCAAGGCTTTGGGGGATCACAGGGGTTTAGAACGTAGAACGCCTGGTAGAGGTGGAGCGCGTGTCTTCTACACAAGGTATCCTGGTGGACGAGCTCAAGAAGCCTTTGATCGTGGGTGAACCCAACCCCTTTCCTAAAATTTTTATATCAAAAAAAAAACTCACTCTCACTTTTATTATTAAATATTAAAAAAATCACATTCTTGGGTATTAGGAATACCGGCCATAGCCACCAACTCATCAATAATTGAGGAAGCATACAGCTGTTTCTCTTCTCTTACACCAGGAGAGGGGGAAAACGAATCTCCCCAAACTTAAAAAGAAAAAAAAGAGAGAGAGAGAGAGAGAAAAGGATTATGGACAGCTAGTACTTATTCATTGAACGTATTTGACGTTCATGAGATTAAGCATGACGCAGAGCAGATTTACGACCAGAAATGCAGTCTGGTAAGTAATCCTTAATGATATTAGTATTAGGAGAAGGTGGTATAAAATTAGAGAAGAAGTCTGGATCCTCCTTCAGGGATTCTGAATAGCCCTCCAAGATTGAAACTATCTCATCAAAGTGTGGCCGTTTACGTGGATTGGCTGCCCAGCATCTGGTGACCAGACTTCTAAATGCCAATGGACATTCAGGTGGCAATGGTGGCCTCACATTCTGCACAAAACCCAACAAAAAGTTCTTGCATCAGAAGTTGAAAGAGACATACAAATGAAATGAATTTTTCGTAAAATTGATCAGTCATTGATTCAACTGTACTTGCATATCGTCCAGATGTTCTGTATTGCAGATTTAACAATAATTGATTTGGATAACTGGTATAGCAGATGTCAATGATCTTGAGTTATGAGTTGTCAGAATCATTTATATGTCAACCAAAAGAGATTAGCATCTGCCAATAATGCATATCAATCTTATTGATATGCTGAACTAAGTATGGGAATCACAAACAAGTCCACATGCTGGTAAAGATAATACCCAATGAATTCCTATTGTTGAATTGTTGTAGCCTACTTCACACGGACACGTTGGTGTCCACATTAACCAAAGAAAAAGTGCCGATTCATATACATGGATGCAATAGATAAAATATATGAAGATAAACATGTATGCACGTAGCATAACAACTTAGGCATTCAAGCAATATTTTTTGGTTATATGTAATACACATAAAAAGGCAAACTGCTGAATTAAATAGTCACTCATTTTCAACATCCATCTCCATAAAATTACGTTTTAGCCTTTCCCAAACATCTTGTACCTATTAGTTCTTTCTGAATAACAAATAAACAAATGATCCTTGATATCAAGATTGTTAACTTCTGATAATTCACAATCCTTTCTACACTAAATCCAAAACTGGTTTGTCGGGGTCTTGTAGCCCAAATGACACTTACACATCCCTTAAGGCTTTCTAAAGCACAAGGTTTTGAGGTTGAACCTTCTGTTAAGGGTATGATGGGTGCATGAGTTGTGACAAAAACAAATCCAAAACTGGTTTAGCACTAAGATTGTTTTCAAGCTGCTGCTAGCATGGTTCTTAAGAAGTCTATATGCAAATGGATTAATCATTTGAAATTTTGAAGAGCATAAGCGTTTGCGGAATTTCCGTTTCTTCAAAATATGAAAATGTGCCATTTCATAAATGAATTTCGATGCAATACCTTTTGGGAGGCTGCAAATGCTGCCTGCTCTGGTGTCATGTTCTCATATGGTGTCAATGCTGTTAAAAGCTCCCAAAGAACTATGCCAAAACTGTACACATCTGCTTTCTTGGTATGATTCTTTTCTCCCAACATTTCAGGTGCCATCCAACGATAAGTTCCAATAAATTCATTAGTGGTAAAGCTCTTAGATTCTTGGCACGAGATTCCAAAGTCTGCTACTTTTACACGCATATCTCCTCCCAGCAGAAGGTTTTCTGATTTGAGATCCCTATGAAGTATCCCCTGAGAATGAAGATATTGCATACCCCGTGCAATGTCTAGGGCTAATTTCAGAACAAGTCTGGGTGGGAGTGAATAGGGATTTTGGTTACGCAGGTATATTCTCAATGACCCCCCAGGCATATATTCAGTAATTATGCAGAAGACAGGAGGTTTCTTGCAAGCGGCAACTAGCTGCAGGACAGACACAAGTCAATAGCTGCCAGAAAATGTACAATTTCTCTCATATCTAAGCATGAAACCATCTCTTTTCTTTCAACAAAAAAATAACTCAGCTAATTCTCAGCGCCAATTGCTTTCAGCAATCATATAATAGGTTTTCAAAACAACAAAATGAAACCACCAACGAAAACTCCGATTTCGTTTTGTACTTAACCAATCAATATTTGTTAATTAATGATGACTCTGAACAGTGAAAACTACACGGATAAGGACTATTCTGGGGACCTACCAAATCACAGTTCATGACTATGCAAGAAGCAATAAGATAAATCAATGATGAATCTCAGCTCTGTTCAATTTGGCACCAACGGTATCGGTTGAGCAAGCACTTCACTAGCACCATCTATGGGAAAAGGAGGAACAAAAGAAGTAAATTCAAATTTTTCTTTGCAGATGATTAGTCCTTTTTTTCCCCCTTTCTGGTTAACATATTTTACAGTCCCAAGCAGATACATAAGTTTAGATAAGAGAATCAAAGTCAGTATATTCCAAGCAAAAGCAAGAGAAATGTCTCGTATCCTTATCACATAAAACCACTGACTCCAACTACAGAGGAAGTTCAAAAAGCAGTGTTTACCTTGATGATATTCGGATGATGCAGTTGAAAGAGCATGGTAACCTCAGAATTAAACTGCCTCTCGAGCAAAGAAGCCAAATCTTCGTCCTCCTCCGGTAGACTTGTACACTTAATTGCCACTTCGGCGTTCTTGTATACACCTTTATAGATCCTACTATGACTGCCAATAGCAAATTTGGCGCCAATGAGCAACCTGGACAAGTCGGCGCTCCAATCCTCTTCTCCATCTTCCTTTATTGCAGCCCCAGAGGAGACCAGATACTTGGACCACGACACGGCTCGCTTGTATTCGCCAAGCGAAAGCCTTCTCCCAAGTTTCTGGTTGAGCGGAACTTGTTTAGACCAGCAAAAATTCCTCATGGAGGATCGGGAGTTAGTTCTTATCAGAATCAACCTAGTTCAATTCGACCCCTAAGATGAACACAGCGCAGATCCAAAAGAAAAATAAATATGTATGAAAAAGAAGAAGCCTGAAATGCATAAGAACACTTGATCTTGATGGCTTAAATTGTTCCTAACAAACTACATTTTAGCATTCCCCCTTAGTGTTCTGTAACCGCATAAACGATGATCATCGGATAATTCAAATTTAAGGACCAAATCAGCTAAGTTCTCGAAAAGGAGTGAAGAGAGGGTCAACAATTTTCCGGGGAAGAAGAGAAAGCAAATTGGAGAAGGAAGAGACAAGAAAGTAGTGCGGGGCTCAAAGGAGCTAATTACGCAGAAGCCACACACTGTTCTACGTTGCGGAGTAACATGCCAAGATCCTCTTCTTAGCAGACAAAATGGGTCGCGCTGATAGGGACCTTCCTCCTTCTCTTCCTCTACACTTAGGCCTTAGCTTGTTTGGCTAAAGAAGTTTGAAGGGAAAGGTAATGTGAGTGAAAGTTTTTATGAATTAAATTTTAAAAAATAAGATATAAAATAATATAATAAGAAAAAAAGTAATTATTATTTTTAAAAAAAATTTCGCTTCCCAATTTTATTTTTTAAAAATTCAGCTTATATTTTTTCCTCCAAAAATTCTCCAACCAAATAGCTCATTAATATACCATCTAACCTCAAATAACTCTTATGACTTATATATTATATAAAGGCCTGTTTGGTACACAGATTCAGTGGGAAGGGAAAGGAAAAGGAAAATTAACAAGTTCTTCCGTTTGGTACGTATTTTGGACAAATCTTCTTGAGAACCCTAGTTACCAAGCCCACCAATCTTCCCTTATATATGGGAAGATCAGATCCCACCAAAATTGGTGGGATCTCAAGTTAAAATGTCACCGACACTTTGTTCACTTTTTTTTTTTTTTAAAAAAAAATTTACCCCTCAAATTTGAATTTGGCGGGAACGTTTGAACATGACAAGAAAGTTCGAACTTGGCGGGAATTTTTTTTACACGAGTTCGAACTTGACAAGAGCATATTTTTTAAAAATATATTTTAGCAAAAAAATTATTTTACTTTTTTATTTTGAATTAATTACTTTTGAGGGTAAAATAGACATTTATTGATTCTCTACCTATTACTACCCCTTTTTTCTTCCTACCAAACAACTTATCTTCATAAATCTTTCAAAATCTTCCCTTCCCTTCTTTTTCTTCCATAAGTTCATTTCCTCTCAAATTTTTAAAATCTCAAACGGGAGTTAGTTGAGATTAGATAAAAACTCAATCCATTTTATCTACTAATTTTAACTTTTACAATTAATTTAAAAGGACATTATAATATATAATTTACACAAGGATATTCTAATGAGGTAGGGCATGTCATGTTTATTCAAGTTAACCCATATTTGTTCTTTTTAATATATCTAAATTAATTAAGTGGTTTTTATATCAAGTATCCGGCGAGAGGGGATTTTTGGTATCAGATTGCATTTTTAGCAATATCATGAGAATGATAAATGTACAGTTTTTCTCATTGTCATCCTAAACATAGAAGCTAGTAATGGACTTTATTTGGATCCTAAATATAATATTTCAGTATATTTTATTTCTCAAATTTATCTTTTTTTCCCAAACCATCCATGTTGTTGTGAGTAGTAAAAAGGGTTTCACCATATAATAATTCTAATGCCAATGATTATTAGCAGCACATAATTTTTATAAATAACTATTTTTTTTAAAAAAAAATTACAAATTAGCGAGGATAATTCTTACAAGTCAAGGGTGGACAGACATGAGTTCACAGGGAGGGGATTTTATTTGACCGTTTATTATGTCTTTCCTCTCTGGTCGCTTATTATAAGGTATCAAGTAACTTTTCTCACAAATCAATAAAAGCAGTTAAAGTCAATAAAGTTCTTTACAATTTAAGTAGCGTCAAATATTACCTTTACTAATTGCGAAAAACTTTAATATTATATTAATTATTCTTTCACACACTACCCTCATTAGTTATAGGCAGACATGAAAAAAAAATTAATGTTTATTAGGAGCAGTAAGTCTTAGTTTGTGCCTTATAATAAGAAGCAGGAGGGAGTATTTGATTATTTGAACTATGTTTCTTTTTCATTGACTTGTTAAATAAACAAAGATAAGATTAGAGTCAAAGATTACCTAAAGATGGATCTCTTCTCAAGTTCTTTTATGGGGATAAAAGGGTCATAAATGGAATATAATTTTAGTTTGTGCGAAATAAAAGACAAATTGTTCTTAAAAAAAAAAAAAAAACAAGAAGAAGACAAATTGTCATGAGCATTAAATGAGTTTGAGAGGAATGAGTGGGCAAAGGTTGCTTGTATACGTGGGAATGCCATTTGGCAGAGTGACAATGAGGCAAATGCAGCATTGGCTGTTTCTAACATCTGCCCCAACATTGACTCTTTCTATGAAAATGAGAGCAAACTATTTTTACATTTAATATATAAATAATTATATACCTTTTCTTTTTAATTATATAATAGGCATTTATTTTTACATACAAATAAGTATGAAAAGGGGAGGAAAGAAAAATAAACATGGCCAAATGTTCTTCTTGATTTTGGAAGAATGACCAGCTTGGATTGTTTTGTTCTATTACAAAGTCAAGATGGTAATTTATTTTTTTAAAAAATGTTACTAAATATGTTTTCCCCCTCAATATATGGCTATTCGACTTGATCATATTTAAACATTGTCAGATTTGATTGGAATAAATCTTGTAAATACATCAGAGAGGCTATTAAACATTAAAAGGATCTTCTCCCTTCTTTTAATGAAGTAACGTGCTCGTATGGAATAATAGTGACAGAAATAATTTATTTTTAATCTAAGTTTTACAAAGCGTAAGATATAATAAAAAGTAAATGCTTGTAAATGTGATTGGTGTTTAAAATGACAGTTAGAGAAGTGATTTTCTTACAAATGTATTGGTTGGATGATTATTTGAAAAGTTAGTTGAGATAAAAATAACTAAAAAAAAACATGAATGTTTTTGAATACTACACACACATACATACACATATATATTTATATATAGTTGTATATTATGTGATAATTGAAAATAAAATTTAAATTTGAAAAAAAAAAGAGTTAAATTATTATGAAAAATACTAAAGTCCATACTGTTCGTGTTTATATTTCTATGTCAAATTAACAACAACATATATTTATAGCAAAAAAAAAAAAACAACAACATATATAAATTTATCATTTAAAAAGAATAGGCAAATGAAATAATTTAATATATATATATATATATATATATATATATATATATATATATATATATAAACAATGGAAGATGCCAGAAAAGAAGAGGTTCTTGAAAGGTATTAATGGCTGTTTCGTAAAAACGGCGTGAAACATATCCTCACTACAATATTTTAATAATTAATTACATTCAATAAGAAAGTCCCACATTTCCCTACCACGACTCCAAAATTAGCACTCTAGAGAGAGAGAGAGAAACCAAAAAAAAGTAACGTAGTTAAAGATAAAAATAATGCTAACAATAATCATAAGCACCACTCTAAAATAATTCTTTATATGCGTTCATTATTTTAAAATATATTTTTAGATGCATTCACCACTCTAAATTAATTTTTTGTGTATCATATACTTTAAAGTATTTTTCAAGTATGTCAAACACCCTAAATTATTAAATTGCTAAATAAAAAATTGCTGAAAAAGTATTTTAGGGCGCACCAAAAAATATCTTGAATCTTATCACTATAAAACATTAATATTCCAGATTAAATGCACCTTAACATAATTAAGAATTATCATATTCACATGTTATTTTTATTTATTATATTTAAATCCTTAATTTTAGTTGATATATAGTTTTTAAATGCACATAGTATATATCATTTTAAAATGAAAAATAGGATGTGATGAGCTAACCTGGTTAGACTAGAAATTAAGAAAGGGAGGGGGAATGGGGGCCACCACGTGGGGGTGGATGGGGAAATCGTGATTGGGAGATGGTGGGGACCACACACAAGACCATATTTTGGATGGTTCTTTACTAATTAAACTTTTCTTGCCATTCACCTAATTTAAGAAGCACAATTTTAATTATTTTTTACTATTTAATGTTTTTAAGTTTTAACAAGAAAAGTATTGAAGATTTAGCGGGAAAATGAAAAGACATAAATAGCATCTCATAAAGTTTATGTTGGAATTTTATTTAATATATTAGTATATATTTAAATTTAGAAAATACCCCATATTAATGGCCCGCATTAAGGCTTGTGCTTACCAATTAATGGTATAATTGGCGATCGCTAATTAATATTAAATCGCTAATTAATTAATTATATAATTGGCATTCATCTACTGTGATGGCGAGGTGGAATTGATCGGATTATATTGTTGATCCTCGATCTGCTCTCCACCGGTTTTTTAATTCGAAGCACCCGAAATGAAAGTGAAAAGCTGGAAGAATAACCGAGGTTAAATCCCTTGGCCAGGAGCAATCAATGGTGGAGGTATTTGATTCTTCGTTTTTTCTTTATTAAGCATTGATCTAATTGCACAACTTAGGTATTTTGCATGATTAGATCGCTTTAGTTCTATCATTTGGAAATAAAGCGATCTAATCATGCAAAATACCTAGATTAAGCAATTAGATCAATGCGGAATAAACAGTGGTGGAACTAAAATACCTCCGTGCCTATTGATTCGTTCTTGAAAGAGGAAGAGATGAACTACGGGTTTTGGTCGCCTACGAGCCTTCTCTCTCACTCGCAGATGGTGGTTAGACCGAACGTCGAGAGCACTGGGACCAAAACTTATATCCGATCAATTCCCACCTCTCTGGCCATCACGTAGAATTAATTGCCATTATGATAATTAATTAGGCGCATTCGCCCATTATGACTTTAAATTGGGCGATTCTTAAATTAATTGGTCGATTACAAAAATGCAACTAAAGGATTGTGGGTTAGTAGAGCTTTAAATGTGGATACATATAATGGAATATTTTTTGAATTAAATGTACACTAATATAATAATTTAAAATTCCAACATTCTCCCACTTTGGCCCACACATTAAGCGCCAAGAATCGCCAATTAATGGTCATAATTGGCGAATCGCTGCACAATTAATTTTAAATCGCAATTAATTAATTGTCATAATTGGCGTTCATCTCGTGATGGTAGAGGTGGAATTGATCGGATTATATTGTTGGTCCTAAAGTCTCTCACTGGTTCGGTTCAACAAGACCATCTGCATAGAGTGAGAGAGAAAGCTGGGCCAAAACTCGTCAGTTCATCTTTTCTTTATCGGATGCAAATCAATGGCGGGAGGTATTTGTGATCTCTATTTCATTTTTCCGCATTGATCTAAATGTTAATCTGTATTTAACATGTTTAGATTGCTTAGTTTTCTAACATTTGGTATCAGAGCCATCTAATATATCTCTGCCTTGATTTTACCTTAATTTATTCGATTAGGGTTTTCATGAAAAGATGGGTTTTCAGTCTGATAAATGCTTACTGGTGCAATTTATTTTAAATGTTAAATTAAATTGCTCATTGTGTGGCTTTTGGAGATTTGTTTTCTCTTCCATGGGAATCATCACCGCCCTAAATTTTTCTCAAGGGTTTGAAAAGAAATATTGTTGATGGTTTTTCAAATCATATTTTTCGATTTGGTTTATGGCAATGAAATCTATATTTTTCATTGAGTAATATTCATGTTGCTGTTTTAATCGTTGAAAACAAGAAATTGGGATTTCATTTTGATTTCAAAAAACTCAAATTATTTGTTTTGATTTTGACGAGATCTTTGCAAAATCCATGCTCATAACTGTTTTCTGAGAATGTCGCCTGAGATGTTTCTTGGAGTCGCCGAAAAAAGGGACCTGAATCTGCAGGATCGGTGACTGGGAACTGGGTCGTCTTGGGTTTTGGCGGGTCGGGTAGGTTTACAAAACGGGTCAGGAAGTAGCATAAAATGCAGTGTTTCATTTATCAGGTCGTTGGGCCAAGCTTCGTTTGGGCCCAGATCTTTTCTAAAAAAAGGGGGGTTGAATTGATTAAAAGCAGAAGCGGTCCTGACAGATTTCGAACCTGAGACCTGTATGAGCATGGTTAATACCCTGCCAGCATTTTGCCAGCTGCGCTGTGTACTCCATGTGTTTAAGGTTTATCATTTAATATATATCAACAATTGTTTAGTTGTTAAGCAAAATTTGGAGAAACTCAAAAATGGTCCAGACAGGATTCGAACCTGAGACCCTGGGCGCCTTAAAGGCTGGCCCTCTGCGAGCTGAGCTACGCGTTTCCTTGTGTTTTATATTGAAAGTTTATTTATTTAAACATTTTTCAAGCGAAAATTAAAATTTTTAAAAGTGCTTAAAGTGGGATTTGAACCCACATTCTTTTGGTCCAGAGCCTTAATTGGGCCTTCGGACCATCCAGCTATGATGACATTTGTGTTATGTTTAGTGATTTATATTTAGATGTTCTAACCCTTTTTGAATTTAAATATAAATCTGATTTTATTTAAAATTTGGATTTCATGTGATTATGAATTACATATTCATTTATTTGCATGAATTAATTATTATTTAATTATACATGCAATATTGTGTTGAATAATATGCAAAACATGAAATATCCAATTTTATTTTTATATTGCTTATAGTTTCTTGCAATATTATATAGTAATGTTAAATGATCTATATGTTTTAATTAATTAGAGAGTAGCTACAGCATCTTTAATTAGTTGAAACTGTATATTGAGTTGTATGACCATATAGTGACATTAGTTGTAATTGATCATATGTAATATAATAAAATTTTATCCCACAGAATTTTTTATTATATGTTTTGTATGATTAATTAGGATAGGATATCAAATTATATTCTTAACTTACCCACGGGAATTAAGAATAAGGAAATAATTTGATAGTTTTATCATACGATTATGATATAAATCTAATTGAATTAGAACTTTAGCCTACAGGCAAGTTGTATGTCGGTAGATTTATGACTTTTAGCATGATTTACATTGGTAAAAGATGATGTAGTTTATTAGTCTCAATTCTTGTTTTTTAAGCATGTATTTGTTAATTATGCAGTTAAACAATCTGCGAATTTCTCTGATATGAAAAATGATATTCCCGAACTGAGGGGTGATAACTATAAGGTATGGAGAGAAAGAGTTCTTCTCCAATTGGGGTGGATGGACATTGATTATGCTATAAGGAAAGACGAACCACCTTCCATTATCGCAACCAAAGACTCGGATCGGGTTGATCTTTATGAAAAGTGGGAGCAATCTAATCGTCTCTCGGTAATGTTCATAAAGACTCACATCTCTCGCGGCATTCGTGGTTACGTCGAACGGTATGACAAAATTAGGCCCCTCAAGGCGATCGATGATCAATTTCAGACTTTAGGAAAGGCACTTGCCAGCACCCTAATTATGAAGTTTTCATCCCTAAGACTTATTACGGTGAAAGGTGTGCGTGAGCACATCATGCAAATGAGGGACGTTGCGGCTCAACTAAAGCAACTTGAGGTTGACATGTCGACTCGCTTTTCGTGCACTACATTCGAACACCCTTCCATGCCATATGGACCTTTTAAGATATCCTATAACACACATAAGGATAAATGGTCAATTAATGAACTTTTGACCATGTGTGTTCGGGAAGAGGAAGGCTGAAAATGGAAATGGGAGAGAGTTCATTTATGACAAGCGAGAAAAAGGGTCGACTCAAGCCAAGAAGAAGGGGAAAGGAAAAACCCCACCCCAAGGTGGAGTTAAGAAGGAATCCAAGTGTTTCTTCTATAAAAAGAAGGGACACATGAAGAAGGATTGCTCTAAATTCTAGCAATGGCTTGAGAAGAAAGGTATGTCAGTCTCACTTGTCTGTTATGAATCTAATATGGTTGATGACATTAATGGCACTTGGTGGATTGACTTTGGTTCTACAATCCATGTTTCGAATACCTTGCAGGGTATGCAAAACCTAAGGAAGCCGTTGGGAAGTGAACAATTCATCTACTCGGGTGGAAGGATTAGTTCGCATGTGGAGGCCGTAGGGACTTGCGTTTAGTTTTAAGTAGTGGCTATGTTTTAAATTTGGAAAAGACTTTCAAAATTTCCAATCTGGACTTTCTGGAGAAATTTTTGGTCCCTGTTCGCTTGAATCAATATGTATGTTAATTGATTCTTCGGTTTGAGATTTTTCCATTTGAAACTAATTGTTCTTAATCTGAGTACGCGTTTCTTGAATTCCATTGAGTTACTAAACGTCTCTTTTATGGGAAGAATCTGAAAACCTTTTGGAGATCAGTGATTTTTCTTTTGATCTGGATTTTCATTTTTCTGGGTTTTGCTCTGGGTTCTCAATTTTGCTAGAGAATTCCATCGGGTAAGAGAACGCAAGAATGACGCTGTAGTTCTTCTTTGTTGATGCGTCGCTGTCGGTCCTTCACTGTAAAAATCAAACAGAGAAAACTTAGATTTAATTTTCATTTCAAATTCATGTTTTAGGGTTCGGTTTTTCCTTGTTTATATGTTTGATTCATGTCGAAAATCTGGCTCATAACTGTTTTCCATGATCACCACCGTCGAAATCACCGGATTTGGAGCCTCCGATCACCTGAAACGACCATATGGAATCGCGGGTCGTGGATGGAGTTACCGGGTATTATCCAGGTCTGGGTCGGGTAGGGTTTCTGAAAAACGGGTAAGGGAGATGATCCAGAACGACGTCGTTCCGTGCCTCCGTGAAACGCAACGTTTCACTTAAAGAAGAAGGGGCCAGACACGTTTTGGGCTTCGCTTTTCGTTTTTGGCCGAGATCATTTTTTGCGTGTTTTTTGCTTCAAAAAAAAAAAGAAAGAAACACTGAAGGGAAAACAAAGCATGAAAGCGGTCTTGAGGGGTTTCGAACCCGGACCTGTTGGCGCATGGGCGCCTTAAGGGCTGGCGGCACGCTAGCTGAGCCACGCGCTCCTGTGTGTGGCATTTTGGACCTTTATTTATTTAAATATTTTTTCATCCAAAATCAAAAATTTAAAAGTGATCAAAGTGGGATTCGAACCCACATTCTTTTGGTCCAGAGTCTTAATTGGGCTTTCTGGACCATCCAGTTGAGACCATATTTGTGTTATTTTAAAATATTTTTATTTACATGTCATGATCTTTTAGGATTTAAATATAAATATGATTTTATTTTAAATTTGGTATTTCATGTGATTATGAGTTCCATATTCTAATATTTGCATGAATTAATTTTTATTTAATAATACATGCAATTTTATGTTGAATAATATGCAAAGCATGAATTATCCAATTTTATTTTAATATTGCTTATAGTTTCTTGCAATATTATAAAGTAATGTTAAGTGATCTATATTTTAATTAGTTAGAGAGTAGCCACAACATCTTTAATTAGTTGAAAATGTATATAGAGTAGCATGATCACATAGTGACATTAGTTGTAATAGATCATATGTAATATAATGAAATTTTATCCCACAGGAATTTTTATTATATGTTTTATATGATTAATTAGGATAAAATATCAAATTATATTCTTAACTTACCCACAGGAATTAAGAATAAGGAAATGATTTGATAATTTTATCATACAATTATGAAATAAATCTAATTGAATTAGAACTTTAACCCACAGGCAAGTTGTATGTCGGTAGATTTATGACTTTTAGCATGATTTACATTGGTAAAACATGATGTAGTCTAATAGTCTCAATTCTTGATATTTTAAGCATGTATTTTTATTTATGCAGTTAAACAATCTGCGAATTTCTTTGATATGAAAAATGATATTCCCGAACTAAGGAGTGATAACTATAAGGTATGGAGAGAAAGAGTTATTCTCCAATTGGGGTGGATGGATATTGATTATGCTATAAGAAAAGACGAACTACCTTCCATCACTGCAACTAGCACTCCATATCAGGTTGATCTTTATGAAAAGTGGGAGCGATCTAATCGTCTCTCAGTTATGTTCATAAAGACTTCAATCTCTGCTGGCATTCGTGGTTCTGTTGAACAACATGACAAAATTAGGCCACTTCTGAAGGCAATCGATGATCAATTTTAGACTTCAGGAAAGACACTTGCCAGCACCCTAATTATGAAGTTTTCATCCCTAAGACTTACTACAGTGAAAGGTGTGCGTGAGCACATCATGAAAATGAGGGACGTTGCAGCTCAACTAAAGCAACTTGAGGTTGACATGTCTGACTCCTTTCTCGTGCACTACATTCTGAACACTCTTCCACAGCCATATGGACCTTTCAAGATATCCTACAACACACATAAGGATAAATGGTCAATCAATGAACTTTTGACCATGTGTGTTCAGGAAGAGGGAAGGTTGAAAATGGAAATGGGAGAAAGTTCATTTATGACAACTGAGAAAAAGGGTCAGACTCAAGCCAAGAAGAAGGGGAAAGGAAAAATGCCACCCCAAGGTGGAGTTAAGAAGGAATCCAAGTGTTTCTTCTGTAAAAAGAAGGGATACATGAAGAAGGATTGCTCTAAATTCCAGCAATGGCTTGAGAAGAAAGGTATGTCAGTCTCACTTGTCTGTTATAAATCTAATATGGTTGATGACATTAATGGCACTTGGTGGATTGACTTTGGTTCTACAATCCATGTTTCGAATACCTTGCACGGTATGCAAAACCTAAGGAAGCCGTTGGGAAGTGAACAATTCATCTACTCGGGTGGAAGGATTAGTTCGCATGTGGAGGCTGTAGAGACTTGCAGTTTAGTTTTAAGTAGTGGCTATGTTTTAAATTTGGAAAAGACTTTTTATGTTCCAAGTTTCACTAGGAACTTAATTTCTGTTTCAAGACTTGTACGTTTGGATTATTCCTTTATGTTTTATGAGACATCTTTGGATTTGTTTTATAAATCAAATAAGATTGGGAATGGTACATTGTCTAACGGTCTTTTTCTTATTTACTTACAAAATGATACTACTTATGATGCCATGCATGTTTCTATAGGTTCGAAACCTAGTGTTACGAATGAGGATTCCTCTATGTTGTGGCACTGGAGATTGGGACATATCTCCATTCAGAGAATTGAAAGATCGATGAAGGAAGTGGTACTTAGTACTCGGACTTTTGATTTTGAGACTTGTGTAGAGGCGCATAAAGGAAAGCAGACTAACAAGTCAAAGAAAGGTGCTAAGAGATCGAATTGTTAGAGATCATACATACGGACAATTGTAGTCCCGAAATGGACGCGTATGGTCGAAATACTTCATCTCCTTTATTGATGATTACTCACGATACATGTATCTCTACATGCTTCATAACAAGCACGAAGCATTAGATGCCTTTAAGGTATTCAAATCGAGGTAGAGAAACAATGTGGTAAACAAATTAAGATCGTGAGATCAGATAGAGGTGGTGAATATTATGGTAGATACACTGAAGATGGACAGGCACCTGGTCCATTTGCGAAGTTTCTTCAAGAACATGGGATTGTTGCCCAATACACCATGCCTGGTTCTCCAGACCAGAATGGTGTAGCGTAGAAAAAGAAACCGAACATTATTGGACATGGTGAGAAGTATGCTTAGTAGTTCTAAGCTACCTAAGTCCTTGTGGATTGATGCACTTAAGACGGCAGTGTACATATTAAACCGGGTTCCAACCAAGGTTGTCTCCAAGACGCCATTTGAGTCATTCAAAGGTTGGAAACCGAGTTTGCGACATGTACGCATTTGGGGATGCCCGTATGAAGTCAGAATTTATAACCCACAAGAAAAGAAGCTGGACCCAAGGACCATTAACGGATATTTCATTGGATATGCCGAAAGATCTAAGGGGTACAGGTTTTACTGTCCATCTCATACCACTAGGTTTGTGGAATCAAGGAATGCTAAGTTTCTTGAAAATGACTTGATTAGTGGGAGCGATCGGTTTAGAAACCTAGTTTCTGAAGAGGATCATTTAGATAGCCAACCTTCTACTTCAGGTTTCAGATTGGTTGTTAACAATGCTCCTTCAGTTCAAAAGAGTGTTGTACAACCAGTCATACAAGATCCACAACCGGTTGATATTGATCCAGTAGATCAAGTTGTTGATGAGGAACAACCTGAAATTGTTGAACAACCAGTTGAACAACAAGTTCCTCAAGAAGATATTGAAACAACATTGAGGAGATCTACTAGACTAAGAAGATCAGCGATACCTAGTGAATACATTGTGTATCTGCAAGAATCTGACTATAATGTAGAAGCTGAAAATGATCCTGGAACGTTTTCACAAGCCGTGAACTGTAGAGATTCAGAATCATGGCATGATGCTATGAAGGATGAGATGAATTCTATGGCATCTCCAATAGAGTCTGGGATCTTGTTGAGTTGCCTGATGGTGCGAAGGCCATTGGATGTAAATGGGTCTTCAAAACAAAAGAGATTCATTGGGCAACCTTGACGGACATAAAGCAAGACTCGTAGCCAAAGGATTCACTCAAAGAGAAGGAATCGATTACAAGAAGACATTTTCTCCTGTATCAAAGAAAGATTCTCTTCGTATCATTCTAGCATTAGTTGCACATTTGGATTTGGAGTTGTAACAAATGGATGTGAAAACGGCCTTTCTCAATGGAGAACTAGAGGAAGAGGTTTACATGAAACAACTAGAAGGATTTTCCTCTAGTGATGGTGAGCATTTGGTATGCAAGCTCAGGAAATCCATATATGGATTGAAACAAGCTTCCCGACAATGGTATTTAAAATTTCATGATGTTATCTCTTCATTTGGTTTTGTGGAGAACGTTATGGATGAATGTATATACCGGAAGGTCGGTGGGAGTAAGATTTGTTTCCGATTACGTATGTGGATGATATTCGCTTTGCAACAAATGACAATGGCTTATTGTATGAAGTGAAGCAATTCCTCTCTAAAAGCTTTGAAATGAAGGATATGAGAGATGCATCTTATGTCATTGGCATTAAGATACGAGAGAGGCAGTACGTAGAGGCGTTCTAGGTCTGTCTCAAGAGACCTATATCAACAAAGTTTTGGAAAGATTTCGGATGAGGTATTGTTCACAAAGCGCAGCTCCCATTGTGAAGGGTGACAGGTTCAATCTGAACCAGTGTCCAAAGAATGATTTTGAGAGGGAACAAATGAAAAACATTCCTTATGCTTCAGCTGTAGGAAGCCTTATGTATGCTTAGGTCTGTACCAGACCTGACATTGCATTTGTTGTTGGAATGTTAGGGAGATATCAGAGTAATCTAGGTATGGACCACTGGAAAGCTGTAAAGGTGGTGTTGAGATACCTTCAAGGGACTAAGGATTACGTGCTTAGATACAAACGGGTAGACAATCTAGAAGTGACTGGTTACTCCGATTCAGACTTTGCCGGCTGCATTGACTCAAGAAAATCCACTTCTGGATACATTTTTATGCTAGCCGGTGGAGCTGTGTCATGGAGTAGCAAGAAGCGATCTTTGATTGCTACTTCTACGATGGAAGCGAGTTTGTATCATGTTTTGAGGCTACCTCACATGGTGTATGGATGAAGGGTTTCATTCATAAGCTTAGAATCATGGATTCAATTTTTAGGCCAATGAAGATATATTGTGACAATTCGGATGTTGTGTTTATGGCTAAGAACAACAAGAGTGGTGGTCGAAGCAAGCACATCGACATTAAGTATCTAGCCATAAGAGAACGTGTTAAGCATCAAACAGTGGTTATTGAACACATTAGCACTGAGTTGATGATTGCTGATTCTTTAACTAAAGGCATGCCTCCGGTGAAGTTTATGGATCATGTGGAAAGAATGGGAATTAGTGCCTTTCTTTGATTTTCATTTTTAGAATGATTTTTCTTTTCGTTGTAAGAATGATGTTATATTGTGAAACCCTATTTGTGATGTTTTTCTCATTTCAGTTTGTGTACACATTTATTTGTTTAATTTGAGGAACATCATTAAGTTTGGACCTAGAATAAACGTAGGGTTTATTCATTAAGTTACTTGGGCTTGGGAAACGTGGTGCACTGTGATACATGGAAGATATTACTCGCTTTAAGATGACCTATCGCTATGATCCATGCATCTTGTTTCTCATAAGTTATATACTGAAAAGTGTGGACTAAGTGGGAGAATGTTGGAATCTTATTTAATATATTAGTATATATTTAGATTTAGAAAATACCCCATATTAAGGCTTCAGAATCGCCAATTAATGGTCATAATTGGCAAGATCGCCCAATTAATATTCGTAACTGCCTAATTAATTGCCATAATTGGCATTCATCTCTGTGATGGCTAGAGGTGGAATTCAGTCGGATTATATTGTTGGTCCCCGAGTCTGCTCTCACGGTTTAGTCGAAGCACCATCTGCAGAGTGAGAGAGAAGACTCAGAAGGACAAAACCCAGAGTTCATCCCTTCTTGCTTCAGGAACGAATCAATGTCTAGAGGTATTTCAGTTCTCCATTTTGTTTATTCCGCATTGATCTAATTGCACAATTTAGGTATTTTGCATGATTAGATCGCTTTAGTTCTAACAGTTTAAATATATTTTTTTTTATGGGTTTGACATTTGTCATGTCACTTGATATAAGGTTTTATTAAATTTTCTTGCTATTCACCTTTTTTTTGGGTGACATGACAAATGATAAACCCTTTTTTTATAACCATGCTCGACATTAAATGCAAACACATCCCTTAACAACGATTCAGATATTGGTTCAACACATTGTTATGGATTAGTTTTGTTTGGGTTTTGTTGAAGAGAAGGAAATAATGATAATGAGAGAATGAATCAGGGGTGATCAAGGAGAGGAAAGGAGATATTTGGCAAACATGACAGATTTTTTGGGTGTGTGTAACCCAACAACAACAACTATAACAAACGGGACAGACTTGCCCCGTATAAAATAAAAAGAATGGGGAAAACAAACATGTGTGACGATCATTCTAGCTATATATTAGCCTATAAAATTGATATTTTTAATAAAAATATATCTTTTATTAAGGTTTATGAAATACTATATCCAATCCTAAATATATAATATAGTTTATAATGCAATTTATAATACAAGTTATATCCTATATTTAGGACCGCATACCGGCCGAAGGAGTATCATCTTATGAAGATGATTGCATCCCATAGAGTATTTATTCATATATGTGTGTGTATTTGTCAGCACGAATTAATATTCTATAGCCGTATATATTTTTTTTTTTTTTTTTTGAAGAACAGGCAAGCCGGAGCTTGAGAAAGTGAGAAGGGACAAGATTAAGAATATCTAGCCCATGATACAATAAAGTAAGCCACAAACTAGGAATGACAAACTAATTGATCCTTCAAAAACATATCAAGACAACCGCATGGAACAGCTGGTACTAAAACCACATCCGCATCATCTGGGTTATCATGCCCATGCTTAGCAATATAGTCAGCGCAAGAGATGTTGTCTCTTGGAGTGTGGTAGATCTTGACGTTCCAGTCTCTAAAAAGAAGGTCTCTGGTCTTTGCAATGATGTCTCTAAGTGGATGATCAGTATAACAATCCCTCATGAGGATGTTGACAGCCTCAAGAGAGTCGGAATATAGGAGAATTCTCTGAAGACCCATCTGACGCCCCACTTTTAAACCCGTCATGATAGCGTAAAGTTACCCGCTCAATGACCGTACGAAGCCCAAGAGACTTGTGGAACCCCATTAGCCGGTGACCATGAGAATCCCTAATTACTCCACCGCAAGCCGCTTCATGAAGATAGCGCACCGATCCATCCACGTCAATGCGAACCGCATTCACTGGAGGAGGGGTCTAAGACTCTTCTCTAGACCTGCCAAGTTGGAAGATTTGGTGAGTAAGAGATTGATTGGCGATATTTTCCATTAAAAGATAGTTATAAAAGTGAAGCATCTCCCTAGTCTCAGTGATCTCGCCTTGTATATTCTGATAGCACTAATTAAACATTATAACCTTGCATTGCCCGATTCACCCTTCCTTCACTGACTTGTGCATTCTCCTACTTCGCAGTCACCAATAGATATGGATCTCTTTAATTTTTATAAAAAAATATAATATAATTAAGTTTAAATTCTTTTATGAAAACATAATCATTTTAATGGGAAACTTAACACTTCATAATATTTTTTGAAAAAAAACGGGTTAAACGGTACAAGTTAAAATGAATAGGTCTAAACTTAACGAAAGAAATAATAACACATCCTGATATTATTATTTTTTTAAGCAACATGACAATTCAAATACGGCTCCGTAAGAATGAAGAAACAAGAACAAAGCAAAACATTTATCATGGATTGTCCTTGTTGTGTTTTGTACTGTGAGAATTTTGAAAATAATGAACACTATTTATTTATGAGTTAAGGTCGAAAATACGTGTGCTTTTGTGAAATAGCGCCCCGATAGCAAAGTGTTTTTTTAAGGTGCAAAAGTGACTATGTGGTTACAAATTACGTGCAAAAATACCGTTTCAACCGTTAAGTTTGACTTTGACCATTAAGTTTGACTTTTTCTTGAGTGGACGATGGCGTGGCATTTTAAAGGTCAAAAATACACATGTGGTTTGTCGAAAAAGCGCCTAATACCGATTTTTTTATAAAAAAAATTAATAATTTTATTTTAAAATTAAAAAAATATTTTCGCAGACCGATGTGGTACTAAAAAGATACGCTACTTGTTGGTACTAAACAAATTACTTCATGATCTTGAAAAAATATTTTAGGATTTTCAAAAAATATTTCAAGGTACTGACTCATATTAAAAATATACTTCAATATACTGACTGGTGCTGAAAAAAATACTTCATGATCTCGAAAAATTATTTTTTTGACCTGGTACTCAAAATATACTTTAGGATAGTGAGTGGCATTTAAAAAATATTTCATGATCTTGAAAAATTATTGTAGGATCTTGAAAAAATATTTCAAGATCGAATGGTATTAAAAAAATATTCTAGCAGAGTCGGGTGAGACTAAAAATATACTTCGGGATATTTTTTTAAAGATCCTAAAATAATTTTCAAGATCATGAAGTAATTTTTCAATACCTCGAAGAATATTTTTAGTATCTTTCGTACCCTAATATATATATATAAAGCAAAGTTCACTTAAAACGCACCAAAATGACACAATTTTAAGTATTGGATGGCGGTACAGACGCTAGCCAAATCCAAATAAGAGAAAATTTAGCAATTATTAATTAGAAAATTTAAGAAGTATTTTTTTAAAAAAATAAATAAATTATGAAAATAATTTTTTTTTTACCATTTTTACCTATTGAATAAATCCCCTTTTCCAAAATGATAAACCAAAAAAAAAAACCTGGCCTCCAGGAAAAATACCTAGAGAAATAATAATTTTCCTTTAATTGAAGTAAATTTATTAAATTTAAAAAAAAAAGATTTTGGGGTTGGTTGCTTTTTTTTTGACAAACCACATGTGTATTTTTCGCGTTTGAAATGCTACATCATCGTTGATCAGAAAAAAGTCAAATTTAATTGTCAAAGTCAAACTTAATTGGCCAAACGATATTTTTGCACATAATTTATAACCACGCGTGTGTCTTTTACACCTCAAAAAAACACTTACTACTGGACGCTCTTTTAACCAAAACACATGTGTATTTTTAGTTTTTTACGCCTTAACCCATTTATTTATTGAGCCAAGTTGTATGCAATTTATGAGTAATGACATGTGAGGGAGTCCTGGTCAGTTTTGTACACATTAAAAGTAATACTTGAATTCACAAACAAAATCCAACAAGATCTGTCTCTATCACTGTTGGCCACAGTTTGTCATAAAGCCTTCATTATTAAAGCCGAAAAAGAAAGAAATCCTTAATTATTTGTATGTACTTTCTCTGTTTAACTTGTTTTTTTTTTTGCGCAAACTCTGTTTTACATGTTGGGATCCATACGTTGAGGGTACAAATCCTAAAGTTCTATTTGTGAGCAATAAAAATTTTATTGCTTCATATATATTACTAATAAGTTGTTGGTTGAGGTGGTACACTTTCTCACCCTTATAAATAAGAGAATACAAATTTAAATTCCGTAAAACGCATATATTAAAATAGGTGAGAATCTTTTTGTCCTCTAAATTTTGATGGGAACCTTTAATCATATAAAAAAAAATCATTTACAATTTCACATAATCACAAAATCTGAATTCATAACAAATCTGCCTATTCCCCCAACAAGTGTAGTGTTATTGTCATTTTTTCAGTTAGTTTATATATTTTCTCATGTTGTCGGATCAAAAGTTAAGTTTTAATCAAGCCATAAATCTTATAATCCGTTTGGTTTGATTTTATGGGAGATGATTACATATAATCCTAATACAACAAACTGATTAAAATGTTTGGTTGAATTTTATATAATGTAAAGAGGATTACACGGTTAGGACTAATAAATGATGATGCAAACATTCTATAATCAAGAAAAAAAAAGACACTATTGCCATTATAATTTTTTAACTTAACCAAAATGCCTACCCGTAAATGTGGTTAAATATTAAATAATTACCATCATTAAATATTAACAAAATTAATTAATAGTAATATAAAAATTTTAAAAATATTCCCTCACTAAAATAATTAAAATATATATATTCTACCAGTGAAAATATTAAGATATCTCATTAAATAATATTCTCAATCTTAAATATTAAAAAATTACCATGAATCCAAAACACGCATATTATTTCCACCATTAAATATTAAAATATTATTATGAACCCAACATGTAGAGCACACAAATTGAAAAATTTATTATGAACCTAACGTGTACATTATACATATATATGTACTACCTCCGATCCTAATAAGAGGTTTGATTTTTTTGGAGAGATTAAGGAAAAGTTTAAATAAGTTCTTAATCATATCATATGTTGTGTATTCTTAAATTATATATTAGTTTATTAGTTAAATTAATTAGTTTGGAGAAAAAAATAAAAATACTCTAAAGTAATTTAATTAGGCTTCCTTAATCTCTCCAAAAAAAAGTTAACTCGGTCTTATAATTAGAAACGGAGGGAGTACATAGGGATAATTTTGTCTCTTGATATATTATTCTCATATATTTTTTATGTTCGATATAATCCAACCAAACGTTTTTATGCATGTGTATCATTTTTCTTTAATGATAAACTAAACAAATTTCATGTCATCATCATTACATTACATTCCATTACATTATTTCTTATTTCTGATTCGTGAACCAAACAGCACTTATTACAAAAGTTTCAGCGTGATTTTTTTTTTTTGGTAAAATTCAGCGTGAATTTTTTCATCGGAAAATCTGAATTACCAATTTGTTATGGTGAACTAAAAAAATACCAGAACCACCTTTCCCCTCAAAAAAATTACTCAGAATCATGCTGGGCCTGAAATTGATGAGAAAATTGGGTCAGGCCATCCTACTATTACGTGGGCCCAGAGTTATTTTGAATTGCTGGTCTTTGCTATGACCCTATTTAGATAATCCCTCATCAAAACGTTTCCGTTTCTTGAACTTCGAACCATCTTTAACAATATTAGCCTTTGAGACTATAGGATTGCTGCCAATTTTCTTTTTAGAAATCTTATTATCCTTTTCTATTCTCAATCTCACAATTAGATCTTCAAGTGACATCTCCTTATGCTTATGCTTGAGATAATTCTTGAAATTCTTTCAAGATGGTGGCAATCTTTCTATAAATGCAGGAACTTGGAAAGACTCACTAAGGGATATCCCTTCAGCGTGAATTTCATGCACAATCAATTGGAGTTCTTCAACTTGACTTACCACATATTTAGAGTCAAGCATTTTGAAGTCCAAAAATTTGCCAGCTATAAATCCTCAATTTTGTACTTCTTGTCTAGACTTTCACATAATGTCTTGGTTGTATCCAAAGTACTATATACAATATACAGTGTATTGTCTAGACCATTGAGAATATAATTTCTACATAGGAAATCAGAATGCTTCCAAGCATTTATTGCAGCAACCTTTTCCTTGTCTAACTGTTGTCCTTCTTCCAATTTTGAAGCATCTTCAATGAGAAATCATGCCAAGTTCAAGGTAGTTAAGTAGAAAAACATTTTCTGTTGCCATTTCTTGAAATCATTCCAATTGATTTTTTGGTTTTTCACCATGCATTGGAATAGAACCACTTGGGTTTATCAAATTCATACTTGTACTTGTCATTTTTATTACTAAAATAGAAACTCGATTAATCACATGATTAATCTACAAAAAGCGATTAATAATTAAAATTAAAGATACTAAATACAGATTCAATTCAATATTACTACCAACACATGAAACCAAAGCTTTGTTTATTATATCAATTGGTTAGGAAAGTGCAAATCAAGGTGGGAGTCTCTTTGTGCTATTGCAACGATGACCAATTAAGTTACCAACAAGATCAACGCTTAGCCTTTAAATTACTTTCCTAGACAATAATTATATAAATTAATTTTAACTGATTCCAATAACAAATTGTCTCAAGATTGTTGTTGAAAATACTAAACAGGTAGAAATTGAACGAAGACAAGAATCTGTATACCTAAGATGGCATAATCTGTAAACATACAACAATTCTATATACTATGCAAAACCAGAAAAAACTCACTAGACTACTAAAAAATGATTATGAACTTTGATGAAACTGAGCCTAACGTATGTTGTTTCTTTAAGACAATTTGTTCCCTCTATATGAGTGCCCAAGGTTCACGAACAATTGTCTCCCAAGATAGAACGGATTGCGTCTTCAGAATGATGACACTATCAATTAGAAGCCCGAACGAACACAACGAGTTTGTTTTCAGGTCGCACAGTATATAATTGCAGAATGCAGTACGCATTTGAGATTGATTTTTTTTTTCTGTCACTAGCACGTCTTATTTATATATGACAGAAATTGATCAGATGGACTTGACTTTTGGAGCCGAATTGGTGCGTCGTGAATAGACATACCAGAACAAAGCGAACGGCAACTCTTGCTGTCGAACTGGTGTGTCGTAAAAACATACACACCAAAACGAAGTGAATGGCCAGAATGGATCGGTCACAACATTTCAATTGGACTATTTGGACAAAAAAATATATATATAAAAAAAAAACACGCGCGCGAACTGGTGGCACGCGTGTGTGTGGTAGACCAAGGGTCACCTATGTCCTCACTCCTCCACAAAAGTGGGTTGGCCCAAGGGCTCAATTTAGAGGAGCAAAGTGGAGGCTTATGTACTCTCTCACTTCTCTTGATTTGTCCAATGTGGAACTTATTCCCACACACCTCCTTCACCTTCCCTTCTCTTCTTCTTCTCCAACCTACTTCTTATTCATAACCCATGGGATTTAGATACTAAAATCCAACGGTGTCCTTGTCGATTCATCTTGAAATTTGAAATGATCGTATTGGTCTTCCATTCCATGGGATGCTCATGTTTGGGGTAGTAACACAATGCATTATATGATTAATCAACCGTGTGGGATTTTTTGCATCTTCTAACGTGTCATGTATGAAATCCGAATTTAGCTTAAAGTCTTTCTCCAAGTCACAACTTTAATTGTCATACATCCCTTTCGGCCGGTCTTCTTTTTCATTGAATGGATTACCTTTTAAGCTATGATGATGTTGTCGGTAATACTCCTCCCCTTAATGAAGCTTGATTGGTTTGGGAGTACTAGTAGAGGCATAACTTGTTTGATCCTGTTGGCAATGATTTTGGTTACAAGCTTATATGCTACAGAGGAGAAACTTATGGGTCGAAACTCTTTCACGGTAGTGGGGTGATCAACTTTGGGGATGAGTGCTATATATGTGGCGTTGAGATCAGCCTCAAGAGTACCATTATTAGACAAATCATTAGCCATGGAAAATAAGGATTGATCAACAACCTCTCATCACTAGCTCTGAAAAAATAAAGCATATAAATCGTCGAACCGGGGGATTTTAGAATAGGGCATATTTAACTTCATCGAGAGACATCGGTATCTAAAGCCTCGGGAGATGAATTTGTGAGGGAAGGAAACATACCCCGGGTATTGTAGGGCCTCCCAAAGGGCAACGACGAGTAAACGTACGTGAAAAATTCTACGATCATTGGCGCAAGAACCTCGGCCTTGGTCAACCAATCACCGTTGGGGTCGAGTGCAAAAATTTTGTTTCTTGCTCATCTCATCTCACCTTGGCTTTAGTGTGATAGTAGCAAGTATTTTTGTATCCAAGGTTTATCCAATCCGATCGGGATTTTTGTAACCAGAGGAGTTCCTCTTTCATACTTACTTGCTCATATTTAGCCCTTAATTCCTAGTCTAGGGATGGAAGAAACGAGGAGAGATGGTTTGATTCCATCGCCTTTTGAACCCCGATAGTCGTGCGCTAATTTCCTTCGCTTCGCACTAATCTCTCCAATGACCTCTTTGTTCCAATCACGGCCTCGATGCAAACAACTTCATGTTTTCCGAAAGCGTGTTCTCTCGGTTTCCAAGTGTTTCGAACCGGGGCTTGGAAGTCCGAATGGGTTAACCGGGTGGCGAGGAATCGAAGGGCGGAGATTGTCGACGTCGAGGAACGAGAAGCAACTCCTAGAGAAAGCTTAAGAGGGCGGTGATCCAAACGAAGCTTCGGGAGATGTTGAATTGGGGCACGAGGCATGGCTTGGACACAACGTGTGTTAACGAGACCCCTGTCTAGGCGTGCCATTGAAAGCCCTCTTCTCCACGTAAACCTGGAGCCGTCTCCCTTGATGATGAGCGGGACTTATTTTTTTACTTTTAATTTTTTATATAAAAATTATTTTAATGGAGAGAGAATCTAAAGTAAATAAAGATAATCTTTTAACTAACATATTTTTTAAAAATAATTTTTTTATTTAAAAATTGACAGTTTAGAAAAATTAAATTGAGAGACTTGAACCCGAATATCCCAAGTCTACTAATTAAGCTGTGTATTAATAAAATTTTGGAAAGTCGGGCGTCCGGCTCTCAATGTGTTTGTGCTCGATCTTCGTTCATGTGATGCCAAAACGGCGTCAAAATCCCCGATTAACGCCCATGGTTCCCGAGCATTGATCACGATTTGAGCAAGAGTTAGCCATAATGAGCCCTTAGAGTAGCGGAAGGGGTCGGGCATAGATAGCCAAAAATAGGAAAGAGTGATTATCCATCGGGTATGGATTCGAGTGTGCACAAATTGTGGAATGCGTTTTGGTGCCTATCTAAAGGATAGTCATCGCGTGTTGGAACCAGATTCGGTGCTCATCCGTAGGATGAGCACCGAGCTCTGGACCGTCTGCATTTGATCGGGCCGGTCCGTATCTTTTTTTTTTTACTTTTATATTTTTTATCAAAAATAATTTTAATGGGTAGAGAATCTAAAATAAAGATAATCTTTCAACTAACATTTTTTAAAAAAATAATTTTTTCATATAAAAACAAAAATTAAAAAAATCAGATCTGACCGGTAGTCCGAGATCAAATGCGGGCCCGTCCCGAGCTCGTCCGTACGGACGAACTCTCTCTCGCTCGTCTGTGGGGACGAGCACCGATCTCGGTCCATCGCGTGTTTGACGTATCGGGACCGTACAAATTTTATTTTTTAAAAAACATTAATTTTAATGAATAAAAAATCTGAAACAAAGATAATTTTTTAACTAATATTTTTTAAAAAAATGATTTTTATTTATTTATTTAAAAAGCAAATAGTTTAAAAAAATAAAATTTGAATCATCCGATGCGCCAGGCACGTTCGACGCATTACACAAATTGCGAGTTGTTTTGTAGGATTTCAATCTTGATTCTATCATCTTCCGCTCCGTGAATTTGGCATGCCAATCTTTTGGATGACACGGTTTGTAGCGAACCGAGATTCTTGGCTCGACAAGAACAATGAGATCGGCTTGTGGTCATGGTTATTTTGGACTATTACTCCCAAGTTTTAACTTTTAAGCTTCCAACCTTATAGTTTCTCATGCCCACAAAATTCCCTCGTTCCAACTCTTTACAACTTCATAGTTTTCAATTGAAGTCGAACAACTACAACAAAGGCCAACTAGATCTTTTTGGGTCTCAAATTTGTCTCTTAAAATAAACACCTGTGATGCAAAGGACTGTCACAAACCCCAAACCAGAGCCGAACACCTATATATGATGGGTCTAGTCACATAAGACCTGCTATATGGCTCCAAGTTTGAGGTTCCTCGCCCATTTCTCCTCACGTTAGACAGTTTCATCCGTTTATGGGAAAAACAAAACTCTTCGATCATTGAGAATAATTGGATTTTTTTTTTCATGATAAATTTGATTCCATGATTTTTAATTTTCCCCAAATACAAACCATGCATGGCACGTGGTATTAGAGTATATAGTTAGTGTAACTAATTAGTCCTATTTTAGTGTAACTAGTTAGTTCTATTTTCATGTAATTTGTTATTTTGTATATATCATTTATTGAGTCTTATTGGGTCTATATAAAGACCTTGTATCAGTACATTGGGATGGAATAATATTCTACAATTTCATTTTTCTCTTCTTGCTAAATCATAACATGGTATCAGAGCATAAGACCAAAATACTTTGGGAACATGGGCTTGAAATAAAAGAGCACGAGTAACATTAAGAATGTGTTGATGTTTTCGTTCTACTCGACTATTCTGTTCAGGAGTTTCAATGCAAGAAGTTTGATGAATAATGCCATTTTGAGCAAAAAAATCAGACATTTGAAATTCAATGCCATTATCAGATCTAATGATTTGCACAGATGTATGAAATTGAGTAGAAACTAAGTTCACAAATGTTTTGATATAAGACCAAGTCTCAGATTTGTTCCTAAGCAAATATATCCATGTATAATGGGAATGATCATCAACGATGGTTAAAAAGTATTTATGACCATGTATAGAGGGTAAGTGGTAGGGACCCCAAATATCCATATGAACTAAACCAAGAATTTTATTTGAAGTACTATTGCTTACGGGGAAAGGCAACTTTCGTTGCTTGGCAAAACGAATGACATCACAGCAAGTAAAAGAGGAATCATAAGGAATAAATGGATGTTGCCTATGAAGTGAATACAAAGCATGTTGAGATAAATGTCCTAAACGAAAATGCCAAAGGTCAAAAGGTATGGAATGCGGAGTGGTGGAAATACTACTAACTAAAGGAGAAGAACCCATATCCGCACATTCATGATGTAGAGCCCTTCAATGACTTCAAATTTAAACCAATCATCCTCCGAAGGCCGGAGTCGGATGTGGCATTGCAATGTCCGAAAGGAGACAATACAAGACAGAGATTTAGTAAGTTTGGAAACCGAAATCAAATTGAAATGAAAATTCGGGACATATAATACATCCCGAATAACAAAAGTATTAGTAAATTGAACAATGCCACAATAGGAAGATAATACCCGAGTACCATCCGGAAGATTTACGTAAATAGGTGATATACGCTTATAAGAGGCAAATAAGGAAATGTTAGAGCACACATGATCAGTAGCTCCTGAATCTATGATCCAGGAGTTAGAAAATGACCGAAAAGCACAAGTTAAAGAAATACCATTGGTAGAAATTTTGTTGACAAAAGCAGAGGGCAGAGTGGAAGTGTCTGCTTGAACAAGTGCCAGCAACCGTTTATATTGATCTGGTGTGAAACCGTATGAAGGATTAGCAACTCGAGAGGAGTTAGTAGAATCTTGGCGAGAATAGGCTCGACGATACAAAGATTCACGGTGAAAGTTCGGAACTTAAATCCTGGTGGGAAGCCATGCTTCTTGTAACAAGTGGCTTCGGTATGTCCGGGTTTACCACAATAGGTGCATTGTTTACTAGAACCCGAGGAAGCGAATTGGACGAATTAGTCTCGTTTAGATCCAGGGAATCGAGAACCAGAGGATTTGTTGAAAAGTGCAGTAGCTTCAGACAAAGGATATTGTTTACTAAGATGGTACTCCTAATAAGCGCCCGATTGGTTGTAAGTGGGTTTTTGCTAAGAAATATAACTCAGATGGTACTCTTAATCGATATAAAGGTCGCCTTGTTGCTCAAGGATATACCCAGGTTGAGGGTATTGACTATAATGATACATTTTCCCGGTTGCTAAACTAACTCCGTGCGATTATTACTTGCCCTTGTCATAGCTCATAATTGGCATTTGAAACAATTAGATGTCAATAATGCATTCTTACATGGTGATCTTGATGAAGAGGTATATATGCTTCCTCCTCCCGGATTGGTTGTTTCTTCTCCAAACAAGGTTTGCAAATTACAAAGGTCCCTTTATGGTCTTAAGCAAGCTAGTAGACAATGGTTTTTCAAATTTTCTAAAGCTCTTGTTTCTTGTGGTTTTCAACAATCTCAAGCTGATCATTCTTTGTTTATCAAGAATTCTCCCACTTCCTTTCTTGTTTTACTCATTTATGTGGATGATATAATTGTTGGTGGGACCGATTTGGATGAGATTAATCGTATTAAAGCTTTTCTTGATGATTGTTTCAAAATCAAGGATCTTGGTGATGTCAAGTATTTTCGGGTTTGGAGATTGCTAGGAACTCTAAAGGCATTTCTTTATGTCAAAGAAAGTTTGCCTTAGATCTTTTATCTCATTCGGTTTCTTGGATTGTAAGCCCGCTTAAGACTCCTATGGCTCGTAACCTTAAATTGTCCAAGGATTACGGGTAATGCGTTTTGGCCGATTGTTCGAGTATCGCACTTTTTGGCCGTCTTTTATACCTTACTAATACTCGTCCGCATTTATCCTTTCTTCAAAGAACTTAGTCGCTTTATACAAAGACCCTATTTGATGTACATTTGCGTGCTCTTCATAGAGTTTTTCGCTATATTAAAGGTTCTCCTGGTCGCGGGTCTTTTCTTTCCGGTCACTTCTATTGATAGACTTAATGCTTTTAGTGACTCGATTGGGCTGGTTGTCTTGATACACCGTTCCATCACCTGGTTTTTGTGGTTTTCTTGATCAAGCCCCGATTACGTGGCGTTAAGAAGCAACCGCGTCTCCACTTCTTCTTCAGAGGTTTGAATATCGTGCCTAAGCAGTTAACTACTTGTGAATTACAATGGCTTTCTCATTTATTGAAGGATTTTGGTCTTCCTCTTTCTAGTCCTCGCTCTTATATTGTGATAATCAATCGCTAGACATATTCGCTTAACCCTACTTTTCATGAGCGTACTAAACATTTGGATATTGATTGTCACATTGTTCGTGAGAAACTTCAAGTTTGATTCATCTTCTTCCTATTAAATCAAGATCGGTACCGATATTTTCACTAGCGCTTTGCCTCCTTCGTCCTTTTGTACACTCCTTGCCAAGCTGGGCATGATTAACATACATACTCCACTTGAGGGGGTATTAGAGTATATAGTTAGTGTAACTAATTAGTCCTATTTTAGTGTAATTAGTTCTATTTTAGTGTAACTAGTTAGTTCTATTTTCATGTAATTTGTTATTTTGTATATATCATTTATCGAGTCTTATTGGATCTATATAAAGCGTATCGATCGATTGGGATGGAATAATATTCTACAATTTCATTTTTTCTCTTCTTGCTAAATCATAACACGTGGTAAACTAATAGATAAAAAAGAAGAAAGCTCGGGTGATAGTGGAAAACCAACGTAGCAGAAGGCATATATGTTGGAATTGTGAGATCAGGCGGTCCCACCCTCCACTGGTAAAAAAGGACTCATCCATTAATTGACACTACTCTGCATTCACTTTCCGTCGTCTGTACAAAAAAGGTTGAATCCATTTGCCTAACCCTAATAATATAACTATAAAGAGAAGCAGAGGGCGGAAAGTAAAATGACTATATATAATAGACACATAAAAAAAGCAAAAGGGGATGATATGAATCATCAAGTGGAAGATGAGAAGGAAGCTCCAAGTTTAAAGAAGGAAATGAGAGAGCTAATTGCAAAGGCAATGAAAGCCAGAAACGCCATTACAATGGAAGCACTTGCCTTCTCTGTGAACTTGTCTTTCCCCCAGTTTGATTCCCAGTCACTCACCCTCGTCGCCGCACTTGAGGACGCCGATACCAACAGATACGCCATCACCTATACATATTACACACATATGTATTCACACTCAAGTCAATAAATAATATGGGTTCCTTGCAACCAGCAATCTGAAGTATTTTTTCAGGTATATCTGGTGCACTAAAGTAATTTATAGTATACTGAAGTACTTTTTTTAAGTGGGCTCATCACTTTAAAGTAATACATTTAAAAAATACTTTAAGGCATCGGATGCACACAAAAAAAAAAGTTTATGGTAATGGACACATTTAAAAAAATAATCCAAGCTAGATGCACCACATATTACTTTAGGTCACTGGATAAACCTTAACCCTATAATGTATATACACACACATTATTCTCACTCCCTAACATTTAAATGTGTCTACTATAATTAATCTGTAACACTTGCCTGATCCATGAGATAATCAAAGAGAGATCGGAGATTGGGAGTGAAGAAGCGTTTGTTTTTAGAAACGAGTTGATACGCCTTCTCACAAGCTTGAAATCCTGAGTATACACACCCTATCACATTCACACTTAAACAATACCTGTATTCCTTGTACCGATCAAACGAGTCACCGGCCCAGCCTTGGGTTCTGTCCGTTGCCATTATTGAAGCTGAAACTAGACAGAACACCACCTCGCTCATTCTCAACCCTAGCTCCGTCGTTGTCCTCATCGCCGTCTCTGTTGTCGTCCTCGTCGCTGTCTCTGTCGTTGTCCTCGCCGCCGTCTCCCTCTTCGACCCCGCCGCCACCGTTGCTGGAACTACTGCTTGCGGCTCTTGATGGTGATGACGGTTGTTATTATTATCCCACTGCACGTCCGGTGTGTTTTGAGCCGTATGGTAGTGTGACCCCGGCGTGTCACTTGGGTTTTGCTGCAGCTCCGATGACTGATGACCCCGAGACTCCGACCGCTTCATGCTTGCTATTTCACTGTGAAAGGAAGAGAAGATCTCTCATTAATAAATTACAAGCCAAAAGAGAAGATTGGGAAGAAGAAGAAAGACGTGTGAAAACAAAGTCTCAGGCTTTAGTTACTTGGTGATTAATTTATCAACTGTGTAGGGTCATGCCAAGTCTTTGAGTGTTCCACTATGGTCAACAAAGGATCTTTACGTGGCATGCTTTGATTGGTGGACAGCCAGCGGGGACAAAATCGAATTATGCATCATATATAAGATCCCACCAAACTAAGAGTAAAGTAAATTCATATCCTAAGCATCTTCTTTATGGTCGTCATACTTTCACTCAGAGGCAACACATTGCATAAAGATAGGCTTTGAATTGGAAAGCCTCACTCTCACAAACTATATATAATGCATTGTCTTTTTGTAGAATTTTTGGTGTCTCCATAATAATAATGTACAGATCGACAAGATAACGTGATATATAAACACAAATATTTCAAAGAAAATCGAAGTGGGGCCTTGCCAAAAAGCTTAATGAGATTCATTGATGGAAGAATTATCAAGTTACTTTCATTATTGTAAGCTTTCTGATACAAGCGTCTGCTGGAAAGTGCAAAGGCCTATGCTTTAATAACATCAATTCGTTCATACATATAAAGAATATTGGGGAAAGCAACCTAGCTACAAATGCCAATAATGGAGCCTTTGCCCTATTATATTTCTCATCACAAGACTTCTTTTTATCTTTCTTATTGTTTAATTTGGTCTTTCATACTGGCATCTGAGTACTGCAAACAACGATAGCTACTTTCTCACCAACTTTTGAAATAAGAAATGATCTATCTACTTCCTCAACACGCTCAAACATTCAAAAAAATTTATCAAAATGTGAAGAATCCTCGTTTTAGTTCTTGTATTTATTGCTTTGCATAAAACATCAACACTAGAGGTGAAGGACACGCACGAATCAAATACAGAAGAGGAGACAAAATTAAACTTAAAACTTTGACAAATTTCTACTCTATTAATATCTATGTCAGAAAAATAATGGGGACTTGCGCATATGCGGTTCAAAAGAGGGGAAAGGTCATAAGTCATTTTTGTAGTTCCCTTACTCCTTTTTTTTATTTATTTAAAAAATCCATTTATTATAACAGGACCAGATAGTAAGGAATTTCAGAGTTTGCAATCATTTTCATCCTCATTCCTTATATTTACCGTTTGACAATGTTAATGTCATGAGTCGCATGTTGGGGTTGCTTTAAAAGAGGGGCCTTCCAAAATCTTGAGTTACCTAACTCTAACATTTAGTTTGTGAGATGTGACTCTCTTAAGGACTTGTATTCTCATTACATTGATGCATTTGTTGAGAGATAGCCACCAAAAGAGGCTGCTGCAGAGTGTATTTCTCTTATGAACTTGTGTTGTGTTCGTTATATTTCTTGTTACGAGTCCCACATCGCAAAGGTGTTTTGAAAGAAGGGCCTTATAAAATCTTTAATTACCCAACTCCAATAAGCAATAACTAGCTTTAAGGGTGTGATTACTTACACATTATCTATGTTATTGTGTTTATGCAAAGTGTACGTAACATTAATTATCTTATAAGTGATTTACATTTCAGACTAATCTATTCTTCTAGGAAGACCCTATATTATGGACCAGAGGGAGTATAACAAGTGGATCACATCCCAAATTGGAGGGAGGTTTCTTGCTTAATCACTGGTATGTTTAATGTTATGATTCATATTGTGCCAAAATTTACAAGACAGTTGCAGTAAACTATTTTGGTCTGGGTTTGGCAACACGATTGTTAGTCAATGGTCATACAGTGAGTCATAATATTTATGCCATGGAAATAAGTTAGTTACAATTTGGAGGGTTAAAGCATTTATATACAGCAGATGCAGGCTGCTTATAAGTGGGAATGCTTTTGGTATCAACAAAACGGACTTCACCAGGCGTAAAAGACAGATCCCGGTGCCTGAAATATCAAACAAGAACAAAGGCAATTAAGGAATCTAACATCACTTATGCTCTGGAAAGTGGAATGATAGAGTAAAAATGGTTTCATTAGTAGTACAGTCAATTACCTTCGCAAGTCAAGTCCTGTCAGACCAGCCTGAAGAACTGTCAAATTGTCAGAATCAGGGGAAACTATAACCACAGTATCACCCGAGTACTGAGTTTCCAGAATTGACATTAGTTGTGTTACTCGAACAAAAACATCACTAACACTCTCATTTGGAGTTCCATCATCCACTGGAGGTGGTTTGCTGTTTGGAGAAATTTTATCTAATGCATATACCTGTTGGAATTCAAATAATATTCAAATTTAGATAACATATAACACCGTTATAGGCAGAGGCGGACCTAGGCTTTGAGTTGGGGGCAAGTGGCCCCCAAGATTTGAGATTTTTTTTTTTTTTAATACATGTTTGAATGATTGCCACCCTTAAATTAAGTGTTCACTTTTAATATATCAATACTGTACTTCGTAATCGGATTAGGGATAAATGGTTGAATGATTGTTTAGTGCTTTATATTAAAAAATATGTATTTGATAAAGATTAATAATAAGCGCGATTATGATGGAATTTCAAAAATAAGGTCTGGAAAAATGACATTGTAATAATTTTTATTGTAATATACTTTTATTATTAGAATATATGTATTTTAATTTATTGAGTGTTCAACCTTCATTATAATTTATGTATTGCATTTTAACAACACTTAGCTTTACTTTTTACATCATCAATATTCAATTGATTTTATAAATATTTTTTTGATATATTTTTTTCTTGTTTATATTCTTTTATTTTTTAATGCATTTAAAACTTTCTTTAAAAAAAAATATTTTCAAATCCCCTACCAATTATGCCCCTCAATATTTTTCTGGTCCGCCCCTGGTTATAGGATAGATGATGCACAACCCAACAAGAGGATAGTGAAGAAATTGATATAACAGAACATGCATGCAATGCAGCTAAATAGCACAGGAGAAATCTTACTTCAGACATGGATTCCAAGTTTTTGCCTTCATAAGCACCCAACCCACGGGCGTCCAAAAAGCTGTATTCTGGAACTATGAAACTGAAATGAAAGAAATTGAGAAGTATTCTCAGCTGTTGTGCAGCATAGCCTGGCTCTCGGATAAAATAGAATAGCAAGTTTGAAGTGAAAGTTGTTCTTCTATATTTCTTAAAAGTTGAAACCATGTAAGCAACATTTCAAATGATTCTTTCTGTTGGTGTGACAGTGTCAATGAAAAAGGAAGATAAATTATCACTAGGAAAAACATAGAACAAAACTTTGGTACAATGTTCATCAATATTAATAACAAACGATAAGCGGATATTATTTATAGCTCAGAGACAGTCTTATGCAGCAAAATATAGTTATTCTAAGCTATCTGACATATCAGTTAACTTCCAATAGTAGGACCAGAAGCATTTCATTCAACAAATAAAAGAAACAACTTCAATTTGAGACTGAAGAATTTTAAAAGATCGTACCAATGGTAATCAAGTTCAAAAGTTAATTGCTGCACCTTCTACTAATTCCATTAATGGATGCAATAACTTCTGCAGTCTGATAAGCTCTCTGAGTAATGGCAGGCCAAATCCAGCAACTCTTATCACAAGCCCCCATTTCCTTCAGATCAAAAGCAGCTCTCACCGCTTGCTTCTTCCCTCTTTCAGACAAGCCACTATCTACAGAAGTCTTGGTCACCGGATTCGTGTTAATCACTCCCATGCTTTCGAATTGAGACTCTCCAGACCTAACCAGAAAATACCTTCCCACACCACCAACAACTGTCATCAGAAAACCTAGAATCCAATAAAAATGACAGAGTGTCATGAAATTACCGATTGCTGAGACGAAATGGCGGCATCTGAAAGAGACCGCGTGCGGCGGCGACCGGCTCTGCAACGGGGAGTGAAGTCGAGAAGGGCGCGATAATGGAGTTGAAGGAGAGGGTGAGTGCAGCAAGGAGGCGGCGGCGACGAAGGTGGATATGATTGGAGAAATCGCGGAGTGCAATCGCCGGAGCCGGAGGAGACGGTAGTGATACATGGCGGAAAATTTGGCGAGGGTCACTGGGTGCGGACGTGCTCATTTCTCACTGACACGGTACTTTCAGGGATATGGCCTGGCCGGCGTTATCCACTTATCATCATTCATTACGGTGCCATCTTGAAATTCATTTCATGTGATTTTTTTAAATGGGTTGGGGGTAATTTTGTTGGGGCAAGTGTTTTGCTCCTATTTTAAGACTTAAATCATCGTTATTCTAGTAATTTCAACTATTAGACTAAATATTTTGAACTCATAATTTACGTAAAATTAATTGAGATAATGGTTAGGGTAAAATGACTCTCATTTGAAGACTTTCGGATAAAATTGCCCATGATAAAAACTTTCGCGACAAAGTTATTTCTTAACCCTTTTTTTCTTATTTCAAAACACTAAGCACAAAATAGACTTTTAGTTTGACTTGATGGATTAAATACTATGCTCTAGTCTTAAATATAGGATCCTGTTGATTTTTTAAAAAGAAATTAATGAATCTAAATAAGTTAGCTAATCTCATCATATCTTGTTTATCATTATATTATTTATAAGTTAGTCAAATTACTTTACAGAAAAAACAATGAGTTTAAATGCTTTAAAGAACTTATTTAATTTCCTTAATCTCTTCAAAAAAAAATCAATTAGATCTTACATTAAGAATAATAAATAGTACTTTTTATTATTCTGTGCTCCAATTAAAATTCAGCAACACTATAATTTGGATCAGTATTTTAGTCAACAGAATGTTAGATGGCTCTAAGAATAAAAATAGAAGTTAACTTTTTTATCTAATTTGCTTGCGTACAAACTTAACATCATACACCTTGTATTTTTAATATAAAATATATTTATCAAATTTAATTAGATAAAAAAGTTAGTTAAGTTAGTTAATACCCTCTAACCTCTTTATTATAAGCAAGATCAACTAATAATTCTCGCAAATCAATAAAAACAATTAAAGTCAAAAAAGTTGTCTTACAATTTAAGTAACTTCGAATATTACCCCTACTAATTGCACTAAACTCTAATATTATAATTTTTACTCTCACTCACTACCCTTATTAATTATGGGCATACATGAAAAAAGATAATCAATGCTCATTGGGAACAAAGTGTCTTATAAAAAGGACCAAATACACTTGTTAGTTAGTGTCTTATAATAAGGATCAGAGGGAGTAGGTAATATTTTTTAAAAACACCCTAGTCATCTTTTTTATTTCTCTCATTCCCTTTCTTTATTAATTATTGTTGTGGAAGCATTAATAGAGATAAGTCAGGAAAATTTTGAAAAATATGAAAAATATATTTTATATTTAGAACTAAGATCAACTCTACAAATATGTATATATTAAGGTCTAGAGTAGAGTAGTAGTTTTGTTAGTAATTATAAAGTTTTTATATGAAGAAGTTTAGGTAGGGGTAGACATCGTAACCCACCGAACTAGGGCACACCTCCAAGCTCAAAAACGTTTACAGCGTCTTATAGATCACCCACCGAAGAGGCCTCGCCTCAACCAAAGTGGGTATTGAACCTCTTCCTTTTTAAAGAAAGATCGACATTTTAGCCAATTGTACTACTCCGCCGACTAGTAATTTTTATTTTTATTTTGGTAGAAAGCAATTTATATATATATATATATATATAAAAGTTTTGGAGGGGTTCGGTATTAGTCCCCCATCAAGGCCAGGGCACGGCCCCGAGCTCTTTGGTAGAAAGCAATTTTAAAGTTGATGAAAATAGTAGAGAACCTCAAAATCTAGGATTTTTGGGCCTCCACAAATGATCTGAAATAGGCTTCGAAAGCCCATATAGAGGACCTTGAGGGCATTTTCTTGGTGCTCTAAATAAAAACACCTATTTTTTTTGTGCATAACTGGTGCTACGTGTGTTGAATAAATTGGGCTTCAGCCCAATACTGTGTTTGAGAAGGGAAAGGGGTGTCCCCATTTTTCCCCCTCTCCTCCATTTCATATTCCTGTGGTTGTGGGCTTCAATTGGCTTGGGATTTAGATATAAAAAAGATCATTTTTGAATCTGATTCTGATGAGGTCATTAATTTGATCCTTGATGATTTTTATTTCTCTGGGAGCAATCTGATTGTAAAGATTAAGGATATGTTGAGTTGTGATTGGGAGGTGGATATTCGTGTTATCTCACGGGAATCCAACCGTATTGCTGATGCTTTGGCCAAATCGGGAATATCTAAGTCGTCTCTTTTAAATGTGTGTCCTAATTATCTTAGACCCTAGGTTGGTCAAAAGAATTTAGGATTAAATTCCTCTTTTGTGTAAGTTTTTTGTTGTAATGTAGGCGTTTAACCCTCTTTTATATCAATATATATATATATATATATATTCCTTGTCGTTGGATTACCTTCTAATAGTTATATTCAACATTTTATGACAATAAATTATAGCCTTAAATAACAAAGAAAGATATAAAGATAAATTTAAGCTACTAAAGTTTAACCTAAAAAGTTCAAAATATAGGAGATAAAAAGTAAAAAAATTACAAAATATTTTAATAAAAGCCTATAGAGTTGAAGTATTCATTGTAAATTTAGTTATATGTATTTTTTGTGTTCAATGTTTATAATAATATTATACTTGAAATACATATGACGTAATATACAAAAAAATCTATTATAAAAATTAAAATCACTTCACTTGATTTTTACTCTACGTGTTTTGATATTGTTAAAATCATTTATAATTGAATTCATACTAAAACTCAAAACAATTTCTTTTTCAATGTATCTAATCAAATAATCATCAAGAAATTGGTGTTTCATTCTATTTTGAAGCTTGTTTCTTGATTATCTTCATAACAAAGAAAGATCTTTCATTGAATTCTCGTAGAAATTAAAAGAGTGAGACAAGTCTAATCACTCTATCAATAAGACGTTAAATAATGGACTTTTCGTTCTTACTAGCCCTTAATATAATTCAGATATAGTTGATAAATTAATCAAATTTGGATATTTAGGAATGTCATGCTCAAAATATTGTAACTCCATATTCAAATGCAATTTTTTTGTTACATTAAATCTCTAAAATAAAATTTATCAACAAGTTTGCAAATATCATCACTATTAAATGACTTATACCTGTTTCTTGGATCTAAAGTCATACTCAAAGCAAATAATTCAACAATATTATCATTAAACCTACTATTTAATTATTGTAATTGATAATCAATTGTAGCATAAAAGATATTTACCTTATTGAAACAAGGTAAATATATATTTTATTTGCGAGAAGGTGAGGGTTGAAGGATGGATCTGGACTTTGGAGACCTAATTAAAATAGAGAGCCTAATTACCAAAATGTCATTTTATTTTATATATATATATATATATATATATATATATATATATATATATATATATATATATATATATATATATAAATTAGGGGCAGGGGTCACTCCTAGCCCCCATTGGGTCCCCTATGAGCTTAGAAGCTCATATTTTAAAACGACGTCATTTTGTGGGATGAACTCTTAAACTTATATACAATGTCAACCTCAGTGATGGTAATGTAATGCAATGCAAGGCTCCTTTCTACTATAAACAAAAAAAGAAAACGCACAGAATTTGACCTCTGTTATATATGTGGTTGACAATTGCCGTGACCCCAATGTTGGGACACGAGAGTCAAATAACGTTGTTGTTCTCGTGCTCTCAAAGCAAGCCATATTGTGGCCTGCATGCATGAATCCTGCCTTAGAAAATGGTGACCTGCTAGCTAGCTGCCCGTCGATCGAATCAAATAAAGTTCAGTTCATCCATTCACTCATTACATTGTTGGTTCCCTCCCCCTCCAAATGTCAACATTACATTTTCAAGTGTCTTGGGAATGATGTCTGCTACATAAATATGCCTCAATCATTTGAACGTGACACACGCCATATATTCCATTTTTTGTTATTGTTAATACTTCCCCATCTTCGCAACTTTTTTTCCCCATAAGATTGGTCCTTCGTGTCAACAAAGGAAATTACTCAACACCCTCCTCAAATGCTTTAATATGAACAAGATCTTGTTTTTTTTTGCCATCAAAAGATATGCCCAATTATATAGTACCTACTTCAGAAATAAAATAGGATAGAAAACCCGGTCGAATGATAAGTGATAAGTCGGAAATTAAGAAATGAGGAATGAGAATGATAGTTGATAAATAATTGGCCACATATAGGATACAAAACCTAAATGATAAGTGGGAGTACATATACTACATTACATGCACATAGTACAAACTTTATTTTATGGGACAAAGTTTGTAGTACAATTTACATTATAAATTTTATCCTATAATTAAGACTATAAAGAGTATATGATACGAAAAGATAGGAAACACACACAATGGCCTATTAATCATTGATTCATCCCCAAACTGCCCTAAAACTTCATTATTATCTTCCCTTGTACACCCTCTCTTGTAATAATCTTTTTAATGACTGATTCAATGCTACACTGATTTAGGAGATACACCCTTGGTCTTAAATACAAGGCAACATTGATTTTTTTTTTTTTGAGATTTTAAGGAAGCTAATTAAATTACTTTAAAATATTTATATTTATCATTTTTTTCGCCAAACTATTTTATTTAACATATAAATTGATATATAATCTAATTATAAACAACATATAATATAATTAAGTAATTTATTTAACTTCCTTAATTTTTCTAAAAAAAAAAAGTCAACTATATCTTATATTTAGGACTGGAGGGAGTAATAAAAATAATAGTTTACATACATATAAATACCACCAAAAAGAGGGGAAATAAATTTGTAACCTTTAAAAGTTGACAATATTGTTAAATTTGTTCAAAGCAACACCGACTATTGACTAATCAAGAAATAAGATTCAAATTCAGTACAACTTTTCAACCTCTGTGCATTATTTGTGGACTAAAGTCCACTTTAGATGAACAACTGACTCTGTGTCTCGTGACCTTTACCGTAGATTTTCAAACTATCCCTCCTCATGGGACCATTGGATATATCATGATATATTTTCTGAATAGGAAAAAGCTAAGTGCAATCTTTTTTCCTTTTGTGCATTTTATCATTTTATTACCAATAGAGACTCATTTTTCTCATCTATTTTTTATAAATTGTCAAAGAAAGCAGGCAAAAGAGAGAAAAAAAAAAAAAAAAAAAAAAACAGAGGCGCATTATTGTTTATTTGTAATGTCAAGTCCTAACTTTCGGAGATGCAACGTGTCTACTTAACTCATGATTAATGCATGTATAACACGTGTAGAAAACCCTCCTTGTGCGGCTGCGTTACTGTTATTTTTTTTGCTTGTGTTTTGTTTTCTCTCAATTGTTATTTATATTTATTTGTTATCAGTATATATGGGTATGTGAATTTTGTGTTTTGGTCTTCACGTCATGTTTTGGCAATTTAATAATATGGGCGTTTTAGTGTTATGCAAATAATTGGTTAGGTTGGTGTTAATAAAATAATACTCATATATAATGTATTTTTGGTTGCCCATCCATTAGTAACCTTCGGTTAAGCCATAATCTGGATTTCCGAAATCAAGTCCACGGTCGTAGCCTCGTAAGGAAGAGCTCTCAATACAATTTTCTCCATTTCCACACCTCAAACTGAGGATGTGGTTAAAGAAAAGTAAGTCTCTTTTCACTTGTTCCCAAAAGATGTTAGTAATAATTGGTTAGGTTGATGCTAATAAATTAATACTCTTACATAATGTTTTTTTTCCCTCATATACTCCCTCCATTCTTATTATGCTCCACTGACTAGCAGTGTATTGATCCTTTCTATAAAGACTTCGCTTATTCAAGAAGAAGATTAATTATTCTTTTTCATATATGTCCATAATTAATAAGAGTAGTGGATGAGAGAAATAATTAATATTATATTTGAGCCGTGCAATTAATAGGGGTAATATTGAGAATTAAGTAAATTTTATGATAAATTTATTGATTTTGGTAATTTTATTGATTTATGAGAATTATTAGTTTATTCCTTATAATAAGAAAAGAAGAGTATAGTGTTTGAGTGGGAGCATGACTGCACATTCATATGGAGGCACACTTTTACACACGGTGTGAATGAAAACGGCAGGGCCATTCATTCGACCTTTTTAAACGGGCCCAACTTCTGGCCCCCTTTACGACCCATAATAATTTCCGTGGGCACATGATGTGGACTCAAAAAAAAAAAGTGGGAGGGTGGCCTTGGGGTTGAGAATAAGTCGAAAATGAATGACAGGTGCTAATGATTTTGTAGCCTAATGATATAAGAATTTCCCTGTGAGTGTAAGTGGGAGGTCGTGAGCATTGTTGCTAAAATCACGAATTGATTTTCTTAATTTACTATTTTTATGTTTTTAGCTTACAAAATCAAGTTGAGTTACTAATACACTTGTGCTAGATTTAAACTCACGAATTTATAAATCAAATTTACTGTTTTTAATATGGAAGAAATAGGTAAGTTTAAGAACTTTAAATAAAAAATGGTATTTTATAATAGAAGTTTAAAGCCTGCTCTAGGCTTGTACATAAGTTTTTTTTTTAGAGTTAGACCTAAGCCTTTAAAAGATTTGATCATGCCTGAAGCCGTACAAGCCTACTTATATATAAACCTCTAAAAGGCTTAAAAATGCTTAAAGGCCTATAAATTAAAGCTTATAATGTTATTAAAATAAAATTTAATTCTTATAATTTAATAAGTTTAAATTAAAATTTAGGGTTAAGGTGCAATTTTACCAATGAACTATTGGTCAGGGAGCGTCAACACAATTAACTATTAAGTGACCAAAAATACCAAAAAAAGTTTTACTCGTGGAGCGTCCAAAGACAACGCCGATTAGACAAAAGTTAATGTCCAGTTATCTAAGGTGACAGATTGCCAATAACTTTTACTCAGGAGCTCCCCAAGACAAAATTCTAAATTTTACTAAATTAAATAATTTTTTCTCAATTGTCATTATTCAAAACTACTTGTATCATCTATGGACAAAAATTACTTATTCTTCAATTTTTTCAAAATTATAATTTTCTAAAATAAACAAATTTTTTAATTAAAAATATAATTATATGATTTTAAATAAAACTCACAGTATTTTATAGTTTATTATATATGGGGAACCAACCAACTATGATAATTTAATAATTGTATTTTAAAATTAAAATAAATAATAATAATATAAATATAACATAAACATTTATAGGATAAATGAAATAATATTTTAAAATGTGTAAACACGTAAAATTTAAGCGCTACAGCGCCAGTTTTCATAAAATAAGCCTAGCTTATTTATATTAATATTTATTTAATAATAAAAATAAACTTTTAAGATTTCATGGATTTTAGTCAGTGTTACGTGTTTTTGACAATCTTTGATAGATCTCACTTATAGTCCAATGCCATTAGTTGGTGTCTCTTGAATTAAACAAAAATGAAAATGAAGGAGGGCAGTCGTGGGTGGGGTCACAATTTTCGTATTGGGTGGGACGGACATGTCAGCATGGGGCCCTCTTGGCACCGACAAAATTAAAGGTACTCTACAGCTTCGGGAGTGGAGACCGGACCTGGATTGCCTCAGATTCGGCCGATCTCGATGTCGATCGATACGCCTGATTGATCTCGCATATTTTTAAGACCTTAAAATTTTAAAAATCTCTTTTTAGACGCCGGATCAAAAGATATTGAAGGATGAGGAAGGGGAGGATGCGAAAATGTCTCCACCAGTAGGTTTCTGTTTTGGGTTCCTTCCTCGCAAAAGTATAATTATGAATGCCCTTCGCCCCCTTCTTCATCTCAACAACGTAAAATTTGAATCCCTACCATTATGAATTGAAATTCTGGAAACGTGTATCATGTGTATATATATGTGTTTATTTCGAATTTCGCCTCCTTCTCTACTTACTATTTATTTATGAAACTGATATATTTGTACTACTGGATTACTGTAAACTTGTCTCAAACTCTGGTTTTAATTGTTTTTCCTGCCATCTCCACGGCCTCAATACAGAAAGAAAATCTAATATTTAGAATCCAAAATAGATGGCAGTCTAACCCAAACCAAAATTGGAATAATCTGAATGGAAAATGCGCAATATGGAAATGAAGAGAGCTAGGGGTATTCATGTGGGATGTGGCAAAACCAGACCATGAAGGAGACGTAGAAGAGTGAGAAATATGCATTGAAAATGGAGAGATTAGAGATAGAAAAGAAGAACAAATTAAAATGGGGACTCAACAAAGTCCAAGTATAACGCAGCATCTTCTCCTCCCCTAAGATGCTACGTACATTACTCACTCAACTTGGTTTGATGATGTAGAAAGGAGCAAGATAGGATAGTACGTTGGATTCATCATGATAACCAAATACTCCCTCCGGTCCTACTATGCCTGATCCTAAATATAAGATCTAATTAAATCATTTTAAAGTATTTATATTTTTTTTTGTTTCTTAGAACTAATTTATTTGATTTATTAACTGATATATAATTTAATCATGCATAATAAATATATATATATACACACTCACACACATACATATATGATTACATAGTAATTTATTGAGCTTTTTTAGAGCCATTAGGTCTTATATTTAGTAGTGGAAGTAATAATATTTAGTATATACTTCATCTAGTCCTTATTATAAGGCACAAACTAACAATTTTCACAAATCAATAAAAGTAGTTAAAATCAATAAAGTTGTCCTACAATTTAAGTAACTTTCAATATTACCCCTACTAATTGCACTAAACTCTAATATTATATTAATTATTACTATCACCCACTACCCTTATTAATTATGGGCATACATGGAAAAAAAAAATTATGCGTTTTGAAACAAACAATTAAGCTTTATAAAAAAGCACTCAAATAAAATTGCTAATTGGTGCCTTATAATAATGATCAGAGGAAGTATGGTTCAGTTCGGGGAAAAAAAAGTACTATTAGCATGGGGAGTGTGAGAATAAAGAGGAAGATGCGAGGTAACGAGAGAATTGCGCATGAGTCTTCTAATATGTGAAAGTAAAGTGCTTAGCAAGGAAAGTTAATCGGATTTGCACCGTCCAAATCTGACTGAACGATTCATTTTTGTTTTGTTTTCTTAAAGTTTACGTTTTCTTAAAAAAAATTATTTTAATAGGTATATAATCTAAAATAAAGATAATCCTTTAACTATTACTACCTCCGGTCCTAAATATAAGAAATTATTTACACTGTAATTTACACTACAAACTATGTCCTATATATGTTTAGACCTAAAGTATTTTTTTTTTTTTTAAAAAAAAGCTTAAATCTACATTGTCCAATATCATATGTAGACGATACAAATATGATTAGCTCTTCCTGTTAAGCATTTTAATTTGCTTAGTGGGAAACTAGTTCCCTCCTCAACCAGCCACATCCAATATATTGCACCGACGCTTTGCCTTACTAGTACCACGTTGGAACTTAATTAGAGTGATTAATAAAATAAAAATAATACTCCCTCCGCCGTAGATTTTCAAACTATCCCTTACTTAATTATGGCACCATTGGATCATGATAGATTTCCCGAATAGGATCAAGCGCAATTTCCCCCCCTTTTTTTGTGCATTTTCTTTTTGCAGTTTTTTTTTAATCATTTTATTGCCGATTATACACACATTTTTCTCATCTTTTTTTATAAATTGTCAATAAAAGCATGAAAACAAGAAGAAGAAAAAAAAAAAGAGGCGCCCTGCCTTGATACGGGTAACAGGTTTATTTGTAATGTCAAGTCCTGAAATCACTCCGCCAACGTAACGTATAATTAATGTATGCAACACATGATGCAGGGAATGTTTCTTGTGGCGGCTTCATTTTTCGGCTTTTGTTTTGTTTTCTTTCAATTGTTAATTCATGTGTCATCAGTATGTATAGGTTTGTGTGAATTTTGGGTTTTGGTCGTCACGTCATGAGTGAGCAATAATATGAACGTTTTGGTGCTATGCAAATAATTGATTCTTAGGTTGATGCTAATAAACAATACTTACTAAATATAAATCATAATTAAATTTTTTTAGAAGATTAAGAAAATTAAATAAATTTACTTTATCATATCATATGTTGTGTATTTTTATATTATATACTACATCCTAGGTCCCAATTATAAGGCATATTGACTTTATTTAGAGAGATTAAGGAAGGCTAAATAAGTTACTTAATCATTTTATATGTTATATATCTTTAGATTATACATTAGTTTATTAGTCAAACTAATTACTTTGAAGAAAAAAATAAAAATACTCTAAATTAATTTAATTAGCCTTCCTTAATTTCTAAAAAAATCAACTATGCCTTATAATTGGACCGGATAGAGTATTGGTTTATTAGTCAAACTAATTGATTTGAAGAAATACTCTCAAGTAATTTAATTAGTTTCTTTAATATTTCTAAAAAAATCAACTTTACCTTAAATTTCCAAGTACAAGTAGTATATAATGTTTGAATACGACCATGACTGCATATTCATATGAGGCACTCTTTTACGCTATGCACTTATCATGCCTTGCTTGGTCACAACACAAGCTTCGATTTGAATCAAGATTTCGGCAGCCTATCAAGTCAGGTTGTGGTGTTCGTCAATCTGAACATGCCGGAGCCATCCCCTGTCATCCGACTTTTATAAATGGGCCCAATCCCGCTCCACATCACGTACGGCCCATCACGATCTCCCCCATAATAATTTTTTGTGCCCGCTACTAATTATTCATATGAATCTAGGGATAACTACCAATTTTTTTACTATGGAAGTTTTGCCCATACAGCACTGGTTATTCAAAAGTTTTTTTATCTCATTTTTATCCTGAAAGTTTGAAAAACGTAGCATATTTACCCTACCATCACAAAAGTGCCACGTCGACCATTAAAATTAACATGGTTGCAAATGAAATACCATGCAAGCTTAGAGGTTGACACATAGCTTGTTGTTTCCCACATATGAAAGCTAGATAGAGTCCAAAAAGGCGGAATGAAATCTGTGTTCATGTCCGTCTCGGAAATTTTGGAACACGCACTCTGCGACAACATACTAACTTATGCTTTTCACTCCGCCGAGCTCCGTTGATGAGACTGTGGCTACCCATGTCAACCGTATGTTCCAAATATCGTTGTGGATGGGCCAGGCAGCGTCCACACCCACAATTGCGTGCTGTCGCCAAAATTCTCACGGCTCCCGCTCCAAAACCAGATCAACGGCTCTGGTTTCTCTGGTGCTTGCCGATGACTGTGACGATTCACGTCATGAGGTCGTCGATTTCGTTCTTGATTTCATCTATGATCTTCCCAATGAGTGATTGGTCTTATTAGTTAGTCCTAGTAAAGCCCCCAGATGATGTATTTTTTTTTTAGTTGAAATGAGGCCCTTTGTAACGTGATTTCATAAACCTAAATTCAAACTAAACTAAATGTGAAATATGATAAATCAAGCGAAATCTACTAATTATATCAATATCCAAACCTTATTGTATATATAAAACAAAAAGGAGGTTCTTTTCTTGATTTGTTCTATAGAAATTGGAAGTTCCTACGACATAATAGATCGATAACTCTTGAAAAAAGAAATGGGAAAAATTTTCAGTTGCTTACCTTCGTCGACCGCAACTGCTGCTCTTTGGTATGCCAACGGTGGCTTAGGATGGAGGGCCAGAGCCGTCACCGTCTCTACCTCAACGCACCATCGGATCTCCTCCCATTTATTCCTTCACTTTTCTCTCGTTTTGATTCCGTCACGAAGCTCGCTTTGAAATGCGACTATAGAACTTTGAGCATGGGGCCTTTGCCAAGAATTGCAAGAGTTTGAAGACACTTTCTTGTGGATCTTGCAAAGCTATGTGTCAACCTCCAAGCTTGTGTGGCATTTTATCCATAGCCATGTGTAATTTTATTGGTCGACGTGGCACTTCCGTGATGGTAGGGCAAATATGCTATGTTTTTCATATTTCTAAGGTAAAAATGAGACAAAAAAAACTTCCAGGTGACTAGTGCTCTATGGGCAAAACTTCTGTGACAAAATTGATATTTATCCTTGTGAATCTACCTTATTACTCCTCAAGTTTTTAATATAAAACATATATAGTGAATTTATTTTGATCCTAAATATAAGATACTCCTATGATTTTTATATTTTTCAATTTTTTTTTTCAATTTACCCTTTTTATGTTTCCTCAACAATAATCAAGAACTAGATGGAATGAGAGAATCAAAAAATATGTCTAGAGTGTTTTAAAATATATCATTATATGTCATATTAACTAACTTCCTTAATCTAATCAAATTAATTAAATATGTCATGTTAGCCGGAGGATTACCGAAATAATTGAGAGAGAAAATATACTTTATTTCATAATCAATGACACTGTACATAGATCATAGAGTGATCTATCCGCCTATTTATTTTCCTAAGATCCTACTCTAAACAGACTTAAGAACTCTAGACAAGGGGCTAAACACGTCCCAACCATACAGCCTGTTTAGGCCTAATTCCAACATGTCCTATAAATTAATACTCCTTCGGAAGCTTAATATATGATATATTTAGGGAGTTGATATTGATCCTAAATATAAGATATATTTTCTCATATTTATTAAAAAAAAAAAAACCCCTATTGATATTCCGTCAACAATAATCAAATAAGAGAGTAACAGAGGGAATTAAAAAAATAACTATAGTAATTTAAAGAATACATGTCACAATAAACAACTCAATTAACATAATTAATTTTAATCAAATTAAATAAATATGTATTAATCAAATTTTATTCTTCGTGTATGGGATAAGTACATGGTACTCTCGGACGTTAGTTTTGATGAAGCCGTATTGGGTCCAGTTTCGGGCTTCCTCTTGAAGCTTTTAATAATGTCAATGCGAAGACTCTCGGTGACTCGTAGGAAGGCGCTTATGTTCGAAAACCACCGAGGGAAGGCCGGTTGGACAGAGCTTTATCGAGTGCGTTCTATTATTAGTTTAGATTGTCCCCTTGTTTCTCGGTTTTGGATTCCTCGGAAGGAGAAGGGACCCGCTTGGGTTACATTGAAGTATGAGAGGCTACGCACCTTTTGTTACAATTGTGGTCGGATAAGTCATGATGGTCGTCGGTGTTACGAGGTAGTGGGTCGAAAAAGCAGTACGACATCGAGAAGGATTTCGGGGAGCGGCTCACCACTCCCGCCGTCCGGACCATCGAGGAGGCTCGGAAATATGCATGGCGAGTGGTGTGAGGCATCTTTTATTGATAAAGAAGCTATCGCTCTAACCGCCGGAGTCGGGTTTTCAAACTCGCCGGAAAAACAAATGGATGAAGAGCATAGGGATGACGTTTTTAATGTGGTGGATAAATCGAGTGGTAGTGACTCTGGGAGTGATTGGATGTTGGAGGTTACCAACCTTGCTAGTCACGAGTCACGGTCGGTGGACGGCATGATGTTCTCGGCCCAAACTAGTCCGTCGCCGGTTGTCCCGTTGGAGTCGTTGAAGGTGTCAGGATTTTCCCCCATGCTGTTAACCTCGGTATTGAAAGTGTCAGGAGATTCTTTCAATAATGGAAACCATGGGAAAAGCATTCACGTGCTAGGGAGGAAAGAAAGGGTATGGAGAAAATGCATGGTGGGCCTCTTATGTGAAGATAGTTGATAAAGGTGCAATTGACTTGGACATATCTGAACTTAGTAGGCGTATGGATTTGGGTGCAACTTCAAAGAGGCCCACGTGTAGCTCCATGTGTGTATTTTCCATTAATGGGCCAAAGGAAGTGGAACAAACATTTAATGGGCCTCTTCATCATGTTTCCAAGACCTGGGCCGTACTTCTCCATCAATACAAACGGAGTCGATCATTTCTTCCCAAACCGTGGGCCCAACTATTGTAGAAATTGATACTTCTGAAGCACAAATGATTAAATCAGCGATTCCGAGAGACTCCAAAGAAGACAAATGGTCGGTTCCCCATTCTTGATGCATTTTGTCCTATTACTTTGGATAATTCCCAACCATACAAACATTGACTTTCCAAATGGTGATGAGCTCAAAGCAAAATCGATAATTCCTTTTAATGGATTATCCCCAATCTCGGTTGTGTGTCTGGTGGTTTAAAAGGAATTAAGATCAAGAGACATTATGATGATGACCACGAGTGTGAAAAATTGAGTAAATGCAGAAAATTGAATTTTGATTTTGCGGGGGACTCGAATAGTGATAAATCGACGGTGGGTATTGAGAAGAAGGGACGCAGGAAAAGTTTTAAATCTGTTAAAAAGTTTCTCCGACATCCTGGTAATGCGTTAAGAATGGGTTCATCTAATGAATCCCCTCCTCCTATTGAGATAGATTTTCCGGAGAGTTGGATGGTTGCTGGTATTGCAAAGGACGAGGATATGGAACCCACCTCTGTGGGTAACGCCGGTGGTTGGATGAAACCACCACCGGTTCGCCATGAATCTATTAGCCCGGAACCGTCAAGGTTTGGGGGTTGCCTTGACGGCCGTAAATCAAGGAAGAGTGCTTTTGAAAAAACCCCATTTAGTCTTCTTAATGGAGACTAAACAGAAAGCGAGATACGTAAGAAAGGTGAGAAGTAGATGTGGCTTTAATGAAGAATGGATAGTTAATCCGGTGGGAAGAAGTGGGGGCCTGGCTCTATGGTGGTCGGATGTGCTTACGGTTAATATTCTATTCTCATCTCCGAATATTATTCATACGAGTGTGATGTCTGCTGCTTTTTCTACTCCAACATATATCTCCTTTATTTATGGTCCCACTGATGAAGATGATAGAATGTTATGTTGGCAAGAGGTCCAGGAGAATTAGTAAAAATATTAGGACTTCGTGGTTGTGTCTTGGGGACTTTAATGACATCTTATCCCAGACTGAGAAGTGTGGCGGTTTGCCCAGAGCCTGGAGGAAAATTCTTAATTTTAAATGTTTTGTGGTTGATTGTGAGTTAGAGGATTTGGGTTACAATGGCTCCAGCTTTACGTGGTGTAATAACCGTGATAGTCCGGATACTATCCATGAACGTATCGATAGGGCCTTGGCCAATTTGCGATTGAGAGAGAGTTCCCTACTCTTCTTCCAGGTCTTTAATATTGACCCGGCTAGATCCTCTCGATCATCATCTTTTGTTTATCCAATGCCGCACGAAAATTATAAGAAAACTCGGGACTTTCGTTTTGAAGCCGCTCGGGCCTCTCATGGTCACTTTCTTGAGGTAATAAAAGATAGTTGGCGGACCTTCTCTCGAGCAAGATAATTCGTCTCGGAGTCTTTTCTAGGCAATATGAAGAGGTGCAAACTGAATCTTATTTCATGGAGTAAGAAGGAGTTCCCCAATAGTGCAAAGCGTATTGATCTTTTAAAGGCTCATCCGGCCGAGTTATCACTAAGTGAGCGAACTCCGATATTGCTAGAGGGATTTTGGAGGTAAAAGGTGATCCGAGAGATTTTTGGAGTTAGAAGAATGATGTTATTGGTGGCAACGCTCTCGGATCAATTGGTTAGAAGCTGGTGACAAAAACTCTCGTTTCTTTCATGTATCTACTATCAAGAGGAGACAAAGGAACCGAATTTCTTGTATTAAAGATGATGTGGGCAACTGGTTAATGGAGAAGGATGCTATCTCTCGAATATTGCCTTTTTTCTTTAATCTTTTTGCTACTTCTGGTCCTCAACCAATGGTGCCGTCTTGAACCGTATTGACCCCAAAATTTCGAGGATATGAATCACGGTCTTATGTTACCTCGTTTCGAGGAGGAGATTAAATCGGCTGCATTTAGTCTTGGGAGTACAAAGGCGCCGGACCGATGGTTTTTCCTAGAATTTTATCATTCTGCTTGGTCTGAAATCGGTGATTCTATTTGTTCTATGGTCAATGATTTTTTTGCAGGTCATTCTGTTTTAGAGGGGATTAATATGACTAACATCACTCTTATCCCCAAGATTCATAAACCGGAACACGTTTCACATTTTCGCCCTATTGGCCTTTGCAACTTCTCGTATAAAATCATTTCAAAAATTTTGGCCAATAGGTTGCGACCTTTGCTTGATGTGTGTATCTCCCGTAATCGAGTGCATTCGTTCCTGGCCGCTGTATTCATGATAATATTATTATAGCACATGAGGTTTACCATTACCTTCGCCGTAAGTACTCGGGAGGTAAGTATGAGTTCTCCCTTAAGATGGATATGAGTAAGGCTTATGACCGGGTCGAGTGGGATTTCATTGAGAATGTCTTATTACGATTTGGTTTCGTCAGAGTGGGTGTCTCTTGTTATGAAATGTGTGCGCTCCGTTAGTTTAAATATCTTTTATCCGGGGAAAATGTGAAATCTTTTATTCCTACTAGAGGTATTCGCCAGGAGACCCCTCTCGCCATATCTTTTCATCATTGTTGCGCAGGTTCTCTCTATTATGATTAGTAAGAGCCGAATGACAAGCGGCTTAAAGGTATTAAATTGAGTAATGGGTGTCCAGTTCTCACTCCACGGTTTTTTTTGCTGATGATGCCCTATTATACATGCATGCTAGTCATAGAAATTGTATTAATTTGGCTAATATTCTGGATTTGTACTGCGCAGCCTCAGGTCAGGTTATTAATCTTGATAAATCTAGTATTTTTTTCTCTTCTAACACTCCTCCCGCAAAGTGAGAAGTATGGTGAGCGCATTGTTGAACATCCCAGAATGAGGATCCAGGAACATATCCGGGCATTCCTAGCATTCGGGGGAAAACTAGACATCAGGCCTTGGCTTACATCGAGAAATGAGTAGCGAATAAAATCCAAGGATGGAGTCATTCTCTCCTATCCTTCTCGTGTCGTGAAGTAATGATCAAAGCGGTTATCCAGCAATCCCGATTTATCCAATGAATTGTTTGATTCCCCATTAAGACTTGTAAGGAAATCAATAGCCTTATAGCTAACTTTTGGTGGGACGGCAATGCCTTCGGAGGCAAGACTCATTGGAAATCTTGGGAAGCTATGACCGTAGTAAGAGTTACGGAGGGATGGGATTTCGGGACCTCTTAATGATGAATGATGCCCTCTTGGCTAAGACGGCTTGGAGGCTTATGACGAGGCCTACTGATCTTTGGGCTCGGGTGTTAAAAGGTGTGTACTTTCCCAAACAAAACTTCATTAATGCGGAGATAGGCTATAAGGCATCTTGGGGTTGGTCTAGTATCTTAGATGGCGAAATTTCCTCAAGAAGGATCTTAGGTGGGACATTGGCGATGAATCGCTATATCGAATATGGGGTGACCCGTGGGTCCCAGGGAGCGGTTTTCCGGAGAGACCAAAGACCACCGACATTCCGATTATCTTAGATGGTAGAGTCGTGATCGATTATTGATGGGCGGTGGAACCTTTCGCCTATTAACCAATATGTATCTCCCGAAGTCAAAAAGGCCATTTATTGTATCCCTATCCCTCAACGGGTGGAGGATAAGTTGTTGTGGACTGGTGCTAGGAACGGAGTGTATACAGTGAAGTTGGGCTACCACGGTCGGAAAAACTGGAATTCTGTTACTGTGAATAGAGCTAGCTCTTCGACTGTAATCCACACCCAATGCTGGAACTCGATTTGGAAGATTAAAGTGATACCTCGTGTACAACAATTCATATGGCGGGTTTTAAGTAAGGCAATTGCCACCAATTCTGCTTTGGTTCGGCGACGGAGGTCCAAACATAGCCATTGCCCAGTATGTACTGATGCCGAGGAGACTGTTGAGCATGTATTTTTCCATTGTCCTTGGACTCGATGCATATGGTTTGGCTGCTCTCTTGGGGCTAGAGTTGATGTTTCCGTAATCACTAACTTCAATGCGTGGTGGATTTTGATGACAGGATCGCCTCTCTTTGAGTAAGCATGATCTTTCTTTGATTTTTGGCTTTTGTGGTTTACTTGGAAGGCTAGAAATGAAATGACCTTTGACCACAAGTGAACCCGGCATCTTGTTATTGAATTGGCTCGGAGGAGTAATTTTGAATTTTGGGCTAATAGTGCGAAATGGGATAGGGATCCTTTTTTGTCGAGGGGTCGTGATAGTCCCGGCATTAAATGGTCTCCCCCAACCCTTGGTAGCCTTAAAATTAATTGTGATGGAGCCTTTTCTTCTCATGTGAATGAAGCCGCTATTGGGGTAATTTGTCGTGATTTTCTTTGGCTTTTTAGATGGGGATTTGTGGATAAGGTCAAATCTATTTCGCTTTATGATGAAGCCTTAGCCCTGAAGAGGGCTCTGCTTCTGGCTCTGGACCTTGGGCTTGATAAGGTGATCTTTGAATCGGATTGTCTATCCCTGCTCTCTTGTATTGAGGCTAAGTCACCGGACTTGTATGATTGGAGATGTAGAAGTATCATCCAGGACGTTAATTGTCTTCTGTCTTCTAAGGTTGGGTTCTCCTTGTCCTTTACCCCGAGAGGGCAACCGTCTTTGCGGATCTCCTGCGGTGATGCTTATAAAGGGTGTGCCCTATGGGTGGTTTGCACGACCAACACCCGCTTTTTATATCTCTTCTAACTCTGGAGGCTCAGAAGACTTGTGATGGGGTTGATAATTCTTCACTTTCCAGTTCCGCTTTGGATGGTGGCTAGTTTGTTTACTTGTTTTTTCGGTTTTCCGTTGTATTTGTTTTTCTGTGCTTTGGCTGTTTTTGTTTTCTGCTATGGTTGTCATTTGATTTTTCTGATTGTTGTTTAGTTCTTCTCTTTGTAATAGTACTCTTTTGAGGTTTATTTTAATGGTATCTTCTTTGACCAAAAAAAAGTATACATGATAGAACTCTCATATTATTCTATTTTTGAGTTATAAGAGCAGACACTAAAGGCATGAGGGCGGATTGAACCTGCAAAGTATTGATAATTGGTGAACTGACATGCGTGGCAGTCTTTCTGATGAACGCTCAAGCCAAGGGAGAGAAGAGACAAAATAAGAGGCAGGTGGGGGTTAATGGAAGGCAAATCAAAGGTGGCCACGATTTTCAGCTATTGTGCGAGGGACACGTCAGCATGGGGCCCTCTTGGCACCAGCAAAACTAAAGGATTGTCATTGTACATACAGTTTCGACAGGACTGGTTTTTCCCCAAAACAACGGATGCCCTTGGCCTCCCTCCTTCATCTATCTCAACGCACAATACAATGACCATTATTATAGTGAAAGTTAGTTAGAAATGTTGGTTTTTATGAGTTTGAAGGAATGTGTAAATGGAGGTAGGAGGTGGAATGAGATGGCGTATAGATGAGGAAGATGTCAATAATGTGAGTAGCTTAATTAATTAGGGTTGATAGAGAAAGGAGAAAGATAGAGGATGGAGTAGTGGTAGTGATATGATGTGTGTGAGAATTAAAGAGGAAGATGCGAGGTAATGAGAGAAATGCTCACGAGTCTTTCACTATGTCAAATTGTCAAACCCCAACTAATAATGTCACCTCATCTCCGCAGTTTTTCTCATAGAGTTTAGTATAATTAGTAAAGATAATTTTAAAAATTACTTAAATTTTATACTAGTATTTTTTTAATCATGCTTTCTTAAGATTAGAGGGAATATAACACCTTAATTACCACAAAGGAAATGTCATTTGCCAATGTCGTAAAATACAAATAAAACTTGGTTATTTAGTAGAGGATGCATGTAATGTTAGGATTAGAGCGGGAGAGTGATGGGATAATAATTAATTAATTACTCAAAAATACTTTCTTTTGTAGTGTAAAAAATGTTTCTATAATTAAGACATATAATAATAAAATTGGGTTAATTGGGGCACTGTGGCTTTCATAGGTCATACAGGGCCGCCCGCATTCATTGCACTCAATTACCCAAAGACGCGTCGTCCATTTATTATGATTTAACCCCCACTTTGCCCATTTCTCTCCTCGACTTTTTTTGATTGGATCTATATGAAGATCACTATTCCATGCTTGTTCACCACAACATCATTCAATTATCATATAACACTACCAACATGTATTGATATCGAGTGGTATGGTAAGGTGGTCGTTTTTTCTTAAAAATTCTTAGTTCAAGGCTGTGAATGGAGCATATGACATTGGTAGCTTTTCCTCTCATTGTGGAGACCAACCTGGGATTTAATCAATTAGTCGGACTCGATAAATCCACCTAGTTAAAAGAGATAGGACAAAATACTGGATGCTCATGCAACAAAAATTATATACCACTACATTTGGTCCTTACATTAAGCCACTATTTTTTTTTAATTAAGGAATATAAATAAATTATTTTAAAGTATTTATATTTATCTATTTTTACTAAACTAATTTGTCTGAATTATAAGCTGCAAATATGTTATCAAACGGTATACAACATATGTTATGATTAACTAACTTATATAGCATCTTTAATTTCTCCAAAAAAAATGTCTACTCCTATATTAAGGACTCAAGAGAGTACTAAAATTGGCCTGCTTAATTAGTTAGCAAAACCAAGTCATTGAGATGTTATTAGAGATGAAGATAGCAAGTAAAATTAACCAATGTGGGCCTAGGATAGATTATATATAAGCACGTCCGGGAAATTTTGACCCATAAGAAAAGAAGTGCTCTCTTTGATCCTAAATATAAGATAAAGTTATTACCAAAAAAGAAGAAGATAAAGTTGATTTTTTTGGAGAGATTAAGGAAGCTAATTAAATTACTCTAATGTATTTTTATTTTTTCTCTAAACTAATTAATTTGACTAATAGACTAATATATAATCTAAGGATATACAATATATGATGTGATTAAGAAACTTTTTTTAATTTATCTAAAAAAATCAACTTTATTTTATATTTACAATTGAAGCAAGGATACAACACAAGTAAAGCTGAAAACGTGAGGCATTCCCCTCCTTTGACTTTTTCTAGATGCGGCCCGCGATATCTGTCTGTATACTGCCCATCGCTACCTTATGCATTAATTCATTTCTATCGATCTTCATTGTATGCAAATTGTTCATTCCTTCTGATGAAAAATACCTCTATTTAAATTCTAAATCAATTATATAATTATTTATAGTATCATTTTCATTATTTCATTTCATTTGTCAAGAGGGCGTAGACTTTAATTTGCATGTATATTCTTCCCTAGTATATAGCTTATAGGTTGGTGACAGTTACGGTATCAGCCTGATTGGAGTATGTCGAGCTGGTTTCTCAATTCTCTCCACCATGCAAAATCAAGTCTACACGCAATTAAAGTTTGAATATCATATTTTATTATCGTGATTATCTAGCCCAACTGATATCAAACAGAGTGTTTTACATGTAGGACTAACTTAAAGAGTAGCCCTTAAAGTTCATAATTTATAGTTTTTTTTTCCATTGCCAATCTCAAATATAAATGGCTTGTCCCATGAATTTAATATTTTAAAATTCTGGATTAATAAGTAAGATTCTTGAGAATTTTGTTTTCTTGCAAAAGAAATCTCTCAAATAGCTATAAGTTTTTCGAATCCAAGAATAGATCGACTAGGGTAGTATCGAAACTACTATAACAAGAAATTAAACCAGTAACCACTACCTAATATTTTTGCTTGTAAATTTTTGTTTCTATTCCCATTTTGGCTAGTTCGTGGCATATATATCTATAAACGTGTCTATTTAATTTGGGCAAACAATATCAGTGCAGAAAACAGGACGCAACAGGGCATGCATGCTAATTAAGTACGGATGATTAGGTGAAGAAAAGTAATCTGATGAATCAATCAGTATCATGATGATATATATACACACACTAAGGAAACAGTAACAAATAAAGGGTGTGTTTTTCATGATATATTGAAAATTATATGCTGCTAAATAAATGGGATTAAGTAAGAATAGTCACGGAATTGACTGCATATATGTGTGTGTGTGTGTGTGTGTATGAGAAAACAGTAACACATGTAGAGTGTGTTTTTCATGGAGTAATACTAATAATTTTTTAAACAATAGATGTTAAGTAAATAAATGGGAAGAGATAAGATGGGTTACGAGATTGACCCAGTCAAAATGACGAAGTCATGTTTACGTGTCTTCTTAATTAATGAATGATTTGACCAAAATCAAAACCCATGAGCACACATCATTGTTTAGGCTTAGGATCCGTACATCACTGGGGGTGTGTGGGTCCCCTCTTTCACCATCTAACGTTGCATTGGTGCATGCATGCTCATCACCTTTGACCTATCAACTTCACGGTTAATTAATTCCACGCGTTATTGATTCCATATTATCCCAACATGTTTTAAATTTGAATTAATTTCCTTATTCATCCTCAACAGATATTTTTGCTATCTCAAATGGTCACATCATCCATCAGTTTACCCCTACTTCTACATATGTTGCTCTAAAATTAATGTCAGTTAAGTTAACTTTTTGTATATTTCCCTTATTAGTTACCATGAGAGAGCTCCCAACCAGCTATTTAAGTTAACAGTTAGTAATGATAGTATTCAATGTAAGAAATAACAACATGTCTTGTCAAATTGACAACAAGAGACTATTTATTGACAACATATGATGCATGAAATAAAAATATGTCATGGTTTATAATGATAATTTACGGGACGACTTTTTAGTGATTAAATATCTTATATATATATAGAACCATATAGTAATTCTTACTTATTCCCTGAAAAAATAGTGGACTTGTGGCATAATTTAGCAATAGAATTAAATGATTTCGTTGATAAATAGATTGTCACTAATTAATTACTCATAAAATTCTGTCACTAAGTAAATTCAACCTCGCTAATTGACTGTTATTTTGGTATTGATTGTTATAAGCCAAAATGGGCGAGTCAAAAATGCTAGAGAGGGCTAGTTGGCTACAAATGTCAAGGTTAATTTGGGAGGAATAGAAGGAAAGAGAGAAGAAGCAGCCTAGGCCAAAATCGATAGAAAGCAACTAGTGTACTAATATATAATAGTGAGGTTTGACTAAATTAGAGTGCGAGGTCACTACAGCTGGATTTATTCATGTACCTATCCAATCCTCTTCATTCTTCAAGACCAAATCCACTGCACACACACACACACACAAATATATTTACAATGTTACGTTGAATCCCTATACTTGTTTGCTGAATATCTAATATTCATGAGGGAGAAAGACCCAAAAACATTTCCTGTCAAAAGAAAAAGAAATACACACACAAATTTATCAATTCAGATTTTGAAAGGGCGTAGCTAATTAATTATCCTGAAGTTCTTAGGAACTGATGTGTGATTAAATTATGAAGCTAAATTACATACATGTACGTCCTTCATTTGAAATCTGAAGACATAACCAGTTTAATAAATAACAAATATATATAAACCATTTTCAAGTGATGATCTTGGGATTTTAATATTTCGGTGGTGTTCGTGTATCTTTCTAGCTTCTAGCTAGATCATAAAATAGGGATTACGTACACCACCAACTACCTTGTTGTCTGTTAGAACTTAGAAGTGGTCCAAATGGAGTGGACCCCATCTTGATTAATATAATTCAGTCCTTTTTTATATTTCGTATAGTAATACTGTTTATATATTTTTGTGTCAATAAAATCATCTTTTTCTCTTTTGGTAAATCAAACCCATTTATTGACCCCCAAAAAATAAAAATAAACCCACTTCTCTGCCTTACTTTATTTTCTATATCCGGATAAGAATCTCATATCATAAGCAAAGAAGAAGGGCATGAGCTCACAGAAATCGAATCCATACCCTGCATCAACATTATTCCTTAGAGACCAGAAACTTTCCATGAATTGAAGATACGCATTACAATATATACTTGGCATACCTAAAAATAAAAACAAAGTATTTTACTCCACTTGGTCTTAAGTATAAGACAAAGGTGACTTTTTTTTTGTGAGATTAAAGAAATTAATTTATTATATCATATATTTATATCCTTAGATTATATATAAGTTTATTAGTTAAACTAATTAGTTTGGAGAAAAAATAAAAATAAAACTATTTTAAAGTAATTTAATTAGCTTTCTTAATCTCTCCAAAAAAAGTTCACTTTATTTTATATTTAGAACCGGAGTGAGTACTAATTAAGTAATATATGGTGAACTAGACAAATAAACATGTTGTCTCTCTTGTGATAACCATTGAAAAATCTTACTTTCTGTCCTTTATTTCGATAAAGACTTTTTTTAAGCAAACTAATTGAATGAATTGAAAGTTGTCTATTGAATCGTTTCTATGTATCAGAATCACTATGATGTTACAAATAATGAATATAATCGCTGCAAACCTCAATAATAAATGATCAGCATATCAACCTATTGTTATTTTTTACAATAGATCAAACTTGTCATTGCTACGCATATACTGCTCGCTTGTTGTGATATATTTTAGTTTTTATATTTCTTTTCTTAAAACTTCATAGTGGTTTTATCTTAGATAATTAATTTGGATGCAAGTTGTCTATGGGTGTCACATACCTAATAAAGCAGTATAAAGAGAGTACAACTAGTAACACTGAACAAAAGAAGACAACTTGAAACAAATACGATTTTGGTCTTTTTTGAGTCTAATCTATCCAATTCTTTTTTTTTTTTTGAAACAATTTATCAAATTCTCACATATCAAGGAAAGTTAGTTAACTCATCAAATATATCCTAAATTAATATATATATTTTCAATTTTACCCTTATTTATTAATGGTATTTTCAACCCTCTCACATCTTTAACTTTTTCCAACATGAACTAATTCATTTTTTCATTATATTTAATAGGAGAAAAATTGTAAATACTATCATTAATTACTCTCTAGCGAGGTGGACTTATATAATGACTAAAATGCTTATAAAAAGGAGGAGAGTTGTATAGTATATATCTATATATGGCCAGCCAGCAGCTATTGTGAAATTAGCGTACGTAAACAAATTAAAACAGCTGTGTTGACATAGGAAGGCCGTTTGAAACCAGCTTAATTTAGCATACAGAAAATGTAGTTATGAAGAACTAATAATAAACAAAGGGCATTGACGAGGCACATCCGCACATGAGGTGTCGTTGAAACGTGCACTAGAATCTACAAATAAGACAATTTTTTGTCTGCGTTTTTTGGAGACGAAATCTTAATAATCACGATGTCATGCCTCTTCCTTCCAATTGTAGCCACCAATCAGGTCGTGCTTCACATTTCCATGTTGTCTCCTTATATATGTATCCTCGATCTCTCTCTCTCTCTCTGCTTCCTCACTAGCTAGTTACTTCCCTCTCCACACTTCTACTGATACTGACATATATGACTATAATATATACCTCTATTTAATTCTAGCATCGTTTCAATTAAATGAGGCTTCTAGAATTAATTTCTTAATCAACACATAATAAGGCATTCTCTCCGTTTTTTTTTTTTAAAAAAAAGACTAAATCTACAAAAATGATCAATAATCCAGATCGTACGGTTGATCTTGTTATGAAGTTAAATAAGTTAGGTAAATGTAGAAGGAAAGATTAATACATTATTTATATATAGGTTAAATGGTAATTTTGCATCGTAAGTTGTTATCGAGGGACAATTTTGTCCCGAAAGTATAAAAAAGGGGGCAATTTTACTCTAGTCATTATCCCAATTAATTTTGATTGTTAGTTGACCAAATATGTTGGTGATAATTACGTATGTCTTTTTTGTTAAGACTCAAATTTGTCCCAAAAATTTTAAATCTAACTTTTAAAAAATAAAGTAGTTGACACATGAACTTCTAACACAAACTCAATAATTCGCTCTTATGCCTTTCACTTCTAAATACCCAACAATCAATGGCGGCGGACCTTAGAAGGGACAATGAGGGAAAAAAATCTGTTCAGATTTTTTTAAAAAATTTAATATAATGTAAAAAGGTATGTTATATTATATATTAGACTTATTAAAATATATAATTTTATTATACATTTGGCTCCCCCAAATATTTATCTCAAGGTTCACACGCCAACAATCCTAATAATACACATTCTAATTTTAATTTGAGGCCAAAAGATAGTTAGAGAAATAACATAGTTCCTCCGGCTTTAAATATATGAGATACATGGTTTACTTCTTTTTTTAAAATATAAAATATCAATCCACTTAATTATCTTTAAATTTATATTTTTTTCTTAGATTATTCATATTGATTGTATATATTAAGAAAGTTTTTGTCAAGGGGTAGTTTTAATAATGCATATGATTAAAAAAATGTATTTTAGAAAAACTAACACACATTTATTACAAATATTCAATTTAGCTAATTTTATCAATATTCATAAATTAATTATCTGCTTCTTATATTAATTAAACATGGCAGGATGGAGCAATACATTAATTTTACTTGACATGCCTAAAAATTAATAGATAGATAGAAAAAGGAAGGAAGTACTCACTCTGGAATATATTTGAGGAGTTATTCTTAGTCCTAAATATATGATACAATTTTCATATTCATCAAACTTTTTCTAATATACCCTTATCGGTACTTCCTGAACAATAATTAAGGAGGAGGAGAATAGGGGAATGAAGGAAGATAATTAGAGATGTTTTAAAAACTACATGTTATATTAATTAACTCAACTAATTTTCTTAATCTAATCAAATTATTTAATGTCTTAATTGAGGACGAGAGAGAGTATATTGTTTAGAGTGACGTAGCAAAGACGAATCCATAAGATGGCAGTTTTCAAATTAATAAAAAAGGGAAGAAGAAGATCCGGGTGAATTTATGGTTAGTTCAAACAAGAAATTCCTTTTCGGTGAGCAGATTGACAAGTATGCAGTGGCCACTCTATATATTCAAACAAGAAAAAGATGGTGCATGCATGCTCAAATGTATTCTAACTTTTAATTTAAAAAATGCCTCACTTTATATTAATTAAAATCATATGTTAATTGAATAATTAATGATAATTAATCAGTGATGATGATCAGGATTGTTAAAGTTTTTATACTTTATATTGATTTTGATTTAACTCAATTTCCTCACAAGGGATGACCATCTGAACCCTAGTTATCTCCCTTCCCTCTCATATTTATTTATTGTTGAGAAAACATCAATAAGAGAATAATTAGGAAAAGATTGACCAACATGCAAAATATGTTTTATATTTAAGTCCAAGATCAACTCTCTAAGTATTTTTGTATTAAAGAGAGGGAGTATATATTTATATATAATATCCATAAACTCAATAATCCACTGTATGCCTTTCACTTCTCAAGACCCAGCAAAACTAACAACACACATCCTAATTCTTATTTGAGGCCAAAAGATCGTTAAAGAACTATTATAGCTCCTATAGCCCCTAAAAATATGAGTTAGATACATGCTCTACTTTAATTCTAAATATAAAACATCAATCACAAGTGTCTTACTTTCCAGCTAGCTTGTAATAATTTTAGTTTGTCGTGTTGTGAGTTTGAGTCTCCATAAAATATAATGGTGCTCCTACTCTTCTAAAGGATCATCGAAGGTTGTATTCTCTCTTCTATGAATACAAGAGTGTTTTCTAGTATGACTTCATTCTAAACTTCTATTTCTTGTGAATTTTTTATCTTTCCATATGTCTCTCCAAGATACTATATTATACTCCGCACTTGCCTCTTTTGAGGATCCTATGTAATAGAAAGAATTTGACTTGATCCCAGGGAAATCTCTATTGTAATAATAAGGTTTAGTCTGGATATTTGTAAGATGATGTCCTAATGTGGTTTGTATGGCTGAGAAATGCCGAGAAATGAACTTAACATGGTAAGTCTTGTAAATAATCTGGACTAGCTAGTTGACCAGGAGATCTTAAAGCTGCATAAGTTATTTGAATTGCGCCTAATAGAATTAATCGGGCCCGTAAAAATCACTAGGATAAGCTGGATTATTAAACCAGACAAAGCTCTCAAATTTATAGGAGGCTAGTCTATTTGTAAGACTTACCATGTAAAGGTCACTTGTCGGCATTCTTAGCCATACAAACCACATTAGGATTTCATCTTGTAAATATCCAGACTGGGTCATTGATTGTACATATTAAGAGAGTTTTCATATATTCAATAATGCACACAATTAAAAAATGTATTTTAGGAAACTTAAAACAAATTTGTTATAAATAACCAATTTAACTGGTTTTATTAATATTCATAAATTAATTATCTAGCTCTTGTATTAAGAACGGGGAGGGAGCAATACATTTTACTTGACAGACCTAAAAAAATAACAGATAGAAAGAAAGAAAGTATGAGTCCTTAATATAAGATATAATTTTCATATATATATTTGTCAATATTTTCCTAATTTACCTTATTAATGTTCCCTCAACAATAATCAAAGACTAAGAGGAATAAAGGAATTAAGGAAGATAACTAGGGTGTTTTAGAAAATACATGCAATATTAGCTAACTTAATTAGTTTCTCTAATCTAATCAAATAAGGTAAATATGTCTTATATTAAGGACCATAGTGAGTATGTTGTTTAAAGTGACGAAGCAAAGACAAACTCATAAGGTGGAAGTTTCAAACTGATAAATGGGAAGAAGAAGAACCATGTGAATTTATGGTTAACTCAAACAAGAAATTCCTTTTCGGTGTGCAGATAGTGACAAATATACAGCGGCCGGCCATTATGGATGGGGCATGCATGCTCAAAAACTTTTAATCTAATGATGCGATCATGTTATTAATTAAAATCATATGTTAATTGAATAATGATAATTAATCAGTGATTATCAGGATAGTTAAAGCTTTTATGCTTTATATTGATTTTGATTTAACTCAATTTCCTCTGCTGGGATGACCATTTGAACCCAACTTGCTTCAAGCCTTCAACAACCGGCCAATTAATATCCCTAATGTCAATCCACATTTATGGATTAATCAACTTAATTATGTAATGTCCATTTAGACTACGTAATTCATTTTTAAACAAGGAAACAAATTAAAGCATATTTCTAAAATGAGATCATAAACAAACCAATTGTACAATGTCATATCTCACACAAAGTATAAGCGGTTTCATACGACTTTTCAAGGTAACTTTTTTGAAGACGTGAAAACATGACTTTTCCATATATCGGATATTCCGATCATCATTTCAGGTTGACAATAATAAGGCACTGTAAATCATGTGACATTTTTTTGTTAATGAATGTGACAATATTAATTACAGACATTATATAGTAATGTAAATGAAAAATATGAAAGGGGGAAAAAAATAAAGAAATGATGAACATACATGAAAACCCTTTCGCAGAAATATTAAATCACTGGTTAAACCTCAATTAAAAAAAATATGTATTTATATTATTAATTTAAGTTGAAGTTGACTAAATTAAATTGAGAATGACAAATTTGAATTTCCAGTCACTAGACCAATGGTCGTTTAAAATTTAAATTTTGAAAACAAGATGTGGACAATATAATTCCTACATTTGAATATACATATATATATATATATATATATATATATATATATATATATATATATATATATATATATATATATAAATGATGCTTTTTGTATCCTGTTTAATTAATACAATGCCCGCCAAGTTTCTTCTCGATATCTATACCAATCAAGCTAGCTATATTTCTTGAGCAAAAAAAAAAAGCTAGCTATATTATATATTCCCTTACCAAAATCTTTTTTGAGGTCATCAAATACATCATGCTACGTGTAACATCCCATTTGAAAACGGCGGAATATTTTTTTTTTTTTAAACGTTTCCAAATATTTCAAGCAGAAATGAATCGAGTAGAAAGCACGGAAGCGAAAGAGTAATCGATTCATACCAAAACATCAACCATTGTGTAATATTGTATAGATTACAATAGTCCTAAGGTTTAGAAATGAAATAGCGGAATGACGAATGTAAAACGATAAGATAGAAATAGTCTTCACCGCACGTCTATTCCGGCACTTGCCTCGATCCCCGAACCGTGGTCCTCCCGACCCGAAGCTACAAATGGTGAGATTCAATTCACCATATGAATCTCGTGTTCGTTAACCTCATAACCAAACAATACAATATACAGACAACAGATATTTCTAGAGCTAATACCACAGTATATCATAAGCATACAAACGATGCATGATCATTATGCCGACAAACATAAGCACAAAGCAATATGTAAAGCCCCATAAGGTAAACAATAACAAACAGCACTATTCACCAGTGCCACGATAATTACTCGTGTCCTCGCCGCTAGGAAAACAAAACGGTGTTACCAAAACTATAACCCGTATAACCGTATCGTATAACGGTCTACGAACATATCATTGACATATAAGTATTTAAGATGTACAAGATTAGTGTTACAAGATGCAGCGTCCGTACCTTCGTTGGCAACGTTAGGTACTACCTGGCGGAAGACGTACTTTCACGGAAGAACGTGAACTTCAAACGGTTCGTCGGGCGGCAACAGAAAAAGCAAATCGAGATTCGATATCCTATAAGAATATTATCACCTTTATTAGCGATTTGACACTATAACTGGCTTTTTAGGTAAAAATTACCATTTTGCCCTTCTACCTCTAATCGGCGGAATTTCACCAAAGATTTCGTTACTCTAGCAAATTTTCTTCCGAAATTTTGCCGTAACTTCGACGCAACTATGATTTTCGAAAATAATGACTAAAATAGCCCTCCCATATGATACCCAAATCATACTTGAAATTTAAAGGCTATTCTAACAAATTCTACCCTTACTTTTAAAAAGAACTCGCTAAAGTTCCAACTTTTCTGGCGACTCGACCCCTACTATGTTTTTACCTCTTTAGGCATATTTTTCAATGCAATGAGGCCTAAAAACAAGCATAGGAATCTTATCACCTACTTCCTAAATCTAACTAACAATTCTACTAACTACCGAACTAAAGACTTAAAAGCTAAAGGCCAAAAGACTTACCCGTTGAAGAATTCTCCCGTGAGCTTTTCCCCGTAGCTTATCTCTACTTTCTCTCTCAAGAAATTCGGTCAAGACAAGAAAGAAATGGTGTGAGGATTTCTCAAGGAGCATGCCTCCTATTTATGACTTTGGTTAAGGCTTTGTTTGGAATTCCAAATCAGTAAAGAACCCATTAATGCAACTTGAACACAAAGTCACAAACTCCACCTCACCCCCTTTGGTCGACATCTTTGGGCTGTTTGGCAGCCAAGGATTGGCCAAGAAGTGATGACTCACCTCACTTTATGGCCACCCAGTAGTATTTCTCGATCGGCACCCGATTCGCGTAATTTCGGAGAAATCTCAAAATTCTAGATTTAGAACTTTGAAGACCTTCTCTTTCTCATCAATAATATCTATTATAACTTGAATTTTGACTTTAGACAGGGTTCCAACCGTCCCGTGAAGTTTCTCTGAAAAACGTGTCCGTACGCGTCCGGTGTCGAAATCGGTTAGGAATCATCAAGCTCTAGATAATAATTCACTGATTCCAAATGTATTTTTATAATTATAAACTCATCCCTAGATGTTGAGTTATAATTTATTTCCTTATTTTCCCAAAATGTGACTAGCAAAGATTTTCCCTATTTCGTCTTATTAGGACAATGTGTACGGTCTCGGAATTGACTTAGGAAGAGGTCACTGAAGGTAAAAACTCACCGATCAATATTTTACCTTGACTTTGAAATTCCTATTCCTGGTTCCTTAGATAGGATCTGTTTCCTAAATATAAGATTACTATTCATGCTTTTTAATTATATTATATAATAATCAAAAATTTGCAAAATATCAAGATATCAAATTTTGCTTCTTATTCTCAAATTCTTTGGCCAATTTTCGCAGCCTTCTTTTTTTTTTTTTTTTGTAAATGTTTTTCAAGAATTAATTAATTACTTAATTCAATTTTTATTAAAAATTCTACAAAATTCCCTAATTGGTCCATTCTTGTATTTAGGTTTAAAAATACCTAAACTCAACTATTTTTCTCAAAACTTTCCAATTTAATTAGTAAATACATTTTATTAATATTCAACTAATTTCCACTAATTTTAGAGCTTCACATAATTATTCTGAAATTTCCTTTGCTTATGCTTAAGTAATTAGCTATTAATTACTTAATTACTCTTTTAACCATAGTTGATATTTTTCTTAATTAGAATGCTTCATTACCTTCATACTCTTGTATTAACATTAGCATTTCCATGCCTCTTGCTTTGTTTCATAATTACAAGGGTATTTTGGTCATTTTATTACTTTATGAGCATCCTTTCTCATTTTCCCAAGTTTGTAATTTATTTAATTACTGTAATTAGAGATAATATACTCTCTTAATTCAACTGGTCATTTTCTTGACTTTTAGGATTTTTCATGAATTTTCTAAGTTAATTACCCTTTGGGGGCATTTTGGTCATTTTGGCACTTTGACCCTTAAACTCCCTAATTTCTTGCAGAAATTCTACCTAGAAAATAGACTATAATTACCCAAGAATGGAGATTGCAATTTCACTTATCAGAAATATCCAACTTTTATTTATAATATTCCAGATAAATATCCGGGTATTACACTCGTATATAATAGAATAGAATATTTTGATGGATTAAAAAGTCAAGCGTTGATGGAATCAAAAGAACAAAATCCATCCGATGTGGTGAGAACAAGGAGAACATATTCTAATATATATAACTATTAATGTTAAAAAAGGAGAAAGAAGAAAAAGAAGAAGAAAAGCGAGTTGATGCGTGGACTTGGGGAAGAGGAGGGTTGAATTGGTACTCCCTAGCTCCCTCCTTAACAAAAAATATATGATTAGATTAAGAAAGTTGATTAAATTAGTTAATATGATATATATTTTTAAAATACTCCATCTTCCTTAATTCCTTATTTTTCTTCTTCCTTGATTATGGTTAAAGAAGCGTCGATAGAGGTAAATTATAAAAATATTGAAAAATCTAAAAATTATATCTTATATTTAAAATAAAGATTAACTCTCCAAAAATATTTTATATTAAAAATTGGGAGAAGTATATAATTAAGTTACGTTATGGTCGGAGGCACGGTACGTAAATTAAAAGAGAAGTCATGTATATGTGTGTGTGTGTGTGGTCTTAAAAAAGAAAACAAGTGAAAGAAAGTTTGGTGGTCGGTGTAAGCGCGGACTGCTATTAGAGAATGTATTATTCTTTTTGGTCTTTAAAGTAGTACTACCTCCTAGGTCACAATTATAAGATATAGTTGACTTTGTTTGGAGAGATTAAGGAAGAAATTTAAATAAATTACTTAATCATTTTATATGTTGTGTATCTTTAGATTATATATTAGTTTATTAGTCAAATAAATTACTTTGAAAAAAAAATAAAAATAAAAATACTCTAAAGTAATTTAATTAGCTTCCTTAATTTCTCCAAAAAAGTCAACTGTGTCTTATAATTAGGACCAGAGGGAGTATGAAATTTTTGATAAATAATCTGTATGAAATTGAGAATATTTGTTTAATTTTTTTAAAGATTGAATTGGTTTTCTTAAAATATTCATTTTAATTATTCACATTGGATATTATTTTCTTGTTGAAAAATTTCTTAGCATGTGCAATTAATAGGAAGATTCTATATATAAAAAAAAATTATGAGATAAAATAAAGTAAGATATTATATTTAAGATTAAAATAATTTTTTTTCTACTCGTACTAACTTTTATATATATTTTGGAGTTAGGAGAGAAGGAAATAAATATGCAACGGTCAATATGAAAACGAGGTCAACAGGCAACGAATCGGACCTCCTTTTGCTTGCCTCTTTGGACAATCCCAAACAACAACATTTACGGACCCGGTTTCAGAGCTCGTCCGTATGGACGAGTTCTGACCATCTAGATCGATTTGGATTATCTAAATCAATTTTTTTTTTTACTTTTGTATTTTTTTATTAAAAAAAATTAATGGGTAAAAAGTTAATCTAAAAAATAAAGCCTAATCTCTCAACTAACATTTTTTTAAAAAATAATTTTTTATGTAGAAAAAAATAAAAATAAAAATAAAAAAAGAAAGGATCTCTACTGCTCAGATTGGATCAGATCTAGACGGTCGGGAACTTATCTGTACGGACGAGCTCCTCCTGTTCGTTCTTGGACGAGCAGGAATCCACTTCCCAACATTTACCTTGTTCTCTGTTCCTAAGTCTTTGTAATAAAGTGGGACCCGCCAATTCTTGACGGGGATTTGTTTTCTGAAATATTCACGTGAAGTATTATTATTCTCTTCTTTATTTCTATTAGAATCATTCAAGCTACATTTCTTGTACATATACGAAACTTTGACAAAAAAAATACATATACGAAACTTCCAAATGTCAAATGTGCCCCACCTGAAAAGGATCCCTCCTTTTAATTAATAATACAATAATAAGATGAGACAACATACGAAGACTGATTCATTTTTGAGAAACTTATAAATAAAAATGAATTTCGCCTCTTTCATCTAATCTAATCTAATCAGTCTCTTTGACTCAAATGAAAATTATATTATATTCCGGAGTTCTCCATCTTTTTATTTTCTTTGTTCAATATATACTACCTCCGATCCTAATTATAAGAAATTTAGTTGACTTTTTTTGGAGAGATTAAGAAAGTTAAATAAGTTATTTAATCATTTCATAAATATGTTGTATTTTTTTATATTATATATTAGTTTATTACCAAACTATTTAGTTTGAAGAAAAAAATACTCTAAACTAATATAATTATTTTTATTTAATCTCTCCAAAAGAAAAGTAACTAAATTTCTTATAATTGTGACTTTGGAAAGTATAATATTTTATAACATAAATAATGTTTTTTTACAAACATTAGTTCTTTCCATAAGTAATTAAGGAGAACTAGCTAGTGTCAAGATCTATCAAATAAATTATATAATAAGATATATTCTTGATTTTTTTTTGATACACTAAAAGTTTAGGTAAGTTTTCTTTTAAAAAAATAAAAAATAAAAAAATAAATATATATATATATATATATATATTAGAGCCATAACATGTCTTTGGGCTTAAAGAGAATTTTACGATTGGTAACTTACAGATCGCACACCAATTAAATCTTCACATCATTAAAATTTGAACTCACAATCTTATGTTTACTAGTTAAGCCTAATATACTATATATTAAGTTATTTAAAAATTGTTCTTTGAGATTTTTCTTGTTTAGAAAAGCAAATACGAATGACCTGAAGTTATAGCTAGACCGAATATGCAATCTTTCACTTAGGCTTTCATATCACTAATCTCCAAGTTGTTAGCAAATTATTATTCTTTAGATTTTTTTTTTCAAAATATGTCACTAGCTAGAAGAAAAATAGAAAATATATGTAGATGAAGTCTAAATTTAAAATAATTTGAGGTTTATTTGTCAGTGTCATGGGCTTTTTCGGTAATTCACTAGCCTACCTCCACCCTCCCTCTTATTATATAAAGGACTCATCTAGTCCAGGCAGGAGAACGACTCTCAAATAGGTTCTGCATCTCAAAAACTCTCTCTATTCTTCTTGTCTCAGTCTGATCAAATCCACGCACAAAAAATGAAGAAAACAAGTAATGAGTCGTCCTCAAAAGTGGATCGCAAAACCATAGAAAGGAATCGCAGAATTCACATGAAAGCTCTTTGCTTCAAGCTCGCTTCTCTTATCCCTCCCCACCACTTAAAACACACCAAGGTGTCTATTTCTCTCTTTTTCATCTAAAACTCTGAAACTTTGTGCATGTTTAATTAATTAGGGAATAATGAGTTCTGATGATGACTATTATTATTATTACAGGACATGATATCGCAGCAAGATCAACTGGATATAGCAGCAAGCTACATAAAGAATCTGAGGGAGAAACTTGAGAAGCTGAAGGGGAAAAAGGAAGAAGCCATGAAATTGAAGGAAACAAACACTAGTAACAACAATCTGCAAACTGGAACGGAGAACAACATGTTCATGGCTTCTAACCTGCCATTACTTGAGCTCAGAGACTTAGGTTCCAGCATCGAAGTGATGCTTATCAGTGGACTGAACAGAAACTTCATGTTATATGAAGTAATTAGTGTCCTTGAAGAAGAAGGAGCTGAAGTTGTGAGCGCAAGTTTTTCCACTGTGGGTGATAAGATATTCCACACTGTTCATGCCCAGGTAGTAGTCAAACTCTCCCTTATTTCAAAACTCGTTAATTTCCTTCAAAAACTCTACCACTAAGTATTTAATACTGTTGCATTTCTATGAGGTCAAACTCATGACATCTGATTAAGCTGATACAACTATCAAATACTTGTTCTTGGTTGTTAATTTGGTTTCTCTTTTATTGTTGAAATACTGATGGAATGTCACTTCATGTGTATTGCAGGTGAAAATATCTAGAGTTGGTGTAGAAACCACAAGAGTTTACCAGAGGCTTCATGATTTGATTGCTCCACTCAAAAGCTGGGAGTATTTTTAAGAACTATATATATATATATATATATATATATATATATATATATATATATATATATATGCTCCGTGGAGAACCAGATCGTTCATTTATTAATTGCACAAGTGTTAGGGCATTGAAATTAAAAACTAGGCTACTTTAATTTGTAGCTAGCTAGGCAGAGCGCGCGCATGTATGTATGTATCTATGTATATGTGTGTGTGTAATGTATCAGTTGATGATCGTGAAGGAGTCTGTGCAGACTATATGCAGTATTGAGAATGTATATGTTTGTATGGAAAAAGAACTCCAACAGTGAAAAGCTTTGTTTACTTGTTACGTATCAGTGGTTGTGTTTGCTTTTTGAGTATATTAATTGCAGTAAATAAATTAAGAAACTATGGAACACGAATTTATTTGTTGAAGAATAAATTAAGAAGCTGGAAAATAATTTGTGGTGGATGATGATATTGTCCATACGAGAATGTCTGCCAGATATATTTGTGACCAGAAATGAAGCGTAGCCTGGAGAATAGGGACAAAAATTCGTTATCTCAGGAAGGATGGGAATGTATTATATATGTATGGAGGAAACTTGAACTGAATTAAAGAAAACAGTTTTAATTATTATATATATATATATAATTTCCGAAGTAACACTCCACGGGATGATGACATTGATGAAAGGAAATTAATGAACCGATCGACACTTGCCAAGTTCTTGAATAATGCTTTATTTATTATGAAGACACGAATTAACGAGATAATAATTATAGAGAGATCATCAAAAAGGATATTATCTAATTTTTTCCCCTTATAAAATGATTAAAATAGAAGAATATAATCTGGGATGGACTAACACCTACAAGTTCAACGGTGATGAGAATTAATTACTCTGATAGGGGAGACTGCAAAATTCTAAACCTAGTCAGATGCAAACAGACAGGTAGTGTTTGAGCAAAAAAAAAACAGACAGGTAGTGGTATTTTTTAAATGAGGAGATTAAGGAGTGTAATGAGATAGAATATGTTAATATGAATAAAATAAATGAAAAAATGTTGAATAAGTAGAGTTTGCCTTGGTTGAAGGGGAATGGAGGTTGAATAATCAGAGATATGACAAGTGAAAGGAATAGTTTATGTTGGGACAGATCCTAGAAGGTTCGTGGGAGCTACAAGGAAACACGCAGATGAGCCGCCTTTGACCTTCACTAATCTCTCACTGTATGCGGTTCTAATTTTATTTATAAATTATTTTTAATTAAATCATACATATTAAAAAGATGTCGTTAACCTAATGATTATGGGTAATTTTTTAATTTTGTCATTCTCATTTATGAATGAGTATTTTTCAACTTTTTCTTCTCTTTCTATTTTTCATAGATACAATTAATATGAAAGAAAATTATTATAATTTTATTTATTATCCTGAAATTGGATTTGTATATAGAACCAAATTTTTTATTAAAAAATGACTTATAAATAGAATCGGGGTGATATGTACTTTAAAAAAAGAAAATTATTTAAAAGTATACGCATCAAGAGTTTGAAACGATGCAATTCAACCCATTACGTCTCACTTATAAACATGTATTCACGTCATTATTTTTTATTTTTTGAAGGTTTTTTTTTCCTAATATCTTTTTATTTAGGGTTAAGGAGGCGTCCAACACAATAAACTATTTTTCAGAAAGCGTCCAAAGACAATTAACTATTAAGTGGACCACCAAAGACAATAAACTTTTAAAAAGGAAAGACACAAAGACAACGCCGTTAAAAAAAGTTAACGCCTTAGCAATTAGAAAAAGTTAACGTCATTATCAAGGAAATAAAGACAACAAACTATTATTCCAAGAAAAAGCGTCAAAGACAAAATTCTAAATTTTACTAAATTAAATAATTTTTTTCTCAATTGTCATTATTCAAAACTACTTGTATAAATATCTATGACAAAAAATTACTCATTTTTCAATTTTGTCAACAAATTTTTTAGATTTTTTAAATTTTATTAACATTAAATGAATTTTTTAACTCACATAAATTTCTTCTAAAATAAAAATAAATCATATATATATTTTTTAACATATATAATAAACTATAAAACACCTTGGGTTTTTACTAAATTAAATAATTTTTTTCTTAATTGTCATTATTCAAAACTATTTGTATAAATATCTATGGATAAAAATTACTCATTCTTCAATTTTGTCAATATATTTTTTAGATTTTTTAAATTTTATTAACATTAAATTAATTTTTTAACTAACATAAATTTCTTCTAAAATAAAAATAAATCATATATTTTTTTTAACATATATAATAAACTATAAAACACCTTGAGTTTTATTTAAATCATATAATTATATTTTTAATCAAAACTTTTGTTTATTTTAGCAAATTATAATTTTGACAAAATTGAAGAATGAGTAATTTTTGTCCATAGATATTTATACAAGTAGTTTTGAATAATAATAATTGAGAAAAAAATTATTTAATTTAGTAAAATTTAGAATTTTGTCTTACGCTATTTCTTGGAATAATAGTTTGTTGTCGGGCTCCTTGATGAAATGACGTTAACTTTTACTAACGGCGTTAACTTTTTTTAATCAAGATTGTCTTTACGCATTTCCTTTTTAAAAGTTTATTGTGTTGGGTATTCACTTAATAGTTAATTGTCGACGCGTTCGAACTGCATAATAGTTTATTGTCTTTGGTTAACCCTTTTATTTATCCATCACTTGTCTCCACCTCTAAACAGTGAGAAGTGAGATAGAAGATAAATAGTGAATTGTTTATTTTTAAAATTAAGGAATATGAGTGAGGGAGTAATTATAAATAGCATTAAAGGGAAGGGGGTCCTACTCCTATATAGTTCCTTCATCGAACAGTCTGACGGAGACGTCACGCTACACCAGTTTGGATGGTACCTCTAACCTCTTGTGTCCCACATTCAAGATATTTTCTCCAACCTCTCCATAGCCATAGCTTTGGGTAAGGCTAGGGTTAAAAGTTTCTCTGCCTGCAAAAGTGCCTGCATCACCGTGTGCCTCACAAATTTTTATTTTGATAGTTAATATATATGTACACTACAAACTAATATCAACGCTCAAGTCTTGGATGGTTGTTTCATACAGATATCCATGTTTCTCAATCTGCTCCTATAGTATACCCCTAAAATTATAGAAATTTATCTAAAATTTTAGGAAATTATAATTTTGTCTCATAAACTTTTTAATCTTTTCAATTTAGTCTCTATTAAAAAGTCAGGGACTAAACTGAAAATATTGAAATATTTATGAGGCTAGAACATAATTTCATAAAATTTTGGGTCCAATTCTGTAATTTTCGCTCCCTAATTTCAAAAGCTAACTCTTCAAGGTTCTATTATGTAATTTTCGCCCCCCTATTTTTACATCCTGGCTCCGCCTCTGAGTATATATACTTGACCACGTCATAAGAAAAATATTGTATTGATGATTTCTCTTCGCTTATGTGCTCTCTCAGTATCTTATGATTTCTTCATTTTCTTCTCGTGTCTTTCTTAGCAAGTTCTTCTCCAACATGCTACCTCCGGCCAGTACTACATTTACCACCGGACCAATAACATAATTTTGAATTTATTAAGGCTAATTAATTTTAGTTTACTAATTGTGATGACGACCCTGACTCTGTCGTCATAAAGATAGAATATAAAATAGAAATAATACAAAACCATGTTCCATAGATTCCTAGTTTGGACGACGCTCACGGTACACTTTTGTCGCCCGAAAATTCAAAATAAACTTGTCGTTGTTTCAGTTTTACTTTTCATTATGCTCAGTTACTTTTCTCAAATGATTTTTCGGATGCTCAAATCTACATTTGGCGGCCCAGATACTTTTCGGGATAAATCGGCCCAAATGTTTCGGAAAACCCATTTTCTTGAAACCATTCATTAGGCCCATTGTTTCAAAAAAAAAAGAATAATTTGGCCCAATTACTGACACATCATTCAGATTATGGGCCAGCTTGGTTTTTTCTGTTTATTTTGTTAACCTGTAAAAAAATATTTTAGAAACAGAACGCACGCAGATTGTTTAATCCTAGTTTTCTAGACCTCGTCAAAATATTGTCTTGTCTAATAATCTAATTATAATGGTGGATAATATATATTGGGACTTAACCTAATTTGAGATATAATATGGCAAATTTTTATGACAAATAGGACGAGAGTATGAGCTACTAGTATTGATTAAAATTAGAGGAATTTGTCAGTATTTAATTTTTTAATTTAGGACTTATGAATAATCTCCCCTAACACTAATTTGGCCCCAAGGTTAGAGTTAGAACTGGCCTATGGGTCTTCACATTGAATTAGATAAAAATAAGCGAGAGAAGTTTTTTAAAAATAAAAAATAAAAAGGCATCCATTATAGTGAAATATTTTTTCATTAAGATCCAAGTATCTCAAATTAATTTTTAGTACACTTAGTACTCTAATTTTTTTTTATGCACCCAGTATCTAGCACCCATGACCCAGAAGTATTTTCTTAATAGCATCCAGTATCCTCAAGTAATTTTTAGTGCATTTTTTAACACTCAAGATATTGGGTGCTATTAAGAAAATACTTATATGTTAGGGTATTTAGTGTATTAAAAATTAACTGAGATATTAGATGCTACTTAAAAAAATTCTAGAGTCATGGGTTACTCTTCCCTAACTTGTTATTGTCCCAAAACTACGTAGTTTTAAGACAAATGATGGAATCAGATGAGATGAGGTGGGGAAACGAGAGAATCCTAATCACTAGACATTCAGCCCACATTATTTAATGTAAGATCTTCTCGTGTCGCCGAAACATTTGAGCCCATTCAAATCATGAGCCAATCGAATCAATGGGCTTCTCCTTAAACAAGCGAGTTCTATAAAATGCTTTGTGACTAGTGCAGTAGTATTGAGATTCATTTCTCTCCCTAGGTCCTGGGTTCGATCCCTCCTCCCCTATCGCCTTGTATCAAAAAAAAAACTATGTATATGCAAATTGGTTTATTATCAAAAAAAAAAAAAGTATACGCAAATTGGTTTATTATAAAAAAAAAAAAAGTATATGCAAATTGGTTTACCTAACCAACATCCATTGAAAGCAAGTGGTAAAGGACTTGTTTTTCCATAACTACATCCTCATCAATTTGAGGTGTGGAAATAGAGAAAATGGTATTGGGAGCTCTTCCCCTACGACCATACACCCGACGCGGGACGAATCTAGATTAGTTGGGCCAAAAGGTATTTAGTAAACCAAATTTGGATAAAAATAAAATAAAATAGAGTTAGCTAAATCCTCTCATCCGTAGGGCAGTCAACATATTATTATTCAAGATTCTAGCCTAAGTTGTGGGAGGTTAATTAGAGGATTTGAATAAAACAGAGAATCTAATATTCTATGTTGCTATGAGATCGTTTGTTGAATTTTTTTTTTTTTTTTTTAAAAAAGTGATGTTGAAAAGATCAACTGGGGAGGGCTGTTCTGACATACACGCCGTTAGCAATTCTTTACAGTCTACGCACACACAACACGATCTCAGGCTCAGCTCATGCCATGGGAAATAGCTGATTTAAAATTATTTTTTCTATCTTTTTTTTTTCACTCTTTCTATTTTACACCATATATTCTTTCGTTTCTTGAAAAATAAAAGGAATGAAAAATCCTCCACCACTAATTTAATTTAAACAAGAAGAGCCCACCACTAGCCGTCCCTAGTGACACTGTTTATAACATCGTTACGCTGAGGTTCCAGATTCGAACATATAGGAGCATGTATAATTCTAGGTAGTGGAAGAACTGAATTAGTGTTATTAAAAAAATGTAGGGTATGAAATATAGAGAATTTCAGTTAGCCCTTAAGGATGTGATTAGTCAACCTTTGAAATTTTACTGTACCCCGTTGAGTCAAAATGAAATTAAGTTTTGTGTATAAAAAAACAATAGTGCTATTACTTTATTTGTCTTTTGAATTGTCTTATTTGTATTACAAATGCTCATATTTGTCTAATGAATTTTCATATTTGTTTTGTAAATAGTCAAAACGTTTTTTATTTCCTAGATTCATTTGAATATCTTTATTTGTCTTGTAAATGCCACATCTTTCTTGTAAATATGCTCTTTTGAAAAAACTAAAAGAAGGGCATCGTTGTCTTTTTATTCACAAAACTTAATTTCATTTTAATTTAAGGGATATAATGAAGGTTCAAAATCTTTTAGGGTTAACTGAAATTAAGTTATATCCTTAGAGGCTAAATAAAATTTTCTCATTGAAATATCTGCAAACTTTTTCCATATGCGGAGGAATACAAGTCTGTAAACTATTATCGGGGTGTCACTTTAATTATTACATTCTCCGGTCCTAATTCTAAGATTGAGTTAGCTTTTTTTGGAAAGATTAAGGAAACTAAATAAATGACTTAATCATATAATATAATATATTTTATATCCTTAGATTATATATTAGTTTATTTTTTAAACTAATTAGTTTGAAGAAAAAAATAAAAATACTTTAAAGTAATTTAATCAGCTTTCTTAATCTCTTCATAAAAGTCAATTTAGTTTTATAATTAGGAGGAGGGGACTATCTTGTGGGAATATACAAATTCAATTATTGGCAAGGGGTAAATAAATGAGCATATACAAGAGAACTCTGCGATTGATCTCTTGATTTTGAAGAAAAGACCAAAGTGAGGGATTGGGGATGACGATCTATAATCAGAGTAATGAAGATTGGGATTGGAGAAAGGGGAGGCTAATTAAATTAAAGTAGAAGAATAATGGCTTTGATTTGTTGATTTTTGACTTTTTATGGCACTCTTTGTTTGCTAAAGCATGCCACGCCAATATTTCTCTGTAGCTTTTTTTTTTTTTTTTCCCTCCTTAAATGATGATTGTTGCTTCTTAATTTCAACTTTACTATGTTGCTAGTCTGATAAACCCTTGTTTACTCCAAATGCTATACTTAACCTATAAATAATAGACAAATAAATATAGGGAGAGAGAAAAAAGGAAAAGAAAAAAGAAACTTATCATCAATTCATGCATATTCACATGCCCATTTCTTTTTAACAATACTGCTTTTATAGTCTCTAATAAAATATCTCAATTCATTTTATTTTCTCTATATTTATCATCTTTATCTAAATTATTTTAACTTATAAACTGATATATAATATAATGTAGTACAACAATATAATGTTGGAGTGAGAATATTGGTGGCAAAGAGTAGTGAGATTTATTTGTCATTTAATATTATTACCAATAAATTTTAATATGATTCAAGTTGGGCAAGCTCTCTTGGTGTACCTGTTTTCATCAATAATAAGATTTATATTCAAGACTAAATAATGTTGAGTTTTTTTTTTTAATCATCCAATCTTACCCCCAGCTAATTCTCTATCTTTATTTTATTTTCTTGTTTTGGTTTCATGCATTATAGATAGAAAGAAATGTGTTTTTGTGTTGATGGTAATTAATGAGAATGTTGAGAAGAGGGAAAATGTAGAAAGTTGAAATGAACAGAACAAACAAAATGGAGGAGGCAAAGAGATAAAAGGGAGGGAGCAATATGAGCCATAAATATAAAATGGGATCATGAAAACTACTGCTGAATGAAGAAGCCATGAACCACAAATAGCAGCATATCCCATCAATGCCCCCTAAAGTATATTTTGTCCCCCTAAAAACAATAATACTACCACATCCCCCCTTTTTTTAATAATACTGGAATCAGAATCTCAACAGAAACATTACATCAACTTTAGCTGATACTCATAATCTTCATCAACTTCCACTTCTTAAATAAAAGGATGAGGTTGATCTAGGCAAAAAAATCTCATATATCTTATGAAAGATCTGATAATTGATAAGCAATTGTTATATGCCTTCATATATCTCGTGAAGAACCACAACTCGCCAATTTCTATAAAAAAATAATCATAATATCATTCACAATGTCTTGAAAGGATGATGATGATCACATCTTCTCAATATATAATTTATGGCTTCTATACAATCAGAACTCCAATTAATCTTCTTATACCCTTGGGACCAACACAATTGTAAGCTTGAATGCAACCAATTATTTCTGCAAAAACTAGAGGAATATTAACTAGTTTGCAATTGAATCCTACAAGTCATCTGTCATTTTAGTCCCGAAGATACCCTCCTCATCTACTCCTTTCATCCTCTAAGACTGAGCCATCGACAGTTACTTTGATGAAGTCATTGATTCCAATTTGTATTAGAACTATTAATCATTTTCTCTAAATCATTTATTCTGATAATATTCTTGTCCGAGCATGATATAAAGAAACTATTGATATGAAAAAAAAAAAGGAGAAAAAAGGCCTTTACTTCTCATGTTTTACTTTTACCCTTTTTTGCCACAAGTATGTACGAATATTAATTAATGCATTCTTAGAATTATTGAACGAAAATAAAGGGATGAGCATTGACATTCTTTTATTGGAGGGTGATGTGATACATCACATATCACACTTTATTATATTTGAATTTATCCCAATCAATATTTATTCCCAAATGTCAAATGTCAATCACGAATATGAACGTCAAACCATATCTACGACAGCTTTGAGTTTTCTAATCTCTTTATATCTACGACAGCTTTGAGTTTTCTAATCTCTTTATATCTACGACAGCTTTGAGTTTTCTAATCTCTTTTCAATTACACTATTTAGACGTTTATAATATTTTCGTAAAATATATATACGTAACTTGTGTGGTTTGGGAACGCAGCAAAAAGGTGATTGGATGCTAAGAAGGGTACATAGATAGATCAAATAGTATGAAGTCTTATAAAAAGAGGTAGAGGACTAGTAGAAACAAACACTTAATTAAAGATTTGATTTTCAATAGAATACAATAACGTCATACTATCTATGTTGTAGATCTCACCCACATTTTGGAATAAGACTTATTAATTATGGTTATATATAAACATTGTGTATGTTTGGGAAACAACCAAAATTGTAGGATATTATCCAAAACCTAAAGCCGATACCCTGTTCGATGAAAAGAATCAAGAGAAGAGCGGGGATTGAAACAAAACGAGAGAGACCAAAAACTCAAGTCGTGGACAACAATAATTTCACGTAAAGCCCATGAATCGGGGAAATCAAATAACCAAAACTCAAATCTCATGTCGATACAACCAAAAAACAAAGCCTACAATTAGCTAATCCCAAAATGGTAGACGCCGACGCCATCACCAAAGTGAAATCCAAGAACGTCCGGATCGGAAAGAAGTCTACGATTATCTAATATACTACTACAAAATAGAAATTTAATGTCCCCCAATTAACGTCTGTTTTTTAAAAAAATAGATGTTAAAACGTAAGAGGTGGCACTGTTGTAATTGTCTCCTTCCTTTTAGCGTCCGTTTTTTAAAAAACGGACGTTAAAAATAAATATTTAACGTCTTTTTATAAAATGTACGTTAAATGTTGTGATACTGAAGAATCGTTTTAATAAAAATAGTCATTGTATCTTTGACACATTTTTTTGAGACACCATTTATTTTTATTTTGCAAATAATTAGTGCTACACTTTCTTTTGTTAGAATAAAAGCTTCAAGATTATATGACCATTGTGATTTTATCCCATATTTATAGCTATTTCCTAGTATGTAACCTGAAATTTTGATAGTTAAGAGAAGAAATCTAATCGTATTTTCATTTAGTTAGTTCCTAATTAAATTTAATAAATTAAAAAATATAGTATCTTTTTCATATATATGAGTACACACACGATATTTTCATTTAGTTAGTTCCTAATTTTTATATATATATATATATATATATATATATATATATATATATATATGATTTTATCCCATATTTATAGCTATTTCCTAGTATCTAGCCTAGAATTTCGATAGTTAAGAGAAGAAATCTAATCCTATTTTCATTTATTTAGTTCCTAATTAAATTTAATAAATTAAATAATATATCTCTTTTATTATACACACACCATATTTTCATTTTGTTAGTTCCTAATTAAATTTAATAAATTAAACAATGTATCTCTTTTATATGTATCTACGAAAAAAAAAATATTAATATCACTTAGTTCAAGCATCTCTTATATCATTTTATTTTATTTTTTATTTTGAATTTCAACGACTGGTTTACCAGTAGTTGAAACTCAAATTTTTCACAACTTAGAAGAGATTGTGTTGCTGATGAGTCAAACTTTGTTGGATATGATTAGTTTTGATGATGTTTTATATAGATGTCATTCTTAAGAGGAAAAGTTTTGTTTAATACAATTATCTCATACATTGACTAACTGCTATATTTAATATAGATCAGTCCAAGTTGAATTATGGAGAATGACTAAAAGAAGAGAAGAAAGAAACAGATGAATTATGCTGAGTGATCAAGAGGGGAGATTGAAGAGGGAAGAACTTCTAGAAGTCTCCACGATCAAATGGAAGTTGAAATGTCTCAATTCGAAGTTAAAACAAGCAAATATAAGGTTCCGGATGAGCAAACTCAACTCACAAGGTTTCAACTCAAGTTTACTACCTTGCAGGTGATTTGCTTCTTGGATACGAGCAAACTCGAGTTTAGGACTCCAAACTCGAGTCAATAAGTGTCTTCAAGATCTCTCTCAGCGTCTTTGGACGAGTTAAACACGAGTTTGCCACTATAAACTCAAGTTTATAGCACTTTTCAGCACCTTTGTTATACTCTATTTCACGTTTCACTTGGGCGAGGTCAGATAATTCAATGATATCTCTCAAACCAAAGATCGGATTAAGCTGAAACCAATTTTGTATGAAACTAGACTTCCAATGCGTCATTGTGACAAAGTTTCAAGGCCAAAGGAGTTCAGATGAGAGAGCTATGAATTGTAGAAGTTGGAACTGAAATTCACGCCACACAACAGACCAAGCTTCGGTATTTTGAGTGTATCTCACAAACTACAAATCCAAATGAGCTGAAACCAGTGCAATTTGAAACTATATTTAAATACCTTTTCAAAAAAAATTAAGATCACAGAAAAAAATATCAATTGATGGAAATATGATGTTTTGAAGTTGACAGACAGTTCAGGATGTTGCAAAATTGCTAGTCAAGAACAACCTTCATTCAACTGATGATAACAGACATAATACAATGAGTTTGGAGCTGATTATTTTTGCATTGGAAAGAAGACTTAAAGAGCTTTGTGGGGATAGGAGGTTTGTCAACTTCAAAGCTATATCAAAGACGCTACACTCACTGGAAATTGATCCTTGTGTTGATAATATTCTTGCGTTCTGAAAGGCAGAGAGCTTTCAATGTGTTATGAACTTAACTAAACTCGAGTTCAATATGTCAAACTCAAGTTTGTGTTTGACCGAGAGCTTTCAGAGAATTTACTCTTTTAAGCAAACTCCAGTTTGTGCTAGGCCGAGAGCTTTTCGCTATATTTTGAACTTTAGCAAACTCGAGTCTAATCTTGCAAACTCTAGTTTGAATTTTGTGGACTTAATCTTATTTTCAATTCAAAAGTCCCAAACTCAAGTTTGTCACTTAATGACTTCAGTTTACATGAACTCAAATCGATTTCAAGATGCTTTCACGAAACTTATTTCGAAAGAAGATACAAACTTGAGTTTGGTTTTACAAACTCCAGTTTATATCTTCAGAGACATCTTCATTTAAACTTTCTTATTTCTAAACTTCAGTTTACTTGAACAAACTCAAGTTTGAGTTGACCATGTTTTGCACTCTCTGATTTGGAATTTGTGAAATCTTCATGAATGATTTGTATACTTCATATCATCACTCAGTATTATTCTTAGCTATGTTTAATCATTTTGTTAGTGAATTTCAGATGATTAAAGGTTGTTAAAATGAAGATCAAGGATAAAGTAAATGCTGATGTCATAGCATTTATTGCTGGTTCAGAAAACAAAGCTCATATTTGGTAAATCTCTCTCTGAACATTCCAAAGACATTAATGTTGTATTTCCTCTTTTGAATGCCACATCACCCAACGGATTTATTCAAGGAAGAACAACAAAAAACATCTGAGCACATTGGTTGGACATTTAGATCTGAGTCTAACAGCTATATTTCTTTATCCAATAGTCATTGAATCTTTAAACGGTCATAAATTGGTCTCTACCTATAAAAGAAGAAGCATTCAAGGTTGAGATAAGAGAGTACTTGCACTGTCAAGATGCCAACATTCTGAATCCAACATTGATCTCATACATACTCTGTTCTCAATGCTTACATAGCTCATAATAGAGAGTGAAATGATTTGTATTGTACTTCAGTGTTTATTCATTCACTTCTGAGAGAGAGAAGACTCATTGTAATCATCTTATCATTTTATTTGAGAGTTACTCAAGATTGGGTGATCTTGAGTGGGAAATCGATTGTATCCTTATAGTGTGTAAGAGGAGTATCTCGGTGAGAGATTTGGATTTATAAGTGCCGGGGTGAACTTGTGGGATTGTATAGGCTTCTCTTGTGCCTGGATTAAACAAGAGGATAGTGGATTGAAAATATCAAGTGGAGCTTGGGGACTAGACGTAGGTCAAGGATTGGCCGAACCAGTATAAATCTCAGTTTGCATATTCTCTTCCCTTATCTCTTATATTTTCAGTATATGTTTATTTGAAAATCTAACTGTTGATTTAGAAGATGCGAAAAGATTTTCAAAGTTTCAAGTTTTAATCTTCACCCAATTCACCCCCCTCTTGGGTTTAGCCAGGTCTTACAAACTTGACGATCTGTCAACCATTAAACCAGAGAAGCTTGAATCATGTGTTGGTATCTGAGGGGGAGAAATGAAACCGAGTTTTCCTTAAGATTGCATGTCCTGTGGAGTTTTTTGGATTTGAGTTCGTTGAGTTGGTGTTGGGATTTGAGAGAGAGAGAGAGAAAGCCTGCATACACGACAGCACGAGCAGTAGCCGAAGTAGGAGGATCGATGCAGCTTGAAGGATGGTGATAAGCGACTGATAGAGGGAAGGGAGGACAATAAAGTAAATAAACAAAATTTAGGCATTTTTATTTCTTTTAATAATATGGGGCCCACTGCAAAAGTAACGTCTGTTAAGCTAATCTGACGGCGATGGTATTTTTGCCCCAATTTTGAAAGTTCATGTGTAGTTTTGCATTAAAAAAAAAGCATTTGGTATTCAACGCTCCTCAAGGTAAAAAAAACATGTGTATTTTGCACCTTTACCCAAAACTAAATCATAGAACCAGATTCATCCCTTCCCCCATCTTCCACTACCACCAAAGATTACAACCCTAAAACCCGCCGGCAAATCCACCGCCCAGATCCACAACTAAGATCCCGGCCCTGGTGGCGGAAACAACGCAATCCTGGAGAATCGATGCCTTAGCTTAGTACAGTAATATACGGCGGCCTCGGTGTTTTGTACAATAAGGAGGAGGAGGAGATTACCTTCGATGACTTGGCTTGGGATTGCAAATTGTGAGAGAGGAGGGCTAGATCTAAAGAGAGGTCGTCGTCACCGGTTGGTGGAATTTGTCGTTTTCCGGTTCTTTGGAGGAGTGGAGGTCGCGATTCGGGGTGAGGTCGGTGTTCTCATGGAAAAGCTTGCAGTGTGAGTAGATCGCTAGCGGTGAGGGAAGGTTGTCGACGGTAGGGAAAAGCTTGCCAGCGGCGGGTGAGTGGCTAGTCCACTGCTATCATTGTCGGTGGTGGCATGAGATGAAACCTTTAAGCTTGAAGGGGAAAAAAGAATTTGGCAACATGGAATTGCAAATCTTTACTTTTTGGGTGGAAGCCAATTTGATGGAGTTGGGGAGATTTGGCTTCCACATGCAATTGAAATTTTTTCCAATTCATCGTACCAAACCAGCTCCAAGTAATCATTGTAATTTGGTCTATTTTTGACTGATACAATGCATTTTCTTGTGCACATGCATTTAAAATCTTCATAGTGTAAAATTATAAAATTTATGGGTAAGTAATTACTATTTCTTGTCCTAAATATAAGATTTAGAGTATAAAAAAGTTAATTGAATTATTTTAAAAAATTTATTTTTATTTTATTTTTTCTTAACTTAATCTTACAATACATAACATATTATCTTATTAAGTAACTTATTTAACTTTATTAATCTTTTTTAAAAAAATTAATTAGGTCTTATATTTAGAATCGAAGGAGTAGTATTTTATTGGGTTAATCTAATCTTTAAGTTAATTAATTAAGTAATTTGTTTAATTTTATTAATCACTTAAAAAAAGTCAACATATTATTCCATATTACTCTACACAAAGCTCTGAACATTGTGGGAATCATGAATTAGAGACATCAAGATATTCAAAATCTGATAGTTTCTCTCTCTCTCCCCCGGCTTAAATTCCTCTTTTGTGCTTCTAATTTCATTCACATTTCAATTAAAACTCTCTAACCTAAAAGATCTGACAAAAGCGCCTTATATTTTTCCAACCAATTCAATTTTACTCACCTATATTGTGAATTATTATTTTTTTGGATTGAATCATTACAAGAAGGTAACTTTAAGTTAATTGATGTTATCTTCTAATTCAATCTAGCTTATAATGGCACGTTCTTCAGCGTTAGCATGTGAAGTAGTCTGTGACTAGTGCTCAATGTTCGCCGGCAACGACGACAACTTCGGTGGTGGACACGGCGGATTTCACCGTCAATGGCCATGGCAGACTTCAAGCTTGTTTGAATAACTTTAATATCTAGGTTTTCTGCAAAATTTTGTCAAACACTCTAAAATGTCTAGAAACTATTTCGCATCAAGATCTTTGTTTTGGAAAAAACTATTTTTTTTCATATTTTTTCTCTCCTCTTTCATCATCGTCAGGTGTTTTTTGATCATTCAAGATTCTTAAGTATGTTTTTAGTACTCAATGTTCTCCGGCAACGATGACAACTTCGGTGGTGGACATGGCGGACTTCACTGGCAATGGCCATGGTAGACTTCGAGCCTGTTTGAATAACTTTAAAATTTAGGTTTTGGCAAAAATTTGTCAAACACTCCAAAATTGTCTTAAACTATTTCGCATTAAGACTTATGTTTTGGAAAAAGCTATTTTTTTCTTCATATTTCTCTCTCTCCTCTTCCATCATCATGTTTTTTCAAGCATCATTTAGTATCCTTAAGTATTTTTTAGTACTCTAAAATATTTTTTCAAAATCTTAAAAAAAATTCAAGATAATGAAGTATTTTTTCAATTATCTTCAAGTATCTTTTTAGTACTCGTTAGTACCCTAATCTTTTTTCAAGAGTAGTCAGTACCCGGAAATATTTTTTCAAGATCCTAAAATAAATTTTAAAACCATGAGAATTATTTTTTCAGTACCAGTATCTTTTTAGTACTCGTCGCCATCGACTTTGAAATATTTTTTCAATATCCTAAAATAAATTTTAAGATCATGAAGTATTTTTTCAAGTATCCTTAAGATTTTTTTTAGTAATTGGCCGTCAATCCGAAACATTTTTTCAAGATTAGTCATTACCCGAAATATTTTTTTAATATCCTAAAATAAATTTTTAAGATCATAAAGTATTTTTTCAATGTCGTAAACACCTTAAGTATTTTACTTTTGTACACAAATTTATGTAATTTTTTGTATTTATTATGAAATATAATGTTTATAGTATTTAAAATACAACTTTATCCTTTATATAAAATTATATTAAAAGCTAATGTCCTTTTTGGTAAATTTAACTTTGAAAAAGTTATTCGATAACAATATTCAAACACTTTCATTTTTATCCAAAAGTCATTTTTATCTCGTAAATCTCAAAAACTATTTTCTAAAAGCTAAATCCAAACAAGCTCTTCATCCGCGATGGCCACAGCCAATTCACAAGGCTTTATCTTTTGCTTTCTTCAGTCTTCACCATGAGTACGTTTTTCCGTTGTTTGACTGTTGTGCGTGGGTAGGGGTGGAGCTTGGGGCAATTGTTTTTTTGGGGGCCAAATATATACTCATTAACTAATTAATTTTTTTTTATGATTATATAACATTTTTAAAATATTCAGATTTATAATAAAAGTATTTTAACTATTCTAATGTATAAGATAACATAGCTATCTCTAGTATGGATGTCATATCAATTACAAAATGAGAAGATATCATAAAATTTCAAAAGATTGCTTGTTATATAATATATCAAAATATTAAAAGTTAATAATGTAATTTATAATACAAAATTAATAAAACATTATACTAAATGAAACAATTGAAAGAAAGATCTGGGCATGAATTTACTGTCTAAAATTTTATAACTACCTTGGAACAAGAAAATAGAAGCATTTGATTACTAAAATATAGTGATGAATAAGCAAAGAAAACTAAAATTAAAAGTTTGATACCAAAATCACATCCTCATGTTAACCATTTCTTTCTTTGTTTCATTTTCCTTTTCATGCAACTGAATATGTAACTCGATGGCGCTTAAAATAGGATGTGATTAATAGGCAATGCCCCTATGAAGTGGGCAGTTTCCAAATGAGGAGAGTGACTAAACGAGGACAGTTGAGTGAGCTTTTTCATTCATGGCTTCTGCTTCTGCTACTGTAGTATTTAGTCGTCATGATTTTCTAAACAGTTTTTTTTTTTAGGGGGGCCATGTCCCAATGGAGCTCCGTCTCTATGCTTGGGATTTGTGTGGAAGATTTTTTTTTTTCAAATAAAAAATGTCCAGGTCAGCTAGCTATGTCAGCATGCCACATAAGTAACTTAAACAGCAGAATGAAACATATGTGAAGTTAACACCGTTAGTCTCACCTTTCAAACTATAGAGACTAACGGTCATAATTATAGTAAACTTGAAAGACCAAAACGTATTATTTAAAACTTTAAAGACAAAAATCAAAATGAGTAAACTATAGAGACTAACCGTTATATTCATCCTATTTTATTTCAGAGTTTGTCCGGGTTAAAATCAATCAAACTGAATCCAGTTTCGTTGACCTCGAGATAAGATTATGACTTAAACATGTTTTAAGTTACTCTAATTCAAAAAAAGAAAAAGAAAAAAGCAACACAACTAATTTTTAAATAATAGTAGTATGTATTAATTCAGATTTTATTTTTATATTTATAAACTTTGGTCCAAAGTTACCATCATGTGTTGAGCATAATGACTAAGTTTTGATGTAAAGAGAAGATTATAAATGACTAAAACCATAATAAAGAAGTTGGCCGTCTCGGGATTCTTTTGCTCCTACACGAGGATACCGCCCCCAAGGAGAAAATTCGCAGTTCCCAGAATCATGAACAAGTCAAATGATATTATAATATCAACTCTTTTCTTTTTTAAACCAGTTTGTTTTTTTGGGGCCATAATCTTAGTTAAAAAGCTAGGCGGGTCAATTGGGGGAAAAAAATACAAATTTAAAATTTACCATGAGCAGAACTATGATATTAGATAAGACTGTTAAACTCATAAGTTTAAACTAATTTAAAATAGTAACTTATAAAACTTGAATGGTAATTTTGAAAAAGTTTACTATTATAAATAAATAGGTATTAATATGGTATAATTAAATAATTAAAATGTAAAAAAAAATTAATCTTAATATATTTTAAATAGAAATAATTAAAAACAAACCGATCCACATTCATAATTAATAATACTTAATAAAGAAATTTTTATAAAATTCATATGAAAGGCCATTGAGCATAATTAAATTATTATTTTTTTTCTTTTTTTTTATACAGAATTAAAAAGTTAGTATGAGTTTAATAATGAGTTAACGTGATTTTGCAATTTAGAAATATAAATTTGGTAAATTCGGTATGTGGATTGACAAGTTTAATCAAGCTTACAATTCATACATAAAAAATATATATCATAAAAACAGTAAATTTAAAGAGTCAACTGCTAAGTTTGTTAGATTAGATTTCTTTTCAAAAAAAAGAAAGAAAGAAAGAAAAGGAAAGTGTGAATTAACTAAGAGAGAATTTAGCTGAATGTAGTCTATATATTTGGTCCGTGTTGGCAAAAGAAAAGGAAAATTCTTTTTAAGTCATGTTAACAAAGTTCTACAGGATATTCACATGTCAAAAAAATCCCCTTAACAACTCATTCGGTAGAATTAACAATTCTTTAAGACTTTTTTTATATTTAAATTTTCCTTAACATTTTTTTTAGTTCATTAGAACTGAAAGGAATTAAAAAAAAAAAAAATTCTATATGTTGGGTCCGGCTTTGAATTAGTAACAGAGAAGTAAAAAAAAAATGATAAAAGGGGAAGGCATGGTAAATAGGGGAGAGAGGAAGAAGAAGACCCCAAGTGGGTCAGAGGCACTCGCTAAGCGTAGGCAAATCCATGTGCCCACATGGATGATTGGAGAGGAAGTAGCAAACTTGGGGAGGGTAAAAGGAAGACGATGAACAATCACTGCATCATCAACGACAATCCTTACACCCATGCCGTATCTGGCGAATAATTAAATCATATAGCTTACCCCCAAATCATTGGTCTCTGTTTCCCACAGAACAAGAGAGAGTCAGAGAGAGAGAGAGAGAAAGGAAAAGGGTGAATAAGGAGAAGAAGAAGCAAAGATGAAGGAGGTGAGTGACGGATTTGTGAGGGCGGATCAGATTGATCTGAAGAGCATAGATGAACAGCTGGAGAGGCATCTGAACAAGGCATTGACTTTGGAGAAGCACAAGACCAAAGACGAAGATGTGCCGGCGGCGACTCATATCGGCGTTACTTCCATTAAAAGTCTAAGCAGTGGAGGCGGAATCTTCAAGAGGCAAAGACAGGAGTGGGAGATTGACCCTTCCAAGCTAATCATCAAGAGTGTTATCGCTCGTGGTACTTTCGGTACCGTGCATCGCGGTATCTATGACGGCCAAGATGTCGCCGGTTAGTCTCAAATTCACTGCCTTCCTTCTAATTCTTTATCTTTCGATCATCTATGTTCTTTTGATTTCCCCAGTGACTGACTCTGAATTTTTCATTTATCGATGGGCCGTTTTAAATCCAGTATTATGCGCGTCCCCTGGTGGGGGGATCCATTATTTTGCAATTCTCTGAAGTGATGCTTGGACTAGGCTAGAATTAGTGGAAACAGCAATGGCTTTAATGAAGTTCTGTATGTGAATCTTTTTGCGATCCCATTGGGTCTTCGACTTAGAGTCTTGTTGGCGATGTGTGTATAGAGATGTTATTATTGAAGCTAAGGCCTAGATTTTGAAGGAGAATTTTGTTTGCTTGGTTATTGTTGTATATGAATAATGGCATGCTTTGCTGCATTTTGACGGACAATGATTATTTTGATTACTTCCTCAATGCTTAGTTAAAATGTTGGATTGGGGCGAAGAAGGTCACAGGACAGATGCTGAGATTTCTTCATTAAGGGCAGCATTTACACAAGAAGTTGCTGTTTGGCATAAACTTGATCATCCTAATGTCACCAAGGTTTGATTCCCTTTGAACTTTAACTTCTCTTCCTTACGTTATTGTTGTTGTCTTCAATTGAGCTTCTGTTGTATCTATTACTGAAATTTACTACATATGTGCATGTGTGTTTTTGTAGAGTTAACTCCCGATATTGTTTGTGTATCTCAAAGCCAAAATGTTTGGCTTGTTATTTACATAAAGGTCTTCCATCTTTTCATAGACTCTGTTGATGTAACTTTTACACTGATATCTTTTTATTTACCTAAGAAGTTTATTTTACAAAATTGTTATTGTGTGCACTGTTTCATGCAACTTCAGAGTGGCCCTAAACCTGTAATTTCTTTCCATTTGGAGTATGGAAATGGATCTAAATAGTATGCCATCTTAATAATATCATTCCTTATTTTTGCTTCACAGAGTCATGCCACTTAAGTAATTACATTTATGTTTGTTCTCTTGGTATCCTGAAACCTAGCTGTGTTTGTCCATCTCTTTTTCTGGGACAAAAGATACTTGTAGATATAGTGAACAAGGCTTACCATATTGCTTCTTTCTTTTCATGAAATTTTCTGCCTCATCTTGTAATTTCTCACTGTCAGGCATGCTCATATATAAACAAAAGGTGTCATACCTTCATTTGGATGTTAACAGTGTTCTCTTTGCATGTTTAGTTTATAGGTGCAACAACAGGGTTGTCAGAATTGCAGATACAAACTGAAAGTGGTCTAATTACTGTGCCAGGCAATGCCTGTTGTGTTGTTGTGGAGTATCTTCCTGGGGGTCTGAAAACATTCCTAATTAAAAACAGGAGAAAGAAATTACCATTCAAGATTGTCATCCAGCTGGCTCTTGATCTTGCAAGAGGGTATTTGCCTATTTTTGATTTTCCCCCCTTTGTTGGTGTGTCCAATTGTACAACAAGGTCTCGATACTTATACAGTGATCAACTCAGTTTTACCTGGTTTTGTTTTGCAGCCTGAGTTATCTTCACTCTCAAAAGATTGTCCACAGAGATGTGAAGACAGAGAACATGCTGCTAGACAAGAAAGGTACAGTCAAAATTGCTGATTTTGGGGTTGCACGTGTTGAGGCTTCGAATCCTAATGACATGACCGGGGAAACCGGTACTCTTGGATACATGGCTCCTGAGGTATTTAAAAACCTTTGCAGTATAGCCTTTGACTTATTAAATTGGGGAAATATGCATTGTATTGGTAACTTCAATGTGATAACGGGCAAGTTGCATGCTATAAAGAAAAGTAAGAAGATTTAAAATTGATCAAAGAGAAAGCTCATCATGTTATTGGCTATTCACTTTCTGTCTATATTGGGTGGCTTACAGGTTTTAAATGGCAACCCCTATAATAGGAAATGTGACGTGTACAGTTTTGGCATCTGTTTGTGGGAGATATATTGTTGTGACATGCCATATCCGGACCTAAGTTTTGCGGAGGTTACCGCGGCTGTTGTTCGCCAGGTACAATAATGTCATCTCTGTCTTCACAGATTATTGTCTCTGGATTCATTGTGAAAAAGAAAAATCCCATTCTAATTAAAAAAATTTGGTTGAAATGGTAGAACCTGAGACCTGAAATACCAAGATGCTGCCCAAGTTCTATTGCAAATGTGATGAAGAGATGTTGGGATGCCAATCCTGATAAGCGACCGGAGATGGACGAGGTAGTTTCCATGTTAGAGGCCATTGACACATCAAAGGGTGGGGGCATGATCCCTCTTGATCAGCAACAAGGTTGTTTCTGCTTCCGCAAGCGCAGAGGTCCTTAAAAAGTTTCATTCTTTGGCGCAAAAACAATGATCGGATCATGATGATTTTTCATTGTTCAAACAATTAGTATGTATCTATGGGTTGAGAGAATACATGATTTAAAATACCAGAATTATTATATAGTGAACTGGGAGGGTATAATGAATCTTTTATAGGAAGGAGAAACTGGTGACATGTCAATTCATTGGATGTGTGAGTCATACCTCTTCATTTTCTTTCAGTCACAACTTAGTTTGGGTTTTGTCGGTATGGCTATTGTTAATTGCAGTTTGACATTGTTGCTGTACTGGCCTTGTTATTAACATTCATGTAAGTTCTGCATTATACAGTTTCCAGCATGATTACTGTGATTAAACTAAAAGTCTGCCTCATAAGTATTCTCTTACCCCAAACGTGATACAAGTGCCTCAAATGCAGAAAAAATATAGCTTGTTTGGGATCACGTTTGGGGCCCTCTAAAGTTCTTGTTCATGTAAATCGAGACAAAATTCATCTCACATACTTACCTCGTATACCGTAAATTATGATTGAAAAATTACTTTTAAAGACTCCAATTACTATTCGAATCAAATACAATCTTCAGAGTTGGTTGAGGAAGTATATTCGGAAAGGAAGGGGGGATGTTTGGAGGTATGGAAAAAAGCAATGGAAAGCGAAGTGAATGGTTGAAAAGTAGAAAACGATGGGAGACAAAGGGACAAAATTAAAACTGTATGATTGCTTGGATTTTGATCTAGAGCCTTACATTTTGTCTGCTGTGTGCTGTATATTTGTGAGCATCCCAAACACAAGTGAGTCGACTGTGAGCCCCAAAGTGGGTGGTTGGGATGAAGTATGTGACAAAGTCTGCTCTAATGCAGAAAGAAAATGCTGGCAACCCCTTTGGATTCTAGTTTTATGTTTAATTAAGTTACGTGATCCACCTACTTTCTCATATTTATGATTTTGACTATAGTTACGTTACGTTTTCTCAAACTTATGATGCATTTTTTTGTTATTTCATTTTTTCTTATAAAAACTTGAGTGTTGTCTTTGTTTGCTATAAAAATTAAAACTGTGGCCGTGGACTATCATTCAGTCATTCATGTTCAAAAGTGGGATAATTTTTTTTAAAGGAAGCGTTTATAACAAACTAAAGAAAAGAAAAGTTGTAATGAATATTTATAAAATTAGGGTAATTTTTCTTTTTTCCCCAATTAAAAGAAGTTTAAAATTCAATTCCTTAGATAAACGGGGTAAACTGCTATGGCCCACTAATTTTGAAAGGGACTAAGACCAACAACGAGAATAGGGCAAATGACACATATATTTCTTCAATGTGAACTACTTTTTCAACGTAATTTATGGTTTGTGAGATAAGTGTATGAAATGAGTTTTATCCTAACTTGCATGAACATGATTTTTAAACGCCAACTCAAACAGACATTTAATATAGGAGCTAAATGAGTAATTTAGAAAAACTAACACATATTTATTATTTAAAATTAAAGGGCTTATTTATGAATTATCCCTATATCTAAACGGCTTGACCAACTGAGCCTCTCTCCCCACAATATCTTATGATCTTATCATATACCCGTATTTACGTATTAATCAATGTATATACAGAGGGCTACTAGTATATTAGTATAGTATATACGAGAAATACTTACATACTCTAAGTCATCTGAACTACTTTGTCCAATAAAACATAATAACTATGTCCAATATTTCTATGGTATATACTAGTAGTAATATGTGGTACCATATAATAATAACATATTGCCTTCTGTGCGCCCAGGCTGATGTGGCTGGTAGGATTAGACCTATGAGGCCGCCGATCTTGGGCTATTTGCTGAATCCATGAAAAGTGTAGGGTCATGTAAGTTCATGAAATAGAAGCCCAAATTCTGAGTCAATCATTTCTTTTATATTTATATTATTTAGTATTTGGTTCAGAGTTTGTGATTACCCTTTTTGATACAAGTGTCTCCTTTAAAACTTAAACTTGAGATTCAGAAGAATTTAGTGAAGCCTTACACTATTAGACCAACTCTGTGTTGGTTGTACTCAGTCATTTTTTCTTAACAGGTTTGCATTCTGCATTTGAATTTAAACAACAAAGTCCATCAATGTAAAATCCTACTAGATCTCTCTAAATTGAGTTTGAATATGAAAGGATACATATGTGTAGCAGAGGACAACCATGAACTTCGAATCTTATAGCGGAGGACAACATCAAAAAAAAAAAAAAAAACTGAAAGAATATAAAATCAAAAGTGTTCTAAACAAACAGGCTTGAAATAAGATGAGTATTAACTAATTCAAATTCGACCCCATAGTTTATTTCAAACCAGCCATTTGAAAAGAATACAAGAGGATATACAAAAAAAGAAAAAAAATAAAAAAAAATAAAAAAAATCAATGCGATGGACTGATGCAAACTGCAAAGCCCCACTTATTGAAATTAGCTCCTGAAGGCAAAAAAAACAGGGGCTAATTCCACAAATTCCTCTCCTTTTAAAAAAAATAAAAACAGCAGCAACATTTTGTCACTGAATATTTACATGATCCATTTCATCTTATACGTAACAAATTAATAGCGTCAAGGTTTTGTTGTTCTCCTGCAACCGCAGAAGTTGGTTTTTCATAAAACTCGTGCAAAATCTTCATGAGAAATCGAGCTTTCTTTGCCCCACGACTCGTCCCATCTGTAGCAATCAAATATAAGGAACCCATTATCGATGCGTCTTTCGCCATTACACCTATCACTTCTTCTCCTCCATTTACACACAGTGATAACAAAATCGAAACACACTGTTCTTTCCCTGTTTTGCTCGTTGTTGATTTCAGTATCCCACTGATCAAAGGCACAGCTGACACTTCCAACATGGCTTCTACACCTTCATTATTCTCTGCTAAAGCCGCAAGAACAGCCAAGGAATCTGTCATCACATCTTCCTTCTCTGTCGAAGCTAGCAGATCAAAAATCACTTGCACTGTATTGGCTTCAATTACTCTTTTATGATTACTTGTATGTAAGAGAAGCCCGAAGATTGCTGACATGGCATGCTTCTTCCCACATTTTGTTCCTTCCTTTATCAATTTAACCAGAGAAGGAATTACGTCTGAGTTTTCACCTACCAATTTTCTGTAATGTCTTACAGAAGCAAGATAGAATATTATGGCGGCTGCGATTTGGCGCGATTCTGGGCTTATTCCTTTCTCAAGAACAAACACAATTGGTTTTAAGCCTCCATTTTCCATTATGGCTTCTTTGCCATTGTTGTGCTTTACGAGCTTCAACAGAGCAGCAATGGTGTTCTCTTGCACCGATTGGTTCCTCGTTGACAAAAGTAGAAGCAGAGGTGACACTATCCCCACTTGGATAAGACACGACCGGTTAAAAATGTTGGATCTTCCAAGCAAACGAATCTCGTACGCAGCTTTGTTCTTCTGCTCCATTGTTCCAAAAACGAGCCTCCGAGCAAGAAACCAGGACAAAAATTGCATGGCGTGAACTGTTGAGGGGCTTCTCGGAAGGACAGTCTTCGATATATCGCAATTTTGATTGTTTAATTTGGTCAAGGAAACGCCATTGTCGACGCAGAATTGTTGTATAAGCTTTTGGAGTGTTGTGTTCGGGATTACGTCTGTGTTCTTCAGCTTCGCTCCAGTTTTAGGACAAGTTTTGTTTCCAGATTTCAGCCATTGTTGAATCGAACTTCGATCATAGGTGTGGCCTGTTGACGTAGTTACTGGGTCCATCATTAGCTCAAGCGAAATTGGGCATCGAAAGTCCTCATGGTTTAAGCCATTAATCATCTTCTTTGTACTACACCTTCCTTCTGAATCATTTGTGGGGCTGCTAGGATCATGAGTTTCAAATATAACTCCCCTGCAATAACTCAAAATCCGATTAAACCACTTAGAAGAGGGGCCTCACGATCTTTGCATTCAGAGAACTGAAAATCCATCTCATCTTGTAAGAATTCAATCTCATTGTTACAATCAGTCCAAGTCTTTATCTGTAGATAGTCCAAAACTCGCTTCATATCATCCAATTCAGGCTCAATTCCCTTCTCAAACTGACGCAAAATCGAACCAACTAGTTTTGAATTCTCTTCATCGACAGGATCAACTTCGAACTTCACTTTCCGAGCTTGGTTGGCCACGAGTTCCACCAATTCCTTCACGTCATCACAAACCTCAATCCGACGCAGAGGCAATAATAATACGTCAAGCGCAGTGGCAACCCCACGAATTATGTCACGCAATTGGGAGGCAACGTATTGTGATTTCATGAGCATCCATAATCTGGAACCTTCACGAGTGCAATCTTGAAGTAAGAACAGAATCTTCTGGAAACTAAAGTGGAGCTCGGAGAAACAGAGAATAACCGGGGATTGTTCTGGGATTTCTGGAAGATCCTGGAGGAACATGAGGATGACATCAACCTGGCGTATGATTTCTCGGGCATTACGTCGCTGTGTGGGGAAGAATCTGGATTTGAAATTACAGATATTGAGGGAGAGAGATTAAAGAAGTGAGAAGAGTGGAGGGAGAGACGTCTCGGCATGGGAATACAGCAGGGAAAGAGAGAAGACGACGATGGTCGTGATTTGAGTAACGAGTCATTGTTGTCTTGAAGAATGAAACAGAGGAGAGTGGTTTTTATTTTCGGTGTATGCAGGGAGAGAGAGAGAAGATGAGTAGGTTGTTATTATAGGGAGGATCGCTGACTGGGAAATCTGGTAGACAAGTGGCAGCATCAGGAGGGGACACATGGATGGATGAAGGCTTGGGGGCTTTGCTGGATATGAACGTACAACGTCCCTTTTATTCCATCAATTTCAACCCCAAAATCCAAATCCAACTGGATCCCGTGTCAATAGAATAATAGTTAGATAATTCAACTATTTTAAATATTTTCTAAAAAATCAACTTCCGAAATCAGTTAGAATCAAGGAGATCTAGGAGTTGGAGGACATTAAAATCTTACAAGGGAGTATATATGATAGATATCTATCCGATGAAAAAACAATATTTTCTAAAATCTTAATAATAGATTTGTAGATAACTAGATATGATATAAATTTCATGAAAAATTAGTTTCTTGCCTTATAGTTTTGATTTAGTATAATTTTGATCTGCTGCCAGCTTAGTCATAAGTTTCGACTCGATATAACAAAGTTTCTATAATTTTAAACTCCCTCCAATTCTCCTATTTATAAGAGCCTTATAGTTTAATTATACGGTTTAAGAAAGTAATTAAAATTATTTTAAAACAATAGGTGTGCATGGAAAAAACCTTTTTTTTTTTTCTTCAAGTTTACATTTATTTATAAGAGGTAAGAAAGAGAGACAAATAAAGTAATTATACTTATCACTAACATTTTAATTAATGTAATATATATAATTAATATGGGGTAAAAATGAGAAATTTTTTTATTAAATGTTCAATAAACTCTTATAAAAATGAATCAAAACAATTCAAATTTTAGTTTTTTATAAAAAGGACAAGAGGGAGTAATTTAAAATATTAATTCTTATAATTTTAAAGATAAAATTATATCTATCATGAGGGATAACAATGACTCCAATAGTAAAATGTGGTTGAAATAAGTTATTGAAGAGAAATGTGATTGTAGAAGGCAGGTCAGGTCGACTGTTGTGGAATTTTGAAATTTGATTTTCTTGTGAAGGAAGGAATTTGGAATGGTAAACAAACAAAATTGAGGAGGGACGCATGGTGATTGGTCAAGGTGAAGGGGAGGTGATGTGATGTCAGCCGACTTAACAGGGAGGACACGTGGAAGTATCAAGTGGGGACGTGTGGTGTGGTGTGACCGCCCTGGCATCTTCCATGTAAGCGCGTTAAGCCCAATCACTCCAATTAATAAAAATCCAACCCAATGCATGCATATGCTTTACTAATATATTAATTTTATAATAAAAAGGCCTTAATCATCCTCATCATTACCCTAATGACAAAAACATTTCTTGTTAATTAATCCCTCTGCCCTCCCACCAATAAATGAATGCCACTTTCCATCCCCACATTTGATTAATTCTCATTTTTCCTTTTTTTTTTTTTTTAATTTCTTCTTGATCAAACTCGTCATTATTATTGTTTCCTTGCATTCCTCCTAATCCTGCCTACTGCTATAGTTTCGCAATCATTGATTATTAGAAACTAATATGAAATAATGGAATTTACCATATTTATGAAGATACATGCATGGGAGAAAATAATATATATATTCTAAAAATTCAAAGCTAGAGTATTAAATTGGCTTATATAAAATATCAATTATAAATATGATCGACGGAGATATTTTTTTCCCTAAATATGATGGAGATATGATAGATTCTACACCAAGATGATAAATCTCAGTGGATTATAGAGAATTGAGTTATCACAATTCTCAACAATATCAATATTTAATTAAGAATAATTTCAATCTAATCTTGTATTTACATGGCATTTCAAATATGATTGGCCGTACGAAAAAAGACCTTTAATTTCAAGTAAAGTCTTCATCTACGTACATAGATCTAGGGGTCTGCAGGATAAGCGACATCGATCTCGTTAATCACTACGGGAAACACACACACACATATAATATTAAGTTTCATGCATGACATCTGAATAATTAATTATTCAATGTTTTAATTGGAATATCTTAATATTCATTTCATTCACATTAAGACTGGAATATTAGAGAAACAGAAGTCTACACGCAAAAACAAGATCAAGCGTCATGGTTATGGTTTATGATTATGGGATTATATATAAAATATGATTAATAAACAAGTCAACATTTTATAAGATATAAATTAAATAGCAGTCTTGAACCGCTCCCTCCAGTCATTAACATAGGAGCTAATTAAGTAATTACTAATTTAACAAGATCAAGAAATTTAATTTAATCACTTATTTTCTAAAAAAAACGTGTGTTTTCTCTGAAATGCCTTATAATCGATCATCTGTATAATGAAACCTGTCCAACAATGTAGAGAAATTAAGGTGAATTAATGTTTTACCTTTGAGACCAACACAAACCCTTCAGTTAATTATTGTATTTAGGATTGAAGGGAGTATATAAATAGCACAAGAGTATTACTACTATAGGTCACAATTATAAAAATTTAGTTAACTTTTTTTTTGAGAGATTAAGGAAGGCCTAAATAACTTACTTAATTATTTCATATGTTGTGTATTCTTGATAATATATTAGTTTATTAAAGTAATTAGTTTGAAAAAAAAAATACAAATGCAAATACTCTAAAGTAATTTAATTAAAACCTTAATTTCTCCAAAAAAGTAAATTAGCTCTTATAATTAAGGCCGGAGGGAGTATTTATTAAATTGATGAATTGGAGATTTGAGTTTATTGGACTAATATTGATGCCGATCGAGGTATCGTAAGGGAAAGGTACAGTTGAATGTGAGAGCATCTTCTAAGAATCTGATGTCCAAAAGGGGAATGATAAATGTGATAATTGATACTCCTCTGCTCCTAATTATAAGGCGTAGTTATTTTTTTTGGAAAGATTAAGGAAGTTAATTAAATTATTTTATAGTATTTTTATTTTTATTTTTTTTCTTCAAACTAAATAGTTTGACTAATAAACTAATATATAATATAAGAAAACACAATATATGAAATGATTAAATAACTTATTTAGCTTTTTTAATCTCTCCAAAAAAAGTCAACTAGGTCTTATAATTAGGACCAGAGGTAGTATATATTATGCTGACTATTAATATAACTTTCAGTTAATTAATTTTGAGTAATTAAAGATGTTAAATAAATTACTTTAAATTATTTATATTTATAATTTTTTCTTTAAACTATTTTGTCTTACTTATAAAATAATATACAGTCTAATAATACACACAAGTATTTTTTTTTAAAAAAAATGTTGTAATTAAATAATTTATTTAATTTCCTTAATATCTGATATTCTGAATTGAAGGTATAATAGCCTGCCCGCCACGTGAGATTGCTTGGGATGCTATTAATTGCTAATGAACAAGTTTATTATTAACACTACTATAAATGAAACTAAATGGAAAATTAAAGGAGCGTGGTCACGTCAAAGCATTAACATATCTAGCTAATACCCAGTTTGAGTTTTCCCACCAGCAGCTAATTAAGAACGAGACTAGGTCTCTGCTTTGTTATTTTATGTAGGTTTGGACATGTCAAAGATTACAAAAACGATGATGTGGATGGGAAAGCACGTGGACCAATCAGGGGATGCCCAGTATGACGCGGTTCAGCTTTGCACCACAAATATTACATATGCAAGCAATTAATTGACACAACACCTAATTAATTAGTATATAATGATCATGATGATGGTTACGTTGATGAGTGAGATTTATTATTTTTTCATATATAACGAAATGTTACGTTGTGCCCGTAGCCCTGTCATATAGCCTGTTGCAACGTGTCGCTCTTTTTTTTTTTTGGATAATATAGGCAAGCCGAAGCTTGAAATGAGAAATAGGAGTTAGATTATAAGGCTACAGCACTGTCTGAAGAAGAAAAATACTAGTAATAACAAGGATCTGATCTTCAAAACCATATTGACAATATACCGGGATTGTTGGAATCATGACCACATCGAACTAATGACAACACTATGGCCCTTCTTGGCCATATAATCACAAGAGATGATTTCTCTTGGTGTATGATGAATTTCTCCACGTCGTCAAAACAAAAGGTCTCTAGTCTCTCCGATAATGTCTTTAAGAGAATGATCAGTAGATCTAATCTCATAAGGATGTTGACAGATCGTCGGAGTCGTAGATCGTATGACTATACTTTGGAATCCCATTTGAACACCAATCTGTAACCCTATCGTGATAAAGATAAATTTGATTGATAATGACAAAGCCAAGGGGTTTGTAGAAACCCATCAACCATTCCCTCGAGAATTCTTAGTACTTCACACGCTATGACTTTGTGTTGATGAAGCACTGATCCGTCCACATCAATGTCGCTCTTTTATTTCGGGTTTTGTTTTCCTTTCACACGCACCAATTAATACTAGCTCCGGTCCTAATTATAAGTTACTTGACTTTTTTTGGAGAGATTAGTTAAATTTAAATAAGTTCTTAATCATTTCATATGTTGTGTTTTTTTTTAGATTATATATTAGTTTATTGGTCAAACTATTTAGTTTGAAGAACAAAATAAAAATAAAAATACTCTAAGCTAATTTAATTAGCTTCCTTAATCTCTCCAAAAAAATCAACTAGCTCTTATAATTAGGACCGAGGGAGTATTAATTAAGTGGAATAATAACGAAACATATTATTAGTAATAAATTTAATGATTATACATGTATATGTATAACGACAGGGAAAATAATGTGATCGAGTGTTCAGTAGTAGGTAATTAATCTACGCGTAGCTTCCTACACCGTACATTCTCTTTTGCCTAGCTGCTTGCTTTTATTTGGCCCTTGGATCACTCATCATTTGATAGTTCTCACTTCTCAACTACCTTTGAACTAATTGTGAGCTTGTAAATAAACCACTTTGCTTCTGTTAAACTCCCCACGATCTTAAATATAAAATAAAGTTGATTTTTTTGGAGAAGGTAAGACTACTAGAAAATAACAAAATAGTGATGGAATTTATGACGGAACTATTTCCGTCACAAAAAAGAAAGCAATTTTGCGAAAGAAAAGAAAAATCCGTCGCAAATTTCTAGTTTTGCGGACGGATTTGGGATCTGTCTCAAAATAAGGAAAGCTTTTTTTGCGACGGAACAAGTTGGCGGCCCCTAGGGCCGTCGTTTTGCAATGGAACAGTCACAAATTGTGGGTTTTATCCCAAATTTGGGATCATTTCGATCGACTTCTCCTCTCCAATCGCGCCTCCGATCCTCCTCGGCACCTCCGGCAACCCCGCGTCCTCCTCCATTTTCCAGCCCTCTTCCTCCCCTATTTCCTTCGGCACTTCGCCTCCTCCTCACGAACTCTGCCTCCACCTTGAAAACCTCTAGCCCTCCTCCTCCTCCAATTGACTTCCGAACCTCCGCCTTCTCCTGCCGTCGCCGTTCTCCCTTCGTCATCGTCACTGTTCTCCAAGTAAGACTTGGATTTTGAATGCCTTTTATTTCCTTACAAACTCTGATTCATCCTTGTTGCAAAGTGCCTATTGATTTGGATTATGCTTATAGTTTGTAGGAGTTTCCATAATTTTTTTGCCAACGAGATTTTATGATTTTTATTAATGATATTGATGCTTCTTTGAAATGTTTTTTTTTTGGTAAATCTTTTTTTAAAAATCAATCTAAATTCAAACTTCTTTTTAAGATAATGATTAGTTTGTTGGGATCTTATAATAATTGTTATAATATTGTATTAGTTGGTAATGATACATAACTCTATAAATAGGATTGTGTTGAAATGAGAAAAGTGATGTTTAGGGATAAGAGAATTAATTAATTAACGTAAATTAGGAGGAAGGTGTGAGTTTATGGAATAATGAAATTTGTATGTATTATAAAAATCAGTGAAATTAGCTAGTTGGGTTAGTCTCTTATAAAAATGACTGTTAAATTTTTAAAAAACATATCTCATTTAAATTTTTGATTTGAAACTTCACATTTCTTTCTTCAGCACACTGCGTCGCCTCGGAGTCAGGTCGGGGAAGCTAGTTCCTCCGATACACCAGTGGGGATCGGTTGATCCTACGACAGGGCTGGTGTGGATCCGTCCTGTCGACACCCAAGAGTAAGTCATGTAAAGTTACTAGTAGCGTTACAATTTTTTTACCTTTAGTTTATATGCTAATATTTGGATCATTTTGTCTATTTTCAGGTTTGAGCCTTATGGTCTGGTGATGGATTTCATAGGGGACCAAGTATTCCATAATTTCAATCAGCCTTGGGCCAATTGATCAGAGATTCCTCTAAATATTCGTGATGCTTGGTTCAATGGATTTTTGGTAAGTTATGTGCTTTATGGTTATTAATTTCTTCTCATCAAAATGCAATCTGATTAAGTAAATTTATAATTTGGAGCACTAATTGTTCATTGTTGATTTTCAGGAAAAGTTTAAGTGGTTGCTGACCATTGGGAAAATTTGAAAAAAGCTTATAACTACAAGGCAGGCCGGTGGTTGTCTAATAGCTTTTATAAGTTGAGAAATAATATAGGCAAACAAACTTGGATTCAACCTGAGGCGGTAGAACAATTATTTGAAAGATGGGCCACCGATGAGAAATTTAAGGAGAAATGTGACCAAAATAAGTTAAATAGGTCTTGAATGAATGGATCATCATATATTGGCGGCTCCATTCCATTTAGTGAGCCTCCAAGAAAAATTGTAAGCATACGTTATTTTCTATTTCGGTATTCAATATTTTGTACTTTGAAGTAATAAATTAACGGTCATCATTTGTGTTTGCGGGGCGGCTTACGGGGAGGTACTGCGGGAATTGGTTGATTGGACTACCTTTGAGCGAATTCATTCCCAGGAATCTGCAGATCGTGGGAAGCGCTGGATTAATGCTAAGTCTCAGCAATTAGTGGTGAGACATTTCTTACATTTATTATTAGTTTCAGACACCAACATATTTATTTCATTTTATATGCCTTATTTGTGATGTATTTTTGTGCTTGTAGGAAACCTATGAGAGCTTTCACGGGAGAGAGCCTCGCAGCTTGAGAACGACCTCGCATCCTCTCAGTTCGATAACGAGAATCTCTTCATTCAGGTTACAAGCGGATTTGACAAGAAAGTGAGACTCTTCGGGATGGGTGACTCTGCCAGCCGAGTGAAGTCTATGAAGCGTTCATCCATCGATGTTGGAGGTGTTTCTATAGGTAAACGTAATACTTTTGATATTAATTGTTACATTTTCATTCCCCTGTCCATTTAAATGAAGTACAAAAAATTGTTAGTTCTCTATGTGTTTTGATGATAACTGACAATTGTAAACTTAAAATGAAGTTTGTCTTTATTAAGTTGGAAAACTTACTGTCAAAGGCAAACTCGATTTTGGAGTTGTCAAACTCGAGTTTGGACTTAACAGAGAGTAACTCAAATTTTCTAAACTTAGACAAACTCGAGTTTGTATCGTCAAACTCGAGTTTATGTCATACAGAGAGCGCTCTAAGTTTTTCAAGTTAAAGCAAACTCGAGTTTATGTTAGACAGAGTCTTCAATGATTTTTGAACTTAACTAAACTTGAGTTTGGTTTATCAAACTCGAGTTAGTGCTTGGTCGAGAGCTTTTAAGATTTTTCATATTTTAAGCAAACTCGAGTTTAGCATAGTAAACTCCGGTTGCGCTTGCCGAGAGTTTTCAAAGTTTCTACTCTTTTAAGGAAACTCGAGTTGGTTTTTCTTAAACTTCGGTTTGTGGCAGGCCGAGAGCTTCTCACTATTTTGAACTTAAGAAAACTCAAGTTTGTATTTAAAAACTCCAGTTTGAGCTTTGTGGACTTACCTTTATTTTCATTTCAAAAAGACCCAAACTCGAGTTTGTCATTTAATGAATTGAGTTTGCTCCTGTTTCAAAGTGTTCTTTAAAGCTCAATTGCGATGTTTATCCGAGATAGAACTAAACTCGAGTTTGTGTTTCTAAACTCGAGTTTTTCTTCCGAGAAAATATTACAAACTCCAATTTTCTTGAACAAACTCTAGTTTAAAGTGCTTTCGTTTGAAAATCAACTTTCTCGAATTTGCGAAATCTTCATATATGATCTTGATACTTCTTATCATCACTCATTACTATCCTTAACTATGTTTAATCAGTTTGTTAGTGAGTTTCAGATGATTAAAAGTGTATTAGAATGAAGATTAAGGTTAAAGCAAAAGGTGATGTCAGAACATTTATTGCTGGTCCAGAAAACTTAGCACCCTTTTGGCAAATCATTCATTGGACTTTGAAAAGGTTTAAATGTTTTCTTTCCCTTTATGGAAGCCACATCATCCAACGGATTAATTTGAAGGAAAGTCAACAACAACATTTGAGCACCTAGATTAATTCAAGCTAGAGAGAGAATGGACCAAGTTGCAACCTAACAGCTACATTAATGTTTCCAACGTTTACATTGATGATTCCAACGGTCATTTAATGATTCCAACATATATAAGATGAAGCATTCAATTCTCAACAACACCGAATACGAGAAAATGAAAAAGCTATCAAGTTTCAACTGCATTTAGTGTTTTCTACCTACTTGTAAAGTACTTTTGATACAATGTACTTCAGTGATTATTTTATCTGTTCTTTTAAAGAGTTTATCATTGATTATCAATCATTGTAAGAATATCAAAGTTGTGGGACTTTGAGGTTGGGTTTATCAGTTTACATCTTGTAAGGGGAAGTGTATCCTAGTGATAGGATAACTTTCGAGTACAAAGTGTGTAACTGATTTAAGTGTTAATGAAAATCCCAAAGTGTCTAGGGACTAGACGTAGGTCAAGAGTTGAAACCGAACCAGTATAAATTCCTACGTGTCTTGCTTCTCTTCTCTCCTTTGTTATACCTTGTTTCTTGTATGAATTTTTGGGTGCGAGAAAAAGAATTTTTAAAATCCCCAATTCACCCCGTCTTGGTGATTTCCTCTATTTACAAAAATAAACTGACTTCGTAATGTTGGTTTTGCAGATGATAAGAGGGTGAAGGCGTTAGAACAGCTCGTGAGTCAACAAGCTAATCAGTTGAATCAGCAAGGACATTAGTTGAGGTAGGCAGAGCATCAGATGAACGAGCAAGCGTAGATGATCAAGCATATGCAGACTCTACTCCAGTTCCTAATGAAGGACAAGTGTACAGGGTCGGCTCCTGGTGATGATAATTACCATACTGCTATTGTTTAGACATTTTTTTTGTCCATTTTGTTAGTAACATTATTATTTATATTTTCTTTTCTTTTTATATGTAAACTCTTATGATTGCTATTATATATTTTCATTATATAAATTTCTTTTTGTACTTTTTATATAATTTTTATTTTTTAAATTAATTGATTTTTTGCAATGGAATTGGAATTCTATTCCTTCACAAATCTCGAGTTTGCGATGGAATTCCAATTCCGTCGCAAAATACGCTTTGCTGCGCCGGATGTAGGTCCGTCGCAAAGCTTTTTTGCGATGGAAAATCACTATTTGGTAACGGATTTTGTTGTCGCAAATAGTTATTTTTTTGTAGTGAAGAAAGTATTAGATTACTTTAAAGTATTTATATTTGTCATTTTTTGTCTAAACTATTTTCTTGAACTTATAAATTGATATATAATATAAGAATACACAATATAATATGATTAAATAACTTATTTGGCTTTCTTAATCTCTTAAAAAAAGTTAACTATGTCTTATATTTAAAATCGGAGGTAACAAATTTTTTTTTTTGCCTGAATAATTATAACATACCATTAATTTTTTATCATTAGTTTGCCTTTCTTTCTCTCTTTTTTTGTGTGCTAAGCATACATATATCCTTTTATAGGAGGTAATGTGAGACACTAAATATGGGTACTTCTCCCAATGGAGATCATTAGTTTTCCTTTCTACCCCGTAATTAATAAAAAGGTGGAATACCACTCTGGTCTTATTTATAAAGTCCATTTTAACAAAAAAATTGGTCTTATTCATAAGTCCAATTTCATGTAATAAACGAGATTGTGACAATTTTAACAATATTAATTGTACCCATGAAGATAGAGAAAGAAGAAACAGTTTAAAAACACTCAATCATAAATGAGGGCAAAGTTAAAAATTTACCCCCATAATCATTAAGAAAGGTTACCTTTCTTTGGTATATGAGATTTGGTCAAAATGGATTTATAAATAAGATTAGAGTAGTATGTAATTTTGATTTTAACACGGGTGCGTATTTAATTAAAATGGACAGGATAGAAAACACATTAAATTTTAAGATAAAATTAATGAGTTTTAAAATTCTCCTTAATTTTGATGGAATATCTATCTATTCTTTCATCGGTACAGAATTAATGAGTTTTAAGATTCTCCATAATTCTGATAGAATATCTATCTACTTTTCACCATCACCTGAAAATTCTCGTGTTTCATCGTTAGCCGTGGTTCCTTCACAACTAAGAAAACCAGCTTCTTTCCAGTTCCATGAAATCCAAAATTTGTACCTGTTGCACCCCTAGTTGCGAAATGAAATGACAACTTTGCCCTCCGTTCAAATCCATATTCCTCCTTCCTTGTTTGCCCATTTTGCTGCACACATCTTCTTTGTACCTGGGATAAGGGATTTTTCCCCGTAAAAATTTGAAGGATAGGCATATGTAATCATTGCATCATACTCCTTTCGATCCTTAATATAAAACATATTTATCGAATTTGATTAAATTAGGAAAGTTAATTGAGTTAGTTAATAAGATATATATTTTTAAAATACTCTAATAATCTTTCTTAATTCTCTTATCACTCTCCTCCTTGATTATTATCGAGGAATCATCAAATAAGGGTAAATTAAAAAAATATTGACAAATTTTATATTTTATATCTGTGACTAATATCAATTCTCTAAATACGTCTTATATTAAGGATGAGAAAGAGTATTATTTTTCTTTTCCAGCCTCTATACTTTCATACCACAAGCTACAATACGTCTCTTTTCTCCCTCTTGAGACAATCTTGAAGTTTAATAATAATGTCAAATGTAAAATTATAAATAAATTTTGTAAATAGTGTCGCTTCTTTGTTATTGAAAAAGTGTCTAATTGAATTTATTATGAGAACGTTTTTATTTTACATCCCAAGTATGTGTGTGTGTGCACAAAGAGGATCGATGAGACATATAACATTCTAACAGTATATGTTTTTCCCTTTTTGAGCTTAAGAAATATATAAGAGAATAAGTTGAGTAAATAAATAACAATGGCATCAACTAAAAAAAGAAAAGATTTTATTTGTAACCAGATTAATTATAACAAAATGTAAATCCGTTATGGGGGTTGGATCTTGGATGGTCCCCACAGGCAGATTGAAACGGTAATGGTCGGTGCCTCCGGGCACGTATGTCGGATTTGGAATTAAGAAATTTAAAAAGAAAAAAAAGTCAGTCAAAGCGATGAAGTTGGTGGCTGTGGCCATGATATGAAGTTTGACTTTGACATGAGGCTCAGTGATTTGGAGTTTGGAGATTCTGGGATCTTTTCTTACCCCACGATTACAATTACAATTAAAAGTCTTAATTTGCTGAGAAAACAACAGTTTCCTAATTTAGTTTCCCACAATAAACTTGTGATTATGAATCCAACTGAACATATATCTCAATTAATTAGTTTTATAATAAATTTACTCAAACTAATTTCTAGAATCAAGTAGAGTTTCATCATTTGTGATAGAATAAATTCTTGGGAAAATCCCTTTAAGGTCCCAATAGAATAAAGAAATATTAAAAAAGTCTCTCAAAAAATTTTGATGTCAAAAATGTCCTATAGAGTTGTTAAAATTTACATATAGAGTTGTTAATCAGCTACTGAATGAGTTGTCAATGAGACTTTTTTGACATCTGAATTTTCTGTGGAACTTATTTCTATATATATATCTTCTTTTTGTTCTCATGGAACTTTAAAAGGATTTTCCCTAAATTCTTTCAACCTGAGAAGATGATAGTTGTAGAGATATTGTATATTCTTTCTCCTTTGGGCTGAACTGTATTTACCCACAAACCCATATTTGGTTTTGTTGGCCCAACTATAAGTTCGATGCTGTACAGAAACCATGGTAAGAAATCAGCCTATGAATAAATTCAGGTGTTAAATTATAAAAATGTGGTGAAGGTGACCCATATATATACTTATGTTTAGTGTGCTATTATATATTTGGCCCAACTATATGTTCTTTTTGTACCTGATGTTAGATAGATTTGCTGCATGAGGAATACCTATTGCAGAGTTTTTGTTTTTGTTTTTGTTTTTTTTTTGTGACTTGAACAATTTTTATTATGGACATGTGGTTGCCATGGATATTTTTTAAACGAGTGTTGATTGAATGTGGCGAGGACGAACACTTTCATTTTATCTGGTAACTAGCTTGTAATGTCTTAGTAAATGGAGTATTGTTTGACAGAAGATGAGCAGTCAAAAGTTTCATGCTGCTATAGTCATATTATGCATTATTAATTAAGGATCGTCACTTGCTACTTTGGCTTCTTTGTCTCACCACATCAATTGTAGGGATGAGCATTCAGTTTTTCGGTAAGAACCGAAAACTGAATTATGTAATTTTTTGACACTAAACCGAAACCAAACAAAAGGGAGTAACTGAACTGAAAAAAATTGAATTATTTCGGTTTAGTTTCGGTTTTTTGTTAAAAAAAAAATAACCGGAATTTTGTTAGGTAGTGTTTAGCTAGTATTTGACAAAATATTATTAAAAATAAATAAATTAGGGCTTCAGATAGGATGAGAGACAAAAAATTGTGGAATTTAAAAGTAAAGTACTGTAAAAATAAAAGGTAAAAACAAAATAAATAAAGAGAAAAAAATAAAAGCCATTGAAAAATGAAAATACACTCAATATTAGGAAGATTTCAGTTATTGTCTTAACCGAAGTTTTTTTTCTCCTCACCAAACCGAACACTAAAAACCGAAATAATTGAAATAGAACACCGAAAAAAACTGAATCACCAAAAAACCGAATCGAAAAAACTAAGGTCCGGTCTGGTTTTTGGTTTGATTTGCTCACCCCTAATTACTTGGTACTTTGGGTACATAGGTTGCACATATTTTTCCTTAAACATGAACAATATCACCCATTTTACCGAATTCATCTTCTTGACCGTACCTCCTTCCTTTTCTAAAACTATCATGAACGCACTTCGTTTACGTACTTTGGTCTTAACAAAAACAGAAACCTGTTGCATGATCCACAGATTGGCAATTCATGAGATGCTTTGGCGTATCAGATCGATTTGGCCTTGTTTCTCCTCCTTTCAATAAATTAAAACAAAACGACAGCCCCAACAATTATTCCTCTATATGGCTTGTTATATAACTCATGTGTATAAAGTATTATTATATGGTTTATTAATTATTAATTAGGAATAATCTTCTTGTTTCAGCTAATATGATGCGGTCTAACTATGAAAAGTATGAATCCTTTCATGACGTATATTTTATATTAATTATTTTCTACTAATTAAGATTGATAACAATTCAGTTTGCTACAATTAATTAGACGTGACATATAAGATATAACAACTCATACATACACTCAGCGTCGATATATATTGAGTAGAATAGATGAGATAGCGATCGAACAAACGCATGTCTTGACATATATAAATCAGATGTCCACGTCTCTCAGAAATTAAAACCAAAACATATTTTTCTTAAAAAATAAAAATAATAATGATCGAGAACCAGAACCCATGAATGAAAATCTTGGAGTATGCCATCAAAACAAACAAATAAAATAAAAAGGGAAGCATGCTAGCTTTACTCTTTTTAATTGTTTTCATCAAAGTCATATTCATCGAGTTTTTCTCCTACTGGCGAAGTAAAGAATTTTAGTGATGGGGCGAAAATAAAAAATATTATATCATAAATAAAAATCTTAAAATACAATACGCACTAATATAAAAAAATTGAAAGAAATCTATTACGTAAATTAAAGCTTTGTGATGAATAGTGTTTAATATTCTTTGTTTCAAAGTCTTAGCACTTATATCTTCCACATGTACAAAACCGAAAAACCTTTCCCCTATAAAATCCTCTTTATCGATGTATCTCAAAACAATAGCCATATGCTCTTTTGAGAGAAGACATTAATTTCCTTTTGAATTCGAGAGGAACTATATAATACAGTTTGAGGAGCTTTTTCTAAAACAACATGAAGAATTTCCTTTTGACAAGTAAATATTTTTTTTTAAAAAAAATGAAGTAAGAGAGATGCAGTGTTATAAAAAATGCAAGCCCAGATTTGTGAAACAAAAACTCAATAAGTCCAAAAACAAAAAGACCCACACAAATCCATAAGTCTTAAGAACCAAAGGGCCCAAAATTGCAATAGAGAGGGCTAGAAAACTTACCAATCAACAAAATAGTCCAAACAACGGTTTCCAGAGTTTCCAACTGTACCTATAGAAAAGTCGAGATTACGGAGCTCTCTGGGAAGCAAACGCTTCAGGTTCCTAGCTCAACGGAGGAGGACGATTTACTTGCAAGGAGTTCAAAGAAGGTTAAAAAGGTAACTCAGAAAGAGGAGGAGACTGGTCTGGGAGGCCATTGGCCGAGATTGGGAGATAAACCAAGCTCATACAATGTAGGAGGTCCATCGTTTATGGATAAGCTGAAAGGGACGTGTCAGGAAGTGAATGAAATGGAGGAAGAACATGAGAAGGAGAAGGATGATCTGTCGGATGATTCTATGTCTGACGATTCTGTGGAAATCTCAGAACGTGAGAAAAAGGAAAAGGAGTGCACGATAACAGAAAATCCTTCTAGAAATTTCCCAACCTTTAGATTCTCGGCTAAAATGAAGAATAGGCTCAATAAAGCCTGGAGTAATGCAGTGGTTGTAAAGCTTCTAGGAAGGACCATCGGGTTCAGAGCACTGGAGAAACGTCTGCAAGCTATGTGGGCAAAACGAGGAATCATCACCTTGATTAATGTAGGTCATGGGTACTATGTTGTGAAGCTCACGAACAGGGAGGACTATTCTTCTGCACTCACTGGAGGCCCGTGGTTAATTTATGATCACTATCTGATTGTCAAACCGTGGGAAGCGAATTTTCGTCCTGATAATGATGTTATAGAGAAAGCTGCAGTGTGGGTTAGGATTCCAAAACTGCCGCTACAGTACTATGATGAGGAGGCTCTCACGAGGATAGGGAATCAAATAGGGAAGACATTAAAAGTTGATATGAATACTTCATGCCAACTTAGAGGGCACTTTGCTAGAATATGTGTTTTGGTTGAACTGAGCAAGCAGATGATGCAGGGATTCCTTATTGAGAATGAAGCTTTTTACATTGAATATGAAGGCCTCCACATGCTTTGCGCATGTTGTGGAGTTTATGGACACAGATTTGAAACTTGTCCTCAACGTAAGAATGTTGCGGAGGAAAAACAGGGGATGGAAGGAGAGACAAGGAAAGATGGCGAGGAACAGGGGGTTACTGATTCAACCGGAAAATGGAAAGTGGTTCAGAAAGCTAGACGACCGAGGAAGACGAAGGAGAAGAATGATGAGAATCGCACTAATCACAAGGTGGGGTCAAGGTTTGAGGTTTTGGCTGAAGTGGAAGAGATTAATGATGCTAATAATGGAGTGCAAAATGTGATTAACCAGTCCAAGGTGACAGCTATGTGGAAGCCGACAGGTCAGCTTGTGCAACGTAAGAATATTCAGGGGAGAGAGAAAATGGTGGGAACGATTACAAATGGGCAACGTAGCAGAGAGGAGGAGGCTGTCGCGAAGATAGTGGAGGGTGCAGTAACGGTTTTGGTGACAGGCGTGTGGAGAAACGTGCGAGACAAGGGTACGAGGAGCAAAAGGGTGAGATGTTGATGATAACGACAGGGGAGGAAAACGTGGATACTGATTGTATCATGGAGACGGAACGGGGGAGGTCGAATAGGGATGAAGAAATTGGGCCTTCAGGTAAAGTGATGAGAAACCGTTTGATGAGCCCTAATCATCTGGATCCAGGTGAGTCCCATTTTAAGGACATTGGGCCTGGCGAAGGGGGAGAGGGTCCGGATATAGGCTCTTTAAATAGTGAGGAAAATTGGAAGGATCCAGATGTAGATGTAAATTCATCTATGGTTCCTGAGACTCCTATCTAAGTGTGGGCCTGTTGGGCTTTCATAAAATAATAAATTATTTTTATGGATAATCTATTCTACTGGAACACAAGAGGTGCTTGTGGACAAGGCCTCTTTAGGAATTTGAAAGATAGCCTCAATGGAAATAAACCCAGCATGTTGGTCTTAGTCGATACAAAATGTCAAGATCCGTCTCGTCTCAGGTGCTTGTTGCGTTTGGGATATGATAGCATCGTAGATGTGCCAAGCGAAGGTCGATATGGGGGGATAGCGATTATATGGAATAGTTCGTTGCTCTCAGTATCGATGCTAGAGAAGGATAGACAGTTTATTCATGTGAGATGTACTGGTACAGGTATTTCTGATTTTTTGTTGACTTGTGTGTATGCTCTACCCCATTCTGGATTTCGTACTATTCTCTGGGAAAAATTGAAACTTCTAGCTGGTAGAATTAATATTCCCTGGGCTGTTTGGGGCGATTTCAACGATATTTTGTTTCAAAACAGTACGCAATGGTTTTAGGACATATTTGGTTGATCTGGGAGCATCGGGACCAAAGTTTACATGGAAAGGTCCGCGTATAAGAGGATTGTCGAGGCTTTTTGAACGATTAGATAGAGTTTACGCTAATCTAGCTCTTATATCTCAATTCTCTAATTGCTCAGTTAAGAATTTGCCAAGGACGAGATTCTCTGACCATAACCCTATCCTACTTAATCTTGGGGTGGTGGTTAAAGCCAGAAGAAATAATCCATTCCGCTTTGAGGCTATGTGGATGGCACATGATAATTTCAATAATTTTCTACAGGGGCAATGGGACTCAGATGGCGGCCTAGATATGAAGTTGGAGAATGTGAGAAAGGAAATACCTATATGGAATAAAGAAACATTTGGCATGATAGAGAGGAAAAAGAAAGAAATTCTTGCGCGATTGAATGGAATACAAAAACCATCTGCGTATCCATATTCTACATTTTTGAATAATCTGGAAATACAGTTACAGTGGGATTTGGAGGAAATGTCGAAGCTTGAGGAAATAAAATGGTTCCAGAAATCGAGGGCATAATGGATCTTGAAGGGTGATAGGAATACACGTTACTATCATATGAAGACTAAGATAAGAAAGCGACGAAACAGGGTATGCTCATTGCAGAATGATTTCAGAGTTTGGGTGGAAGATGAAGTGGAAGTAAGGGATTTGGTGGTTGAACATTTTAAACGTCTTTTTCAAGATGATGTACATCAGCAGGTGAAGCTACAGACAAAGAGTAATTTCCCCCTATTGAAGTTACTCGTTTGGAGGATTTAGCTAAAATACCTACTGATAAAGAAATCTTGGAGGCGGTCAAACGAATGGGACCATAGAAGTCTCCGGGTGTGGATGGTTTTCCACCAGTTTTATTTCAAAAAAATTGGGAATTGGTGGGTGCAGATATGTGTGCATTTGTTAAAGTTGTGTTTGGTGGGGAAGGAGATGTTGCGAATGCAAATAAGACTCTGATTTCTTTGATTCCTAAAGTCAATCAACCGTTGAGAGTTGAACACTTCAGACCTATATCTTTGTGTACAGTACAATATAAATGCATTGCTAAAATTATCTCTCAAAGGCTAAGAGGAGTTATGGAGGACTTGATTTCTCCGTTTCAATCCAGCTTCATACCGGGGAGACATATACAAGACAACATTGTGGTTGGGCAGGAAATTCTTCATAAGATGAAACAGGCTAAAGGAAAGCGTGGCATTATGACAATGAAGATCGACCTAGAGAAGGCATATGATAGACTAGAATGGTCTTTTCTTAAAACAGTGCTTGAGGAGGCTGGCTTTGATGAGAAGTTTCAGAATCTGATTATGACATGTGTGTCTAGTTCATCTTTGAATATTCTATGGAATGGTGAGCAATCCAAATTTTTCCAACCAAGAAGAGGTTTGAGGCAGGGAGATCCGATCTCGCCCTTTCTTTTTGTCCTATGCATGGACAGACTGTCACATATAATTGATGATTTGGTTAGAGCAAAAAAATGGAGGCTGGTGATTATTACAAAAGATGGACCTGCTATATCCCATCTGATGTTTGCATATGATCTCCTTCTGTTTGGAGAAGCATCAGAGGAACAGGCTAATTGTATGATGGAAGCTATCAATGATTTCTGTGAGGCTTCAGGCGAGAAGGTTAGTAGAAGCAAATCTTCAATTTTCTTTTCACCTAAAGTACATGCGGTTCTGAAAGGTAGAATAAAGAATATTGCTGGGATGAAAATAGCAAGTGAGATTGGGAAATATCTCGGTTTCCCATTGACAAGAAAGAAGAGTCGTAGAAAGACATTTCAGTATGTGATAGATCGGGTTAAAAGTAAATTAGCAACCTGGAAATCTAATTGTTTATCTATGGGGGGGAGAATTACACTAGCAAAAACGGTGATCAGCGCTGTCCCACTTTACCCTATGCAAATTTCACAGCTCCCAGTTAGTGTGTGCAAGGAAGTAGAGCGATTGCAGCGAAGGTTTATTTGGGGAAGCAGTGATTCAGCTAAAGGCTTCCATCCTATAAGCTGGGAAAGAATCACCCTACCAAAGCATTATGGGGGATTAGGTCTCAAGAGGTTGTGCTAAGTTAACAGAGCCTTTGGGGCAAAACTAACCTGGTCATTAGTGAAAGGAGATGATGGACTATGGGCGGAGGTTTTAAAGAAGAAGTATATGCACAAGGATGAGGTGTCTTTATTAAATTCCAGGAATAATGACTCGGCCCTCTGAAAGTTTATTTGTAACCAAGAGGTAGTAGTTGAAGCAGGAACAAGATGGTAGGTTAGAAATGGAGAGTCAGTGTTTTTTTTTTCACTGATGTATGGCTATTCAAATCGGAGAGGATAGAGGAAAAATGCAAAAGGCCGCTCACAGTAGAGGAGAAGGGGAGTACAATTGCAGAATGGGGAGTATCTGGGTTTTGGGATCTGTCAAGATTGGGTATAATTGTATCTGAAGAGGTAATTAGAAACCTAATTGCAGTTCTGCCACCTAGAGAAGAAGCTGGAATGGATATGATGGTTTGGAAAGGAACCACTCATGGGGGTTTTTAAGTGAAGAGTGCTTATTATATGCTGGAGAAGCCACCTGAACAGTTATATAATTGCGATTTCAAGAAGATATGGGCATGGAGGGGGGCTGAGAAGATTAGAGTTTTTCTTTGGTTGGCTTATAATAATAGGTTGCCAACAAATGAATGGCGAGGTCGATGGGCAACTAACTCACCGATGTGTCAATATTGCGAGAATGGGATAGAGGACGAAATGCACATATTTCGTGACTGCAGATATGCTCAATGGCGGACCTACATAGTATAGAAGGGGGGGCAAGTGCCCCCCCTTGAATTGGAGATTTGAGTTTTTTTTTTTTTTTTTTTTTTTTTTTTTTTTAAAAAAATAAAAATAAAATAAAAATAAAATAAAAAAATAATACATGTTTAAATGGTTGCCCACTTTTAAATGAAGTGTTTACCCTTAATACATCAAGACTGCACTTTGTAATAGTATGGGGGATGAATGGTTGAATGATTGTTTAGTGCTTTATATTGAAAAAGGATATATTTGATAACATTGATAACAAGACAATTATGATGGAATTCCAAAAAAAATAGGCTAGAAGGATGACATTATAATTATTTTTATTGTAATATACTTTTTTTTTTATTAAAATATATGTACTTAAACTTATTATTGAGTACCCACTCTTCATTTTTATTTATGTAGGCTGCGTTTTTAACCGTACTTAGCCTCATGCGTTTCTAAATGAGTTTGTAAAATATTTGTTTCTCTTATTACATCATCAGTATTCACTTGATTTCATAAATTTTTTTTTTGCTTATATTCTTTTGTTTTTTAATGCATTTAAAACTTTCCCTTTAAAAAAAAAAATCGGGGGCTCTGCCCTCGAATCCCCCACTAATTGTGCCCCCCACTTATGTATTTTTCTGGATCCGCCCCTAGATATGCTAATCAGGTATGGGTTGAACTAGTACATCTGAGATACATCACAGAGTTCTTCTCATACTCTCGTAAAGAATGGTTTTCTTTTAATCTTAATAAAGACTTAAGTAGAGACAGTAATAGGAGATGGAATTTGATTTGGGGAGTTGGGATTTGGTTTTTATGGATATGGAGAAATAATCAGGTCTTTAAAGATGAATATCAGAAACCTTTCTGTCCAACTGGGGTTATTAATCGTTCATGGAAACTATTTTCTGAAGTTCCTGAATTACAAAGTAATGATAGTGGTATACAAGATGCAATAATCAGAACATGGACCCCTCCTCCTGAGGGTTGGATCAAGTTAAACATTGATGGGGTTGTGTCTGTCAGTACTAGGAAAGCAAGATGTGGTGGTGTGGTTCGAGATCACAAAGGAAAATGGATATCAAGATTCGTACAATATTTAGGGTACTGTGACGTTCATGAAGCAGAAGAGTGGGCATTGTTATATGGATTGAAGCAAGTATGGGAGGAAGGTTTTAGAAGGATAGTTGTGGAATCAGATGCTAAGTTACTGATTGATAAACTGATACAGGGAAGGACCGATCCTAATAGCAGCAGTGTGTTCTTACTGATAAGAGGAATGCTGCATCAGAACTGGGAGGTTAATCTACAGCATGTTCATCGTGTAGGGAATGCTTTGGCAGATGCTTTGGCCAAGGAGGGTTTGTCTAAATCCTTATTTTTGAATGTATGCCCGGAAAACCTTAGGGCAGTGTTTACAAATGATTGTATGGGACTTGATCCCCTTTTAGGATTTTCTAATATATAAAGGCTTACGCCTCTCTTTTACCAAAAAAAAAAAAAAAAGTCCAAACAAGAGGGGGAAAACAACCTCTCGTCTTTAGGTTCAATTAGCAAAAGAGTCAGACATTTTCACCAAAAGAGAGGGGGTTCGATCCTAGAGTTGGTCAAGCGCCCAGGAGGTATCAGAGTCTACGAAGCAATAGTAACCCAAATTTAAGGTGAAGCGCGTGTGTACTCTTAGTCGTGAATTCGCTGCGGAATGGACTCCAAGCACCCATGTTCTTAGAGTGAGACTAACCCCTCTTCAAAAATTTATGTATCAAAACTTTGGGGGGGGGGTGAATGGGATTAGTTGTGCTTGACACGCACATAAATTAGTTATGTGCTGGATGCATGGACAAACATAAATTCTCTATGTTTTTTTAATATATATATATATATATATATTATTTTATTTTATTGGAGACCAAACGGTCCCAGGCAGGGTCAAACCCTGATGGAGACACTGGCACAAGGCCAGCCAACATGCCACTGCGCTGGCTTTTTTTAAATATTTTAGGGGGGAGCCCATTCCACCTTTGTGACTCCTAGCCTCCAACACCAACACGTGGTACTTCCTCAAATCACAGTATATTTTGCACTTTTCTTATATGACACGTCAAAATTACACAATCATCATCGAAACCTAAACTAAAGAAAAAATTACATCCTCAAATCTCAACTTTGGGGCATCTTTTTTGTTAGGAAGAAGGATAAACAATATCAACAATTAACGCGTCAAGTGCATAATAATAATCGACAAAAAAAAAGTGAATAATAACAACAACAACAATATAAATACTAAAAATCCCTATAACAAATAAGCAACAATGCAACATGTAATGATAAATTTTAGCCCTACGGAAAACATCCATCGTAAAAAAAACCGTAGGAAAAGACATTACTGACGGAATTACCCACGGAATTCTGTGGGTAATTATTACCCACGGAATTCGTAGGTAATTATTACCCACGAGAATTTGTGGGTAATTTCCGACATGATTTTTTTTTTTGGTAATTTCGTTTCTGCTATTTTTTTTGGGTAGTGTTTTGAGGTAAAAATGAGAATAAAATAATGTTGCTAAGATTTTTTTTGTTATTACCTTATTTCATTGGACCTCATAATGATTTTCCCAATCTTCTAATCTAGCCAAGATAATTTGGGAGGTTAATATAATTTTTTGTTCTTACAGTTTATTGATCTCACTTTGATTTTAGTCCTTGAAGTTTCTAAACGTGATTTTTGATTCGTTAAGAGTTTGTGTTTGGTTTGAAGGGAGAGTCTTCTTCCTTGAGTGAAAAGTTAGATATAACTTTAAATTTGCTTTGTTTTTTTCACCAAAATTCTACATCATGATCATATCTAACTTTTTCACATGAAAGAAAGAAGCTTACTTCCTCCCTCCCTCCCCTCCCCCTCCCCTCCTCCCTCCCCTCAAACCAAACATGGCCTTTATGTTTAGTCTGTTTGTAATGTTAGCTCTTATAGTTCAAAAAGAATTTATAGTATGTTTGGTTTGAAGGGAAAGAATGGAAGGAAAGACTAAACTTAGGATAGAGTTACCGTATTAAATATTAAATTTACATGCGTCTCTAGCAAAGTTAAAATTGTGGACATGAGCTGTTGAGTTGGTAAATTGACGGAAACCGGTTTCCTGTTCATCCTTGGGACGAGCAGGGGGGGGCTCGTCCGTCGGACATTTCTTTGGCGTAAATCAGAATCTAGATCTGGACGGCGAGATCTTTTTTATATTTATTTTTTAATTATTATTTTTCAATATGAAAAAATCATTTTTTGGAAAAATGTTAGTTGAGAGATTATCTTTATTTTTAATTCTTTACCTATTAATTTTTTTTATAAATAAAAAATAAAAATAAAATAAGATCTGGGCCGACGGACGAGCTCCCCAGCTCGTCCCTGATTCCGTAAATTGACTGGGTAAGCTTCGGTGAGATGAGCATATTAGAAAAACAAAAAAGGGAAAAAAAGCTTAGACACTGTTCACCTTCTCCCTCCCCAGATTTCCATTCAGCCCGCGGCATCTCCTCTGGTTCACACCTTAAAGATTTGAGAGAAAGCGTTGAAGATTGTGATCGTTACAGAGCCTCACGCATTTCACTCTGCTTTTCGCTTCATTTCACCTTCTCTCTCTCTCTCTCTCTCTCTCTTCTTCGTTTCAAAATCCTTTCCTCTGTTTTTGTTTCTCCGTTCACTTCTTCTTGTTATGCTCTATTTTTTGGCAAAAACATCCTTGCATAACCAAGATTCAAACTTCCATATCTGCGATTGTGATATCTGCTTTAGTGTTTGGTTTTTCATCTGGGTTTCTTTAGATGATTATAGAGGACCAAAAATATGATTTGGTTGATGACAATGGGACCACAACAAAGTTTCCAGTGGGTATGGGTGTTTTGGCGGTTGACGACGACCTAATTTGTCTCAAAGTGTTGAAGACTCTGCCCTTTGAATGCTAGTATGAGGGTTCGTATTTGAAACTTCTTTGTTTTTAGTATATATCAATTGTGTTCAACTACAAGTCTTTTATTTTCCTCTTAACATACTCCATCTAGTTATGCCATGTATAAAAAATATAATTCACCTGCTCACTTCGAAGTTTTGGTCACCCTATGCACAGGGACTGTTTTATTTACAGTTCGGGTCACCATATTTTTTTAATAATTTCTGCTAGCCGTTTCTGATTTATGTAGCTCTGCTCAAGTTAAAAAACAAAACAAAAAATTCAAGCGTGAACCAGCCGAGATGCTGCGAGCTGAATGGAGAGGAAAGAGAATGGATCTTGGGGAGGGAGAAGATGAACAGTATCTGAGCTTTTTTTTTTTTAAAAAAATAAAAATATATATGTTAATTTCAGCGAAGCTTATTCAGTGATCGTGCCAACTAATCAGAGCATGTCAGTAATTTATACACCGTTAGTGACATGCAAATTTAACACAGTTAACTCCACTAGAGTCTTTTAAAATAGGTAAAGGTAAAAAAAAAAATATGTACTTTATCTTCAGGAGTATCCAACATTAAGTGATTTTTTTAGGTGTAAAAATACACATGTAGTTGTAAAACATGTACAGAAACACTCACTGTTAAATGCAAAATGTTGACCGTTAGTTTGACCAAGAATGCTGAAGCTGAAGTCAGCACCAAACACACAACGCCTTCAGTGATCTTTTGCTCCACCTCGCCCTAAGTTTCCTTCATCTGATTGAGAGCGGCAGAGATCTCTAACTTTAGCAACTCTGTCCCTGGCAGAACTCCAAGCAGGAATCGGCCAAAACAAGGATACCGAACCTGCCTTCCCTCTGTTAATTGAGGCGCTCACAAAAATGCGTTGATTACAATCGAAATTGCTGATAAATTACTCAGTATCCTATAGTTTATTAAATATAAGGAAACTAATTGAGAGCTGGATCTAATTTCGAGCACTAAATTTCTCCTGCTTAAGCTCGGACTCTTGAGGAGAGTCAAGCTCAAGTAATTAAATTCTTTCCTTTTATATATATTTCAAATGCTCTTCCCAACCCTTCATTTTGTTTCATTCACCGCTAGCTATTAAGTTTCCTATTTCGTTCGCTGCTCATATATATGGCTTTCGATGAGTCTAAACTTGAAGTCGCTCAGATTTTGCTTCAATTTCCTCGGTTGATTTTGGATTCTAAGATTCGAAGCATGTTTCCTCTCAATTTGGGCTCGAATAAGCAGAGAAAGATGCGTAGGTTTTCTCCTCCTATCCGTTTAGTAGCTGGAAAACCCCTGTTTCCAAACAGTTTGCCAAATCTGATAGTGAATGCACAAAATTCCCAAGGAATGAAGAACTAATCACTCACTTCCCACAAACAAAACTCAATCTAATCATAGATTATCGCAGTCTAATAGTTATAATGTTATTTGGTAATCTCTGCCACTCTCAATTAGATGAGGAAGGAAACTAAGGGCGAGGTGGAGCAGAAGATCACTGAAGGCTTTGTGTGTTTGGTGCTAACGTCAGCTTCCATGTCAGCATTCTTGGGTCAAACTAACAGTCAACATTTTGCATTTAATAGTGAGTGTGACTTTTGCACCTCTTTTATAACCACATGTGTATTTTTACACCTAAAAACATCTTTTGGTGTTGGTAACTTACGAGAAAGCACGCGATGTGTATTTTTGCACATTTACCCTTTTAAAATTATAAAGACTAACGTTACAAACAGATCAAATTTAAAAGAATAAAACTCATATTTTAAAACTTCAAGTATCAAAACTAAATTAAGTAGCAAATTTACACTGAAAGATGTTGCTGAAGAGTAATGTTGCCTTGGAAAGTTTTCTTGTCTCAATGTTGTCCCGGAAGTTTCAAAACATAGATATTCTTTCATTTCCATTAAAAAGTTAACGGTCAACATTAGTTTTTTTTTTTAATGGAATAAGCACTGCATTCTTATGTTTTAACTTCTTAACAGGCAACATTGAGAAAAAAAAAAAAAAAAAACTTTCAGAGTAAGAGTGCTTCTTTTTTGTTGTTGATAGAATGCAATATTGCTTCTAGGCCTACACTTCCGGGATAGATTTACTACTTAAGCCAAACTAAATTGAGAGTACCTAATTTGGGCCTGTATGTAGCAACTAGTTCAAGCATCCTTTATGTTGTGGGCTTATAAAACCATAATAGGGCCCAATATAAAGATGGCGTGAAAGCCCAAGTAGTGGGGATCCAATAAAAGGGAAAAGGGAAGAGACATAAATAGGAGGAGAAGGATGATGATGGCGGCAAACCGTAACAACCAAGCAAAACCATGTCCTGCTTGAAATCTGGCAATCCTTATGAAAAGTAGAAACCCGATGATTACATTTGTTGTTCTTCCCCGATACGTTGAATATGCAAGGGCCTTTATAATCCAAATACTAAGATCGCTTTTTACTCTAAATATGTCAACATAATGAACCTGACCTTTCACTCTTTTTTATTGAAAAAACGACACCAAAGTCTTTATCAAGTGAAAGAATAATCATTAACAAGTGGAGGAACTATATATCACTGACAAATTTTGAGACTTTTCTGATATAATTTTCCTTAATTGGAATGTTAATGTGATTTTCCCTTTTTCATTTAACAAACATCTCTCTCTTTTCCCACGTTACAGTATACTCGATTGTGGCTATTTAAGATTTGAGGCTTTAGAGATGCAAACACAGATTGTGTAAAGCTAGGTCAAAGGCACCGGCAAGAACAATAACAGAGTCTCTCTTGTAAAACGCCATGGATATGGTGAGTTTCAAGATTGGTCGTCCTAAGAGTGTAACGAGTAATAGTGAAAATGGCTTCTCTGCTTTGAGCATCAGAGCTTCCCAAGAAGATGATGAAGCAGACTCTGGAAATCATGTCCGTCTCAAATCTCCTGGATGGTTTTCTGAGTTTTCTTCAATCTGGCCAGGTGGGATTATATATATAATCACTTTCCAATTTTCCTACGCTTCCAGGTTGATATTAAATACAGAAACGTTTTGGAAAATAAAATCCTACATATGTGTAGCATAGAAAATAAGAAAAGTACTTCTTCGTTTGATCTTTAATTACTAGTTTAAGAGAGATAAATAATATAAGAACTAGTTTGGAAGGGAATTTAGGTTTTAAGTATAAACCCTCCATCTCTTTAAATTAATTTGCGGACTTATAAACTAATATATAATCTAATGACATACAAAACTATTTTTGAGAAATCATGTCATATATGGTATAGTTAAAAAAATATTTAATCTCTTTAATCTTCTCAAATTAAATAAAAAGAATTTACATTTAGGAGGGAAGGTAATTTTTTTTTTTTTTGATACACCAAACATCAGATCACATATATAAGAGGCACTTAATGAATGAATTTTTTGGTGAATTCCGAGACTCGACCCACTTAACATTCATTTCATTTTCATTTCCTAATTAGATCCGCAAGTAATTGTATATTAAGTGAAGAAGAATTTTATGGAGTAAATAATTTATCATTAATTGGTGCTTTGTGAGAATAAAAAATAATCAATTTTAAATTGATAGTAATTAATCAAAGTTAATTCATCAAAAAATCATCATTCATGATGCATTCTTGAATTTTACGTTAATTTGTTTCTACATTAATTTTAACCATTTATTTATTATCCTTTTTACCCTTTCTTGATATACGTACACGAACCGTCCCTTTCTTTAACGTGCGACACGTTAAAGAATGACACTTTCTTCTTTATTACTAGTATATTCAAAAGTTAATCACAAGATCAGGCTACTTTATTTTTCAAGATTGTTTGTTTCTAGCTTATCCCATCGAAAAAAAAAGAAGGAATAATAAAAAATCAAGAACAAAAGTTTCGTGCTCTAGAATATATCTGCATGATTGGAGGCGATCTTGCTTTTTAAGGTGAAATTTTCCATAAAGCTGATGGAAATATGTTGCAGGGCAAGCACACTTTTTGAAGGTTGAAAATATTTTGTTCCAAGGCAAGTCTCAGTACCAATCTATGCTGGTATTTCAGGTGATACTAATATATATATAGCTCTCACTTGGCATACTACACACACACACATTTTCTGTTTTAAAAATTATTAAATACATTTCAATTAGGGGCAGTCATTAGTTTAGAAATAAATTACACCAACTTTATGTAGTTAAAGTTTTGAGACTAAACTTTTTCAAAAATTACATTAGCTGGCTAGGTTACACTTCAAATCATTAGTGAGGCTGTATTATACAACAATATGTCTTTTATGTAGTTGTATTTATCGTCATAATTTAAGTTCAAGCCTTTTCTTCTGGTATTGTTTTTGAATATATGGCAGTCAGCAAGCTATGGGAAAGTATTTGTGTTGGACGGAGATCTGCAACTGACAGAGAAAGACGAATGTTCATACCAAGAGATGATCACTCATCTTCCTCTCTGCTCTATCCCTAACCCAAAAAAGGTTCCACTCACACACAGCGATTATCCACATTTATACCATCAGAAACATGAAATTAAATCATCATCAATTTCAGGTGCTGCTTATAGGAGGGGGAGATGGTGGCATCCTCAGAGAAATTTCGCGCCACTCCTCTTTGGAGGAAATCGACATCTGTGAAATAGACACTATGCTTATTGATGTAAGCCAATTACTATAGTAATTATTAAATTCTAAAAATATACATACATATGTATGAATATAATTTTACGTTGTTTGAAAGGTGTACAAAGAATATTTCCCAAATGTAGCTGTTGGATACAAGGACTCTCGAGTGAAGCTTCATGTCATAGATGGTATGTGTGTGTTTATTAGTTAGTTTCTTGTACTGTGCTCAATATATAGACACGATGCATGGGTGATATATTGTTGGTTAACTTTGGTTTGGTGTTATAAAACTTGAATTTGTGCATGCAGGAACTTTGTATCTGAAATCTGTTGAAAGAGGCACGTACGATGCAATAATTGTAGATGCCTTCGACCCTATAAGTATATACTCTAACTGTTTCTTTGATATACTCTCATGTATACCGATCGATACAACCACTTTGAAGTTGAAATAGCTATTTTTATTACTTTTGGCTTTTTTTATTTTTCATATTTCAACCTTCTGAATTTGACTTTTAAATATATCATCTAAATAAGTTTATATCAAACTGATTTTTAAATAGGGTTAAGAGACAATTTAGTCCGAAAGTGTAAAAAAGATAGCAATTTTACCACGATCATTATCTAATTAATTTTGGTAGTTAGTTGACCAAATATATCTTTGGCTTGATCATTCATATGTCATTTTTGTTAAGGTGCAAATTTCTTTTCAAGAAGTTAGAAATCTAACCTTGAAAAAAAGAAAAAAGAAATAGATGACACATGGACTTCTATGGAAAATTTACATCGTAACAAAAATGACGTGAATGACATATAGACTGATATCTTAGCATATTTAGCCAATTAACGATCAAAGTTAACCTGGATAATCGTCAGGTTTAAATTGCCCCTTAACCCTTTTATATAATTGTCTATCCAATTATGAATTACAGTACACTAATTCACACTTACCCCAACTTATAATGATGAGTTAGAATAAAAGTCACTTTTGCCAACTTATGCATGCAGGGGGAGATCATGAGCTGTTGGAATCAGAGTTTATGGAAGTGGCAGCAAGGGCTTTAAGAGGAGGAGGAGTTATGTGCATTCAAGCAGAGAGCTTATGGTGTGGTTCACTGGACATTCAGAAGCTTTTCTCCAAATGCCGCCAAATTTTCAAAGGCTCCATCGATTATGCTTGGACCACTGTTCCTTCTTATCCAAGGCAAGCATTTTCATTAACCTTCCCAATCATATATTCTGACCAAATCATTTTCATCTCCATCTCTCTATTCATAACATTGTCTCCCCCAAAAATACTTGAGCTTCCTCTAGTTATTATTGCATTCCCTCCTGTCCCTATTATAGGGCGCCTTCTGAAACAATCAGTCATTCTCAGTAATTGATTTAACAGATCGAATCTATACATATCTCCCAATCTCTTTATTACCTGAGCAAGTAGTGTTTTCAATGATATATTCAATACATGTCGATGGTTGAAATGAAGGCTAAACAAGGAGTTACTGATTAAATTACTTGCAGTGGGGTGATAGGGTTCTTGCTATGTTCCACAGAAGGCCCATACGTGGACTTCAGATGTCCCACAAACCCTATCGATCCAAGTAGCTATGGCATATCCAAGCAACCTTTGAAGTTCTACAACTCTGAGGTACCTAATCATCATCAAATCCTAGATCATTAATTAATTACCACAAATAATCAACCCCTTTTCATTGATTTACGATATTCTTTAATTTCAGGTTCATTCAGCTTCGTTTTGCTTACCATCTTTTGCGAGAAAGGCCACCAGCAGCATGATGAAGCCCAAGAACAGTACTTAAGGAAAGAGACAAATTAAGCGTACGTATTCAACATGTGCCGACAACAATACATGCTAATTCCGACAATAATCTTGGTCAAGTGAGATGTCATCCATGTGTCTGGATTCTCAACAAATTTTGCACTTTTCCTGTACCCCCAAATTTTGTGTTTTTTTTTTTGGCTTCAAAAACACTACTTCTCTCAAATTCTTTGCTTATACAATTTCCATTAAGTAAATCATTGCAAGGAATATTGATTAATCATCTTTCATGCCGACCGGACAGTAGTAATCACATCCTATATATGAATCTCATTGCCTAGCTAAAGACACTGTTTAATCTTATGAAAGTAACCCAAGTTTAATTTGTTCCAGCTGGCCGTGGTTAGGGACCTGGCGAGCTTAATGAAGTATTTAGGAGATTGTTTATGAGTTTATGAATCAATTAGTTTTTATATATTCTACTCAGAGATCAAGTTCTTTAAAATAAAATATATGAAACAATGAATGAAATGCTATGGGGGACAAACATTAGAGAGCCTAATAACCACATCCGATCCATATAGGAACCTGATTGAAGAAACCAGAAAGCTTCTATATGCTGATTGGTCGATGGAGGTAAGACATGCTCATAGGGAAATATTATTGTGCGTGGATAAGCACTTTACAGGAGAGGCCATTTCGATGATCCTCATATGCTTTCTTTCCAAAAGTGTAAGAGTGTTGTTATTCAGAGTTTTGGACTGACATGTATTTTGCTAGGAGGGGTCTTCCCCAAGTAGGTAATATTGTCTAATAGGGTTTAAATTCAAGCTATGCTTGCCATATGTATGCCCAAAAAAAAAGAAAAAAAAAAAAGAGCATAATAACCAACAATATATTATATTAATCCGGAATCTGAGCTCTACATGTATTGTACTATCAAAAAATATTTAAGAATCGCAACATTTATTTTATTCAACACTTTTCGATCTTGAACTTGAAGTGTGAAACGAAAAGGGATGCTGTTAAGTATCTATATTTTTAATAAGATTTGTTCTGTTGATTTCGTCTCCCAAGTCAAGTTCGACTGCATTGACCTAGAAATTGTGAAAAAAAAAAGAGAGACAGAAAAGGGTTTGCTTTGAAGATGCCAATTGAAAAGGAATAATCCTTCGAATGTCCAAGGAAAAGGTTGTTAGGATTTGTTATGATAAAAAAAATATCAGTTCAACCTACCAGATCATATTTTGGAATGTGTGAAGATTTTTTTTTTTTTTTTTTTTTTTTTATCTTAAAGAAAACAAGTAAATTAATTTTAATTATTTTAATAAGCTGATTATATCTTCTTTTCTTATAATTCTTTTGAAGCACATTTAGTAAAAATATTGATTTTTTATTTTAAAGTGTAATTTTTTCATGATTTTAAAATTTTTAATCATTGGACTTTTATAAATAGCTCTAATTATAATAAAACTTGTTATCATCAACTTTCTTGTTGTTGGATGAACATATTACTTTGTACTGGAGTATCTTAGTTTTTTCTATGCGCCATTATTTCGAAACTGTATATGATTACTATTTACTCACGCACCTTTATTTAAAGGGTCAAGGGTCAAATTTTGGAATTTTTACCAAAAGGCAATTTTGTCCTGAGAGTTTTAAAAATTGAGCAATTTTTTCCTAACCGTTATTTCAATTAATTTTGATTGTTAATTAAAGAAATATGTTGAGCTCACACGTTATTCACGCGTCATTTTTGTTAAGATTCAAATTTGCCTCAAAAATCTTATATCTAACTTTAAAAAAATGAAGTAGATGACGAATCCGGCGCAAAATGCCCTTAACCCTTATTTTAAAAAAGAACAAAAAATTCTTGACCAAGGTGAATTGGTGCGGCATAGAAGTTTGGCAGTGATCTAAATTTAAACTCCTGTTTTTTTTTTTTGGCCAACAAAACTCTTTTAATTAATGTGATAAAAAAATAATGTGTGCTGTGTTTTTAACTCTCTTACCTGCATATTTTTAAGGTCTTTATTTTATATTGTAACTTTTATTAATAATTTTCAAAAATATACTATTTTATTTCCTGGCTTAATTTGAGAGCACATAAAAAATGACTTAAAATCGTATGTATTAACATTGGCGTGTGTGTGTGTGTTTACAGAAGAGTAAAAAGTGTAACTTCTAATATAAAATGCATGTTCCGAATATTTGGTTATTATGGTAAGTTGTCCTTTTACTTTTAGTGAGCAAAAGATAATAAGAAAACAAAGTGAGTGGCATTTTTTGACTAACGAATTGGACATCTTTTTATAAAGAAAGAATTAAAGCCTAAATTTCAAAGTTGATACTCGCATAGACGTTCATAACTATTTAATCTTTAATTTTATTGTAACCACTCTATCTGCTTCTTCCTTTTTTGAGACTAGGTTTCAATGAAAAGAAAAATTAAGGACCTTGTTATAATAAATAATTCCTTTTCTATTATGGGCTTATACTTAAATTACCGCTTCTTAACTTGAATGAAGGGAAATGTTGCTTCGCACATTTGTGCGTTTCCTCTTCACTGGGGAATTGACATGAATTATGGTAAAGATACAAGTTTATCATCAAACTCTTTGTCAATTTTTTTTTTTTTTTCAAACAAATGTATCCAAAAATATGAAATATTTTGGGGTTCAGGAGAAGACTCCACTGAGGAAAATCCTGGACCCAACAGAGACTCCATTTCCTGTTATAGTTGAACCAGAAGCGAAAAGGCTCTGTTAACAGAAGAAAGGGGATCCACTAGCATAATTTGAGATTTAATAATGCTTTAGAGCATCGATCATTCACGTACTGCTCTTCTTTACTGTGACAACCAATCGGCTGATCCACAGCTATATTGCCTATTGGTTTTAATATCTGTCTAGTGTTTTCACACCCCCCCCAAAAAAAAAAAAAAAGATCCGTATAATGTTATTTCTCATCTTTAGAGGGTGCAAATTTACCTTGCATGACTATGAAACAAATTGGAAACTAACTAACATGTTATGAACAGTTACCCCAGTGATGCAACGATGGCATGGAGGAGTGCAACTGCAAGAGAACAGAATGAGAATCAGGTACTGAAATTCAAATTACTTGGAATGAATCTACAGCCAGATCAAACAATGCTTCAATATTTGTAATATAGAAGAAGGTATTGAATATTGATAGAATTTCAGATTCCAAGCAAGTAATCCAGACAGAGATCAAAATAAAGTACACAAGTATGGAACATTTAAACAAAAGCACAGAAATTACCGTAAGGATTAAACAACTGATGCGTGATTGTACAAGTTCTAACTTGAAAGTCATCACACTGACCAAGATTCAAACGTTTGTTGAAATAATATCACTGTCCCGAACCTTGTTGTAGGGAGAAGAATGATTAAATTATTTAATTGTTGAATGAAAGCCTCAGTTTCTATTATACATATCACAGTGACTAAAGCAGAGAAAAATCTAGGAAAGAATAAGATACAGTTAAAGAGGAATTTGATCTGTGTGAAGATCATTTGGGTGCATGGACATTATACACAAACCGTGAGGTAGGAAGAAAAATGTGGCTAAAAAAACTATAACACCAAGATCAGCCTCTTCCCCAACTGCAGGACGACGAGGATTGGTCATGTATATTTGAATTGCACACCATAAACAGTATAAGCAGGCTATAAACAGGATGAGTAGCAGTGATTGATGCGACTTTTTCACAAAGGAGTTTGATGAATTTCCTCTGCATGGTCTTCAAAGGCAAAGAAAATGTCAACACCACAATATACAACTTGATGTTTAACACGGAACATTGTATAAACAGGCACCTGTTGATGTAAAAAAAGCCACCATACAAGCACGTGCATAAAAAGGAAATCGCAACAACAGCATCTGGGTTAATTGGTGCTCGGCTTTCCCACCAGCCCGTGCTCAAAATCCAAGTATACACAGTTGAGTGCCCATTCTCCTACATGGTTTTGAATAGAACTGAATGAATTTTGAGGATAAATCACAACACAGTTTGGACACCACTAGATAGCTCGCTAAGCAGTAAAAGTGTAAAACTCAGCAGAACTCCAATTCTTGTTATAGTTTGCGTCGGAATAAAAGCCATCAACCAATAGCTTAGTATATTTGTATATGGAAGGGATCAAGAACATATACTTTCAATTTAAAATCAAGATAATCAGTAGTGAATATAAATGATGGCCAAAAAATAGTAACAAATTAGAGGGGGTCTAATGGACACTCAAACAGGACAGAAAACTTTCCTTCAAAATCTAACTTTTGAGGTGAGAGACATATCTTATATAAGCATCTTATAGAACAATCCATGCAACCCGATATGGAATCTAGGGATTCTCTACTACCTTGGTCCATATCAGGAACAAATATGAATATCTAATGAGAGACAATGGAGGACTTGAGACTTGAGAGTAAGACATTATGAAATGTTGTTTGCTGGAGTTGATGAGAATAGTAATTACTCAAAGTTGTTTGCTGGAGTCTTTCTCATGGTCTATTGGGGTATCTAGTTGTATGTGGAGTACCAATTGTAATTAGTAAGTGGTATCTATGGATGGCTTCCAGTGGCTTGTGTTTATTATCTTCAGCTGCTGATGCAGAGAAGGTGCAGTTCCCAAATTTATTCAGGATTTTTTGTTACTAACCAGGTGTGACAAATACAGAAAACAATAGGCAGTGTAGATAGAACTTAATCACTCGAAAAATATCACATTTACAATTTTCAACAGTTAAAGGGTGGCAGTTCTTGATATGAACCTGAGCTCCACCAACTCTGCGTCTGACACCAAATAATGACTATGATTGTATGATGTAATTTTAGGAGGGCTCACAAGGTTGCACATTGGAATGATAGCCATTGCACGTGTAACTCCCAATCAAGGCCAAAATTGATTACAAAGAATATCAATTCGCTTATGTCATCAGTGAATGAGAACCATATCATTTGATTCACTTAACATCAATCAAGATACAACTCAAAGTTTATTAGAACAATCATAGATCAAAGGAAGCCCCCACGTAGTGGATAAGGCTTTGTTAATCAAAGGAAGCAATAGTAGATATGAGACTGATCCAATACGCACCTCAAATAAATGATCCAGGAAGAAGTGACTAAAAGAGCCAGCAGATATCAACAAGAAGCATTGCCTCCGTGTAAGCGGCACCTGAACCATATATAAAGTGGATGCATTCATTTCAAGCATTCAAGAAACAAACAAAAAAGAAATATAGGCAAGGTTTGTTCAAGAGAAAACCAGAGGGACTTGACAATCAAATTTGTAGACAAGAAGTTTCTCCCCCATATAGCATGCATTTGCTGTCCCAATCATTCTAACTCCAATATAACAAGCTAAGTCAACATGTTTGAGATCCCACCCATGATTGAAAACAGAAATATCAAAGTAACTCAGGGAAATTTGAGGCAGAGCAATAAGTTCATGTATTTAAAATCAACTACAATACCGAACCAACTGTGATTTGTGAAGTGAGTGAGTGAGTGACTGACCCTGGGGGCAGAATCAAGAAGCTGACGATGAAGAAGAAGCTTGGAAATCCAAGAGTAGAGAAAAGAGAGAGGAAGTCCCAAGATAAGAATGTAAAAGAGGGGATGGTGGATGAGATCGGGAAGGCGGGAAGCAAAGGAATCAGCAGAATTATCAGTGAAGGAAGCGAGCCATTCGGAGAAGGAACCAATATCGGGACCGAAGAAGGCGTTGATAGCGTACGTGAGAGTATGGTGGGGGCTGAATCTGCCATGGGTGACCGCCGTGAGAGCCACGCCTGAGCCCATCGCGTACATCATGTGAGGACCAGGACCTGGCATGGCGGCGATTTGACCAAAGCCACTCAATTATCGCTCTCAGAGGGGATCAAAGTTGCAGGCAAGCGAGGGAGGAGCTCGGTTGAAATGGTAGGTGGTAGGGTCAAGCAGTCCAAGCAGTCAGGTTCACATTTGGTGTATTATTTTACATGTACATTCGCATACCTTATTTTTAACTTATAATCTATTTATTTATAAGTATAAGTTAGCCAAATAAGATTTTACATGAACTTTTTATAATTATAAGAGTTTATTTTATAATGAAAAAAAAAAGAGCTTAAAAATAAGCTCCTCATATGAGCTTATTTTTAAGATCTTTTTTTATAAGCTCTTTTTTTAAAAAAAAAAAAAAAGAAGAGAGAGAACCCATAATCTCTTGATTGAATATTACTGTCACTACGTGCCATCACCTCCGCCGCCGCCGCCGCCGCCGCCACCGCCGCTGCAGCCACCACCACACCGCCGCCGCTGCCGCCACCACCGCCGCCGCCACCACTTTTTATTATAATATACCTTTTATGATAATTTTTATTAGAAAAAATGCTTATGACAATTTTTTTTTTCAAACACTTATTTTTAATTTCAATTTTTAAGTAAATTTTAAATTAAAAAATTTATATAATCATTAAATATTTTTAAACTTTTTTTTAAAAAGCTTTTTTTTTTTTTTAGGTTTAAAAGTTTTTTAAAAATTTAAAAATAAGAGGATCCAAACAGATTTCACAATTAGAAGGATTAGGAGGATGAGATTTTTTATTTATTTTAATTCTTATATATATTTTATTTATTTAAATTAAATTATATGTTACATACTAAAATATTTTTTTGTCTAGTATTTTAAATTAATTAATTTATAGTCCCGCATTCATAAATATTTTTCCTCTAACACTGGTATTCTAAAAATTGACTAATTTAAGAGACTGGTTGTAAAAAATATTTAGGGATCGAAAGATATAATTTAATCTAAATAAATAAAATATATATATATAAAATCTCAACCTCTAATTAAAAGGAGAAATATGCAACAAACATGTATAATAATAATAATATTTTAAAAAAAAAAAAAAAAAAAACACACCAAACGTGGATTCGGCCAAGCAGGGTTGATTTACGATATTGGTTTAGTTTCCTTAATAGAGATATTGTACGTTAATGTTTATGAAAAGTAATAAATGAACTCAGATCATAACATAATATAGTAATAGATCTGGGCTTATGAGAATTTGATTAACAATAATTGCTTCGGTCCAAGATGAGCAGATGACCAGAAGCTCCCTTTGCTAACCATTAACTTCTTTATATCATAGTTAATTAAATTCATCTTATCTTGTATCCATATGTAAATAATGCATCCGTAATCCGTTTAATAAAAGAGCAAAATGTTTGAGTAAGAATAATATTGCCTTGTATCTTTAATATAAGAGCTGATTGATTTTTTTTTAAGAGATTAAGAAAGGTAAATAATAATATCATATATTGTGCATCATTCAATTATTTATTAGTTTATAAGTTAAGTAAATAAGTTTGGAGAAAAATAATATATATAAATACTTTAGTGTAATTTAATTAACTTCCTTAATCTCTATAAAAAAAAAATCAGTTCTCTCTGATATTAAAGACCAAAAGTAGTAAATAAAACAGAAGTTTTTTTAAAAAAAGTTATTATTTAATCACTGGTATAATATTATTTCTGAGTGCCGAACACCAAGTTTTACCTTGCTGTTTCCGTTTCTCTACAAGTGTTTTACTGCTTACTTGATTGGGTCATATTGAAGTTATTGGGTTATTAGTTACTCACATTCATATGGAATTGAACCCATAACTCCTTATATATTTGGAGGGAAGGAAAATAAGAAGGAAGGAAAAGGAATACTAGGTTTGAAAATTTTCAAAAATGATTAAAAAAAAATACAATTTTTGAAAATTTTCTCTCCTTTTTTTTTTTCCCTTCTCTAATTTTCTGTCCATCCAAAACATAGGGTAAAACTTCTCCTCCTTTTTTTTGGTCAAAGAAACATAGGGCAAGACTCAATATTATATCATGTTACATCAGGTTCTAAATGCATGGGTTCTAAAATATGTGGATCACAGCTGCGTTTATCGTGGGGCCGAGCCACATGAAAACTTGGGCCTATGGATAGATGAGCCTCATGTCGCTTGGTTGTATAAGAGAAAAATCACTCAAGTCGCAGACAACAAAATCTTACTTGGAAAATCTAGAAAAAGTGAGCTCTGTGAACGCTGCTCTCGTTCTCTCTGGTAAAAACAAGCAACTTCATCCTTCTTCCACGGAAGAGGAAGACCTTTTAGCTTGTAGCTCCAAAAAGATTAAGAATGGGAAGACACCATTGGAAGGAAACATGGAAGGTCACTGGCCTAAGTTGGGTGGGAAGGAGTCGATCTTTTCGAAAGGAAGCACATAAGGTGGACCAACGACTAGATAGAGAACATGGAAATTGTTGATGACATCGAATCGGATGACTCTATGTCCGACAACGATGAACACCCTTGTGAGACTATTGAAAACCCACAGAGGAACTTTCCTACTTTTGTTTTATCTGAGAAGATGAAGAAGAGAATGTTTAGGGCTTGGCAAAACTCTGTTATAATCAAGTTGCTAGGGAGGAATATCGAGTACAAGACACTAGAAGCAAGAATTCAATCGTTATGGGCTGAGCATGGAATAATCAAACTGATCAATATAGGGCATGGTTTTTACGTAGTCAAAATGTCCAACAAAGATTATTATAATCATGCTCTCACTGGAGGACCTTGGTTGCTTTACGATCACTATTTGATTGTTAGACCATGGGAGCCTCGTTTTAACTTTGCGCGTGCAAAAATTGACAAGGTGGCAATTTGGATACGGTTTCTAGGTATTTTCCTGAAATATTATGACAAGGAGGCACTTTCGTTCATCGAAGATAGAATTGGTGAAACGGTTAAAGTTGATATTAACACCTCTTGTCAACTAAGAGGCCATTATGTGTGACTCTGTGTTTTGGTTTATTTAACCAAGCAGCTCATGTCGAGATTTACGGAGGATGAAGAAAGCTATTGCATCGAATATGAAGGCCTACATTTACTTTGTTCTAATTGTGGTTTTTATGGTCACCGCCATGAAACCTGCACTCTTCAGAAAAAATAGAGTGAAGACGTGGATGGTCACCATTAACCAATGACAATGGATCAAACGGAAAAGATGGAAGGGGAAGGCAGAGAGAAGCAAGTTAATGGAACGGTTGAAGGAGCTCATTGGAAGGTTGTCCAGAAGTTACGCCGACCACGCTGAAATAAAGGGAAGCAGGGGGAACGATACAAAGGGCCACAACCAAGATCTTGTTTTTCCATTCTTGCCGTTGAAGAAAATGAGGTACAACAACAAGAATGGCAAAGCTACATGAGGTTCCATTGCAGGATACAACCATGTTACCTCGGACAATTTCGAAGCGTACTACCAAGGTACGAACTAACACGGTCGAGAAAGCATGGACAAAGGGATGAAAGGTGGTTATGGCTACAATGGAAAAAGTAAAACATGATATTATCAAGCCCCAACCTATGAGAGATAGACGCGTGGATAAGTGACTAAGGGACCCACAAGAGTTGAAAACAATTGAGGAAAAATATTCCCTTAGCAGATAATGAACAAATGGAGTTTGGTCTGGAGCTGGATAGCCCAATGATCTACGAAACCAATGAGTGTGTTCAAAATTATGAAGTCTTGGTACCTGCTACCCAGATATCTATCAGTAATTGAGGGCCCTATTTTTTCCAAAAAAAAAAAATTATGGATCATATCCTTTATTGGAATATTAGAGGGGCCTGTGGCAAAAGTCATTTTAGAAATTTAAATGTGCTTTGTGATAGGCCAAGGCACAACTTAATTGTTTTAACTAAGACACGTACGGATGATGCTCACGTTTTAAGGGGTTGGGCTCACTTGGCTATGACTCGTTCTGGATCATCCCTAGTGTGGGTCGGTTTGGTGGGTTAGCCGTTGCCTAGAAAAGTACCTGCCTGACAGTGAATATCGTTGAGGAAAATAGGCAATCCTTCTACCTTCATTGTCAAATTCCCCAAATGCCAACCCTATATCTTACTCCGGTATACTCCATTCCTAATTCAAACTGGAGATCGACTTTTTAGGATAATCTCATCCGACTGTCAAAGGGAATCTCCGATCCATGGTGTGTAATTGGAGATTTCAGTGATATTCTCTCCATAGATGAGCGTATTGGAGATCGCATTGGAAGATCTAATCGGATGCAATGGTTTAGTATTCACCTAATGAATGTAATTTGACGGACATGGGTTCGGTTGGACCTAAAATGACATGGAGAGAACCTCGAATCGCCAGTTGCTCACGTCTCTACAAGCGATTAGACAGGGTTTTAGCGAACAACGATCTCTTAAGCCAACTGTCGAATTCCTTTGTCAAGTTACTTCTTAAAACTAACATTTCCTATCACAATCCTCTCTTATTATCCGTTGGAATTAGACAGACTGCTACTTGCTACAAAAATTCGTTCCATTTTGAGGCCATGTGGATGGCTCATGAATCATTTAAAGAGCTTCTCAATAGCTCATGGTCTGATAATGCTAATTTAGTTGCTAGTCTAGTCAATTTTAAAAACAATATTGCAGGATGGAACAAGGAAGTTTTTACACTGGTAGAAAGAAAGAAAGGTCAATTACTTGCTCGTCTCAACGGAATTCAGAGATCACGTGCATACCCCTTTTCAAATTTTCTGTGTAACTTGGAACTACAACTTTAGCAGGAACTAGAAGAAGTGCTTAAAGCAGAGGAGGTCAAATGGTTCCAAGTGTCTAGATCGATTTGGATCTCTAAGGGTGATAGAAACACACAATTTTATAACTTAAAGACCAATTTGAGAAGGAAAAAGAATAGAGTTATATCTCTACGCAACAACAACGGTCAGTGGATTGATCAAGAAAATACAATTAAACAAATGGTACTATCATACTTCAAAATTCTATTCCAAGAAGATTCTACTCCAGGCGTGGATCTACAGTCTGTTATTACCTACCCAGCATTGGATTCTATGACTTTTAATAGCTTGGGGGGAGTACTTAATGATGATGAGATCAAGGCTGCGCTTTTTGCAATAGGGCATTTTAAATCTCTGGGAGAGGATGGTTTTTCCCCAGTATTTTACCAAGCTAATTGGGAAATAGTTGGCTTATCTGCATGCCAATTTTTCAAGAACGTCTTTACCGGCGATGCATCAATAAGCGAAGCTAATAGAACATTGTTAGCTTTGATTCCAAAACGTGACAATCCAGATTGTAAGCCACTTCCGGCCTATTTCCCTATGTACGGTCCATTACAAAGTTGTTACTAAAGTACTCACTAGCATATTAAAGGGGATCATGAATGGGATTGTTTCCCCCTATCAAGTACCTTTCATTAAAGGTAGGAGTATCCAGGACAATATCATCATAGGTCAAGAGGTTCTACATACGATGAAAAGGAATAAAGTGTTAACGGCCTTAAAGATAGACTTGGAAAAGGGATACAACAGACTCAGCTAGAATTTCCTGAAACAAGTGCTTACAAAGGTGGGTTTTGAAGCTAATCTGGTTAACCTTATTCTGGACTGTGTTTCATTAGTGAGCTATAATGTTCTTTGGAATGGTAAGAAAATGTAATACTTTGCTCCCAAAAGAGGCATACGACAAGGTGACCCTATATCACCTTACTTATTTGTCATATGTATTGATTACTTGTCTCATCTCATCATTAAGGAGGTTAAAAGAACCAACTGGAAACCTGTAAAAATTTTCAGATCAAGCCCTGAGATCTCACACTTGATGTTCGCAGTGATCTCTTATTGTTTGGGGAAGTTCTGTGAAGCAAGCACATTGTATTATGTCTGTTCTAGAAAAATTTTGCAAGGCATCAAGGGAAAGGTCAGCAATGAGAAATCATCCGTCATTTTCTCACTAAGGGTTCCTGAGGCTACTAAAAGAAGAATCCAAGCTATAACCAAGATGAAGATCACAAGCGACATTGGCAAATACCTAGGCTTTCCCTTGCCCCATAGTAGGAAGCCGAAAGAATCATTCCAGTATATCATTGACCGTGTCAACTCCAAGCTAGCATCTTGGAAAGCTAAATCCATATCCATGGCGGGACGAATAACACTGGCTAAGTCTATTATCAGTTCAGTACCGTTATTCCCTATGCAAGTGTCGCAGCTTCCGTTATGTATCAGTATGGAAATAGAAAGATTACAATGTAATTTTATCTGGGGGAAATCAAAAGCTCACGGTTTCCATAATCTGAGTTGGAATTCTCTTCTGCAACCTAAACATCATGGGGGCCTTGGATGTAAAGATCTCTCAATAATGAATTAAGCTTTTGGTTGTAAATTGGCTTGTCATTTAGTAATAGGCACTAACAACTTATGGACCAAGGTTATTTTTCATAAATATATGTAGATGCGAGCACAATATTTTTGAGTTTAAATATGGAGATTCATCTTTGTGGCGTTTTATCTGTAACCAGAGACACTTTATTGAAGATGAAACAACTTGGCAAATTAGAAATGAGAGGTTTTTTAGTTTCTTTAATGACCTATGGCTTTTCCAAGGGAAGAGAATAAGGGATATGTGTTTAAGGACACTTTCCGATGAAGAGAGGTTGAGTTCTATCTCTGAATGGATTATTGATAGGAGCTGGAATTTTCCAAAACTACATTCCATTGTGTCCCAGGAGGTGCTTTGAAGACTACTGGCTATACACCCTCCAATCTCGGAAGCAGGGGAAGATGTTATAAAGTGGAGTGGTACTCATACTGGCTTGTTCACAGTGAGATCTGCATATTTCCAAATTGAACCTCAAGCAACAACCTTTTCCACCCTTGCTACAAGCTAATCTGGAAATGGCAAGGGGTAGAGCGTATCAGGGTGTTCATGTGGCTGGCTTGTCAAAATAGACTACCCACTAATGAGTGGAGGATTCGATGGTCCGCTTCTTCTCCTACATGTGGATTATGTAACTCACAGGTGGAAAGCCTCTCTCATACTCTACGTGACTGTGAGTATGCAAGGTGTATGTGGATCAACTTGGTTCACCCTCATCATTACCCTTCATTTTTTAGAAAAACCTTTCATAATTGGTTCCAGATGAATCTCAAAATGGATTTAGGCAGGTCTTACTATGGTAGTTGGAATCTAGTCTTCGGGGTTGCAATTTGGAAATTATGGAACTGGAGGAATCAATCTATTTTTATGAACATTTCGTGAGGCCTAATAATCCAGCTTCGATTATTTTACAGATATGGCATCCTTTTGTCTATAACGAAGAATATCTAGTTGTCACTTCTCCATCTCTTGTAGAAAATAGAGCATGGGAAGCACCTCCCCATGGCTGGGTTAAACTTAATGTCAACGGAGCGGTATCATCAACTGAGCGTATCTCCATTTGTAGAGGAGTTTTCAGAGATTCCCATAGACAGTGGATTGCTGGTTTCGCTCCTCCAATAGGAACAGGAAGTCCACATGAAGCATAGGGATAGGCACTTTTGAAGGGTTTGCAGATGGCATGGGATATGGGATTCCAAAATGTCACCGGTAAGACAGATTCAAAAAATGTGGTTGATTTATTGAGTGACCTTGGCAGTGTCTCAACCCTAAGTTTGGTTATTTTTCAAATTAGAAGTTTTATGGAGCGTGCTTGGAATTTACAAATCCAACATGTAGAGCGACACAAAAACCATGTAGCTGACAGACTAGCTAAGGAGGGGTTCTCAAATCCTATTTTCCTTGATTTATGTCCTAGCTATTTAAGGACCTGGTTCTTCATGATTGTATGAGAATTATTTCCCCAACTTCTCTATTTTAATTTAAGGGTTAAAGAAGCAATTTAGCCAATGAACTATTACCCCAAGAATGCCTAGCACAAATAACTTTTAAATGCATCAAAAATATCAAAAAACTTTTAAAAATGTGCGTAATCATTTTAAAAAAATGGAGTAAAACTTTTTTTTTTATTGCTATTTCTTAGAGTAAAACTTTTTTGTGTTGGAAGATCCTAGAGTAAAAGTTTTTTGTGCTTACTGCACATTTTTAAAGTTTTTTGGTAATTTTGGCCCACTTAAAAGTTATTTGTCGAAGTCTTTCCGAGGTAATAGTTCGTTGGCCAAATTGCTCCTTAACCCATAATTTAAATGTTATGCCTTCATTTATACCAAAAATAAAATAAAAAATTTTACTGGACAACAATAAGAACTAGAATGTGGCTCGTGCTCCTCAAAAAATTTTAAGTTGGATTGTATTATATTATTATTCATGAATTATAAAAAATATATAATTTCTCGTAGATAACATAATATTTCAAAAACACGTTGAGCTAGCAGAACGTAAAGAAGTGGGTTGTTTTAGGTTAATAGCAGGGATGAATGATAATTAAAATAAGTTATGAAGAACAATGCATCTCCTGATCAGATTATATATCTTCGAATTGATAATATTTTTTTGACTAATTTTTTTTAAATACATGTATCATTTTATTGGAGACAATCTTGTTTGAGACACTGTCAAACGCTAAATGTGAACATCTCTTCCAACATGGATACCTTGGTTCGCTACGTTGTCAGGGACTAGCTTCTTCCGCTAGACCCAACCCTCATGAAATCTTTCTTTAACTAATTTTTTTACTAGGTATATGTATCTTCTTATTGAAAGCAATCCCGTTCGAAGTACTGTCTTTTTTTTTTCTTTGACTAATTGTTTGAGTTGAAATATACACGATCCACCTTAAGCACATTAGGGCCCAAAGCCCAATTCAAGTGGGGTTGTCATGTGAATATGGTGAAATATGGGTTTGTAGAAGGAGTTTTTACTCTTACAAAACTTCCAATACGTGATATAGGGGATATGGGTTTGAGAGAATTGGTCATGTCGTTCACAATACTCCTCTCTCGAAATAACCGCTCTCTCACATATAACTCAGCACTTCTACTCTTCTTCCTCTCTAATGGTGAAACGACCATATAATGTAATCAGAGTTGGTATCGGTGCTCCAGTCTTATAAGGGTACTTTAGCAAGTCACAGATATATTTCAGGTATGTTCGAAATCTTACCGTTAATAATAACAATACTTCTTTCAATTCCAGATATGATTTTTTATAAGAAAACATCGTTGTTATAAAGAAATTTATCATAAATCAGTCTTACATATCTATTTTTAAGAAAGTAAATTTAGTGGCCCATTGAGTTATTAAGACTTATTTAAAGAGATCATATCCCTCTAACAAGTTTATAATAGTTGTTATCTTTAATTGCCTGTTTGGTATGAGGCATTTGGAGGGAAAATAGAATTTTCAAGAGTTAAATTTAAAAAAAAAATTAAAGAAGTGGGGTTACAAAATTTTAATAAAGATAAGATGTAAAATAAAATGGTAAGAATAATCAATAAAAAAAACTTTTAACCCCACTTATCCTATTTTCTTAAATCCAACTCAATGTTTTTTTTTTCCCCTTTTATCGGCTCACTTCCCCACCTCTTTATACCAATCAAGCCCCTAGAGAAAGGGAAATGGATGTGGCATTGTCAAGGTCAACATTGAGGGAGATAAATGGTAAGATCAGGAGCATTCATTCCGTCCAATCCAACCTAACGGGGAGGGTCCCGCTCCCAACCTCAACCAATCAAAATTGTCACCAAGAAGCAAAGGGTATATATCCTAGTGATGTCAGTGAGTTTGATCCTGCTTTGTAATTCATGCCGTTAGTGATTATATATATAAGATGTGTATTCAGCATCGTGAACAGATGTATATAGTATTTTAAAGTATTTTGTAGTGTATCCATGCAATTATTTTTGTTTAAGTGCGTTTAGGACCTTAAATTAATTTTTTGCACATCCAACATCTTAAAGTATTTTTTCATAAGCGTCCCACACCCTAAAATATTTTTTAGTGCATCTAGCACGAAAGCATAAAAAACATTTTAGCCTGCTTGATGCACTTTAAAAAATACTTTAAGTTTAGGGTGTTGAATATGCTACAAAATACTTTAAAGTGCCAAATCTACATAAGAAAATACTTTAAGGTTTGCTAAGAATAGATATCTTCCTATATGAGGTAATCCTATTTAAAACACTGTCGGATACTAAATATGAGCACTAACAAGATCGAACCTGGGTTCTAGATGCTCTGAACTGTTAAACTTATCATCAACACACACATATATAATTATATATATTATTTTTTATGAAAATATCAACACATTATTATTCTTATTATCATACGCTAATGTATTATTATTTTATATAAAATATAAAATGTTCACAGATTAGAAATTACTCCTTCTAATAGCACAACAACCATTACTAATTTAAGAAAAAATGAAAAGTATAACAAATTAATTACTTTGAATAAATGAGACATGTTCAGAGCAAAAAAAAGAATAAATGAGACATGAATACACTGTGTTTGAGATCTTTTTTTTTTTTTTTGGGATTACAAGGAAAGATTAGAAACTAATCAAGGTTAACAGAGCACATGCGTGCCCATCCCTCGCCTGCTATATCCGCTTGAAGGAAGCAACGCAGGGCCTCTGGAGGTTCCTGGAGGATATGGATCCCATCTCCTAGGTTCAGTGCAAAACTCGCGAGGAAATCCGTGCACCGATTCCCTTCGCGATAAACATGGGTGATAACTATCTTCCAATTCTGTGACAATAGTCCTTGGATTCGTCGGACAAGACTGCTACTTGCGTGAACTGATGCATCAGAAGAATTAATTAAATGCAGGGCCACCAAACAATCCAGCTGGACTTCCAAATCTCTATAACCCTGACTCCAGGCAAGTTCGAGACCATCTAACAGCGCCCATAGCTCCGCATGCATAGGGGTACAGATGCCGATGTTACGACAGCAATCCTGTAGCCACTGACCCTCATAATCACGAATGAGACATCCAGCCCCGGCTGGCATCATATCGCCCTTCCTAGCTCCATCACAGTTCAAAACTACCACCGAGGGCGAAGGTCTGGACCAGCTAACTACGCGCAATTGCTTCGACGGAGCTGCAGCCTGCATAGGGTTGCATCGTGCCACGGCTTGATTATTGAACTCAGCTAATATTCGCACCTCACGTGCTATTGCTTCAGGTTGGACGTGGGCCTGCTGAAAAATTGCTTTATTCCTTGCTTCCCATAGCTTCCAACATGTCAGCCCGAAGAGCCCTGTCCATGAATTATTCGTGGCTCTAGCAGAGACCGATTGGGTTAAATTCCGCAAGAGCCAGGTTTGAAGATCGTCCTGGAAGAACCTTGGGCGCCGATTATTGTGTAGAAGGAGGCTCCATACCTTCTTTGCATAAGTACAGTGCCGCAATATATGATCCACATCCTCCACCTCAGTGCAACATCGGGCACATGTGTCAGAGTCAGTCAGGGTGTGCATGGTAACCATTCTGTGCCCCAGCATTGTTTCTGAGATGAAACAGTTTTTTCTGATTCTCTGCCTGGGAAGAGTTCTGAGAATCGGAATTACGTTTGTTAACTTATTTTATTTTTATTCCGAGAATCAGAATTACGTTTGTTAACACATTTTTTTTTTCATTCCGAGAATCAGAATTATATTTGTTAACACATTTTATTTTTTTATTCTGAGAATTAGAATTACCTAATACAATATAAATATAACTTTTTTATTTTTTGTTTCTGATTTCATCAACTATATAAAATAATCTATTTCTTTACTTTTGCTCTCATTTTTTAATACCATATTATTACCTTAATATTAATTATACAAATGAATGAATAAATAAATAAATATACATAAGTCATATGACTCAACTAAATTTTCATGATATCACAATAAGTTAAAGCAAAAATAACTGATGTTGTATTGAACAAAAAAAATATAACAAGTCTCCAATGTATTTCGAATAAATCTCTTAATCTATCAACATCATATTGGGGGCAATTGATTGTCTCTAGCTAATTGGTTTGCAATATTTTTCTTAATAATGTTTATTTCAGTCACTTGATCTGAATGGTCTTCATCATCTATAGCTGCAGATGTATGGGTTGCTGCTGCCATGTTGGGATTTGCATAATGTGCTAGATTTTTGTCTCGCTATCCGATGATCCCTAATAAAGTTATGTCGCACAACATGCAATCACAATAAGAGCTTGCTTAGAAATGAAAATGGAGGCATTTTATGTAAAATTGGGAACCTATTCTTCAAAGCTCCAAATGACCGTTCGATTACATTTCTCAAAGAAGAGTGCCTATGGTTGAACAACTCCTTAGTGGATCTGGGTTGATTTCGCCTTCCTCTATAGTCATTCAAATGGTACCGCTCTCCTTTGAATGTTGTTAAATAACCATCCCTTGTTGGGTATCCAGAATCAACGACATAAAATTTGCCTACACGTTGACAAGAATTTACCAAAAAATAAATTGCAATAATAATAACAATCAAATGCGAAACTAAAGGAAAATGTCATTCATTTTGTTGTACAAACTCATCGTACCTGGTGGGGGATGAGGGAATTCCAACCTAGGAGTTTCAAGCACAGTAGTAAAAACACGACAATCATTTGCAGATCATTCTCATCCGGCATACACAAAAGTGAACTTCATGTCAAAGGAACATGCACACATGACATTTTGGGTTGTAATTTGTTTTTCGCCTCTAAATGGTATTTGCTTATTCTCGGGTAATGTAGCACTTACATGAGTGCCATCTATTGCGCCAATACAATCCTAATATTTAAAATGAAATATTAAAAAGAAAAATAATTAAATAAAATTCTGAAAATAAAAAAAAATGCGTAAATGCTTAAGAAAAACTTACCTTGAAGTATGTGAAATGTTTAGGATTGTCCCTAATTTCCTTTGGAACCATATCTAGAGGAGGTGGTTTAATGATCTCATGTGCTAATTGAAGCATTGCTTTCAACACTTTGCTAAAATACTTGCTAATTGTTTCCCCTGAACACTGAAATCTCTCACAAACATTCCTATTTGAACTCCCATGTCCAATCAAGTACAAAAAAATTCCTAATTGTTCATCAACCCTAACATATCTACTATCTGCTAACCAGCCTTTTTGTGTCATCAATGTACAAAGTTTGTTGAACACAAATCTTTCCATTCTAAATGCCTCATATATTCTATCTGAGTGGCCAAATTTCAATTCCGCAACCCATTCAGCACCTGTCAGGCTACTATCTCTAATTGGTTCTCTGGTATATATTGACTTGTTAATAATAACATTCAACAAGTTTGATATAACAAAATCTTCATCTATTGATTTGTCGTCGTATAAGGTTCAAAATATTGCCCACAAGTCGGACACGAGGTGCACCGACCATGAGAATACCGCATCAATACAAATTATCATCAATTAAAATATCCACACCATAGTCATACGAAAGATTAAAATTAAAATATGGTCTTCAAAGCCACTAAACAAGACAATTAAAAAGTTGTAACATAATTTCATTCATTTAAAAATTTATATGAGTGAAGCTCTCCTTTCAGGAGGAGCCTTTATAAAGGCTACTCTCCATGCTTTGCTCTCAACCATTCGATCAAGCGCTGCGGTATGCTTCATTCTCCAATCCCACCATGTCATTCAATACATTCATTGCAGCCTCAGTTGAGTATGGATCCTCATTCACATTTGCAGTAGAAGAATTAGCAAAATTATGGTGGCATTGGTTTTGTCTAATCTTAACCAGATCTTGAATGGCTTGACATGCTATTGCAACATCTTTATTCCCACGTCTTCTACGCTTTGAGTTTGGGGTCCTATCTTGTCTATGTAGTACAGGATTGGACGTCTCAACAGGATCAGATGCAAATAAATCATCATTAAGCATATGCTCATCTTCTTTATATTCTTGTCTATGTTGTACGGAGTGGGTCGTCTCAACGGTATCACCATCTCCATCGAAAGTTGGTGTGCCTCAAAGATTTCCCACACCATTATCTCCACTTGCATAGACATCCCCAAATATCTCAACTAGTTGTTCCCAATAAGGAAGGCCATTCTCCGAAATTTCTCCCATCGAGAATTGTCCCGTACAAAAAATTTACCTAATTTAGTTTACAAAAATCAACAAATTTATAATAAATCAAATGGGACACTATGCTAAAGGTTACCTTAATATGGACATCCCATAAAGATGCATCCTCGGTTGTAGCAGTTTTCAAAACAGGGTTCCAACCAAAACCAGGTATGCTTAGTAATTTCTTGAAACTTGAATATTCTTGTCTAAGTTTATTCATCTTGTTTTTCAGTTGATCAATTTTGTAATCAAGCCCTGATTGTTTTGTAAATCCATCTTTAATGCTCTTCCATGCATTCTTGCTTAAAGTAGAGGTTGATCTATTCCCTTTTTTCACTTCCTCAACCATCAAATTAACAAGAAGAATTGTGTTTTTATCGATCCATTTTCTTTGTGTACCCTTCGGATGCCATTCTCAATTGAAGAAATAGCTCCTCACTTTGGATTCAACCTAATGTATGACGAAAGAAAATTATAGGATCCTGCATTGTGTATTGTTGACACCATCTATAACTCAAACAGATCGTTGTGAGCATAGATCAAATTTGATGGAAAACAATTGACATTAATTAATCTCAGCCCAACGTACAGCTTTATTTCTTTATTCAATAATTCTCATTTGACCACATACGTATCAGTTAGCAAGCAGCAAGACCAAGCCCAATATATATACTATCCAACCCATTATCCATGTGGCCCAAACCAAGTAACTATCAGAACCATGCACAGCGCCTAGTTCTCTAATATCCAATACAAATGAAACACGAAAACACAGAGGAAGGAGGTGACAACAAGAGATTAGCGAGAAATCATCTGCTTCAAGCATTAAAAATAAACCATTGTACACGCAAGACCACAACGCCGTTTATGCATGCACAGTGTTATCAGGGAACGACTTTAACAGACTTCCCATGCGCCTCGAGCCTTAAAAGAAAACAAAGGAGAGAGTGGGTTCAGCCATTTTGAGTGCTCTGTTTTAAACCCAAAGTGTTGCTCATATATGTTCACAACGTTGGTTTAAACTTCACCCAAAAATATTGGGTAAAAACGATTCAATTCAAATGTTGCCCCAGGAGAAAGAAAAAAACATTCAATTGAATTGAAGTTGCAAAGTATATATATTTTCAATAAAACAATCCCTACACTTGAAGTTGCAAAGTATATATATTTTATATAATTAAGTTATATATAAATGTGATCTTATATATACATATAACAAAATAAAAAAAAATATAAGGTTCCTACAAATATACAGAGTATTCAAACAAATAATGGTTAAATGCTTAGTAATGTTACCCATTTGAAAACATAAAAAAATAGAACCCAAGAAAAAAAAAAGGCTAAAATTAACAATTACATGAAATTTAAGGAATATAAGAATATATTGACTACAAAAAAAGAGACTTCATTAGTACTGCAGATTTACCAACAGAAGAAGAGACTTCAATTACCTCACCACTATCATAAAAAACATTCATAAATGTCCAGAACCAAAATGAACAAGATGAGGGGAATTGGAAGGAACCTGGTTCAATCATAAAAAACATTCTTCTCATGGCTGAAGAAAAGTTATCAAAGGTGATATCAATAATGAACACAAATACAGCAGTGGCCCAAAAATATTTCTTTTTATCAACTTCCTCAAGAATGCAGAGGCTAATTCATGGAAACTATATCCTATTTGCGATGTCCAAGAATAAAACATTGTCTTTCTTTCACTAACTGATTGAACTTTGGAATTCGCCTGCTGATGCATAAAGTGATTTGTTTTCCTAAAGCATCAAAATGGTAATATCATCCAATTGAGAGGTAATAAAAGGGTGGAAATATAAAGACACAAACATTATATTACACAACAACCAAGAGCTTAGGAGGTACCATTCCATTTTCAGTATCTCATAATGAACTGAGAAGTCTGATTAGCTACCAGCCATCTTAAGTTATGCAGAAAATGCAAGCTGGCTTTATGCAAGTTATTAAGAAGGGCAAAGGTCTTCACATCATTAACAGAAATTGTTAAAAATAAGAGTGTTTGTGCACGATAGGGTAATTTATGGATTGAAAAACATTATGATTTTTCGGGATACTCTTTCTTGAATAAGCTATTTATCTCTGCAAGTCAAGAATTGTATATCAGAATTCATCATAATTCTGTACTTATCATGGGTAGTATTGAATTAACTAAAAAAACAGAAGATTCAGATGATTCATATGAGACTCTCCAACCAAAACATGGCATGTAAAGTGCAAACAGAGATGAAGGAAAGAAGAAGATACTACAGCTACATTACCTCTAGTACAAGAATCCAAAGAAGCTCACAGATAACACAATTATTTAAGCACAACGAAGAAACAAGAGCTTGATCAATGAATGAAAGAAGAAATTAAATAGCCAAAATTCTTTAATAAATAGATTGATCAATGAATGTCATAATAAGAGTCATTAAATTCCAAGAGCTTGCATGAACATCTTCAATGATAATGTCTACAGCATTAATACTAAAACACATTACCCAGAAAAACAACAAAATCCAAGAGAATCCACAAATTAAATCCAAAAGATTAGGGTTTAACCAACTTACTCTTTCTCTCTGAAACAGCCGTAGATCGCAGAGGCGGAGACCAACGACAAAAACCAAATGACGCCGGAGATCAGAAAATGCAATGAGACGGCGATAGAGGGCAGTGTCGATTCCGATTTCGAAGTCAGAGGGAAAAAACAGGGGAAGAGAGGAGAAGGGGAAAACAACTTACCAAGTCGGACCTGGAGAACTGAGACGGCGACGCTGGGTCGCGGTGGTGAACTGGTCGCCGGAACAGTCGCTGGAGCGTCGAAGGTCGAAGGTCGAAGAGAGCGTATAGGTCGCTGAACGTAGCTTTTTTTTTTTGATTAAGTCGTGAATGTATATGGGTTTTCAGGAGGAGAAAAGTGATTCTCAGTTTTGGGCCCGAACCAGAGAAGCTGAAATTTTCAGCTTCTTATTTTCATTCCCCAGCATAAAAAATAAACCGGTTCAGCCCGGGAACAAAAAAAAAAATCAGATTTAACAAACACAATTCTTGTTCATTTTTATTCTGGGGAACAGAAACAAAAAAAAAAACTCATTCCTGCAATGTTACCATGCACACCCTCATTAACCGCCGCCTGCGTACTGCATTTGTTGACAAACTCCCCCTAGCAGCAAGCCAGAGGAACACACGGACCCTTTGAGCACCCTGCCATTTCCAAATAGCCTGCCAAATTTTACCCGAGCTCTCCCCCTACTCCACTTACCATGTCGTATGCTGAGGCAACAGTGAAGCGACCATCAAATGAGAGATCCTAGAAGCTGGTGGCCTCACCATCGTCGACTCTAGGAGGATGGTAGGCTAAAATACGTGATCGAATATGGTCAGGCAGATTGGAACCAATCCGGTCCCAATCCCACAGCCCGTCCAACATCTCAAAATGGCTCACGGTCAGCGACAACTCAGCCTGTGTCATGTCTCTAAATGCCAAGTATCGTAGGGTGCCCACTTCTGGGACCCAGTTGTCACTCCAGAAGCGGACCCTAGATCCGTCCCCGACTAACACCACCGTCATCCTTTCATCTCCAACACACTGTCAGCACCGAGAATCTGATACAGAGGAGAGAGCTGAGGGAATAAAGATAAAAAACCGCATCACTAATTTGGACCTTCAAACACCCATCGACCTTGGAGCTGGGATATTCGGACCCTCATCCTTCCTTCCGCCAAGTCGACTTCACCTTCTCTTTCATCTCGTCCTACCTTCCACCACTCTTCCATATTTTTTGTCTAATCTGTTTGTGGCTTTCTTTGCTGATTTTTCAGAGCTGGCGTTGAAGCAATGAGACACTGAGTTCATTGTCTCTTGAAGGTGGATTAAGTGGCAGGAGTTTTCAGAGCTTAAATAATAGGGGAGTTTATTTATTTCAATTTATTTTCTCGAATTACATTTTAATTTCCTAGTTTTAGGAATTTTGTTTTGTAATGTTGAGACTTAGTTTATCCGTTTGGAAAACTTTGTGGATTGAACCTATGTGATTGGATTGAATTTTGTGGTTTGTTGAATTTATAAATTTGTATTTCCCTATTGATTCAGTGAAATTGTGCTTTCTACGTGGTATTGTTAGATAGTATGATTGAATTGGATCAATTGAGTGGCGTGATATCGCATTCTTGTCAAGAGGAAGCAAGCTACATTAATTTAATTCTAATCACACACTAAGTGGTTTCAAACAATATCTCAAGAGGTAGTAGTTAGCTACGTTAGTAGGAGCTACTATTAATTGGGAATATTGGACCCAAGTGGTATCTTGGGGTTTTTCATCTAGACTTAGTGAAAATTTACTCATACATTTAATTGAACTAGGATAGTCACTATTCCATGTCCAAGAGCATCCAATATACATTTCATACTCCATTCCATTTTATAAAGAAAATACCAAAAACAATAGTTAGGATTTAATTAAATTGCATTGCTTAATTTAGTTTGTTAATTTAAAAATCCAAAATCAATTGTCCCCTTGTTTTAATTGTATTTGCACGTCATTTAGATTACTTAGGATTGATAAAGGCTCCAGAGAGAGAGAACGATCCAGGTTTGCGTATCTGTAATCCTTGGTTATTTTTATTAATTGACCCAAGAAAATTTAAAAGCAAAAAAGCCCAATCAATCAGCTTGCACCCAAAATTCCTCATTATAGTAGTGAGTTTTCTAAACCTCCCTTGACTTTGTGTCGGTTGCATATCACCTCTTTAACTTTTAAGAGTTTAAATTAAGTAAGCTAATGCTTCGTATTTTGACTATCAACGCCTCCTGCTGTTAAAATTACAGTTAATATTAATGGTTTTTACCGAGTCAAAATTGTTTAATTTTTTATCACATACGGTGTCATTTTAAAAATAACATATGGCATTTGACATGTACTTTAAAAAATTTATAAATACTAATTTTTTTAACTATTTAAAAGTATACAATACTTAAAAGTATTTAAGATATTTATTTGATAATGTATTTTTAAATAAAAATTATAAAATAATATTCAATAGTCATATGTACAAAAATCACATTAAATATATTTAATTAGGCGTTTTTTAAGTATTTACATTTTTTCTATTAATACTGATATTAGAAACACAAATAAAATTAATTAGGAGAAGTGGCTAACTAGATTAAACAGTAATATAATTTTGAATTATGATAACTCAATTTAACAAAAATCATATTTGGCAATATGTTTGAGAATTAAAAGGGAAAAGTTGAAAACCCAAAAATGGGAGAATCCCCTTAAAGACTGTCTAAAATGGTAAAGGACAAATAGGTACTTCGAATTTCAATATCCCTATGAGATCCTATGTCTTTTAGAAATTAAAAGGACCGAACAAAAAAGCCCTCACACTTTTTTTAATTACATTAACCCCATCCTACCGGTGAAAATAATTTACTTGGTAAACAAAAGTTGTTAAAATCTAATAAAAAATGACAAATTCCTTAACTAAAGCTTACCAGTGGCCTGATAATGTACTTTTTTTTATTTGGTAAGCGAAAGTTATTAAAACTAATGAAAAGTAGTGAATTAAACGAGTCATTGACTTGATAATAAGAAAAAAAATTCATACTATCAGCCAATGACAAGTTTAGTTAAGGAATTCACCACTTTTCAATAGGTTCTAACAATTTTTGTTTCCCAAACATTACTACAAAAAATGGCTTTTCTTCCCTAATCGGCCCTATTTTTTTTATATATAAAAAAAAAGTAAAAAAAAAACGCAGTGGCATTTTTGTAATTATTTGGAGAAAATTTGATATATTAGGCGTCCTAATATTTTCTAGGACGCGGAAAGTGTACTTAAAACGTCCTAAATATATATTAGGACGCCAAACGTGGCCCACAGAAAAGGAAATGCGGCGGCAAACGAAAAGGTTGACGGAAAATCGGGCTTTTTGCGTCTAAGGTAGTTAGACGCCTAAAAGATAATATTTCATCGAGTTAATTTTTTCCAGGGGCAGAGTGAGCGAACGATCAGTACGAGCAAATAGAGAGCAGAGTGTAGCGTCTTCTCCATCGTCTTTCCCTCCAAGTCGCGTGCCCTCCTTCTTCCGCCACCACTCCGTCGGACCTCCCCTCTCCCACTGTCGGTGTGCTCTCTAGTGTATTATGCGTTCCACAGTCAAGTCAGAAAAAAGGTACTCTCTTCTCTTCCAGATCTCCTAATCTAGGGTTACTTCATTATCGATTGATTAGGTCACTTCTGTTTCTTGCGTTTTCCTTTTCCATGCATTAGTCGGTTGATTAGGTCGGTCACTTCAGTTTCAATTTCTGAATGCTTGGCAGGATTTTAGAGGAGGGGGGATACGAAGAACCGCCTGAAGATGCCAAAATCTATGTCGGTAACTTGCCTCTCGATGTTGATAGCGAAAAATTGGCTATGCTTTTTGAGCAAGCTGGAACTGTTGAAATTGCCGAGGTGATACTTTGCACTCTCTATAACGCCTTTTGATAGTATTAATGGCTTCAATGGCCTGTGGTGTCGTGACATACTGACATGGTTATTGTGATATTAGGTGATTTATAACAGGGAGACTGACCAAAGTCGTGGGTTCGGATTTATAACGATGAGCACAGTTGAAGAAGCCGAGAAAGCTGTAGAAAAGTTCAGCCGCTACGTAGGTTGTTTGTATACTTACATGTGTCTATACATTTTGCTTCCTATAGACTTTGCAGCGTGTTTATCCTGTCCTGAGGAATTAACTGAAGTTGAATAGAAATGTCAAAATGCATGCTGAGTTAAGACGGGAAGGGAAGGGAATGTGTTGTTAAATTATTTTGCTTCCTTTGTTTGGGGAAACTTTCTCCTAAAAAATCCCCTTAATTACGAGAATATAAAATTGTAGAGGGAAGATGTTGGAGGTTAGTTATCCTTCATTTTCCTACACTCCTAAACAAAAGAGATGTTTCATTCCACTTCCTTAACTGAATATATATGCAATTAGCTAGCAAGGATATGATTAGCGTATGCTCGCAAGGGTAAATATTTACTTTACATGGGTTCCTGAAGATTCCATTTTGCTTATGCTTTCCAAGTTTCTGTGTCATTAAATTGCATCGATTTTTATTTTTCTTTCCCAGAATGCTAATTCTTAAGGTTTTGAATGACCATTTTACTAGTGATTGAATCCTTTATGTTGCTCTGTTGATTTTTGAACATTATAAAAGAAATGAAGGATGAAAAGATAGCTGTTTATTTTAAACTAAGGGAGTAAAGCCTTCATACTCGTTTGCAAAAAGGTTATAGCATTAGTGAAATTCATCTCTAAAGTTTCAATTAAAAGATTCCTTTCTCCTCCTTTGCTCTCTTCTTTTTTTAAGGTATAATGAAAGAACTTCTTTCCCATTAATTGTTTGTCGTATGATAGAATGTAATGCAATAAATTCATCATTGCACGGTGGCAGTAATAGCATAATGCAACTAAAGATTAAATTTAGTTCTTATTCTGCAATCCTGAAAAGGAAATATGTAAGTAAAAAGAAACCCCATGATTTTAGGAGGGGGGCTTTCTTTAACTGTTGGTATGATATTTACACACATGCACACATATACATGTCTTGTATGTGGGAATGGGATGTGAGTGTACAAATCTCTGTGCCCAGGTTGGTTCTATTGCTACTGGTGGTCGATATGATAACCTTATTGGGATGTTTGGATCCAAGCAAGTTCCAGCTGTTGGTGTTAGTCTTGGAATTGAGAGAATATTTGCTATAATGGAGCAACTTCAGAAAGATGGGAACCAGGTAATTGTAATTCTTGTTTAGCTTGCTTCCCGTAAACAACTACCCACTTTGGTTGTTGCTGGAAAGATTGGTCATTTACGTTTTATGAAATGATATGGTTTTGAACGCTTTGAAATATTTGAGTTCAAGCAATCTTGTATTTCTTGTTAAAGTAGATAAGAATGGAGACATGTAAAATTTTTGCAAACGCCATTGGATCTGCACATGCTTGATTTTCCTTGTCAAATACAGCTATAAATAAAGTCATGATGAGGAACCAATAAATCATTGGATTACTAATGTTTCCCATGCCCGTACCTACCAAGCTGACAATTTCTTAAGCGCTTATGACCACTTTCATGTAATATATTTTTTCGTTTGTTGGTTGGTGCATTTGTTAGATGCCTCAAGCAAACAAAACTGAAGTCCTAGTGGGCATATTGGGGGATGACCTAACACTTGCTTCAGAGCTGGTAAGTGAGTTGTGGGATGTTAGGATCAAGGCAGAATTCATGGTCAATAAAAGACCAATGAAGCACATAGACCATGCCAGAGAATCTAGGATACTAAATTAAAATAAAACACATGCGTGGATGCACAGAGCCAGAGTAGATGTGTAAAGTCATTTATTTTGGTGCTAGAACCGGACTCAAGTTTTATAAGCTATGCCCTTCTTGATCCAGAGGGAATTCTAGTCATAGGTGGGAAGGTGTTTAGCTTGTGGATGATTATCACCCCCTTCTCAAATTCTTAATTAAAAACTTTGCCGAGATATCATGTATGCCTTCCATTGGCTTATTTGCTGGTTAATATTCCACTTGATGGCTAAAATGAAGAGCTTATATCCCAACATCGCTGTCTTGATTGAGTTTGCTATATATTTTTACATATTTTTTCAGTCTCTCCACACCCCCCCCCCCAAAAAAAAAACCTGGTTTTGAATCATCTGCGTAATTTTTGATGAATGTGCAATTAATTAACACTTGGCTTTTTTGGTGTATACAGTACCCAGGAGTTTCAGATTATTGGAAGAGCTCGAAAGAGGTGAAAAGGGAATCGGTGATGGAACTGTCAGCTATGGCATGGATGATGCTGATGATATATACATGCAGTCATGGACAGGGACTATTATCGGTCTCCCTGGTGTAAGCTGATATATATCTTCCTAGGGTTGTAGTGTTTTTATTGTATGTTTGTGTATATGCTTCTCAATTCCTTCTCTACCCTCCCAAACCAAGCTTCCCTTGCCCACTTCTGTTACAAAATAAATAAATACGTATGCAGCTACTTATGGAGAAGATCTTCTTGCATCCTTAGACAAGGAACTTTCTAGTGACTTTGAGGTTAGTTTGAAACTTTATATATATTCTGTATTTTATTCTCAATTTGATGGTTACTTTAATTTATTTGTCAGGAATTTCAATGTTACAATTAGAGCTTAAATTTAGTGTGCAGTTGCAGTCTAATGTTTGATGTCATGAAGAGGACGTTGCCTATCATGTATCTGGGGACTTCCGCAAGGTAGAAACTTGTGACTTTTGAAATGCAGTTTTCTTGCTTTGAAAATGTTCTCATTCATGTTGTAATTTTAAAGGGGTCATTCCTTTGATTGATGTGATTTATTCATGTTATAATTTTAAAGGGGTCGTTCCTTTGGATATCCGCTTATCTGCTCATATATTTATTGATGTGCCCTCTAAATATATTTTGTAACTTTATGAAAAATCACTTCACACTTCTTTTGATAGGTTAAAGCTGTTGATGAGGAAATGGGAATTGGATTTTTGGGCATTGGTTTCCAGCCAAAGTGGGGACTCAAAGACATAACTATAATGCCAAAGGTGTTTCTTTGCCTTCTTTCTATTGTGCAAGACTTTGAACTTGCTGAACATGTTCATTTGTGGAATCTGAATTGAATTCTCTGATATTAGGATCAATTAACAGTCAAATTTTGATCAAGGCTATTTAATAACTTCCATAAGGTGTTTCTTTGCCTTCTTTCCTATGCTTAGAGATTGTAGATATTTGCTATGTTGTAATTGAGGTTTTTCATTGTGAATTTCATGTGCAACTTTGAAGAAATAATTGTTGTCATAGTGAGGTCTCATTTGCTGTTTTGGATTAGATTTTGTAATCTGAATCTGATTCAATTGTGCTGAATTTGTTGCTTCTTGAATTGCTAGAAATTGCTTTGTTGCTTTTGTGATAAATATGAATGCATGAATCCCATGTTACTTGTTGCTTTGCTATATCCTGTGTGGTATTTCATGTTGTCATTGACATTAATTGCAATTCAGGATTGAAAACAAGCGCACAACACTGCAAGTTTTTAATCTAATGATAACTCTTCGGTGATTTTGTTTTTGTATAAGGTTAGTTGAGCTAACATCTTAGTACATAGGTGTTGTTTTATTTTATCACATTGTGATTGCCTGCTAATATGTAAAAAAGTTTTTGTAAGGGATTGTGGCCTGGGCAGTGAATATACGAAGAATTTTTTTTTTTTATATTAAAAATAGCACTTACGGAGTCTAATTATTAAAATTAGAAGTCATAAGTTATACTTACGGCGTCTAATTTTAATAATTAGACTAAAAAGCCCGACTTAAGGCGTCCTATTTTATTAATTAGACACCTTAAGTCACAACTTACGGAGTCTAACAACTAAAATTAGACGCCTTAAGTGTCCTCCTGAATGCCAATTGTGCTATACTTAAGGCGTCCTATTTCAGTAATTAGACGCCTTAAGTCAGAACTTATGGCGTCTAATTAAAAAATAGGACGTCGTAAGTTTAGCCTACGGCGCCCCCCAGATAGACGTCCTGCAGAAAAAGGACGTTAAATGTGCAAAAAATAGGACGCCGTAGCCTTGTTTTGTAGTAGTGTAACCATCGCGAACCTAACTCCACCCGCCCCAAATTTGTCTTAAATGTCTCCACAGGTAAGAGGATCGGGCCTTTTGTTTCTTTGAACTTGACGTACCATCCCAATCATACTTTCGTCGCAATACACGAACCCATAGGAGATCGGCCGAGATTGGATCACAAAGCCTAGTTTCATGAGGAAGGCATTTGCGTTTTGCGTTTCCATCTTCTTAAATCCTGACCACCCTCCAAACAAGGTTGGCACATTTCATCCCAGTTAACCAGACTCGGCCTATGCTTTGTAGCGGTTCGCCCCCAGACAAAGTTTCGGATGTGACGCTCAATACGGTGACACAAGCCAGATGGGATCTTCATGGTCTGCATTGTGTATGTTGGAATCGCCGCAAGTACTACCTTTGCAAGAGTAATACGTCATGCTAGTGAAAGTGTTTTAGCCAGCCCAACCCGATAATTTAGATTGGACTTTCTCCTCCAGGTAGGCATAGGTAGCTGTCCTGACCCACTTATGTAGCAATGGTACACCAAAATACATTCCAAGATCTTCCACTTTACGAAAGCCCAAGGCCTCACTAATCTGTCCTTGCCTGCTAGGGGCCACATTTTTAGAGAAGCAAATTGCGGATTTTGAGTTACTCACCTTGTGACCCGAACAAGAGCAAAAATCAGCCAACACCCCATTAATTAGGGAAATCTGAGAGCTAGCGGTAGAGCTAAAGAGAACCGGATCATCCGCAAAAAGAGATGAGAAAGTGGCAGCCACTTTTCCCCGGCTTGATTGGTTGCCCTTTGCTTGCTCACGAATTTTAAGGTTGATCATCTGAGAGAGGCGTTCCATACACATAACAAAAAGATAAGGGGTCCCCTTGCCGAATACCCCTGGATGGAAAAAATTTCTCTGAGCGTACACCATTCCACACTACACGCATACAACAAGTGGTCACACAGGTCATTCTCGCCGCACAAATTTCCTAGGCAAACCGGCGTCATAGAGTGTCTCTTCAATGAAATCCCATCGTAGGCGATCATAAGCCTTCTCCAAATCTACCTTTATAGCCACCCATCCTGTGGCGCCGCGTTTGTACCTCATGGAATGCAATACCTCTTGGGCGATTATTATATTATCTGTGATTTGCCTGCCTAATACAAAGCTCGCATGGTTTGGTAACACTAGCCCCGGGAGCCACCCTTTAAGACGATTGGCTAGACCTTAGTTATTGCTTTATAGGGAACCGTACATAAACTGATCGGGCAGAATTCTTTGAGACACTGAGGATTGGGAATCTTGGGAATGAGAGTGATCAAAGTTTCATTTAGTTTCGGTTCAAGAATACCTTGCTCGAAAAGATTCGTAACCGTTTGACATAAGGAAGATCCAACAACTTTCCAATTATTCTGGAAAAACACCGCATGTAAACCATCTATCCCAGGAGCTTTAAGAGGTTTCATATGAAAAAGGGCAGAGTGAACCTCACTAATTGAAATCGGGGCAGTCAAAGAAGGCTTCATACCAGCAGCAACTCTAGGAAATAGACCTTTACCCGGGTATGTTGGGACCTGATCTGAGTCCCTGGAATAAAGGTTAGAATAAAAGGTCGTGGCCCACTTACTTAGAGTATCATTATCAATACACCACCCTCCATTGTCATCACGAGAGGCCATTTATATGTTTCCTTCTAGAGCGTCCCACTGCCTTTGCATGATAATAAGCTGTATTCCTATCAGCAAAGTTAAGCCAGTCACACCGGGCCCGTTGGGCCCACGTCATACTTTCTTGATCACAGATAAGCTCAAATTCTCTTCTCAACTCCTCTTCAAGACGATCAAGGTGGTGGGACGGACGAGACTCTTGAGCCCGCTGGATTCCTCCCAACCTAGCCATGATCCGTCGCTTGCGGTGCCCAATACAGCCAAACACATCGCGATTCCACTCTTGCACCGAAGCCGTGAAGCTTTCCATGTTCTCAACAAGCGACGCCGTCACCGTCCAACTATCTTTAACTACTTGTTCAAAGGACTCCGTCGTCGCCCATACAGCCAGGTACCGAAATGGGCGCTGCACCTTCTGTGATCGTCCATCCCCATCCACGTGAATACAAAGAGGTCGATGGTCTGAGCTCAACTTGGGAAGGTGCTTAACCATGATGCTGCTGTAAGAGTGTAACAAAGTGGTATTCCCCAACGCTCGGTCAAGCCTCTGAAGTAGAGCGCCCCGACACCACGTATATTTAAGCCCAGAGAATCCCAAATCCAGTAAGCCACTGTCAGAAATAAACCGCTGGAACAAAGGGCAACCCCTTGCACGACCCTCGGAACCTCCAGTATGGTCATCGCTGTGGAGTATGGCATTAAAATCCCCAGCGACCAGCCAAGGGCCAACTATAGAACTCTCCATCTCTGCTAAAGAAGTCCATAAGCTTCTGCGCAACAAAGCAGTTGGGCTTCCATAGATTGCCGTAAAGTTCAGAGGAGTGGAAAGACCTTGCGCTTCAACGTGGGTGTGAATAAACTGTGCATGGCAAACTTCCACTGTGACTGTCACCGTGTCCTTCCATAACAACCAAATACCTCCCGAGAAACCACGCGCTTCCAACCTGTAAGAAAAATCAAAACCAGGTTTTATAATAAACTTATCAGCTCTCAGACCAGATAATCGAGGTTCCACCAAAACAACTAAGTCAGGCTTGTGATCAGACAGAAACTGCATAAAAGTGCCAAAGAAGCTCCTGCTCGCAGCCCCTTGACAGTTCCAAACAAAGATTTTTAAAACCATTAAAACTATTATTTTCAGGCAAGCATCCCAGATCCCGTGGGATCCTCATCAATCCCATCCTTCAAAGGAGGCGATTTCAATGAACAGACCGGTGACGAAACTAGGTCGCGGGAGGAAACCAACTCTTTTCGAATTACTTCCATTGCATCCTTGGATAATTGCTTCCCTGTAGCCTTCTTCCTGACTTTTAAATTCCAATGGTTATTTGTTTGAAGCTTAATGCCGTGGGAAGCTACCCGCTTCTGATTATCAATAATTGTCTTATTCTCCTTTCCCTGCCGTACATCACCCATCTTCTCCTCCGGCTGATTCAAGGTGGATTTGGGGCCATTTGTGGGGGATTTAAGTTCTTCTAGGGCTTGCCTGCTCCGTTGGAGAATCATAACTATGTGCTTGTCCTCCGCAAGCGTCGACGTGGTCCTGATTGGTTGCAGAGATGAGTTCGATGACACCGTGGCCTTTCCTCCATTACTCTCAGGGTTTTCAATTTGGACGAGCACTCCTACGGGATTAGGGTCATCCTTTGGGCTTACCCCACTACCTCCGACTACCACCGGTCTCTTGGGACTAGTTGGGCCATCCTTCAAAGGCTTACCACTCGAACCAGGTGTCGGCTCAGTTAGAGCTTTCTTGGGCCGGTACTCTTGGATTGACTTAGTTGGCCCAGACTTGGGCCCATTAGGGTTAGACTTTGGGCGAATATTAGCCCCATGTGGAGAATTCATTGGAACCTTCTGCCCCTTAATTCCCTGCTGATTACTCAGATCACTCGCCTTGCGTATCCCCATAACTGCCATATCTGCCATATCAGCGTGCGTTGACGAGGTGGATGTATCCTCGCAATAAAAAAGAACATTAAATCTCGATCCTCCCATAATATCTGATCCCCCAAGTTTCGCTTCTTCCCTCCGAAACGGTTTATTGCCTTTCTTAGGATACCTTGCTATCATCCAGGCACCATACGGTGACGAGTTGGCCTCCGTCATTCCGCCGGTGGCCTGAGTCCCATCGGTCAGACTTGAATTTCCTGTTGGGTTGGAAGCAGCCGGAGTCCCCTTGTCATGAGGATGATCCCTGTTATTCGGAGCCGCCATATTCATACACCTATCTTTGGAGTGGCCATACTTGCCACAGGCAAAGCAAATATGTGGGAGCCCTTCATATTCAATACTATACGATTTCCCATCAACCTTAATGCATGGAGTTAACGGGTTCAACAAATCCATAAGGATCGCAAGCCGTGCATATTTCCCCCTACCACGTGTTTATGTCATATAATCAATTTTAACCACCTCACCCAGCAAGGCACCGATCGCTCTAAGAGTACTTTTATGATAGTACCGAATAGAGAGTCCTGGAATCCTAACCCATGCAACGATTCGAGAGACGATCGCCGTTTTGGAATCAAAATCCAAGGACCATGGCTGCACCGTCAAGTAAGCTCCGTAAATCATCCATGGACCACCTGTGAGCACCTTGAGATAATCTTCCTCTAGATCAAAAGTGGCACAATAAAAACCTCCCTCCATATCCACCAGATGGAATGACCCACGCAACTTCCACAACAATTGCGTTCTGGTCACTAGATCATTGTATGAAATGAAGCGTCCAAGCAACTTGACGATCAAAGACCTCTCCATACCTTTGGCAAGAAACGCAGGATCGTGCTAGAGAATTCTATGCAAGGGATATCTCCTTCCTTATTCACTTTATAATCTGCTTCTGTAAGATTCACATTCGCCTGCGTCTTGTCGCCTCCCTCGATACGACCCCCACTCAACAGCTTGCTCCGATACGAGACCTCAGCATTAGGGGTCGGCTCAGCCATCAAAACATCAGTCTCCTCACCACCTTCTCCCGTCTCACCAACTATCCCATCAACCCGTATTCGAACCTTCTTCGTTGATCGGAGGTCGTCCTCCGAGAGCTTGGGAGAAACCTCCTTCTCGATAAGCTCAGCCATTACACTATCTAATTCACTATCTTACAGAACATTTTATGTGTTTGAGATCTTTTGGTCTCTAGTGGTTGACACCACATAGTTATTAGGATCTTGATACATCCACCTTTCTCAGTGTGTGTCTTGACCTAAAATATTGTTTTTGTGTGTGTATATATAATTTTATAAATTAAATAAGTTAGTTTAGGTAAAATGATAAATATGAAAGATGAGGTGAATTGAGATACTTCTTAGCTTCTATCCTCTATCCTTAATTACCTACCCATTTTGTTGTCCAAATTGACCTAAAAGGTGAGTTTACGAAGCAAAGACAGTATTATAATTTTGATCAAATTTGACTCTTAACTAAGTTTTATGTTAGAATCGAAATTTCAGGAGTTAATTATGGAAGGAATTCAGAAAAAAAAAAAGAAAAAAAAGAAAAAAAGAAGAGTGCTGCGTGTATGGGAGAAAAGGATAACCATGAGGAGGGGGTCGGCAACAGCCACCACACTCAGTCAGAGGAAACCATTCCCTTAGACTTTTGACCTTTGACCCTGTCGTTTCCGTGAAACACGCATTCCTCTCTTCTGGATAATACGGGTCCCGCCTCCTCGCCCCACCTGTCACTCACCCCTATCTCATTCCTTAATCCACGTAAAAATAATAATAATACAAAGTACGTAATTGCTTCGACAATTAACCTACCAAGATAAACAACCGTGAAGCCTAAGCACAGAAAGCAACAAATGAAAAATAAAAGGAACAACAAACATAAAAACAAGTACCAAAAAAAATGAAAACCATCAAGCTTAGATATCCAGCCCAACAGTACACAAACGAACACCAAGTAACCACCAATACTGCTAGTTCTGCATAAACGCGCCAAAGAAAATGAAAACCACCATGAGCATATGGATAAAGATAAGAGAACCATTTGTTCAAATCTTCAAACCATGCCACTATGCAGACACCTGTATCCCTAAGGATATTGAAAAAGCAATTAGAAACACCCAAATGCAGATAGATACGAGCAAACCAACCAGCAACGATAGTATGGGCAAAACAACTTATTGATGAAACAAAACAACCGAAAAAAAAAAAACAATACCAAAAGACAAATAATTGCAGCACTACAGGATGAATATCTAAGTTGCTTATTCCAAATCCCAGGGATACTCAAATCCCAGCAACTAATTTAACATTTTTATTATCTCAACAAGTTTAAATTTTTATCTCATAATAATATTGGCTGACTCAATTTTCAAATTCTAAAGCCAATATCAATATACATTATTCATGCTGAGTTGGATTTTTTTTATAGAATTTTACCATACTGTTCTGTATAAGTAATTTAATCATTAACAACTTTTTTGAGTTCTCAATATTTATAAGATGTTATTTCTCGCCTTGATTTTTGTCATGTATGTTGCTCACTTAATGATTAAGATTGTTTATGTGGGCAACACAATGATCATCCCTTCTTTTTTTAGATAATTATCTCAAAGATTTCGCATTCGATAGTTTTTATTTTAAATGAAATCAATCTCTCAATATGTTTTTTTTATAAATCATGATCAAAACATATCATTCCTAAATTGGATGGACATTTTGAGACACAGATCCGTAAATTAAATTTAAGTTGATTCTATGGGCTCATATATTAAACAAAATAGCACTATGTTACTCGTAAGAGAAAACCGTAATTCCTATATTATAATAACAAGAAGACGAATAATATAATAAATGAAAAACTGTGGATTCAATCAATATGCAGGTCATTCATTGCTGGTAAGAGCTAACATCATGGGCCATACGTACGTATTCAAAGCAATCACCTCATCATAAAAAAATAAAAACAGCATGCTTGGGGGTTGAACATATATATCCACATCCATTATTATTATTTGCATAAGAATATGTACGATAATGGTGGCCAATAAAGAAACTTGTTGCAGGATTATACAGAAAGCTTGCACGTAAGACGCGTCTACTTGTGTATTTTGACTTCTTAAATAATTATGGTTTCCCCGATTTGTAAAATTGAAAGGGAAGGAATAATGGTTCTGCTAATAGAAAGACGACCAATGGCGTAGTGACGAATGTGAATTACATGGGATTGACGTGGCAGTATATATGTAAGGAGGTTCTATATGTTCTACGTCTTATTTTTATATACAGATATAAATAAATAATAAATGAAAGGAAGATGAGGAGAATATGGAAGAAGTGAGGGGAACAAAGCTATAATGGATCCGCGGTAGTTGAAGCCCGAACCAGTTTTCCTACTTATCTTATAGATGAGTAGGAGAAGCTCATATTCTGGATCTTTTAGATGAGATCTAAACAAAGTTTAGATTTAATTTTTTTATCTGCGGATTTTAAAATAAAAAAATCATTTATTTTTATTTTAGATTCTCTCCCATTAATATAATTTTCATTTAAAAATTAATAGTTAAAAAAATTAAATCTAGACATTTCAGATGGAAAAAAACTCTCCCTACTCATCTGAAAAATAAGTAGGCAAACTGGTTCATTGAAACCTTTGATTCTATCTTTTATGTTCTGCCATTCTTTCTTTCTTTTTTACTCAAAACAGTTTTGTTTTATAATTAGCTCAAGTTCAAATTTTGATAGCTATCTATCATTCACAACTTCTTTTAAGTACGCGGGTCGGATCCGGATTAGTCGGAAAAACGGTGAAGTGGTAAAAAAAAAAAAAAACTTCTTTCAAGTCAAGGCGATTTTAAATAATATTTGAGAAAATTGGAGAATATCCTATTAAAAATTTTATTGGTGAAAATTACCTTAAGTTACGTACTACTGTACTAGGATAACGTTGGAATATTAGGAGTGGCGAAGATTAATGCTGAAGAGAAAGAAGGAAAAAAAAGTTTTTAGTTATTAGGATAACGTCGGAATATTAAAAAATTGGTGTTTTTCACAACACAATTATCCATGGGGTTAAATATTATTTTATGTAATTTTTTAATATACTAAAGAACTGGACATAATTGAAGGGTAGGGATTAAACTATGTAGCACGATCCCTGACCACTTGATTGCCACAAGACGCGCCATTGGTGATTAATTGCTCATCAACTTGGTCTCTTTCGGTCTTCCCCTCCATCCTATCCAAAATCTGTCCACCTTTTGGTGCCTCTGTTTTCAAATTACCACATCATTCACATGCTTCTCATTTAAGGAAAAGGACACACGTATTGATCTAATTAATTTGATTATTTTAAGAAAATTAGTTAACTTAATTGATATAATATATTTTCTTAAGAACTTTTTAATTATTTTCATCAATTCTCTTCATCTCTCTCTCTTTTTTTTTTTTTTTTTTTAAAAAAAAAAATAGTAAGGAGTATCAATAAAAGTAAATTAAAAAAATATTTACAGATATATCAAATATGTCTTATGTTTAAGACCAAATTTAAGATTAACTCTCCAATTATGTGTATTGAAGACTGGATGAGTACCAAATTAATGGATTCAATTAACAACATGCAACTCGTATAATACACAACTTCAGATTTAAGGTTAAAGGCTTAAATGTCCCGGAAGCTTTCATGTATAGATATTGGACACTTGAAAGTTTTTCTAAAAGAGATGTGCCTTGTAAGTTTCAAAAGCGGGGTAATTTTGTCTCTCCATCAACCAGAACTTTAACGGTCAACGTTTTGTTGACCAAATATGTAAAGGTGGGTGGCATACCTATGTGAGATATACTTCACCCTTATTTTGTTCACGTCGTAATAAATTAAGTAATTTATTTAATTCTTTTAATCTCTCAAATAACTCAATTAAGTCTTATATTAAGAAATATAGACATTGCAGGAGAGGATCTGAGGGGTTTTTTTTTTTTTTTTTTTTTAATAAGTCCTTCTAAAAAATCTGATGATGTGGACAAAAAAAAAGGGTAAGATATATGGCTCATAGGCATACAACCTCTGTATATTTGGTCAACAAACATTGACCATTAAGACTAGTTAACAAAGAGGCAAAATTGCCCCATTTTTGAAACTTTCAAAACACATTTGTCCTTCGAAAACTTTCAAGTGTCAAATTCTCATATGCTAAAACTTTCGGGTATTTAAACCCTTTATTTAAAGGGTTGAGTTTCCTAATCTGTCTTCTCATGATCTCTTATCATCTCTAAATTATATTTGTCCAATCAATCACAATACTACTTTTTATATGCCTAAATCTTACCGATCATGGCTAGATGGGCTGATGAGAGGAAAAAAAAAAGATGAGGAGAAGATCATCTTCCTTATTTAAATCCTCTTAATTTCTCTTTGTGAATATGAGCTAATATGAGTCGTTGGCTAGATCAACTTTCACAATAATGCTACCATGCCATGCCATACACGAAATGGTGCTTTGCTTTTGTTTCGTTATAAGTGCTTGGTTTTGGGTCTTTCTTAACCAATTTTGATATGCATTACAAAATATTCGTAAAGTCGTTGGCTGTACGAATATTTTCCATGAAAATGATGTATGACACCTTGGAGAATCCATCTTGATACTTAATATATCATATATTTTTTATATTTGTTGATCTTTTCTTAATTTATTCTTATTAATATTTCTTCAATAATAATCAAAGAGGGAGAGATAATGATGAAATTAAGAAATATGATTATGGTGTTTTTTTAAAAAAAAAGTCATATTAACTAACTCCTCTAATATAATCAAATTAGATAAATATAAACTAACTTCTCTAATCTAATCAAATTAGATAAATATATCCTATATCAAAGAGGTAATAGTGCATTACCGATATGGACACTTTTGTGAGTAAATGGGAAGTATATCACTTTGATCTCATTTATAAATCTCTTTTAACTAAATTATATATACGAAGGATGGGTAATTAGCTCAATGATTACGAGGTAAATTTTTAACTTTGCCTTCACTTATAAATGAGTATCTTTTAACTCTTTCCTCTCTCTCTCTATTTTCGTTGATATAATTAATATGAGTAAAATTCACAATCTCATTTATTATGCGAAAGAAGGCTTATAAATAAGCTATTTTTTTTTTTGTTAAAAGAAACTTATAAATAGAGCAGGAGTGATATATTTTACCACTAATGTTTTTATAATTCTATAATCTTGGCAAGCTCCCTAATCCAACACATTTAAAAAAAAAACGAAAAAGAAATAAAACATGAATCATTCCTTAATCCTAAATCCTCAGACCGGAAAAGGACGAGAGGGTGGGGCAGGTAACATGCTCGATCTGCCGCGGCCGCTGTCGGGTTCTTTTTCCCCTCATTATCCTAAATTTAATACTGCCAATAATTTCAATCATAAAGCGTGTGCGGGCGAGCGAGACAATGAATAGTTAAATATGTCCCCCTTTTTATTTTTATTGAATCAAGTTAGACTTTAAAAAATGGGTGAAAAGTGGTCATGGGCAAAAAAGTCCTTTAATCGAGGATTAATAAATTTTGCATTATCTACAAAAATATATCAGACCTACGGACGGAACTTTTTGAAGACAATGGGGCCATGAGCCCATGACCTCCTAAAAAAATTTGTCTCAAATATTTAATGTAAATTAATTTTTTAATACATTTAGTCCAAAAATTTATACATATGGTCCTTCTAAATATTTTTTCTTAAAAATTAGTTAATTAGTATACATTTAACCCTAAATATTTATCCCAAACTTCGTTCACGATCAAACACCCCTGTGACTAATGTAATTTTTAAATATGAAATTTTTACCAGCTTCCCTAACTTTTACTTTCATACTAAGAATATGATTTGCCTGTATGACGATAATTTTAGAGTTCAATAGTAAATTTGTCCGGAAGTATATCTTTAAAGCTTGAGTGTTAGAGAAGTTTTTTTGCCCAGCGTCTTTGAAAATCTAAAAAATATTGCTATTTTTCTTTAAAAAGTTTACGGTCAAAATCTTTTTTTTTTAATGGTCAGCGTTAGTTTTTTTAGCGGAAAATGTGGAACATTCTACATTTTTAGATTAAAGCAACGAATTGAGCGCAAAAAACTTTCGAATAACATTCTTTATATCTTGAGGAAGAATTTGCTACTTAACCTATAATTTTATGTGTGCGGGGAATTTCACATAATCGTTAGCACGTTTATATAACTATTTATAATATTGCTGAGTTGCATTTTTTAGATAAAAATATAAATGTGCAAAGTGCGTATTTTTAAGGGAAGAAATCGTTGGAATGTCACGTTACATGTCATACGTGCTTGTTTGATATTACATATAAATTGGAACAAAATTTTTTAACATCTTACTTCATTATCTTGTAAATCATAACTGAAAAACTACTTTTGAAGGTTCTAATAGTTATTCCAAACAAATTAAAAAAAAAAGTGTTTTTCATTGATAAATATGCCGTAGGAAGCTGAGTTGAATTTTGCGGACGATTCTTGGTGTCAATCTTGTAGCCTTATTATATTAATTAATTTAGAAAAAAGGGTTCTTTGTACTCGACAAATTTAATATTCTATTTACGATGACTTTGGTTAATTAATGTATCCTTAATTAATTAATTTGATATGATTAGCCATCTTAAAAATGAGAAAAGGAGACATGGTCAAATTGATAGAATATAATAAGGTGGTCGGACATGATCAATCTTGTTTCCATTATACAGAGCATATTTTCAACGACAGGCAAAGAATCCGTATTCCACATATGGATTAAATTTAATTTAATCCATATTTTTGGATTAACAAGACTGACTTGTGAAGCATTTGGTCTTTTCTTAATCCTAGTATTTCTCTATCACGCCTCTCCATTATTTAATTCAATTATCCTATTCAATGACTATTTTGCCCTTTTCTGCTTTCCCTATCATTCTTTATTTAGATTAATTATCGCTCAATTTGTCTGATTTTCACGGCCAGAAAAGTATAACCTTTACATATTATTTTAGTTAAATAAATAAATTTTGTTTTATTTTTTTTAATATGTATGTGATTAATGCACTAGAGTAGGATATTGACTAAAGCTAGGTAATTTTTTTTAACAAGCTATGAGGTGCAACTGAGGCCTTGAATACAAAGATGAAAACAACACACAATTGAGTATTGTAACTTGATTTCCAATTCATCCTGCATCGCCCGTTCTACTTATAAAAAAATGGATCACTTGGAGCTCTCAACTCCGTGACACGACTCAACAGAGTGATCACAACGGACTAACTTGCAGAGATAATTAATATTGACTCTTCTTAATCTAAAAATATGTTGGTTTAAGTTTTGATTTAGGTTTTGCCCCGTTCTAAATAACAACAATAATAAAAAGAAATATGACATAGATGTCCTTTGAAAAATGATCAGCACAATTGGGAAATCTTAATCAAGCAATTCAAGGTTATGGGAGATCATTAATTTGTATGAAATAATTGCTGGCCATTGGGGTAAAAATGCCATACGAGGAGGGCATTTGTGTAAAAAAGCTTGATTAGGATTAGGATCAGACCTGAAACTTAAGAGCGACCTGTGATGCAATCCAACTGGATTTGCTTCTCTCGTTATTTTAAGTATTATTATTATTATCAATTCATGATTATAATTATTAATTAATTAATAAGATATCAATATATCCAAATGTGATAGTGTATCATTCTCCTTTTTGACTTTCCATGTTCAAGCTGTCTCAGCAATTCAATGCAGCATCCTTTGTTGAATATGCAAAAATTTGAACAAAACCAACGCCCAAACCAAACGGAAGCAGAGAAACAATATACCCATCATCGTATTCTTGTCGCTTCTCTAATAATTATCGAGGTCGGTCTCGAATCCATGAAACTCCCACAAATCTCACCGGTTGTCAACCTAACACACTCGTCGCATGTATTCAAGTAATACCATCTTTCCACTTGTAAATTGCCCCCCTACTTGGCTTCATACTTCATACCCATTTTTCAGTTTTGAATTTATCCATTGTTCATCCCCATTTTATCTAATCTTTCTTGTAATGTGTTTGCTTGCTTGCTTGTTGAGAAAGTGAAGGACGGGGTTAATGACTTGTTGATATTTCATTGACTACTTTGCTAGAAATTAGGTTCGCCCAGTTGAAAGAGTTTTCTTTTTGTTTCTCTTGGTTTCTCTGCGATCAGACGGAAATGCTTTTTTTATGTCTGATTTTGTTTGTTTCTCCGGCAGGAAATCTATGTATAGTCACTGGAAATTCTTGGTCTTGCATCAGTTTGATTCATTTCAGGTAAATGTGCGCTCTTCTGTCTCTGGTTGGGTGTTTGTCATTGTGGGTTGTTTCTGTTATATTTGATCTAGGAGCTGTCTGTTTGGTAAGAAGTATACTGCTTATTGAGAAATGAAAGCCAGTTTGTTGCATGCACAAGGAAGTAACAATAGTACATACAAATATTCCTTATTCAAATTCCATTTACTTGGTATTAAGGAGCTGTTTCTCTGTGATCAAACGGAAATGCTTTGTTCATATTTGATTTTGTTTGTTTTTCCAGCAGGAAATTTATGTACAGCCATTGAAAATTCTTGGTATTGTATCAATTTGATTCCTTTCAGAAAAAGGTGCGCTCTTTTTTCTCTGTTCGTCTGTTTGGCTTTGTGGTTTGGTTCTGTTATATTTGCTTTAGGGGCTGGTTGTTTGGTAAGAAATGTACTGCTCAGCCAGTTTGTTTCATATGCATGAAAGTAAAATGGTACATATAAATATTCCTTATTCCAAGAGTAATTACTTGGCATTGAGGCTGCTTGGCATCTTTGGACAATGGAAAAGTGAACTATTGAGTATTGACAATTGAAAAAGGAAAATAAAAATTATTGAAGGAAATGGAAGATATAAATTAAACAACTTATGTAGAAACAAACAAAACATCCTGGATATGTTTAAATTGCTTCAACTGGCAAGCAATGCATTTATACCTCCGCTGACTGTTTGTGCTCACTGAAAGATAAAGTTCGCCAATAGCCTTGCAGCCTAGTGGCATGAGAACTCCCTATTACAACCTCAGGCCGTTAATGCCTGTCTCTTTAATTCAAAAAAAAAGAAAAAAAGAAAGAAAGATAAATTTTAACAAACTCTTGAGGTAATCCATGAATCCACCAGCTTATCTTTGTCATTAGTTGCAAATTATTCCGTGTTTCTACTTTGTTTTTACTTATGTACTTCTTTGTCCTGGCACATTGGCTGGATGTATTTCAGTATACCGTATTTTTGTATACTGTATTTCCATAAAATTAAATAAATGAATGAACTCTCTCACTTGAGGCATTCAATTATTTTATTTATTTGATGATCCAGTGAATTAGTCTTAATGATTTTGCTGGATTAAGATGATATATAAATAATGTGAGTCAGTTCCTTGTTCTGCCTAACTCTGCGCTTTACTCGCAGTTCCCAAGGATAACGCTCTTTTCTTCATGAGCTCTATGCGGCTAGGCAAGGAGAACCGCGTGAAGGGCGAGTAATTCAAGAACCGATTACCTTGAGCTTAGCTGTATAAGTGTCCGTTCAATCTAGGCATGCACACTTTTGTTTTCTTTATTAGCCATTTGATCTCATATCTTTCATTCTAATTTTGTGAGTCTGTGTTTCTGGTCAGGCATTATAGTGCTTGTGTAGCATTGGATGATTCAAAGATCAAGTATAACTGGACTGGCGAAACCCTTGGTTGGAATCTCCACCTTTCTTTCTTTTCCTTTTCTGTTTGATTTCTTTCTTTCTTTGAAGATGGAACTTTAATGTCCATAAAATTAAATAAATGAATGAACTCTCTCTCTTGAGGCATTCAATTATTTTATTTATTTGATGATCCAGTGAATTAGTCTCAATGATTTTGCTGGATTAAGATGATAAATAAATAATGTGAGTCAGTTCCTTGTTCTGCCTAACTCTGCGCTTTACTTGCAGTTCCCAAGGATAACGCTCTTTTCTTCACGAGCTCTATGCGGCTAGGCAAGGAGAACCGCGTGAAGGGCGAGCAATTCAAGAACCGATTACCTTGAGCTTAGCTGTATAAGTGTCCGTTCAATCTAGGCATGCACACTTTTGTTTTCTTTATTAGCCATTTGATCTCATATCTTTCATTCTAATTTTGTGAGTCTGTGTTTCTGGTCAGGCATTATAGTGCTTGTGCAGCATTGGATGACTCAAAGATCAAGTATAACTGGACTGGCGAAACCCTTGGTTGGAATCTCCACCTTTCTTTCTTTTCCTTTTCTGTTTGATTTCTTTCTTTCTTTGAAGATGGAACTTTAATGTCTTTTGATTTGATAATTTGGATCAAGAAAAATTTATCATCAGTAAAATTATGATAGAAGATTCAATCATTTTTCTGATTCCTTGCTGTCCCTTGTTTTTTGCTCGGATCGAAGAACATATTATTTGGGACAACTTGATTTTTCCAATCAGTCTTCTTTGCTGAGCATACTTGGGGGGTCACTATTGTTTTTGCCGGCTGAAAATTGCTGAATAAAAGGTTGAACTTGTAATCACCTTGTCCTTCCTCTAGCATGCTGCTTTATGTCTCATCTTGGTTGTAATTAAATTGACTTGGTAATTCTTTCATACATGCATCTGGTATGAGTGTTTTTGTATTGAATATTGATCTTGCCTCTTGTTTTCCTTATTTCAACAATGGATGATGGAGTTAGACATGGTAAAAAAAAATACAGCAAACAATTATCAGGTGATTTGAGTAGCATTTATTTGTTGTCCTATTTCAGCAAGCAATCCTGAGGCCTAAACATTTACAAAAAACAGCAAGTGATTACCTAAGCAATGTTTTAAGTACTGATTAATTAACCTTCAGTTGTTTGCTTGAGTTATGTACTTGTGTCCTTTAGTGCTCTGTTTAGGCCTGCATGCTCAAATTTTTTTCTATTTTCACAGGGTGTTCTTGCTTTTCTTTGTGTCATTTATTAAAGGTTCTTATAATTGTTGATCCAACATAACATTTCACTCTTGACACACAATAATTGGAAATTGCAGTAAAAATGGTGGCTACATCTTGCACAAATTTGTTGGGCTTGGTGTCTGGGGACATTTTGAATTTTCCTCAAACATCCAGAGCTCTTCTGCGTACTAATACTGTTCCTGGAGTTATTTCTGATATAGATACTGGGGACGGTGGTTCACATGCTTCCTCATCAGAACCTCATCAAAAGATAATCATTGTAGCAAATTTTCTTCCCCTTAATGCTCAAAAGGATAAAGATTCAGGCAGATGGTGCTTTGGTTATGATGAAGACTCAATTTTGTGGCAGCTAAAAGATGCTATTTCTTTTGATGCCGATGTTGTTTTTGTGGGATCTTTGAAGGTTGATGTTCATGAAAGTGAACAAGAGAAAGTTTCTCAAGAGCTGCTTGATGAATTCAGATGCTGTCCTACCTTCCTTCCAGCGCTCGTTCAGAATAGGTTTTATGATGGGTTTTGCAAGCAACATTTGTGGCCACTATTTCATTACATGTTACCCATGTTTCCTGATCATGGCAATCGCTTTGATAGGGTTCTTTGGCAGGCTTATGTTTCTGCTAACAGGATATTTGCAAAAAGGGTTTTTGAGGTTATGAATCCAGAAGTTGATTATGTATGGGTTCATGATTATCATCTGATGGTTCTCCCAACATTTCTCCGGAAAGGGTACAGTAAAGTCAAGATAGGATTTTTCCTCCACAGCCCTTTTCCTTCGTCAGAAATTTATCGGACTCTGCCCGTCAGAGACGATATTTTGAAAGCACTTCTCAATGCAGATTTAATTGGGTTTCATACATTTGATTATGCTCGCCATTTTTTATCTTGTTGTAGTCGAATGCTTGGCTTGGAATATGAATCCAAAAGGGCTACATTGGGCTGGAATACTTTGGCCGCACAATATACATTAAGATCTTGCCAGTAGGAATTCACATGTCTAGGCTTCAATCTGCCATAAATCACCCATCTTCTATTGTCAAAGCCCAAGAACTTTGTGAGCAATTTAAAGGGAAGCAACTTATTCTTGGTGTTGATGATATGGACATCTTTAAAGGAGTCAGTTTGAAGCTCTTGGCTATTGAATTACTCCTAGAGCAGAATCCAGAACTGCTAGGTGAATTAGTACTAGTCCAAATTGTAAATCCCCCAAAAAGTTCAGGCAAAGACGTTGAGGAAGCGAAGAAGGAGATACACACTATTGCTAACAGGATAAACGAAAGATTCACTTGGCTAAATTATGAACCTGTGATCATCATAGATCATCCTGTTCCCTTCTTTGAGAAGATAGCCTATTATTCTTTGGCAGAATGTTGCATTGTGAACGCTGTGCGGGACGGTATGAATTTAATTCCATATGAATATATCGTCTGTAGGCAGGGGAATACGCAAATGGATCAAGCCTTAGGAATTATTCCAGAGTTGCCTCGTACAAGTGCACTTGTTGTTTCTGAGTTCATCGGTTGCTCTCCATCTCTTAGTGGGGCATTGAGGGTGAACCCATGGGACATTAGTGCTGTAGCTGATGCAATAAATTTGGCGATCAATATGTCTATCATAGAGAAACAGTTGCGGCATGAAAAGCACTATAGGTATGTTAGCTCTCATGACATGGGTTATTGGGCTCGAAGTTTTTTACAAGATCTGGTTCGTTCATGCCAGGATCACCTCAGCAAACGTTGCTGGGGTATTGGCTTTGGACTGAGCTTCAGAATCCTGGCCCTTTCTCCCAGTTTTAGGAAGCTGTCAATTGGCCACATTGTCTCTGCATATAAAAGGTCAAACCAGCGAGCAATTTTTCTGGACTATGATGGTACACTTGTGTCCCAAACTTCCATCGTCAGAAGTCCCAGTCCTGAAGTCATATCTTTGCTAAACAACCTATGCAGTGACCCCAAGAACACTGTATTTATAGTTAGTGGTAGGGGAAGGGCTTCACTGGGTGAGTGGTTAAATCAGTGTGAGAACCTCGGTATCGCAGCTGAGCACGGTTATTTTATAAGGTTAGTTTGTTCTCAACCTAAAGCATTGGCTTCTTAGGTTACATATGATATGAAGTTAAATTCTTTTTGCACATGCTTATAAGGGACTTTTTACTTGTTAGAAATCTCTGAACTTCTGAAGTTTTATTTACTCTTGAGAATGCAGGTGGGATGGACAATCAAGTTGGGGAACAAATCATATTGCCACAGATTTTGATTGGAAAAGCATTGTTGAACCTGTGATGAGATCATATACTGAGGCAACTGATGGCTCTCAAATGGAGATCAAGGAGAGCGCGATGGTTTGGCACCACCGTGATGCTGATCTTGATTTCGGATCTTGGCAGGCCAAGGCACTGCTGGATCACCTTGAAAATGTCCTTTCAAATGATCCAGTGGTTGTTAAGAAGGGACAGTACATTGTTGAAGTTAAACCACAGGTAGAATCTCTGTCCCTCTTTTCTTCATCTTCTTAACCCATGATTGTTCATAAAAAGTTCTAAACCTGGATAGTCAAACACAACAGGGAATCACTAAAGGGTTAGTTGTAGAAGAGGTTCTGTCTCGACTGACTGGGACAGGGAAATCACCAGATTTCATTCTGTGCATCGGGGATGATAGGTCTGATGAGGACATGTTCGAGAGCATATCGACCAAAGTTTATGGAGGAGGAAGCAGCCCATCTTCAGCACCGGAAATCTTTGCTTGCACAGTTGGCCAGAAACCAAGCAAAGCCAGGTACTACCTAGACGATACTGCTGAGGTGATGATGCTGCTTAAAAGCCTTGGTACTGCTTCAAGGCTTAAACCGGTATGTGATGAAGAAGAAGAAGGTCATTCTGAAACAGTCGAAGCTGGTTCTGAAACGGTTGCTTGAAAAATTAATGCTGGGCTTGTTACTTGAGGTAGTAAGCATAGGGTGGGGAGGCAGACTTAGAGGACATAGTTTCGAATGCAAGTTATGAGTTCATTGTGTTTACAGGTGTTTAGAGTAGTTGAAGTTTGATTGGTTGGTGGGGAAGGAAAAGAATGTAGCGGTGTCTGTTTTTCTTTCTAGCAGTAGCCTTGAAAGAAGGATATCAAATGTATTGAGGGGCTAAAGAATTCTAGTTACATGGGACTATGGAAATCATTTGTCTGTATAGTTCGAATTAATTCGGTTTATCCATTAAGGTATTCAAAGTCTCAGATTTGCAATTATATACACCCATCAGAAGAGTTCTTATTTCATATCTTTGGGTTATGTTATGTGATATATTTGATGGAATCAATTTTTTTATCTGATGGGCTCACAGTCATAAGGTAGAAAATGCATGGGAAAACGGTAAAAGAAAATGGTTTGTCAATTTTTTATTCGATGGATTCTCATTTTTTTTAAAACTATTAAATTTCCATCAAATAAACCCTTATCTTCAACAAAATGGCTTGTTAATTGTTTGGTAATTTAAATGTCTCAAAGGGAAAAATAAGTAAAGCATTTGTTATGACCAGCCCAAACAAAGAGTACTTGTTATGTAGAGTCGGAAAAGATAATGTGTATGTATGGTTTTTTTTTTTCGCCCGGTCTAATATATATACTAAATTCATTTATGATCCACATGTTGACAGCGGTACGAATCGTACCGTACGATATGCATAACAAAATTAAAAAATGGGATTAAAATAATTATATATACTTTTTACATTTTTAAATGAAATTAAATAAGAAGATAAATTTTTAAGATGATGATAATTAAATGAGAATAACATTTCTGCATTTACCGAAGAAAAATAATTTTGCAGCAAGCGAAAACTACATCGTTTGTCTTCTTTTTTTCCCTCCTCTTAGTATATCTTCTTCGTAGCAAGCCCACGCATCGCTTTTGATATATACACCCGAATAATAGCTTGGTTTTGATCAGCTTGGTTTATCGCTCTTCTCTGGTTAATCCTAGCAACAAAGGGTGTTGGGTAGTATGATGATCGGGCATATTATCCATCTTCTTTAAATTTGTCAGCTTTTGCCTAACCATTCAGTGTTAACAAAACCACGCCCAATGATGTTTTAGCCCCATATGCAGATTTTGCAGAATCTGCAGATGCTACCCCCTCGAATTACTTTCTTGTTCACTCTCACCCTCATGGGTTTGATTTTTTTTTTTTGCTGTTCGGTTTAGGGTTTAGACCATGGGTGTCTGGCTTGCTGCGAAGATGATATATTAAGAGGGGGAAAAAAGAAGCAGAAACGGTGTAGTTTTTGGCTTGCTGGAGAATTGTTTTTTCTGCAGTAAATGTAGAAATGTTATTCCCTAATTAAATATAGGGAAAATTTCATTTAGGTCATAGGTAAGAGAAAATACGACAAAGGATCTTTGAAATCTTAAGATTGCGTTTAAATTCCCGTGAGGCGTTTTTGGAATAAATTTCAATTGTTAAATGTCCATGAATTTGTTAGTTTCATAGACTTGTTAATGAAATTATAATTTATTACAAAAAAATCCTAGGAAACTTAAATATAATGTTAAGATTTTAATGGATTATTTTATCGTATTTTCTCTTAAAAAAAGCCAATATTACGAAAACAAATTCCAGTATTTGGGTTTTTATTTAGTGTTTTTCAACCCTTATGAAATTTCCATGTAATTATTAATCATGAATAATATAACTTATTTTTTCATTTTTATAACTATATCTTTATGTATATGACAAATAAAAAAAATAAATCATCAATATTAATATCATATCATTAATTGATATAAAGTTCTACTCCTATGGGATTGGTGGTTTCTAAATGTGGGGATAAACGAGTTTAAAGTTTTTTCGGCCAATGTTCAAAGTTTAAACTTTGCAAAGTATGGGGAAGGCCTTGAGAATTTACAAAACATATGGACTTAATTTAAAATTAGTGGAATTAATATATAAGGAAGGAGTGAAATTACACTGTCCCAGTCTCAGTCACACTTGGCAGAGAGCAAGAAGGAAGACGAAGACGAAGCTACGACTTCATCAATTCTGATCCAAAAAAAAAAAAAAAATGCCGTCCGTTTGCTTCACTCTCTTCTCCGTTTTACTCATCACCACGCTTCCCAACTTTCAGGTGCGCTGATTAGTCGTCTTCTTCAGATTTTTCTTTTTCCCGATGTCCCTTTTCCGGCGATCGGACGATCGCTGAGGATATTTTTAATGCTTTTTGTGCAGGGATATGCCACAAGTGATCTTCACATCAGATCGTCATCGCCGTTTTCAGTGGCTCTTGAAACCCTACAGAAGCAATTAGGGTTTGTCCTTTCGTTTCTTCATTTTTTATTCATGTCCTATTCCTTCTTTCTTTTTCTTTTTAGTTAAAAACTGATCGCAAAATTATGCAAATCCCTTGTATCAGCTATACCTTCAAGAGCATTCAACTTCTTCGTCGTGCGATGACCCATGCTTCCTTCTCAGAAGAGAACAACAGAGCTTTGAGCATTTTGGGTGCCAATGTCATCGAAACAGCCGTCTCTTTCCTGTCACTTTCAAAAGACATTGACATCTCCTCGAAAGATCTGAATCATATAATAGCGGAAATCTCTAAAGTGGAATCTTCATGCACTGGAGACGCATCGCGGTTGGGTTTGCAGAAGGTGGTTCGGGTTTCTCCCAAGACCAATTCATCTGCGCCTTCTGTGGTTTGTGGCGCATTCCGTGCAATCTTTGGTGCTATTGCAATTGATGCGGCAAACTGCGATGCTGCAGGCAAAGTTTTCTGGGACGTTCACGGAGGCAAGCTTGGGGTTGCTCTGCCATTTTGAGCCTGTGAGTTAACTTCTCAGTTGCTTGCCCTGTGTTTCTGATACTGAAAAACCTTTTAATGACTAATTTACGTACTTGCTAGTTATTGTAGTTTGAATCGGTTGAGTCTTGTGACTATGTATATGATAATATGTAAACGGCTCTCTCTATATGATGCTATTGCCTATTATTCACGTATGCTAGTGTGAAATGATTACATAAATATGTCTGTCTCGAATTTTAGGTTGATGTTATGTAAATGGCTCTCTATGATGCTATTATTTCCCCTCTTTGTTTCTTCTTAGCCTTCTTTTGCTAGTATTGCCTATTTGCTTGAATTACCTTGCCATATGATGGGGAAGGATGTGGCTGTAATTGATCCAAACTTGTTCAGAAATGCATTTTCATGTTAGTATAAAACTGATACTCGATTCACTTCTTGAATTTGAGTTTCTCTGGATCATATGGCTGTGTGTCCTCGACATCCATATGGATAATAACTTGCTTTTATAAGACTTAATATTAAAAAATTTGTGTCATTTTGGCGGAGTATGTAAAAGATGTTCCACCTTCAACCACTTGTGGGGCATTAGTTCTGGTTCATATAGTTGCCTTTTTACACGCTAGGATGAGAGTGTTAAGTCTTAGAAGAGTGTGTCAAGCATAGATGATAGATGGCTTTGATGATGTGTTATGGGGCGTATACGCAATTCTAGCATTGTTTTGAGATCAATAGTTTTCTTAAATGTAATCGGAAAAAAAATAGCTTTCTAAAATTATTCTTTTTTCTCTTTCAAAATGATTTTGCGGTCGCTGTTTCTCTCATCTTATCTGGGATCCCATTGTGAACTTATTTCTTTTTGGGTGAGAATCCCAGTCTGAGCTTAGTTCAAATATTTCTACGTTGCCGCTACAATTGGCTATCAGATGGAGTGGAGAAAGTGATGGGATTAGAAAGTTGCATTATTAGCAAGCTATAGGATTATTGTACAAGAAAACATGTTTAATTGTTATAAAGAGAGATTCCTGTTATACATTTCGCAAACTGCTGTAGAAACTGCTTTCGTACTACTCTACTCCCTCTAAAACATGTTTAACTAATTTGATTAAATTTAAAAAGTTAGTTAATATGACATGTTTTTTCTAAAGCATTCTAATAATATTCTGTAGTTCTCTCAATCTCTCTTTCTTGATTATTATTGAGGGAGTATCAATAAAATAAATTATGATAAAATTGATAAATATAAAAAATAAGTTTTTTATTTATGAAAAAGATTAACTCCTTAATTAGGTCTTACATGAAGGACCGACAAGTATAACTTGTTAACTGAATTTTGATCTCACTTGACATGGACGATTAGATTAGATGTAGATCACGAGCTAACTGAGTATCATTGCTATTAGGTGCTTCAACTTTCTCTCCTTTCATGAGAAATACTTGCCTTCTCCATCTTTACAACTGCGACATTATCTATGTTAAATAAAAATATAACTATTCCGATAATTTTAATCTTATCTGGCTTGTTTTTAATAAAAATAAACCACTTAATTTGAAAAGGCAGAAAATCGGTAAGATGTTTAATTTTTTTAAAAAATAAAATAAAATATAAATAGTTGTACCGGACAAATTCCACTACTTGTTTGAGTTTTAAAAATAATTTTCAAGTTTTTAAAGAAGCAATTAGTCTTACATTTAACTGAAGAAGTTTTGTAAGGAGCAAGTGTGTTAAATTAAAAATTTAAATTTGAAGAAGTATTTATTTAAGAAAAAAATAGCCCCCTTAAAAATTAACTACTAGAAAAATATATATTTCTTATTCATTTTTTTTTGCTCGAAGTATTTCTTATTCATTAAAATAGGGGAAACCCATGGTTATATACTAAACGTTTGCTTCTTTTTCAATTAAACTATGAAATATGCATTTCTTATTCATTATTGACGATATAACTAGCCCTTTTAATTAACACTAACTTGGTTTATAATCTTTAATTCACTTGTTCTAATTTGACCTGGAAAAAAACATCTAAATTGACTAGTGATTTTTCATATAATATATAGACCCTTAGATAAAATATTGTTTCATTTTTTTCAAAAAGAAATATTTTCAAGGTTTTGAATTGAAATATTAAACTCTGAGCAATATATGGGAAAATATATTTAATTATAATTATAAAATATATCATCAATTTTTTAAAGCAGAATTTAAGACTTTTTGTAAAATGAGTTATTTTTTTACCACATGCAAAATGAGGAGTTTCACATAACACTTCTAAATAATTGATCCAATTTGCTGGGTAAATATATTTTTTGGAACGAGAGAAATTAGTAGGTTAATAAGTATAAATAAAATCTATCTGGGCCAATTGGCACACATTGTTTGGGCTAGATGAAACATATTTAGTACTGAGCCCTTTCCGATTAGTGGGCCTTAAGCCTTAAGATTGTTTGCCGGGAATTAGGGTTTTGTTCTTTCTTTAGGTGCGCTACTGCTCTGCATTTTCCCTTCTTACCTAGGGCGCCACAAGGGAAGAAGCCAGAGAACCTGACGTCCGACAGCCATGGTTCACGTATCATTCTACCGCAACTGTAAGTCTTTCTCTGACTGATCGCTAGTTTTCCATGCGTGATGCTGTGAATCTTAACAATGTTTAATTGATTTCTTCTTTGAACAATACTAGCTTCTGGTAAATTTGAAGATTGATGATGTTTTCATGATGATTTGCGATTGTTTTATTATATGGTGTTTTAGTTTTTCCGCCATTATTGAAGTTTTGTTATTTTTGAATCTGGTCATTCTTTTGCAAACATTTCGGAAATATTCGGTGATCAAATTGTACTATAACATATCCATTCTTAAATAGACGGGAAAACCTTCAAGAAGCCTCGCCGTCCATATGAGAAGGAGCGTTTGGATGCTGAGTTGAAGCTTGTAGGAGAGTATGGACTTCGCTGCAAAAGGGAGCTGTGGAGGGTTCAGTACGCTCTGAGTCGTATCCGTAATAACGCAAGGGAGCTTTTGACCCTTGATGAGAAGAACCCACGTCGGATCTTCGAGGGTGAAGCCCTTCTGCGTCGGATGTTTCGACATGGGCTTTTAGATGAGAGTCAGAACAAGCTTGATTACGTCTTGGCTTTGACCGTCGAAAACTTCCTAGAGCGTCGCCTTCAAACACTTGTGTTCAAATCTGGAATGGCCAAGTCAATCCACCATGCCAGGGTCCTCATTAGGCAGAGGCATATCAGGTTTTATATCTGCCCCATCTCTTTTAATCCAGTTAAACTGTTAGTGGCAAGCAACTTTGCTAGTGTAGTAGTTAATTCAAAGATATGAATAGTATGGATCATAATACCTGCTATGAAATACCTTTGTAATGCTAAAAGTGCAGAGATTCCTACCTGCTGCAGAATAGCTGCCCTGATTGACAAGACTTGTGTTTTAGTGGCCTCCTATATCTGCCAACTAATTTGGAAAAATGTGTTCTTGCATCTTGAATGATTATTTTTTCAACTTAAAATCTATGATATTAGGCATTTTTGTGTTTATTACTTGGGAAACTTTAAGATGCCTTAGCGTGTCAGTATTGTGCAGTGTGAGTACCAGAGTTTACTCACGATTGGCTCCACTAGTGGTGCTTGCTTCTTTGATAGATAAGTAAATTTAAAGTCAATTTGTATAGCAGTTATTGTGCCGTCAAGTTTTGAACAATGGACTTTGTTCAAACAGGATTAGGAGAACTTGTGTTTTTCGTATGAATAAAATTTTACTTTCCACTCCAAATTCATTTAATCTAAATTTATTGCGACTCTTGTGAATGTACATCTATTGCTGCAATGTTGTTGTATGATTTTTTTTATTTTATTAGGAAATTAATTTCTATGTCTTTTGGGCTTGCCAGGGTTGGGAGGCAGGTGGTGAACATCGCATCATTCATGGTGCGAGTTGATTCCCAGAAGCACATTGACTTTTCACTTACAAGTCCATTTGGAGGTGGACGTCCTGGAAGAGTGAAGAGAAAGAACCAAAGGGCTGCTGCCAAGAAGGCTGCTGGTGGAGATGGAGATGAGGAGGACGAGGAATAAATTATGGATTTGTCCTTTTGCTAGAACTCTTAGATATTGTTCCATTTTTGTGTCGTTAGTACTTTTAGTTTACTGCATGATTCAGTGTTATACTTTACAATCCTCCTTGTTTCTGGTTTGAAGAAAGCGTTTCCCGAGTTATCGAACATTATCTATTCTAAATTTACAAGTTTTGCTCCAAATTCCAAGACTTGGGGTCACTGGTTTGTCCAATGGCATCAACACCCTACTAATAAGTGGTAGTTTCTGATTTAAATTGATAGTTTACTTGTTTGTTGCATATCATGATATGGTTTGTATGCTCCATGTTGTTTGGTGATCGCCAGTAGCTAACAGAAAGGTACCTGGAGGCCAATGGAGATTAATGGATGGTTTCTGTAGTATTGAAATTACTGTATGTGACTTCGATGTGGCTTGAAATTCTTGGTAAGTTAAGTTTATATGATGAGATTAAACGGGGAGTAAATGCAGTTCACTATTTGTTACGATGAGATTTCATTTTAAGTCTCTTATTCATTATTTTAGAATTATGTCGTTTATTTACTTTTCTGAATATAAGGGGTTTAGTTTATCATAACTAATCTTAACCTCCACTTCCACCCCAATGCTTATTTAAGCAATATTTAATGCTTTATAAAATAATTTTTAATATAATTTTATTGCAGCTTTAAATTTTCATATTATAATTTAGCACTTTATTCATTACTATCTTCAGTTTTAATTATAGGAACACTTTTGTAGTGCAATTTTGTATTATAAAAGTGTTCCTATAATTAGTATTAAGTATTAACTTTAAGAAACTTCAAATATGGTTCCTTGGATGAAAATAGAGGAAGTGGGGAGAATCTAAATCCCTAATGATACGTCATATAGTCTAGACTCTAGTCTCATGTTGCAAATAAAATTTTTAAATGAGCTTTTTAGTGTAATTTTATAATTATAATTTATAATATCAACTTTATTTTTTGTTTCTATCATATCAACTTATTTTTGAAAGCTTGGATTTGTTATCAAGGTTAATCTATTCAATTATTCCTTTAGAGAAGAGTATCAAATCGGGCATTCTCAGCGTTGAACTGCTTCAGAATTTGTCGTCATTGGATCACAAACTGTCATTTTTGTAATATTGCCACTAAAGAAAACCTCCAAGTCATGTTTTATTTATTCATAATATTAGTTCTCGCATATTACAATCATGTCTTTCTATGATTGTGGACTTCTAATGTACATCCTTTTACTATATTAATGCATTTGACTATTTTAAAAAACTAATTTTTGAAAGCTACATAATACTCCAACTAATTTGGAAGTAAGTTTCTATGCAATTATAGTTAGAGAAATGTCTAAGCTCAATTTAAATTCTAGAGGATGAATTTAGTCATGATTAAGTTGCTATTTTTTAAGAAACGAAGTTTGTAATTTCAAATCTAACATTTTTTTTAAAAAAAGTTTATGATAAAGATGTACTCCCTCCGGTCCTAATTATAAGAGTAAATTTAGGAGTTGGTTTTAGTCCTAATTATAAGAGCAAATTTTAATTTTTATCAACTTCTTCCTAAAATACCCCTATTGATACTTTCTCAATAATAAGTAAACATAATAATAGTTTAATAATGCGATTTATATATTCTATAAAGTAAGTAATCTTTAAACTCATTAATCACATACACCTCAATTCTACCTTTTACTAATAAAATAATTTTAAGCAATCTTTGTCATATTTTTCATATCATCCCTACTAATACTTCTTCCATGATAATTAATTTAACAACACGTTTATATTCTATCAAATGAGAGATTCAACTTTCTTTTTTATTTTTAAATAAAATAATTTTAATACTTCTTTAAAAATATTTTCTTGTAACTATCCGTCTAAAGTGATTGATTTTTTCTTCTAAAATAATCTAATAAAATATTAATTTCATTATCTTTTTCCATGGCTAAAAGAAAATAACCTTGCACATAGTTAGGAATTTTTAAGACGTGATGGTTGAGAGCGACATGAGCAGGGTCTGACAAGCAAAATATGAATAGTTGAGATTTGAGAGTCTTTGTTACACTATATATCTTGTTGATGTCATTTTAAGTTTTAAATAAAGGTATTTTAGGAAAATAAATACAATTAACTAATTTAACTACTATCCTTAATCTCTCCAAAATCGGGTAAATAGCTCCTATAATTAGGACTAGGAGGGAGTAACATTTTTCAAATAAAAATTGATATTAAAAATAACACTCTTCATTTTGAGCATTATATTTTTTAAAAAAATAATATTAATATAGAAATGTTATCAGATTTAAAAATTAAAAAATTAAAATGCTATCTAAATAATTTTTTAAAGAGTGAGAGTTTATTCGTGAATAGAGATAATTGTCTCTGCGTTTATCATCTTGGAAAGGCAAGCACCCGGGGATGGAGATCGTACCGTGTTGATTAAAGCTGTAATTTCGGTGTTACCCTTATATCAAATGCAATCCATTCTCCTCCCAAAGTGTGTATTGGATGAGATTGAAAAAGTAGTAGAAACCTTTTATGGTGTCAAGATGAAAATGTGAGAAAAATGCACCTTATTGCTTGGCACAGCATCATAAAGAGTAAAAAGGTCGGAGGACTGGGTATAAAAAAATTAGACCTTCAAAACAAAGTATTTATCATGAAGTTATGTTGGGGTATGGTCACAAAACCAGACAACGCGTATGGGTCAAATGTTTGAGAAGCCAATATACATGTGGAGATAATTTATTTCCTCAAGTTTCCAAAAAGCAATCTCAATCCCCAACTTGGAGGGCTATAATTCATGTTTAGGATACTTTTCTTCAAGGTGTGGGAAAGAAAATTAATAATGGCAAAAATACCTACTTCTGGTAGGACGTGGACTCTATTCAATGATCCACTCATAGACTATGTCCAGCAGAACTTAGAGCATGTCAAGTTGGGAGATAAAGTTGCAGATTTTATTTTACCAAATGGAAGGTGGAATATGACTAAATGTAGGAAATTTTTTCCTGAATGGGTGGTGAGCATATTAATCAAAATTCCACCTCTTGAGGGTGTTTCTGAGGATTGCGTAATCTGGAGAAATGCTTCTGATGGGAAATTCTCTGTCAAAGCTGCAAATAATTTCCTTTCTCAACAGGAGGAGTCATGTGGTACACAGGTTTGGAAAAAATCTGGCGTTGGCAGGTGCTTGAAAAGATAAAATTTTTCTTTGGGCAAGTTGCTCATGAGAGGTTAATAACTAATTCACTAAGAGCTAAAAGCATGATATTAGAAACACCAAATTTCCCTTTAGGCTGTCTCTATGAGCGAGAATATCATTCACATGTTGAGAGATTGTAAGTGAGCGAAAGAAGTGTGGGAACAATTTATTAATCCTAACCAAATATCTTGCTTTCTTTAATTGTGATTTGTATGGTTGGCTTACCTAGAACTTTACACATAGCCTGGGGTAGAGCAGATTCAATCGGTGGCCATGGAACAAAATTTTTAGCTACATTTGTTGGCTTATATGGAAGGCAAGATGTAAACAAGTCTTTGACACCCTGGAAGTGACGGTCAAAGAAATTACTCACTAGACCTTGTTCAACTTGATGGAGGATGAATCAACAGGAAGATTTCAATATCAGATTTTTCCAAGCGATCAAAGAGCTGAATGTCACTGGCGCCCCCCAATGCCAGGAGTGGTTCGAGTAGATGTAGATGCTTTAGTTAAAGTCGGCAATCAAGCGGCATGCGGTGGCCTCATTAGAGATGATAAAGGTCAATGGATTATGGGATTTAAAAAGGCACTTGGCCTATACCCAGTTATAATGCCCGAAGTTTTGGTTATCAAAATAGGTCTTAAAATCTGTCAGTTGTTGAGTTTGAAGGATATCCAGATGTTCTCATATTCACTTGAAGCTATTAACATTTTGCTTAAGGATAGTGGAGATATATCCATATCAGCTTCTTGATTGAAGGAATCAGACAACTTTTATATGATGAGTGGTCTATGGAGGTACATCATGCTAATAGGGAACTGGTAAATTAGCTAGGAGGCCACTCTAATAGTCCTCAAGTTATTTTTCTTCCGTAAGTGTAACAGTGTTGTCAATCGGAATTTTGGCTGGACATGCATTATACAAGTGATCCTGTCTTCCTCAAGTAGGTAGTATGGATGAGCATGATCAATTTCAAGCTATGCTTGCCTACCCAAATCGTGGTCAGAGACTCAATAACTGGATGGGTCATCAGCATTCTTATGAAGGTAAAAGTCTTCATGTGACAAGTCTCCCGTGAAACATTGGTCAACATTGTCACTGACCTGGATTCTGACTGTTTTCACTGAATGGTCTCAATCTTGCCGATCGCCCGGATATTTATTTTTTTTTTCCAAAAATAATAATAATAGCCAAATGATTTATTTTCACCATAAAACATATTGACATCATGCCACGACAATGACAAATAATTTAACAATAAATAAAATGATTCCTTACAATTTTATTTTTATATAATATATTGATTAATTTATATCTGTAATACGTAAGACTAATCCGATTCCATTTTTGGTTTTCAATAAAGCTATAATTATTTAGCACCGATATTTTACTTCCGGGGTTTGGATCTTTCCATTTTCATTCTTACAATGATTTGATTATGTCACTGAAATTAGGCCACCTGGTTTGGAAGGTTAAAAAAAAAAAAAAAAAAAAAAAAAAAAAATCTCTTTCATCGAAAGTGCAACATCATAAAAGATTCCCCCACCTTACTTTTTGATAAACATTGACCATCTCGACTTCGACCCGCCTTCTTTCTTTTTCTTTTTGATTTTTCCTGGTCCGCTCTCATCATTTCAGAAACAGATATTCTTCCCCACACTTCTCTCTATCCCTCTTCATCTTTAAATTCTGGCGGTCGAATTTTGATCCAAACATCCAAAAGCGAAACATATAATCTTTTTCAAATTACCACATTCCGAACGCCATCATTTCTACTCTTTATGATTGTTAGGTTAGATTCAGATCTAATGATCCATATTTAATATTTTATAAAAATATTACTCCTCTAATCTTAATTATATATAAAAATTTGATTTTTTTAGAGAGATTAATAAAGTTAATTAAATTACTTTATAGTATTTTTATATTTTTTTCTCAAACTAATTTGTTTGGATTAATAAACTAATATATAATCTAAAAATACACAACATATGATATGATTATATAACTTATTTAGTTTCCTTAATCTCTCTAAAAAAGAAGTCAACTATGTCTTATATTTAGACTAAAGGAGTATTACAATAAAGAGAAGAATGTGAAGGAAATGGAGAAAAGGATAAGAAGAAAATATTAAATTTAAACCATTAGATTTTCATCCAACAATTATAAATAGGATAAAGGATGAAACAGACTAAAAAAACAAGAACCTATGTCCGATGGGGATTTTGATGAAAATAGTCAAGTTGATAAACATTAAAACACAAGATAATTATTTTCCGATCTTTTTATATATTAATTAACCTTCCCATTTCAAATTGAGTCCACAATACAATTCAATATTGATTGAATACCCCTCTACCCATTTAATTTTATTCACTACACTCAGTCATAAAAATTTCACATACATTAAAAAAGAGCTTTTAATATTGATTCACTAATTTGTGTTGGTTAAGCTCATATATATATATATATATATATATATATATATATATATATATTGTATGTATGTATGCTGAAAAATGAGTTAGCAATGCGAATACGAAGTCCTCAAAAGTAGTTACACAAACACAAACATTTGTTTTTTGGGAGTGAAGCACCAAACACAAACATTAAGTAGAATCAATTATTGAAAATTTACAATAGTATAATGAAACCAGCCTAACAAATAACAATCATTTGGGTTTAGGTGGGCAAAACAGCAAGAACTAGAGTGGGGTGACATGTCCCATTATGCTCTATTCCCACGGGTTTGGTGGAAGGCCTAAAAGGCCTCCACTATTTACATAATTTTAATCTTAGTCTTATTAGTGTTTTTTTTTTTCCTTAATATAAAAATTAGTTATTTTTTTAAAAAGAGATTAATGAAACTAAATAAATTACGTTAAAATATTTATATTTTGTTTTACCAAACAATTTGCCCAACTTATGAATTGAAATAATATCAAATGAGACATAACATATATCTTTGTGATTAACTAATTTATTTAGTTTCCTTAATCTCTAAAAAAAATCAATTGGGTCTTATATTAGGGATCAAAGATAGTAATATAGAAGGTTAAAGTGTATATATTTAGCCTATAGATTTAAATCAGATTTCAGTTTAGTCACTTGCTATTAACACCGTTGGTTTTATGTGACAGCAAATGATGTCTCAACAAATTTAAAAGATGAAATTCAATGCTAGTAAAGAATTTAAATCTGGAATATCTTTTGTCAGCATTTAATTGAAAAATCATCATTTAAAACTAATGAGTCAAGCATTTTCCGTTAAATGAGATTAATAATATTAAAATTAAGGAACTAAAGGTATATTTTATAAATTTAAGTGACTAAATTGAAATTTAAGGTAAATTTACAGGATTAAACGTACACTTTAATCTAATATCTAAAAGATATATAATAATCTATCCGGGATATATGCTGCAGTGGGGCTAGCACATGGTATTCCAAAACCGAAGTCAATACTGCAACTTTGTCCCTTAACATTCAAATAGATACTTGCTTTTTTTTTTTTAGAAAAGTGGAAACGCCTCCTCTAATGTGAACATTTTCTTGTGAGGCTCAACATCTCAGTGACGACATCACTCTCTTGCAGAATCCTGTAGCTTCAATTTGTCTTTCCTTTTTGGCTGTAATTCTCAAGATTTGATCTTTTGCCCTTTTAAGTAAAAAAAGAAAAAGAAAAAAGAGGACCATGCCTGTGTCATATTAGGAAGGAAAACATTTTATATTATGAAAAGAGAGAGTTTTGAGCAAAAAAGAAAAGAAAAGAGAGAGTGATATCATCATCGGATGCTAGCTCAGGTGATAAGGGTGAAAAGTGCAGACAGAGGAGTGTAGGGCTAGAATCCTCCTAATATATATGTTTTTCTTTTTTAAATAAAGGACAAAATGATATTACTTGAAAAAACACAAGTTTGCGAGGTACCAAAGCAAATGCCACAAATAAAATGATGAAAATAGTTCCAATAAGCATAATATGAAATAAGATGAACATGTTGTAAAATAAAATCTTTAAGAAGAGCTAAAATCTCCTGGTATGTGATGATGCTAATAGATGGTAGCTGATTTGGAAATATAAGGAAAGCTTTGATGACACAAGTGATTATAAGACGATATTGTCCTATACTTTCTTATATGTGAGATTTAGTGATCCATAATATGGATGCTCGAAGCGTCTAGTGTGAAATAGAGTACCAAGATTCGTTGTATTTCTCCAGATAAACTGAATCAGCAGAGGAGCAGCGATCGTCGGAATCCACCGCGACTGGACTATCGTTAGGATCAGTTAGCTAGGGCTCCGGTTTATCTAGTTAGCTAGTAGCTCCAGGGTTTTCTCCAAATGAATCAGCTGTGCGATTTTTTATCTTATTTGTGATTTTACCACGGAAAGCAAAGCCACGGTTGATATCGTGTCAATTTTCCGTGTCAAATAAGCCAGTACCACGGAATTTGACATGGACGTATTCCGTGGATTATTTGCCTCGCTGTTCCGTAGAAAATTCCGTTTATGAATTTTACAATGCATCCCAAATTTGCCAAGGAATAAATTCCGTGGCTAATTCCGAGGCAATTTATTTGTTTTTTTGTAGTGATATATAACATTAATGTAGTGGCCACCCTGCCTTTTGGAGTGATGAAAGATTATGTTCCGTTGATCTACCACAATACCTTTTCCAACAATGGCAGCTTGTTCAGGTGACTTCCTTGCCGCACCATACTCATCAGGCTTATTTACCAACCATACAACAACATATAATCCCCTAACTTCCCGAATTATCATCTCAGTTGTGGTCGTTTCCCACGATAAAGAGCTGCATTTCCATTTATCCACGAGTATAAATTGTTAAAATGACATAAAATAAAAGACTTGACTCGTGAATGATGCTGAAGATGAATCTTTGAACCATTGAATCAAGACATCAGAGTTTACCAGGGAATTCTCATATTTAATAATCCAAACCAGACAACCCTTAGAGACAGGGCAAGTGAAAAATATTTATTGCATGGTTTCTTCTTCATCACAACCAAATTGACTTGCATAAGATGTTTTTGCTGAATATTAGCAGCAGGAAGAGCATCATTAAGTAGTTTCCCAAAATGAATCATCAACAGATTGACGCCGCAGATGTTGATGTAGGAGGATTTGATACCCATCCTTAACCTTGTATGAACATGAGTTGTTGCCCTACCATTGGAAACTATCTTGGATATCAAGAAGGGATAGAGGAATGTTAAGAATTTGTCGTGCAATGTGTTGTGGATATAATTCATAAACTAATGAATGATTCCATCTGACAAGATTCCAAGGTGAAGAAACAAATATTAACAAATCTTCTACTTGGTTAAGTAAACCAAGCGAATTTTGATCCAACTGCATTCGCCACTATAACCGATGGTTAAGAGATATGGACGAGCCATACCCGTTACCCACTTTCCATCGTAACCAGTCTATAATAAGATTAGCACCCCCAGCTATTCCTTTCCATATCCAGGAAGAATTGTATGGAAGTTTTATGATTCCATCACTATTGATATCAATGTATTTAACCTTCCCTGTTTGCCTTAGAAGAGATTACTGGTCTGCTGATAAAATTCTCCAAAGTTGCTTCGCCAGTAAAGCCTGGTTTTTATAACTAGAAAGGTCTTAATCCTAAACCACCTTTATCCATAGGCTGAAAAAGTTGATTTTTTCTAAGAAAATGAATCTTTCGCTTGTCATTACTTATTCCCCTGAAAAAGTTAATACCACAAGAATCTATTTTATCACATATGTACTGAGGGATATTAATGCAAGAAAGCATCTGAATATTCACAGCAGCCAGGGTAGATTTAATCAGAGTTAATTTGGATGCTTGAGAAAGCAGCTTCACCTGCCATGTACTAGTCCTTTTTTTTTTATAGATGAAAGGACTTGTTGATAAATCATTTTTTTTTACTTTTGCCAGGATCTATCCAAGTTCGTAGGTACTTTCCTAGTTTTGATTGGAGACGAAGTCCCAACAATCTAGATAGTGATGTTTTCTGAGAGAAAGGCACGTTAGGACTAAAGATTAAGAAAGAGTTTGATTTGTTCCAATGTTACCTTAACCAGTATGCATACATGTTGAGAACTAATTTGACTGAGCACATATTTAGAGCATTACTCTCAAAGAAAAACAAAGAGTTATCAGCAAAAAGCAAGTGAGACACAGGCTGTGCATTCTGACAGAAAACAAAATAAGTGGTGAAAAAATAATGAATATAAATTCATGTAGGGTTAAAATGCAAATTTATCCGAAAGTTTTTCATTGAGTGCAATATCGCTTTATACCGTTAAATTTTTTAAAAAATTGATGTTAGTTAATTAACTTTTTAATATTAACAAACAACATTATTCATATTTCAATACTTACGGGCAAGTGGGCAACATTGCATCCATTTTTTTTTTTGGGGCTACATTCTCATTAGTGAGAATTTTTGGGACAAATTTACAGCTTAACGTATTTATGTATTACTACCTCCCATTCTAATTATAAGACTTAGTTGATTTTTTTCGGGAGAGATAGAAAATTTAAATAAAAGTTACTTAATCATTTCATATGTTGTGTTTCTTAGATTATATATTAGTTTATTAGTCAAACTATTTAGTTTTAAGTAAAAAAAATAAAAATAAAAATAGTCTAAACTAATTTAATTAGCTTCCTTAATCTCTCTAAAAAAATCAACTAGGTCTTATAATTAGTACAGGAGGATACTATATGCATATGAATAGGCCATAAAAAACTGTGTAGCTTATTTGATTCATCTGATAACAAGAAATACGACGGATAAAGGTTAAATGCATATATGATTTGAGAGGACATAACCCAAAAAAGAACCAACAAGGTCCATACAAAAATAAGTTCCTATATTCTTTAGGACACTCTTTCAAATTGCAGACTCTGTTTCTACGATATGAGCGAAATTTACAATCCATTTTTGCACGGTCATTAGAGCTTACTCAAAGGATCCAAAATCCTCAATAGTCAGTCACTCTCTTTCCTAGCGGCCAAAAAAAAATCTCTGGAAACCTTTCCCGTGTAAAAGAGGTGCGAAGGCTCTACACACCTAAGCTAGGCCCCACATAGTAATAGTATTGATCCACTCATCCCTTCAACGGCTCTCATTCTCTGTCTCCAATTACTATTATACCCTCCCCTCCAATTATCATCATCCGCCATCACCCTAAAAGGCCTAAGCCCTCAAATTATTGATCTCCATATGCGAACGGCTCATGAGCTTGGACTTCGTGCGAGAGCTCGCACTGAACACGGAATGATTGGGATCATTCTCTCCAACACTTCTCACACATACCTATAATTACCAGTCTCTGCTTCTTGCTGCTTTGTTAATTTCATCGATTCTTCTATCGATTTTCTCAATTTTACTGCAAAATCCAAGGTACTATTGATATGTCCCACATGGAGCCGGAATCCGCCGTAGAAGGCAGATCCAACAGTCTCCTAGCCAACACACGCTGCTGCTTCTGCTTCCCCTGTTTCAGCTCCAGCCCTTCTCCGACCGTCGGTCTCGTCTGGTGGGAACGCGTACGAGCCAATTCCTGGTCTCACTCCCGCGCGCATGCTTCTTCTTCTATTAACGAGGATCGCTGGTGGTCTCGTGGCATCAGAGCCCTTAAGAAGCTCCGTGAGTGGTCGGAGATCGTCGCCGGACCGAGGTGGAAGACTTTTATCCGGAGCTTCAACAGGAACAGAAGCAGCAGCGGATGCAAGCACGGTAAGTACCAATACGATCCGTTGAGCTACTCCTTGAACTTCGACGAAGGCCCTAACGGCCAGAACGGCGATCTCGAAGACAACGGCTACGACGGATACCGCAATTTCTCCACCCGCTACGCCACAACGCCTGGTTCAGTCCCGTTGAAGTCAGTCGGTGCCACGCCGGGTAAGGACGTAGCAGGATTCGCGTGAAGTGCGGCGTAATGCGCTGCGTAGGCTAAGATGCGCCGGTGGGGTGTAGTGAGCTGGAAGTGACCCATCATGAGCTGGACTAGATGACAGAAATACCCCAGAGCCGTTGATTACGCGCTTCTGTCAGAGTGGTGGTTCGCGGGCCGCGTCGCGCCACCTAACTTTTTTATTTTAATTTTTGGTTTATTATGTGGGTAGAGTATATTTCTAGTGGATATTGTGTGTGTATATAAAACAAATAATGATTTTTCTTGTGATGGTTGGAGACATATAAAATACAAAAGACGGCGTGTTGATATTGAGATGAGTATACGCATGGGGGATAAAGCAAGATTCGGTGGGTTATACTCAATTCTCTCTTTTTGTATTCTCTTTGTTTTTATTTTAATATTGCTGTGATAATGTGTTGTTTAAGGGAAATGCACTGTGTATAGTATTTTATTGATGACATGTTAAATTGGTCCAAATGGGTATTTGTCTTTTTCATTAATCACCTTATTAAAATATGTTTTTAATGTTTAAGTGGAAAACGGGTATTAGGCATGTTGGAGGGATTTGATTGGGTGGGTAGATGATGGAGCAATTTAAGGAGAATAAAGTGTGGGCACGCCAAATGGAACACATTCAAGATTGGGACGACTCTCTTGTCCTCTTTGCCCCAATGTTAAAAAACATCACAGCTGCAGATGCTCCCTCCCCTTTAAAACGTAATAACTGACTTGTAACTTACGAGTACCTTGCCCTAATTAAAAAGAAACAAGAAAACTGGATGATTTACTTATCAGATCCGTTTTAAATTGAAAGTATTTTTTTTAATTTTATCCATATTAAGGTTTTAAAGGAGAGCTGAAAATACAATGACCCATATTTAAGTACTTATAAGGTCGTTCTTCAATAATAAAACAGTTAAAAGTAATAAATATGTAAGAAATATAATATATCTATCTATAAATGAGTAAGAGAATAATAATAAGAAAATTAATGAAAACAAATGTTTGAGGGAAGATGATGTGAGAATATGGGGAATGAGTGAATATTTTAATTAATGCAATGTATGGAATAAAATGTATTTCTTAATCAAACAAACTCAAATAGGACTTTATAAAAAATAAAAAAAAAACTAAGTTTATTTGAAAAATGGAACTTTATATATACAGATGGAGGGGATAATTTGTGTTTGTCTAATTCTAGCTAACATTTTTTATATGGGACTTGAGTAGTTGTTTAATTATTCGGAAAATTCCTTTAAGGTTTTAAAGACTAAAATGTCAAAAAAAGTCTCAAAGAAAATTCGACGTAAAAAAGGCCCCAAAAAGTTGTTAAAATCACAAATAAAGTTGTCAACATCCTATCCTATTGAAGGAGTTGTTAATGATAACTTTTTTATATCGAATTTTCTTAGACTTTTTTGACATTTTTCTCGATTCCTCGGCACCATAAAGAGATTTTCCCTATATTATAGGTGTGTGTGTGTGTGTGTGAGTATTAATTCTAATAGGAGGGAGTATTAGTTTTAGGGATAAAATTGGCAAATAAGTACTATTAATTACTCTTTAGGTGGTTTATATTATAGAAAAAAAAAAAAAAAAAAAAAAATCTTTTCTAAGATAGCTTATATTTTTGAATGAGGGAGGAGGGAGCACAATTCATGGAGATCTTTAGGAAAAAAGCAATACTATTTTATTTCCACCGTTCAAAATCTTTCAATATCCGTTTTAACCTGTATTTTTAACCTGTGCCTGGGTAGACAACACAGTCCAAACTCAACTCAATCCTCAGCTTCAGGCTGCAATTATCCTCTAGATCTAATAAAATCAGCAGACATGTTGCATCTACCATTTGCAACATGTACTCGTGCCTAGAGAATGGGGTCTTGCCTTCAATCAATATCTAGCTATAAATGTTTAACGACAAATATGGTCTCATTAAAAACATCTCCTAACAGACTAAATCCGACCACCAAAGATTTCACATGTCAACACCACATGATGTCTCTTTCACTCCAAAATCATCATCAACATACACCTCACAAGGAGGAAAATCCACTCAGCTCATTACTTGCACTGCATGACAATGCAAGGAACACGGTGAGGAAATTCTTCTCAACCAAGGGGACTAGTACTGACATGTTGTAGAAAAGTTCAAAAACACAGACATCATAAATTGTTGTAGAAACTCCGCTTATGTTTTATAACTGGTCTCAACCCTGAGTAAAGGATGGTTGTGTTAGGTCCTCGACAACCAATATAAACTCTGTCGAATCTATATGAACATGGATCATAAACAACCGTAGAAAAGTTCTAACATGTTAGATCCCTCGAGTGGATTAGCACTTTAATCACAACTTGCATCTTGTCCTGTCTTTATCACCTAAGCTAGTCCCAAATGACACCTAAATTCTACACCCTCTCATCCTTAATGTAGGACATATTTGGGGGTCAATTTTGATCTTAAATATGAGACTTATTTTTCATATTAGTCAACTTACCCCTATTTATGTTCCCTCAACAATAATTAAGGAAGAGAGGAAAAAAAGAATTTAGGAAGAAGATTATGATGTTTTAGAAAATAGATATCGATTAAGCTAACTTAACTAAGTTCATTAATTTAATCAGTTTAGGCAAATACGTCTTATATTAAGGACAAGAGGGAGTAACATGTCATATCACATGCTAAAATATAAACTATTTATAACAAGTCATACCATTTACAAGTCATCAATAGTTCGAACCCTAGGCAACACTGGTACCAATCTAATTTTCACTCAAGGACATGGTATTCAACAACCAGATTTCACCCTTGGTTTTTTCTCTTGTACCTTTTCAGGGCCAAACCCTTGTTAGATTTTATCTGCAATAAAATGTCCCCTAAGATCCATGGAAAACTTACACAACTTGAACTCTCCTGGTTGTATGGAGGGTGATACGTAACATAATACCAAGCATAGGCCATTTGCAATTTTTCATGTGGTTTGCAACTACTTTCAAACCAATTTTTAGCCTCATGCTGTAAATTCTTCAGTGATAACAGAATCCGATCCTTCATATCTCCGTATCTCCTGTTATCACGCTGCAAATATGAAGCACGAATTCGCAAGTTACCAGTCAGAAACTCGTCCTCAGTCTCAGCTCCATAGAAGTTCATCAAAGATCTCATTTTCTCAGCATACACATCTCTATGAAATTTTGCAACCTCCAGAAAGTCCTTAAAACCATCCACCTCAAGTTCATGATCATATGCTTCTGCTAGTTTCTCAGACGACCAATCAGAGTTGGACCTTTGTTGCAAAATCAACTCAATTATGGTTCGGTATAGTTTTCCCAGAACCCCTTCGAGATATACATTGGTTTCCCTACCCTCTCCATGAAATCAGGAAACTCCCTTGGTTTCAAGGCTCTTGGCATTTCAGCAGGATTTCCGGTCTTTGCAAAGTCAACAGCCATGGAGTGAAGCTCTGCCAACGCCAGACATTTTCTGCTCATGGCCTTCTCAGGGTCACGGTCTGCATGAACCAGATGAGCTGTAGAGATAGCACCTAAAGTATCATTGATCATGTAATCAACAAAAAATTGTTGGATCTCCTGCCAATACAAGAATAGATGAGGACCAATTCCAATTCCAAATTTATCAATATTAAGATAAAGGTCAAGTCCAAACTGAACTGTGCCAAAAATTACCTTTAGTGTCACCTCATGATCCATTACACGAGGCCTCCTTGAGCAGTCCATTGGAGCCACTGTTTTGCATGGGATGAGGCCTTTATCCCAACTTATGAAATATTGATCACCATCAAGATCACCACCTGAGCATTCATTTGGATGTGGCCTGTAGATCAAGAGATAAGTTTTCGCTCAGAAGCAGAAATAAATCAGGAAAAAAAAAACTACTATCTTACAAGTTAATTTCCACAAGACAATATGCCCAATAACTACATAAACGGATAGGGAACAGCAGAGATTAAGGGCATGCCAAATGCCCGTTTGGATAAATCTAAAAAGTGTTTTTTAAGCACTTTTCTGTAAGTCGAGATAAATTCCTCTCACAAACTAACCTAGTAAAACATAAAAGCACTTCTAAAAAACTAAAACTAACAGGCACCAAGCCTAACGAACCATCAAACTATTGATCAGCTGGTAGCATCAGATTGTAACCAGCCACATGACTAATGACTCTAAATCCAGGAAGAGAATAAAAACACAAACAGCAGAAATGGCAAGGCTTTTTGGAAGATGACGATAACATGTAGCAAGTCCATGTAAAATATTCTATACTTACCTAGGCCCATTTTGGGGGAAGACGAGGCAATCTCTCAAACCATTCTCCTCTAATTGCTCATCATAGATAGCATCAAGGACTCTGATGTCTCCTGGGTGTAGGCAAGGATTTTTTGTGACAACCACCTTGCCCACTATTACACATGTACTCTCATCCACTTTCCTTAAGCTTTCATCTCCACATTCAAGCTCAGATTTTGTCATGGTCATGCGGACATATACTTGGCCATAATTTAAAAGACCAGTTTCATCCAAGCAACCAATTAAAATCCGACCTTTTGGGACAAATATTCGGCATCTACTTTTCAAGTCAGATAACTGGTGCTCATAATAAGCCCTAATCATCATTGCTAAGTAAGGTTCAATATTTGGTTCATAACCTTGATGCAACATCTTCACTAGAATGTTTTTTGAATCACCGCCACTTAAACTCTCTAAAACATTCAAAGCTGCCATTCTATCATTCAACATTTTTGCTAATACAGACAACTGATCCTGCTGCAACGCCTCAAATACTTCATCTTCTACTCCTAAGGTGGACAACAGGGTTATAATCTCTCGATTCAGAAAGCAAGGCATAGATTCACTCCATTTAGCGACATTAAGCATTGTGCTATTGGATGCAAACTTAAGCATATTTTTGCGCAATGATAACTTCCTGAAAGAATATTGATCAACAGCAATGACACCCTTGTATCCGCCATAGCGAATTTGGAAGGCTGATGGAACATGGTCCAATTTACACTTCTCTGCTACTTGCTTGGCAAAAGATTGCGAGATTTTTCCAATACCATCAGAGAAACAATAGTTTGTACCATCATCAGCGGTGATTTCAATTTCTGGAATTAACTCCACATCCCATGTTGGAACTTCAAGAGTTTGCATGGAAGAACTGAACAACTGACCCATCCTTGCTGCACATTTAGAGACACTGGGAATCACTTTGAACATCCCCATCCATTCTCTAATATAATCTGCTGTCACACTATCATTAGAAGCAAACATCCAAACAGAACTTGACCTGAGTTGACTAGCTGAATAGGCCAGAAACTCAAATCTTTTATCCCCAATCACAATCCCATCTTGAAGAATAGTCAATATCCGCTTATATATTTGAGTTTCAGAAGACTTTGAAAAGATGCCCTTTTGAATTCTAGTGGAGACTGCAACGGTTGGAAGCTTACTCCAATCCTCTTCAACAAAAGTAACTCTAATGAAGTCTGAAGCATATGATGCAAAATGCTTTACCACATAATTAGAGGTTTCCAGCTCAGGACCAAGACAATAAATCTTTGATGGGGTAATCAGGGCTCTATGGCAACTCATGATGTTATTATCTGTCAACCTTTTGTGTGGTGATGGCGGAATAGTTCTTTTTTTACACCTTAGCACATGTAATTGACTCTTCACATATTTTAGGGGTTCATAACATGTGGACTTTAGGTTGTGCAACTTTTGAAGAATTACAGCAGAAGTTTCTTCATTTAAGGTGCTGAACAAATCAATCAAATCATCATCTACTGAAGCATAACTTATTTTCTGTGTGTGAACAAGAGAATTGAGTTGAAAAATAATCTCATATGGCAACTTTGAATCTGAACCACACTTGACCAGTGGAACTATTTCTGATGAAGAACAGAATTCTTCCCCTCTTCCAGAATTAGTTCATTTAAGTTTTCTCTGTAGAGTGGGAAACTTTGAAAAATATCTGCAGCTAATGGTTCTTCTTCAATGACCCAGCAAAATGATGTAGAGTGTCCAACTGACTTTATGGGCGAGAAGTCTGTTGTCCGTAACCAAACAAATTCAAAATCCTCCTGACAAAAGTGGTACCTATCAGCTTTAAATTTTGATGCTATATTTGGCCCAGCTTTTTTTGATAGATCTTTGGTCCGTATTTGAGCTGTAATGAACAATTGTGGCAATCAGTTTTATAAGAGGGTAAAACAAATATCTAACTTTACCTTAAGAACATAAGAAATGGTCAAATGAAGGAGCCAATAATGATAAAAGCTATAAGTTCTATTATACAACAGACTGCAACCAAAGAACAGACACCGCTCCTCCCAACAGATGAGAAAAGTGACTGTAAAGCCATATTCCAATAATAGAATAACCATACAGGACCATTATTTCACAAGCAGAAATTCAAGACATATGTAGCTCATTCAATCAATTGAATGGTGATGAGAAGTTGAAAGGCTAGAAGCTTTTATAAATGCAAGCAACCTTTTCGTCTTTTGTGGTTAATGTTACAAATTACTGAAAATGCCAAACCAAATTACAACAATTGTAAATTACTGACTATCGAACTAACTAGAACCTCAGAATCTTTGTCCTCTGGAAATATCTGGCTATTGAAGAAAGACTCGATGAACTTTTACCCTGATCTCAGGAAATTCAACCAAGAAGTAGTTAATTTATCTACATACATTTAGTGGCACAAAAATAAATATTTTTTCCTCCCCTGTATTCCCAATATTGGCATTTTCTGTGAGAATGTGTTGTGAATTCCAAGTAAACGTCGAAAAGGTGCAGGCTTTAGTACATAGCTACAAAATTACATTCAGCTAGAAACAACAACAATAGTTGTTAAGGCATACCTTCAGAAGTAGTGCATTCAGTTTTCCTTTTCCAAGAGAAAACCCATATGTCTCCAGTATATCCTGAAACATTATTTCCAGTTTGTAACACTCTTTCTCCTGCCACACCCAAAGCTCAAATCTTTCCCTTTCGGGCATGATCCATCCTCTTACACCATTCCAGGATTCCAACACACTCATACAGTTCTCTTCAACCATAAAACCCGCATACAAAACCCCATTGTCGACCCGATTTCTTGGATTGGCGGGCCTGAAAATGATATCGTCTGAGCTCACAGAGATTTTGAGGTAGTGTGTTTTGAAGACAAGACGATCTTGAAGAGAAAGTGATTGAGCATTAGCTTTGGCGTCGAGGGTAGCGAACTGGACGCGGCCGAAGCCCCGCGATTTCCAGTTCTGGCGCTCCGTAAAGATTTCCAAGGCATAGACTGAGCCAGGACCGGTTTTGGACTCCAAAAATTCGACGAGCTCTTTGGCCACCGCAGTGTGGGGAATGTTGGAGATTCGAACTGTGGGATTGTTTTGCAAACCCATTTGGCAATGGAGCGGTGTTCAGTCTCAGTAACAAATACTTTCCGGTAGGAGGACGCCTGTGCCGGAAGAGCCGATATGGCCTGAAAAGAAGAACAGATTTGTAGAGGGCTAGAGGCTTTTTTATCAAAAGACTTGGGTAAGTTAAAGGTTAAAACACACTGATACTGAGGGGATAGTCCGCTGAGACAATCCGGTTCCCTGCTGCCATCCGCTGCTAGTGTGGGGATCTGGCTTGCGTCCTTTTGCCTCACGTCCGCTGCCATCCGCTGCTGCGAAGCGGCGTCGTTTTGACTTAAAAAACTTGAAGCTGCACTCTTTTTTTTTCTGAAAAAAATATTTAAGGATACTGATGTACTAAAAAAGATATCAGAATCCAAACGGTCTTAAAAAAATATTTCATGATCTTGAAAAATTATTTTAGGATCTTAAAAAAATATTTCAGTCTTGACCTGACTTAATGAAAAAGATATTTAAATATACTAAATGGTCTGAAAATAATACTTTATGATCTTAAAAAATTATTTTAGGATATTGAAAAAATATTTAAAAGTACTTCGGGTACTAAAAGAACACTTCGGATCGACCAGATCTGAAAAAATACTTTATGATCTTAAAAAAATATTTTAGTGTACTGATTGGTACTAAAAATATACTTAAAAATATTTTTTCACAATCCTAAAATAATTTTTTAAGATCATAAAGTATTTTTTCAATATCCTGAAGTATCTTTTCAATACTGTTCGGTATCCTAAGATATCTTTTTAGTATCAGTCAGTACATTTAATTTTTTTTTTTTTTTTAAAAAAAGAGTGCAGCTTCAGGTTTTTTTAAATCAAAACGGCGCTGCTTAACTGCAGCGGACGTGAAGATAAAAGGACGCAAGCCAAATCCGAGGGCTAGAGGCTTTTTTATCAAAATACTTGGGTAAGTTAAAGGTTAAAACACACTGGAAATTTAACAAGTTCTTGTCAAACAAACCCTACTTGACTACTTGAGTGAGTTGAGTCCATACTAGAGTGGACTGGAGTACAGGAGTAGGGTCGATCGACTAGTATTGAAACGAAAAATTACTTAAAAAATAAAATAGCAAATCAAGAGGTGAGCACGATGACTATTGCTATTTGCTTCCTTTTTCCCCCATTTTTTAGTGAATTCTTATGGCCTAATTTTGTTCGGAGGCTTAGTTGTCAATAAAGATTGGTCAATTTGGTAAAAGTGTTGACTTATAACCATAAAATTAAAATTATTGGTTTAAATCTTAGAGGATTTTATTGATAGGCCTAGATATATCCTGGTCTTCACGAACTCCATGATGCAACTTATCTATACTTTACTTTAAAAAAAAAAAAAAAAAAAAAAAAAAAAAAAAAAAAAAAAAAAAAAAAAAAAAAAACCAAGAAGAAGAGGGCTAAAGGGCTAATTAGCTGTTTCTGCTTAGAAAATGAACTTTGTCAAATAAACCTTAAAAAACGGGAAAAAAAAGTCTTATAATTTTTGACACAATATTTTAGGGATAGGATATTATTACTATCAATGTTACTATCGCCTTGTTTCACCGTCCAATCAAAATCTTAATAAAGAGAGAAATGATAAAGGTAGATGAAATTACGTTTCCGACGGTGAAACAAACTGGTAATAACAATATTATATCCCATATTTTATAAAGTATATAATTTTATATGGAAGGAGTATTTTTTGGGTGAGATTGTTATTTGGTTTGTGAAAAATTATGACTTCTCATTCTCATGATGCTGTGGAACTAGGTTTCTTGATTACTAGGAGGTTTTTTTTGGGAAAATCCATTTTGGGGCCCTTTTTGGGAAAAAAAAATTCCAAAAAGGGCCCCAAGATTCGAAAACCCGAAAGGGCCCGGGCCCTTTTGGGATTTTTCATTAAATATTTTAGTTGTTAACTTAAAATGATATTGTTGTAAATATGACGTTTTTAGTTGTAAAAATATTGTCACATAAATGCGACATTTTAGTTGTAAACGGGGCTGATATTGTTGTAAATATTCTTTGTTTTAGTTGTAAAAATTTCATGAATTTATCCCAAAAAGGGCCCAAGGGCCATTTCTGGGTTTTTCAGAATCTTAGGGCCTTTTTTGGGATTTTTTTTCCCAAAAAGGGAGAATAAGAATACAGATCAAGTTTTAGATAATCAAGAAAGTCTTTTTTTTTCTCAAAAAAAGACCCCAAGATAGATTTTTTTTTTTTTTTTGATCGATGATTACTAGGAGTTCACTTTCCGAGAAAATCTAGTCAAATCCTATATTTTCATAGCTATTTTATCATTTTTTAACTTATCCTTCTCAAACATATTAGTAATTTTTCATAAAAAATATATTAGTACAGTAATTCATAGGGAAAATCATTTTGAGGGCCTTTTTGGAATAAAAATCTTAAAAAAGGCCCTCAAAATCTGACAATTCTAAAAAGGCCTTAGGGCCTTTTCAGAGATTTTGAAAATCTTACGCGAGTTGTTAATTAGGCTGATATAGTTGTTAGTTAACAACTATATCAGCTCCATTAACAACAATTTTCTAACAACTAAATCAGCCCACATTAACAACTATATCAGTACCCCGTTAACAACTATATCAGCCCAGTTAACAACTGCGAAAGATTTTGAAAATCCCTGAAAATGCCCTAAAGCCTTTTAAGAGCCTTTTCAGGGATTGTCAGATTTTGAGGGCCTTTTTTGGGATTATTACTCCAAAAAAGGCCCTCAAAATGATTTTCCCATGAATATATTTTCTTATCTTGGAAGCAGACTTTCCGAGGAGCCAGTTAATTGAATTGCTCTTAAATATTAGGGTCTTTTTTGGTACAAGGAAAATTCGAGGAAAAGAATTTAGAGGAGGGAAATGAAGATTTGAAAGATGAGGGAAGATAACTTGAGAAGAGATGAGTTGTTTGGTAGGAAGAAAATGAAGGGGTGGTAGTTGGTAAAGAATTAAGAAATGTCTTTTTTACCCTCAAAAAAAGTAATTCAAAATAAAAAATATTTTTTTTTTTGCTAAAATATATTTTTTAAAAAAATATGCTCTTGTTAAGTTCAAACTCGTGTAAAAAAAGTTTTCGCTAAATTCAAATTTTCCCGCCAAGTTCAAATTTGAGGGGTACATTTGTCAAAAAATGTGAACAGTGATGTGGGAACTTGAGATCCCACCAATTTTGGTGGGATCTGATCTTCCCACATATGAGGGAAGATTGGTGGGCCCAAGGAGGGCCCAGGAACCTAATTTTCTCGAGAAGATTTGTGCAAAAATGTGTAGAACAAACGGAGGAACTTACCAAAATTCCTTTCCCCCACCAATTCATTGTACCAAACGGCCCTTAGTATCTTATGTACTTTTTTGTGAGATATTATCTTATATCTTTCTTTCATAATATGCTTAATTTAAATAATAGCTTAAAAGTATTTTTAAGATCAAACTTTTTTTTTTTTTTGGTTAATGTATTATTTAGTTCTTATAGTTTGCCTTCATTTTAGTTTTGATCTCTATAATTTTAAACTATATATTTTTGTTACTAGGAAACAAAATGGTCAATTTTTTTATATTAAAACATAGGGATTAAGGCTTTAGAGAAAAAGAAATATGAGAGAAAAGTAGCAAATTATAAAAATCAGATATTATATTAAACCTTTATTTTTAAAAATATTTAAATCTTCCTGAAAATGTATAGAAAAATATTCATGAAGAAGGCTGCGTGAAGACAATGGGAAAGAAAAAATTGCACAAGATCGACGAACAAGAAACATAATTTTCTTTTTTCTTTTTTTTGGGTCAAATGAAACATAATTTTTCATTGCTAATCTTTTGTGTTGTTTTTGAACTGCGTTATAATTTTGACGTGCTTTCATCCAAAGCGACTCCCTAGCATTTTTTTCCCAATTCACTAGTGTGGATTTGACTTAAGAAATACTACATCTAATTTTTTTTAATGTAATTTGTACAACTAATTAGAACTTATATTAAAAACCAGCGGTGGTATATGAAAAAGAACAAACTGTATGCAAACCCAACTATGAATAGCCTCATGTATATCATGATGTCTAGACCAAGAAAGAACATTTTATTGTCATAGACTTGTGAATAACAGAAAAAACTTGATCTTCAGTCTTCACTGTGAACTGAACCTACTTACAGTAACCAAGGGAAAGCAGCATCATCAGAACAACTTCGAAACTTGCTCTTGTTAGACCAAAGCCATATCTTTGAAACAGAGAAGCTTTCACCTCTGATTCTATCTCCTATCTTCTTCCCCTCCTCAGCTTCCTCATTGTCAGAGACATCAGAAAGAACCACTTGCAGATTTGAACCACTCACCACATACTGATAAGATCCCATCGAGAAGCATCTCCTTCCATCCATATTACAACTACTACCTTCTTCTTCTCCAACCTCTACTTCTCCTCCATCAATGTTTCTGAACTTTCCAAGCCTCACAGAAAAAACCCTTTTTTCTGTAATTCGATCTTCATTACCCAGAACTTTCTCAGTATGTGAACACCCATTGGCATTCTCTTCATCTCCTTTGAATCTGTTAAAAACCCACTTATCATTATTGAACAATGGATTTTCCGCAGAAAAATCTGAACTTGATGAGATTGTCGCTCTGCAAAGAGGGCATGTAGAGTTTGAGAGGAGCCAAGTGTCAAGACAACTGATGTGAAAAGCATGGCCACACATTGGCAACAACCTCAGCTTGTCCTGCTCAGAGAATTCACAGAGACACACAGCACAATCAAATGGTTCTTTCAAACCCAAGACATCCTCGTAGTAAAAAACAGGAAGAGCATCTATGAGAGACTGTTCTAATCCTGAATCATGTAAGCGAAAGAGATGATGAAGCTGCCTTTGAAAAGCACGAGAGCGTGTCGATTCTGGAAATCTATTGGAATGATATAGAGGTGAAGATGATGGTGGAGTTCTCATTAGAAGCCAAAGAACCAAATGAATGATTCCATAGATGAAGAAGATGACTGCCAGAACAATTATTACTAACAGAATAAGTGGGCTGATTTTGCTTACAGTTGAAGAAGGAGATGGTTCTTCTTTCTCATTAATAGCTATGTAATAAGGAGCTTGCAATGAAGAGAGAGGCGACTCGGGGGGTGAATACCTCAAGCTATCACCTATTTGCTGAGTCTTACGTGGCACACTGGCCATTTTGACAGATATCTATATTCTTCAGATCTTTGGCTTTGGAGAAAGGAACACTGGAAAAGAGACTGTGAGCAAGTGGGAGATTTTCTCATGTAAACACCATCAAAGAGAAATTAAGAGTCAGTATATCTGAAGAAAAAGGGATTGAAGAAGAACCCATCTCACCTTTTGACAGTGTCCAAGAACAGAACTGAAGTCACTGTAATTGGGAACAATTGAAGTGATGATATTTGTATCTTTGAACTACTTTTGAATCAAGAAACCCCAGACAAAGAGTTTTCAGCTCACTCTCTCTCTCTCTTTTTTTTTTCGGTGGTGAGGCAAAGAATGTTCACGTTTTCTATAGTACTTAACAAGAGCACGAGTTAAGTAAAGTATCATTTTTTTAATAAAAAATGTAATATATAGAAATTTTTTCTAAAATAACGAATCCTGTGATATTACTTGTGCAAGTTCTTATTAAAGAAAACACAGACACCAGCATGATGTTCATGGTTCAGCACATAATGACAACACAATGAAGAGGTCCTCTCTCTTGTATGTTTTAACTGTGTAGACCCAGAAATATATCACTCAAGAAAATGCTTGTAAAATAATGCTATATATAAATAGGAAATCAGATTCTGGAAAAGAGGGTCTGTGACAGAGTCTGGAGACAGGTACTATATACACCACCATTTTGTTGAGTATATCATGATAAGCTAGGGAGGTTTTTATCTGGTTGTATATGAAGCTTTTTAGTTATTGACATTTTATTGTACCTTTAAAAAGCTCATATTCTAAACATATATGATATATTTTGTAGTGTAATTTATATTATAAATTATGTTTTATATTTAAAATGAAATGTGTATTATATTTAGAATTTTATTCCCATTCAAATTCGTACACCTGAGCATAGACTGACTTGCTTGTTTGAATATCTATCAATGTTTTAGGCGTACTTCTAAAACCTATAAAGCATCAAATGATCAAGATATTGACCTTTTCACCCAATTTTATTGTCCAAACCTGACTACTTGTTAGGGTAGGGTGGCTTGTCTTTTAAAACACAGAGATCACAATCGAAATCATTTCAGGCTATCATGACCCGGTATCATGCTCGACTAATTACGCCATTTCACGTCAATCTAGGCATGATTGCAGCGAAAGAACAATTCTTGAAGGCCAAGATTAAAGATGTTCCTTTCTCCTTTTTTTTTTTTTGGGTCCTGGAAGTTATTGAGGCCATAATGGGCCTGGGTTGGCGGTAGGAACGGTGGGCAAAAGCCTATCTAACTTTTAAAAGTTAGGTAGAAAAAAGTCGGGTTGTAAATGGTGATTTGTGTTTGGATTCTTGAGGTTTGGCTTTTTTTGCGAAGTGGCTTTTTTCTTAACGATGAGTGTTTGGATTTTTATTTGAAAAGTCGTTAAGATGGAAAATATTTGAAAAAGGCATTTAATCATATTAAATACTACTATACATATTAGTTGTATATATTATGATAATAAAAATTGTAATTTCAAAATATTAATTTGGAAAAAAGTTAAATGATTATTAAAAAAATTAATAAACAATAAACTCCTTAATTAAATATATTTAATGGATAAAATTGTTTATAAAATAAAATGCATACAAATAATACATTAATTTCTTCTATTGCGGGCGCGGACAAGTTTTCTCTCGATTTTATCACGAAGATGATTCATTTGTGGTGAAGATAATGTATTGATATTTGATGATGGTCTTCATCAAGTGGATCATCTTCATCTTCATCTTCATCGTCATCACCCAAATCTCCTTGGTCGCTCTGTTCAAATTCCACATCGATTCGAAAATCTCCGGATGAGATTGTGTATAGCCATTGTTGCACAAAGCTCAAACTAATTAAATAAGAAAAACATGTGATTAAATTTTAAAACCGAACAAAACTCAAACTAATCAAATAAGAAAATAAGACACAATTCTAATCCGAAATAACTTTGGACATAGGCATCTTTCGTAACTCAAACAAATGTAATTTGCATCATCGTAACTCAAATTAGAGCAATAACTTTGGACATAGGCATCTTTCGTAACTCACCTACAATGTGGCTTGACAGCAATATCCCGCTACAAAATGGATAAAGAACAAGAAATTAAAATTCAAGGAACAAGGTAGTTTATATATGTGTATGTAAAACAAAGACCCAAAGACACCAAACACGAAAAACATGAGAGAGACCTAAAGACCAGCCACCCAAATCAAACACACCAAATGTAGCATCAATCATCAAAATTTCTTCTGGGTAAATTAGAACTAAATCTGTCGAGAATGCCATGGGCATTCTCGAGAATGCCTTAAGGCATTGAAATTCAATGCCTAATAGGAAGAAGGCAGGGATATTGTGAGGGTGTTTAGAGAACAGAGGGAGAAAGTTTTAAGGAAACCAACTAAATTCAGTGTGCTAAACCGAGGGACGAGTGAGCACGGGATGAAGAATCTCTACAAAATTTCAGAAGGCACGAGATGATGTTCCAGCTTTTTTCCGATGGAGGGGACGAGACGGGAGAGCACGGGATGGAGGAGGGCAAAAAAATGCTGGGGTAGTGGCTCTTTGGAGAAGGGGGAAATTGGACTGGCTAAGGTCGTCGAACGCAATTGCTCCAATTTGGGGCGTTGCTGAAAGTATATTCCGGTGGCGTTTGGGTTAATGGTATAAGTCCATCAAACGTGCTGGCCAACCCAAACAAGGTTCATGAGCTATTTTGTTCACTGGGTAATTTGCTTTAAAGTCACTGAATTTTTTGCACTAAAAAGCTGAAAAAAAAGCTTACCCAAACAGGCCAAATATAAAATAAAGATGGACATTCACAGTAGGTAGGATGTGAGATATTCACGAGCCTCCCTCAAGTCCACTTTCACATATTCAGCGGAAGTGACACGAGAGATTCCAATGGAAGACAAAACAGGATGGTGGGGTCCCATATTCCTTTTCTTTGCACGCATGGCATCCAAATGTTGCTTTAGTACTGATTTTTGCATATGCTCTTTTGGCGTTCAGCTCCCAATTGGCTAGAAGTCAAAAAGGAAGAAGGGATTTGGATTCTATGAATTACAAATTTATGAAGTGCTTTAACGGAGACATTAGAAAGAGAGAAAATAAATCTTCATAATTCTCACTTTTTATGTCATTTCAATTCTCATTTAAGAAGCATTCTAATTTGAGAGAATTCAGGTTATAACTAGGGTACGGTTCAGGCATTTTGTTATCGTTGCTTTTATCCCAACAGATTTCCATGTTCCAAATCAATCATGTTTTGAACTTGAACCTATGACATAAAGTAACTTTGAAACCCATTGTTTTGCAGTAAACCAGAATAAACAAATACAAATGAATGAATTCGGGACATAAATCAGAACCTAATTACTAGTGCTATATATGGACAGCGGTTTAAAGCTGAGACCACCGAATGCTTTTTCAAGGACTTTCATCTTCACTTGATCTGCTTCCTTCTTCACTGTCACTGGTATACTCCTCACTTCCATTCTCATTATAGCCTGACGAGCTTTCAGATAGTATATCTTCCTTCCTTGCATACATTTCACAATATTCTGTCTCAAAGAGACACAATAATTCACATTTACTTCGTCACAAAGTGGTAAAGATGATAAGCCATTCAGTTTGTTAGTTCAAAGAATTGAAGAATGTTTTTGCTGTTGGAAAACAATGAACCCGTAAACTACAGTTTCCTCACCTATAACTTTTTGTTTATACTCCCCTTCATCATGTCCCAGCAACACTGCCGCATCATGATTTACAGGACTTTCAGGATTTGGTTGACGCAAGAGTTGTGGAACAAAGTCTTCAAAGATATCTACAAGATCTGGAAAAATGAATTACAAAAGAAGCATGGTCATTTATGCATTTTATACACTTGTGTATCAAAATCAGTACGTAAAAATCATCAAAGGAAAAAATAGTAAAATACTTGAAACTTTTGATAAAAAAGATCCTAAAATTAGCAGTTACCATATCTTGCAATCCAGTATTCGGAAAGAACATCCCAGCATATAAACCCGCTTCTGCAGACAAAGCATGTAGCTGTTATTCCACATTCCAAAACGATTTCATTTCCCTCTTAGGAAAAGGGGAAAGCATCTGATAAAGGTTAACATCAAAATGGGTGCTCACTCGAAATCAATATTTGGGTGAAATATGTGGTTCACAAAAAACAATTTGGGGGGGTCGAATGGATATTCAGGTGGAATGTCAACACGAATTCTCCAGACTCCACCGGCTGCAAAAACAAACATGAAGGGTTGAGAGAGGGATTATGAATAAGCCAATTCATATATTATCAAGCCAAGTTAGAGAGATAGAATTTGGACGGTACTAAGTTTTGGACCATGAAACACCACTTCCAACATATCAAGCTTGTCTTCTCTTATCAGTTATCACTTTAAAATCCCTCATCAGCCTGGGAGCAAGGAAAATATTTACAGTTAATTAACGAGACATATGAAAGGTAACTAAATATATTGCCTATATCTCCGGCATTTGTATCGATGAGTTTTCTTAACTTCTTTATTGTTAATAAATCTTGCTTTCTTTTCAGTGACAACACAATATGATTGCTAGATTACCAAACATCTCACAACAAGCAAATTGATATTCAGCCAATTTTACCAGCTATGAAAAATATGGTCAGCAAGGCTAAATTTAAGATTATAAATATAGATCTAACAACTAAAAAAAAAATAAAAAAATCACTCACAATTCAGTTTTGTCCTTTTTTTTTCCTTTGACTGCACAACATTGATCTGATTTGAGTAAATCAGTTCTTTCAACCTGCTACAAGAACATTATAAAAGCTTCTTGCTCAGCCAAACGAACAAATTTGTAAGCACATAATTTTGTTTGACTCTGTCTTCACCTCAATTAAACGTTCAAAATCAAAAGCTACTTCATAATATCAATATACTTCCATTAAATTAAAAAAGAAGCAGTAACACTATAATCTCCGGGAGAAAGAATACCACGAACCTTTTGACGTTTGGCAATTTCCTTCTGAACCTCTGATTAGGGAGCAGAGAAATGAGCATAAATCTGAATTTGGGAATATATAGCTGCGACTTGATTTCTTTGGATTGGGGAGGCTCAAAGATTTTTTTTTTTGTCAAAGGGAGGCTCAAAGATTTCAGGGTGGTGTGAACATCATGGATTGTAGAGAGAGAGCAACAGAACCAGAAGGAAGGAGAAAAATTCAGAGACACAGAATGGAGAACCAGAGGTAAACGATCGACTGAAGTCTTCTTCTTCTTTTAACGGCGAGAGCTAAACAAGGGAAGCAGAGGAGAGGTCGATGACGCCGAGCAGTGGTTATCTTCCGTCTTTTCGTACGATCGTGGCTGGAGGGAGAAAGAATGCAGCTGCAGCAAACACAAGAACCTCTAATCTCTGTTTCTATCCTGAATTAGTAGTCTCTAGTTATCTCCTTATCGTGCAACACTCCTTACCGAACGCCGACCTCTCTCTCTCTCTCTTCGATAAGGAGATACCCAAACATCGACCCTTCTCCCTCTTTGATCTGCGATGGACAGAGTGATGAGTTGCAGAGATTAGTGATTTTGGGAAGAGGAAGAAGAGAGCATGAAGTAGGTGGAGGAGTAGAAAAGGAAGGCGGAGGAGGCTGCCTCTGAGCTCTGAAGATGAAGAAGATGGACGATGGCGAGGAACAGGGAGGGAAGGAGTGATGTGGAAGAAGAGGTGGATGATAACGGACGTTAACGGTTTTATGCTAATTAACTTTTTAAAAAAGTTTGTTGTTATTTAAGGTCAGGTTAAAAGTTAATTGTAATAGATCTTTTCTTGATCAATAGTTTATTATTACCAAATTCATCCTTAACCCTATATTTTAATATGAATGAATATGTATCAGAAAGATAATAGGAAAAAATCTAAAAGACCAAAAAGTTATAATTTAAAAATTGGGTAAAGGTATGATTTTAGTAATAAATTTTTGCGGGTATCTAACACTAAAAAGTTTTTTTTTTGTTTTTTGTTTTTTTTTAATGCTAACAATGCATATAAAGTTTTAAAATGGGGTGATTTTAATAATACCGTTAATTTGATTGCGAATGGACGGTAACTCAATCTATGTGGCCTTAGACGGTGTATAGCATCACGTGTGTTATTTCTCTCTCTCTCTCACCATCATCACTCGATCTTTCTCCTTCCCCTTGAGCTTTTCCTTTAAAAGAATATGTCTTCCATGAAAATCATCTTGCTCTCATCTGTTTTCTCTATTCTGTTCAACATCTTCTTCTTATCTCCATAGCCATGTCATGCTCTCCTTCTCCTTCAAAATCCTTGACCTCTCAACGTCGAGCATCTCTGAAGATGAAGCGAAGTTGTCGTCCCACAGGCCTTCAGAATCAAGAAGCTGAGCCAGAACAGGCCTATTCCCTGTTGGATCTGCACCGAGCTTGGATTCTAAGTTGCTTGCCTACGCTCTGCGCTCCATTCTTTCGAGTGGAAGGAGAAAGAGAGGGTGAGAGGGCGATGATAGAAAATGACACATATGCTAAGTCTATACTGTATGGGGCCTACATAAACTGAGTTAACATCAACCAAATTAATGGATTTATTAAAATTACCCTATTTTATAAATTTTATATACATTGTAACATCTAAAAAATCTTTATGGTGCGCTTTTCACAAAAGTTTGTTGTTAAAATTACACATTTATCCTTAAAAATACAACCCAACTAATAAGGAAAAAATAGACTAAAGATATTAATATTTTAAAGTATTAGATTACCCATGTGTGAAAAAATCATATCTAATCACTCCCTTGACTTATTTTCATATCTCAGAAATTATATTTATAAAATGTTTTATTAAATTTAAATAGTGATTAATTATTATTATTATTATTATTATTATTATTATTATGTTTTTTTGGTTAAAGGAAGTACTATAGCCCGTTTCAGGGGAATCTTGCCAACCTCTCTATACCATTTCTATATGGAGAAAACTTTGGTAATAATTTTGCATATGCTGGTATGGTGTTAAACTCTTAATTAGTTAAAAGTCAAAACGATTATATATGAATTTCCTGAATTATAAATTTAGGTAAAACTAAAAATGAGACAAAGACAATAGAATGAGCAAAACGGAGCGAGACAAAATGAGTCTTTCCTTTGCTATCATTGCTTTTCTCCCAACAGACTCCCATATTGTTGTAAATCAATCATATGCACAAAACTAAGGTGGAAGAAGTGATTCATATGAAGTTACTTGCCGCTAACTATTATCAAAGCTGTGAAGTGAACCTTATTGTTTTGCAGTTATCCTATGACATTATCACAAAGAAGTTGAAAGAATAGTACAGGAAAACGCCACACTGTATCTTGAAAAATGAAAACCTACTGGAACCGGTGCATAAGAATACACCCACACACAAATGAATGAATCAAGGACATGTATCAGACACTCATTACTAGTGCTTTCTATATATGGACAGTTGTAGGGTTTAAAGTTGAAAACACCGAATGCTTTTTCGAGGACTATCATGGTGAATTTATCCGCTTCCTTCTTCACTGGTAGATTCCTCACTTCCACTCTCTTTATCGCCTGACGAGTTTTCAGATAAGCATGCCTTCCACATTTGCAAACATTTCACAAAATTCTGTCTCAAAGAGAAACAATATTTCACATTTACTTCCCCACACAGTGATTAAGATCATCAGCTATTCAGTTAGTTTGTTCAAGGAATTGAAGTATGTTTTTGCTGTTGGAAAACAATGAACCCGTAAAATTACAGTATCCTCACCTCTAGCTAGTTGTTTATACTCCCTTTCATCACGTCTAAGCAACTCTGCCGCATCATGATTTCCAGGACATATAGGATTTGGATCCATCAAGAGTCGTGGAATCCAGTAATCAAAGATTGATACAAGATCATCTGGAAAAATGTAAAACAAAAGATGTATGGTCATTTATGCATTTTATACACTTGAGCATGAAACCCGTATGTCAAAATCATCAAAGGCAACAATACGTGAAACTTTTGATAAAAAGATCCTAAAATAAGCAGTTACCATCTGTTGGATTCCAGCCGTGGTCAATATGATCCCGGTAAAGACACACCGAGCATATCAAACCACTTCTGCAGAAAAAAGCATATAGCTGTTATTCCACATTCCAAAACGATTTCATCTCCCTCTTAGGAGAAGGGGAAAGCATTGGATAAAGGTTAACAACAAAATGGGTGCTCACACGAAATTAATATTTGGGTGAAATATTGGGTTCACAAAATACAAGTTGGGGGTTCAGATGGATATTCAGGTGTAATGTCAACACGAATTCTCCAGACTCCACCGTCGTAGGGGCTGCAGAAACAAATTTGAGGTTGTGAGAGAGGTATTATAATTAAGCCAATTCATATATTATTAACCCAAGTTAGAGAGATAGAATGTGGACAGTACGTATTCCTACACCACGAAGCACCACTTCAAACGTATCAAGCCCATCTTCTCCCATCACTTCAAAATCCCTCATCAGCCTGGGAAAAAGGAAAACATATACAGTTAATTAACGGGACATGTGAAACGTAACTGAATATGTTGCCTATATATCTCCATCATTTGTAAACGCTTACAAGATATTTGATCATTTTTCTGCATATTATTACATACATAAGTTGTCTTAACTTCTTGATGTTCAATAAATCTTGCATTTCTTTTCTGTGACGACACATTATGATTGCTATCTTACCAAACATACCATCAATTCTTCAACATCACAGGACAAGCAAATTGATATTCAGCCAATTTAACCAATTATATATATATATAAAAAGGTCAGTAAGGCTAAATTCAAGAATACAGGTATTATATCTAACAACTCAAAATAAAACAATTCACTTACAAGTTAGTTATATCCGTTTCTTTTCTTCGCCTCCACGCCATTTATCTGATTTGAGTAAATCAGTTCTTTAAACCTGCCACAAGATCATTAAAAAAGCTTCTCGCTCAGCCAAACGTACAAATTGGTAAACACATAATTTTGTTTGTCTTTGTCTTCAACAGAATCAAAGGTTCAAAATCAAAAAGTTACTCCATAATCTCAATAGAATTCCATTAAATTAAAAGGTGCAGGGGACTAGCTGATAACTCTGAAGATGTTCATTCATTGTTTATTGCAAAGCTTTAACAGGCGCAAGAACGCAAGAAGAAAGCTAAGAAGTAAACCGAGAGAAAAGAATGCCAAGAAGCTTTTGAAGTTCGACGTTTGCCTTCTGAAATTCTGATTAGGGATCGAACGCGAAGAAATGAGAACAAATATCGTTGAGAAAGAAGAATTGGGGAATATATAGCAGCAACTGGATTGGATTGGATTGTTGCGGCTATCGGGAATAATTTCTGCAACTTGGTTTCCGGCCAACGACATTTTCTTGAAATCGGTAATACCGTTGCGGTTCTCGCAAAATTATTCGTTGATGAATCAGAGGCTCGTAAGTGGGAAGTAGATGTATTAAGGTCTAGACTCTAGAGTGTTATAATCTAGTTCATTTTTCACCCTATCATTTTTTTTTCTTAATATATAAAAGATGGCTAAACGTCTACATTACAAGAAGTAAAATACACATAAGAGGATTTTAATCCTAAACACTCTTGGTCCACTTAAGCTCACAAATGAGTGGGGCACCTAGCTAAGATAGTAGAATTGGAGATACCCCATTAGTTGGCCGTCATGATCCGCAATTCTATTACAATCTCGAAGGATGACCCTAACATCAACCTGTCAATCCCAACAAAGCATAACTCTAGTTTTCACAATCAAACTACTACCAGTATTACAAGAATTATCTAAAATCAGATTAATAACCTCGTCAGAGTCAAATTCCAAAATGATATTCTTTAGGCTTATATCCAAGCCAATCAAGCCTTCTCAAGAATAGCTCATTCCTAAGAGGAATTGGATTGACATAGCCCGATCTTTCTGGTAAAACCGACAACCCAGTTGCCAAAAGAGTCACGAACTACACCCCTACAACCAACCTCCGACAAGCGAGCAACCATGGCCCCATCCACAGTCAATTTGAACCAACTATGCGGAGTTTTTTCCCGACCCATAAACTGACCGCATCCTGCTTGGGCCTCCAGACCCATACAATCATTAAGCGATATAAATCTAGGCCAAGTCATAGATAAAACAGCCGCAGGATTATGAGGTTTAATAAAGTTACAATAAAAAATACATTAATTTCTTCAATCCCAAAGCTTCCAAATAGCAACCCTAAAGAATAACATCTAGCATCATTCCCACATTTTCCCTACCTGGTGTCTAAAATTGAAAACCAACCAGTCCCGTAAATTAAAAGAGAAGAAGCAGGAAACATACCTCCGTTTAATTAAGGCAAGCCACATGCTTTTTGCATACCTATAGTCTTGTAAGATGTGCAAAGTATCCTCAAGATCATCAACACAATATCCACATAAAGGAGAAGACTAGGACCATGAACTTCGCCATAGATTCATAAAAAGTTTATTCAATAAAACCTTCCACATAAATACTCGGATTCTCTCTGCACCTTTCCACTTTCAGATAACTTCGAACACTTTATCCCTTAAAGGCAAAGGATTAGGTTAGAAGTATAAAGTCGGTTTATTTCCTTCTAAATTTCTGGCTATTTCAGAAAAGCTTGGTTAGCGATTACGGCATTAGGCCTCTCTCTACCGATGAGGAGGGGAGTAAGGTTGCTGATTGTGTATTATATGGAACTTGGGATCTAATTTGTTTGGCTAATATTGTCTCTGGGGAAATAATATAGAGACTTATCGCAATTCTGCCATCTATTGAAGAAGCAGGGGAAGATATCATGGTCTGGAAGGAGACTTCTCATGGTCTTTTTATAATAAAAAGTGCATACTACTTGATTGAAAGGCCACCGGATCATCTCTATAGCAGAACATATAAAAGCATATGGAGCTGGAAAGGTGCAGAAAGAATCAGAGTTTTTTGCTACCAATGAGTGGAGGAGTAGATGGTCTAGTGATTCAACTTACTGTAGTTACTGCAATATGCCGAAATAGAAGATGAAATCCACATATTTCGAGATTGCTATTATGCGAAGCGGATTTGGCAACAACTAGTTAGTCCAGAAAATGTCTCAACATTTTTCTCATATCCTCTTGAAGATTGGTTTTCTATCAATCTAAGAGAAGAAGTGGGATCATATGGACACAGAGAATGGAATCTTATATGGGGCGTCAGTACTTGGTTATTATGGACATGGAGGAATAATAGTGTATTTGATGAGATCAATCAGGATTTACGCATATGTTGGGAAATTGTGGGTTGTATGAAGCAGAAGAATGGGCTATCCTGATTGGTATGAGATTAGCATGGGAAGAAGGCTTTTGAAGAGTTCTCTGTGGAATCTGATTCGAATATATTAATGGACAAATTGGCGCAGGACAGAGATGAACCAACCATCGGCATAGTTTTTATGCAGATCAGAAGCTTACTTACAAGAAACTGGGAGGTTAAGTTACAGTTTATACCTCGGATCTGGAATGCATTGGCAAAAGAAGGTCTATCTAGATCTTCGACCTTGTTTGAATGTCCGAACAATCTTAAGACAGTGTTTTCAAGTGATAGTATGGGACTTAATCTTCTTTTTAGCTCTTCTAATATATAAAGGTTGAATGCCTCTCTTATTATATATATAAAAAATTTGTTTACATGAAAGAGAAGTGGATAGGTAATAAATATGCTAATGGCTTGTGGTATTTTCTCTCTCTAAGAATTTCTATGAGATCCAATGACTAGGAGGACTTATATAAAATCATATTTATTCATCGTAAAAATTGTAATTATTTAGAAGGGCGACAATTATCAAAATATAAATTTAGTAATACTAAATTTCCCTTGAAAGTGATTTAATTTTTTCCACCAAAATTACTACTCGCTAAAATCATCATTTTTTAACATTAACTAATATCTACATAATCATATCATTTTATCATTTAATTATTACCCGTAAGTTAGATATTGCCCTATGACCCTTTTATATCATTAATTTTTTTCTCTTGATTTACATAATCTTATATAAATCAGGAAAAAAAGCTCTATCAAAGGAAATTTATCAACCAAAATAAAAAAGTAAATGCATTTCATATCTTACCATTATATAATTTAATTATTACTGGTAACATAGATATTAGCCCTTTAACCCTTTTATACCATTAAGTTTTTTTCTTGATTTATATGTAGATCAAGTACAAAAAAAGCTCTATCTAAGAACTTTATCAACCAAAATAGAAAATTAAACTATTTTTTATCTTATTAGAACTAGTTGTGTAGGCTCAAATAACAAAAATAAAACATTACTATATTGTATCAAAAATTGAAATATAACAATGGGTTAATGTCGGTTGACAATGGAAGACACGCTCATGTTAAACATGACCCTATATATATATATAACATTTCTTTAATGTTTATAATAAATTATAATTTTGACAAAATTGAAAGATGTTTGTGTTATTTTTTCTATAAATATCTATGATGAGAGAAATTGTGTTTAATTTAATTAATTTTAGAAATTCATATTAGTTTTAAACATAGAATGTGAGAGAAAATATAGGAGGTTTGTTTAGGGACACTTTAGTATTTTTAAATTTTTATTTTGTTAATTAGTCCTTCTAAATAATTACAACTTTTATGGTCATTCTCAATAAATATTATTTACTATAGGTCCTTGATCTTAATTTTCCCTAATTTAAATAAGTCATTTCCTTTACTTCAACTTGTAAATGTATGCTTTTATGTTATTATCAGACTACTTTTAGTTGATTAAATGTTTTTGTTGGGATCTTATAATAATCCTTTTTAAAAAAAAAAAAAAATGTGCTCATGGTATATTCTAGCACGGATGATTTAATATAGATAAGAAAGTTATTTGGAAAAACATCTAAATGACGAAAAAGCTCTAATTTTAAAATATAACCCAACTAATAGTGGGGGAAAAATATATTACTTCCTCCTATCTTTAATATAAAACAGTTTGGGAAGTTGATCTATAATCCTAAAATAAAACATATTTTTTATATTAGTCAATTTTTCCTAATTTACTCTTATTGAAACTCTCTTAATAATAATTAAGGAGAAAAGAGAATTAATGAAGATGACTAAAGTGTTTTAGAAAATACATGTTATATTAATTATTAGTCAACTTAACCAATTTTTTTAATATAATCAAATTATATAAATATATCTTATATTAAGTTCTGGATAATGATATTTTAAATTAAAGTATTAGATTACGTGTGAAAAAAAAAATCATATTTGTTAAAGGAAATCGAAAGGAAGTACTAAAGCGCCTTTGAGGGCAATGATACCAACTTCTCCGGTATATTTCTATATGGAGAAAACGTAAGTAATAATTTTGCATATGAATTCATGAAATGAATCAGAACCTTAATACTCTCTCTCTCTCTGATTTTTAATACTTCGTATAAGATATTTTACTTAATTTGATTAAATTAAGGAAATTAATTATGTTGGTTAACATACATGTATTTTCTAAAACACCCTTATCATCTTCTTTAATTCATCATTCTCTTTTCTTTTCTTTTTTTTGATAAGAAAAATGGTGTAAAGTGTCAAGAACCACAGGTTCCGCCACAGGCGAGCATACACGACTCTCCCAACAAATGGTAGCTCCATTCTCTTTTCTCATTGATTATTGTTGAGAGAACATCAATAAGGGTAACTTAGGAAAAGATTAATAAATATGAAAATTTTATCTTATATTTAAAACAAAAGATGCATGGTCATTTATGCATTTTATACACTTGAGCATGAAATTAAATCCATACGTAAAAATCGTTAAAGGCAAAAATACTTGAAATTTTTTATATAAAAATCCTAAAATTAGCAGTTACCATATGTTGCATTCCAGTATTGGAAAGAAAATCCGAGTATATCAGACCACTTCAGATCTATCTGCAGACAAAGCATGTAGCTGTTATTCCACATTCCAAAACGATTTCATTTCCTTTTTAATTAGGAAAAGGCCTGAAAAAACAAACCTGGGTTGTAAGTTGTAACAGATATATTATAATTAAAAAGTCTACATTTCATGCTCATCTAAAAGATGACTAGGGAATGCTCATCCCCTAATTTTGGGTGAGGGACATTTTTAAATTTTTTTATGTATTATTATTTAGGGAAAATTTCATATAAAGACGGTTGAATTATCCAAATTCTAATTTGGGTTACTAAACTTAACAAATTATTAATTAGATTATGTGACACAATCAATGATTTAGAATTTGGACCAAATTACCTCTATATCTCTTAGTCATTAAAAAAAAAAAGCAAAATTGGATTTATGCATCTGTGGGGTGTGAACAATATGACGCCGGAACTCAAGAATTTTCCCAAAAGCTGAAACAACAGCATCATATATGCCATTGCCCTCTCTTCTGATTGCCTCCCACTATCTATTACAAAATTCAGGCCATCCATAGACCCAAGGGCATCAATGTGGGGCAGAAGGTTTGTGTGTGTGGCGCGTAATCCAATCCCACTTGTAGCTTCCCGTTGAAGTTGGGGGCTTTGGGAGTAACAAAGGTCCATGACTATCATAGGATATGTATCATAATACCTTTCTAATCTTTGTGGGTAGTCACTCAAAAGAAAATTAAAAATGGAGATTGTCACTGCTTTCACATTATCTGGGCACTCACAACCCCATAGCGCTTTAATTGCTGGAAGAAGCTCGTAAACATGAGGCAAGAATTTAGACTTCAATGAAGTTATTATTGTTACTAAGCAGGTTGCAGCTTGAATTATTTGCTCCTCTAGTTTCTGTTTATGACCCTCTGCAATAGGATGAGACGACGATGATGATACTTCCTCTCGTGTTTTTATTTCCATATTGGCAAATAATGACGCCTGAAAGAGTATTTGTTTTATGTGATCTACAATATGTTTGACTAGTTCTGCACACAAAACTTGTGTTCCATAGATCGGGACGCATGATTGAGGCTTTCCAACATTTCTATACAAATCAATTTGTGCAAAATTCCCTTTTATAATTCATTGACCAGATCTCGTACAGCCACGTACAAGAAAAATCTACGAGACTCTTTTCTGAGTTCGCACGAGCGAAATAAGCTAGGAAGCACTAATTATTGCAAGTCGTACTCAGTTTCAGAAATAGAAACTTGATAAAAGTGTTGTCATCTACAGTCTTTGTGATTCACGAGGAACTGAGGAGTTAGCGAAATCGCTGATGAGAGATAGGTGTTGGGACGAATCATCGGAAATGAAAAGATTATTGGTCGCCGATTGGAGATTGATCTCATCTGGAGTGAGTTGTTGATAATCTTCGACCCAGATGCGCCTTCCTTGGCCTTTAGACTCAGCTTGAGAGGAATATCGGGTTTGTATTCACGACGGGTTTACGCTTGGGACGAACCGTGGACACGGGGACGTTGGCCGTGAGGGGTATCATTGGAAAATAAACAACATTTAAATATTTTAGATTGAGTCATTAACCCAATTTAAGATTTGTTGAGTTTACCACTTTATATAAGATTTTCCTATTTCAACCGTTTTTATAGGGGATTCTCCCTATTATTTATTTGAATTAAATTATACGATGCACCTTGAAATATTTTTATTTGGCACCTGGAATTTTAAATTAATTAATTTTGATTCATGTATTGCGAAATATTTTTCCTCTATTATAGTATCTTGAAATATTTTTTTAGTGTCACCCAATATCTTTTTAAAAAAATTAACACCTAGATCTTAAATTAATTAATTTTTAATGCTTGTAGTATATTTTCAAAAATAATTAAAAAAAAATCCATTTATTTAGGTGTAAGGATTGCTGCTCATTTTTTGGATGAGGATTCATAATTAAGCCAATTCATATGTCATAAAGCCAAATTAGAGAGATAGAATGTGGATAGTACTATAAGTTTTGGACCATGAAACACCATTTCCAACATATCAAGCATATCTTCTCTCGTCACTTTAAAATCCCATATGAACCTGGGAAAAATGAAAATTTATACAGTTAATTATATATATATGGCCTATGTCTCCAGCTTTTATGATCATTATCTGCATATTACTACTTGGATTATTTTTTAGAAAATAACTTTTACGATTTATGAGATAAATATTTGAGAAGAATTTTATCTTGACTAGTGAAAAAATGTTTCGAAACCACGGTTACACAAGTTTTCTTGACTTCTTTATGTTTATTATTGGGGTTTCATCCTTGAACAATTCAAATTAAAAAATTTACTTTATGATTTTTAAATGATAAATCCAGTTTTATAAAAAGTGATATTTTTAAGATTATCTTTATTTTTATTTTAAGTATATTAAAATAAAATTTTATATACAATTTATAATTTAAATTAACTTAAATTTGAACCATCAAAATGTAATCTAAAAATGTAGATAAGTGAATAATACACTTGTGCCCGTTATAATTACTATTCCCTTTTGTCCTTCTTATAAGTTAACAACTAAAAGTTTATTTACTTTTTATAAGCATTTCATTGTTTAAGCAAGATTAATTATTTGTTCCACGTATCTTCATAATTAATAAGGGTAGTGAGTGAGAGTAATAATTAATATAATATTAGAGTTTATTGCAGTTAGTAGGGGTAATATTAGAAATTACTTAACTTCTAGGACAACTTTATTGACTTTAACTGTTTTTATTGGTTTGTGAGAAAAGTTAGTTTGTATCTTATAATAAAGAGGAGTAGAAAATATGCTCGCGCTTATTGTCCATCAGCAATCCACTTCAAAATCCTTCTTCAGGCTATGAAAAAAAGGAAAATATGCACCGTTCATTAATCTGACATATGAAACGTAACTAATTATTGCCCCTGTTTGGGTTAGAGGCTTAAAAGTGCCTATCGACTTTAAAAAATCTTCTAAAAAAAAAAAAAGTCGGTTATAGATAATGATTTGTGTTTGGATTGATAGTGGTAGAAGTGGGGGGACCCACGTCCAAAAGTTTTAGAGATTATGGAAAAGTTCCTGGTTGGAGCTTTTTCCTTAACTTTGCTTTTTGAGCTTTTTGATGTTAAGTCAGTGAAAACTTAACGTGCAACCCAAACACACCACGTTGAGCTTTTTCTCCAACGCCCATTAACTCTACCGCTAACGCTCTCCTAACGTTGATTCCAAACAGGCACAATATATATCTCCAGCATTTGCACACACTATCTGTTTTTAAATATAGACCTAGTTAATTTTTTTTGAGATTAAATAAATTGATTAAATTATTTTAAAGTATTTATATTTATTGTTTTTTTTTATCTAAATAACTAATTTGTATGACTTATAAATTGATATAATTTCATCACACACAACATATGATAAGATTATGTAATTTATTTTGTTTCATAAATCTTTCTAAAAAGAATCAACTAAATATTATATTTAGAATCAGATGTTTAGTTTAGTTTAGTTTTTTTTTCCGGCATAACTTATACTACTTAGTTAAATAAGCTTTGTTGACACACACACACACAAATATATATATATAAGGTTTTTTCCAGTGAAGTATATAATGCGCCTTTTTGCTATGTCACTAGAAATCACACAAAAAAAAGAAAAAGCAGAATAAATTGAAAACAAAATCCAATAGGAATCAATTTCAGATGAGCTTACAAAAAAGTCGATATGGCCTTCACATTCAAACGATTGAAATAAAACCTAAATACCCTTTCGGCCCCCGACAAAAAAAACACGGATCAATTTTAGTCCTTAAGCGACTAAAATGAGAATTTTGGGACTAAAAATGACTCTTTGGAAATTTTGAGGACCTAAATTTTCACCAATCGACCGCTTATTTATCCTTTTCGCGACTAAAAAGGCATTTCTTTGTGTGGCACCAAAACGGGTCCAGTGTTTTTTCCGCGAACTCCAAAAGCAGTATTTACTCTAAAACCTAATTCCTAAATTTAGAAATAAAATCGGTAATGAAAGATAAAAATCGAAATTGGTAATTTTCTATTGTTTATTCGGTGATTCTTTGCTTTTATCTGTGTGCGAACAAACAGGCTTTAATCGGTGCTTCTCTACTTTTATCTGCATACGAACAAAAAGGCTTTAATCGGTGATTCTCTGCTTTTATTTGCAATCAAGACAAACAGGCCGAGTGTTGCTACAAGATACTCCCCATCCTAATTATAGGACATATTTAACCGATTTTGGGGAGATTAAGGAGATGAGTTAAATTAGTTAATTTTACTCATTTTCCTAAAACACCCTCATATAAATTTAAAATGACATAAGTAAAAGTAAATCAACAACCCCTGCCACATACTTCTCAAACCTAAAATTTTTCTTTCTACGCGCTTTCTAATTGAAATAATGGTTTTGTTATATATACATATGTTACGGATCTGAATAAGGCCCATATTCAGTATATGGCCCAACAAGGAATATATTGCATATCGGGATCTATCTATAATGAAGGAGGATCCAATCTTATCTAAAATCTAGGTATATCTACATGTGTGTGTCTCAAACTACGTGGACTTTGATCTTCATTCAGGGTACGTAGGCCCTAGACGTTGTTCCAGGTCAAGTCAATTCATCAATATCAAAAATTGATCAATTATTGCGCTTTTTACATCTAGTTCTACACCAGAACAACATATATGTGCGTATATATATGTATATTATACACACACTATATGTGTGTGTACATATATTTACACACACATATATATAGACACACACATATTTATATATATATATGTACACACACATATATTGACAAACACACAAAGATATACATATATGTAGACACACATAGATACACAAATATACATATATGTATAAACACACACAACATACACACACACACACACACACACACACACACACACATATATATTGACAAACACACACAAAGATATACATATATGTACACACATAGATACACAAATATACATATATGTATAAACACACACACATATTTATATATATCTGTATACGCACACACACACAAAGATATACATATATGTATAAACACACACACACATGTGTGTGTATTTTGTGTAGACACACACACATATATCTGTGTGTGTGTAAATGTGTGTCTATATATATATATATATTGAAAAATTAATATCAACTGATTGATAAATAAATTAAAATTCAATAATTTAAAAGTTTTACTTACTGTAAGAGTCTACGCATCAACATACTACACTCACCAAAAACCAAATATACTTGAGAGAATAAAATAGGGGTATTTTAGGAAGAAATTGACAAAAATTAAAATGTTGTCTTATAATTGTGACCAAAACCAACTCTCAAACGTTGCCTTATAATTGGGGAGGAAGATTTGGTCTGGTCCCAATTATGGAACACTTTCAGAAGACAATTTACACTATAAAAGTGTTATTATAATTAGGACATGAGGGAGTATGGAATTCAATAACCGTAATTCTTTGTTTGTATCTGCCTACTGACAAACATTGTATCGGTGATTCATGAGGCAGGTGATCATTCCTATAAGTGCAGGTGAAATTAAAGCATTGATTTTGAAGTTATTGCGATGATAAATAGAGAAGATACAAGTAAAGAATTACCGAGTATTAGAAGTTAAAACATATGTGCTAGAAATACCTATTATAAGCATTGATTTTCAATAAAATAACCTGCCTCATGAAGTTTATTATAAGCAGGGATATTATTGCATATCCCCAGCCATCATCGCAGTAATATCCGGATTGTATATCAGAAACTTGGATTTTATCAGTATAATTCTCTACTTTCAAAAATTGATGCAGAAAACAATTACGCAATAATGAATAATTGTTCTGGGGATGATGGCTATGCATAAACAATGATCATTGCTACTCTGCCTGTTTGCTCGATCGAAAATTGATTTCGATTGCTTTTTTTTTTTTGGTATTGTTCACTAGACTAAATTGGATAAAACGGCACAGTATATACTTCACTGCAAAAAAACCTTATATCCCATCACTGGATATGTCATAAGCCCTATATATATATATATATATATATATATATATATATATATATATATATATATGTGGTGTTTTTCTTTTCTATGACGACACATTATGTGGTAGCTTACCACACATGCCATAAATTCTTCAATGTCTCACGACTAGCAAATTCATTTTTCTTTTGAACTTGAACCTATGACATAAAGTAACTTTGAAACCCATGTTTTGCAGTAAACCAGAATAAACAAATACAAATGAATGAATTCAGGACATAAATCAGAACCTAATTACTAGTGCTTTATATGGACAGCTGTAGGGTTTAAAGCTGAGACCACCGAATGTTTTTTCAAGGACTTTCATCTTCACTTGATCTGCTTCCTTCTTCACTGTCACTGGTATACTCCTCACTTCCACTCTCATTATAGCCTGACGAGCTTTCAGATAGTATATCTTCCTTCCTTGCATACGTTTCACAATATTCTGTCTCAAAGAGAGACAATATTTCACATTTACTTCGTCACACGGTGGTAAAGATTACAAGCCATTCGGTTAGTTAATTCAAGGAATTGAAGAATGTTTTTTCTGTTGGAAAACAATGAACCCGTAAACTACAGTTTCCTCACCTATAACATTTTGTTTATACTCCCCTTCATCATGTTCCATCAACTCAGCCGCATCATGATTTGCAGGACTTTCAGGACTTGGTTGACGCAAGAGTTGTGGAACAAAGTCTTCAAAGATATCTACCAGATCTGGAAAAATGGATTACAAAAGAAGCATGGTCATTTATGCATTTTATACACTTGAGTATGAAAATCAGAACGTAAAAATCATCAAAGGCAAAATTAGTGTAAAGTACTTGAAACTTTTGATAAAAAGATCCTAAAATTAGCAGTTACCATAACATGCAATCCAGTCTTCGGAAAGAACATCCCAGCATATAAAACCGCTTCTGCAGACAAAGCATATAGCTGTTATTCCACATTCCAAAACGATTTCACTTCCCTCTTAGGAAAAGGGTAAATCATAGGATAAAGGTTAACATCAAAATGAATGCTCACACGAAATCAATATTTGGGTGAAATATGTGGTTCACAAAAAACAATTTGGGGGGATCGAATGGATATTCAGGTGGAATGTCAACACGAATTTTCCAGACTCCACCTTCATAAGGGGCTGCAAAAACAAACATGAGGGGTTGAGACAGGTATTATGATTAAGCCAAGTTAGAGAGATAGAATTTGGACAGTACTAAGTTTTGGACCATGAAACACCACTTCCAACATATCAAGCTTGTCTTCTCTCATCACTTTAAAATCCCTCATCAGCCTGGGAAAAAGGAAAATATGTACAGTTAATTAACTAGACATATGAAAGGTAACTAAATATATTGCCTATATCTCCAGCATTTGTAGACATAAGTTTTTTTAACTTCTTTATGTTTAATAAATCTAGCATTTCTTTTCAGTGACGACAAATTATGATCGCTGGATTACCAAACATCGCACAACAAGCAAATTGATATTCAGCCAATTTTACCAACTATGAAAAATTCACTCACAATTCAGTTGTGTCCGTTTCTTTTCTTTGACTGCACAACATTGCTCTGATTTGAGTAAATCAGTTCTTTCAACCTGCTACAAGAACATTATAAAAGCTTCTTCCTCAGCCAAACGTACAAATTTGTAAGCACATAATTTTGTTTGCCTCTGTCTTCACCTCAATTAAAGGTTCAAAGTCAAAAGCTACTTCATAATATCAATATACTTCCATTAAATTAAAGAAGGAGCAGTAACACTATAATCTCCGGGAGAAAGAATGCCACGAACCTTTTGACGTTTGGCAATTGCCTTCTGACCTCTGATTAGGGATCAGATGCAAAGAAATGAGCATAAATCTGAATTTGGGAATATATAGCTGCGACTGGATTTCTTTGGATTGGGGAGGCTCAAAAAATATTTGAGTGTGATGTGAACAACATTTTTCTGGAATTCGTAATACTGTTGCAGCTCTGGCAAGTCATACCGTTGGGCATTGATGAATCAGAGGCTTGTGTGGGGAAGTTGAAAAGGAGACCTTTTCTACCGGCTAAAAAACAGGGGACCGGTTCATCATTTTTTGTTTTGTTTTGTGACCGTACAAAAATATATTTTGTCTCGGATAAAGGGGTTAAAAATACACACGTGTTTTTATCGAGTAGCCAACACGCTTTTTTGTGCAAAAATACACACTTTCAAAATGAGGGCAAAAATACCATGGCCGTTAATTTCAAAGTGACGTTGCCATTAGTTTGACCAAAATGCTCACTTGGAACCCACACCGTCACCATTCAGTTATATATCGTTCTATATTTTCAGCTTTCCAGGTCAGCGTTTTGGTCAAACTAACCGTCAACATCACTGAAATTAACGACCATGGTATTTTTGCCCTCATTTTGAAAGTTCATGTGTATTTTTGCACCTAAAAAAATTATTTGGTGTTGGACGCTCTTGTTGGGATCCGTACACGCAACGGAAAGATTTTCATCCATTTAAAACTTATGAATCCCATCAGAGGATCTATCAACGGCGTTTAAATCAAGATTCGTTAGAAATAGTACCTATGCCAACTCGTGAGCGTCTCAACCTCGTGTGCGTCTCGAACGTCGTGTGTCTAGGACGTTATACGTCTCGAACGTGATGCCATCTTGTTTGATCAAATAGGAGCTGACTTTACGAGTCCACTCTCTACCGATATTCACATGAATGACCTCCAACATTGACGCATGACTCGCTAGTGCCTTCAATATTTTCGCATATCTCTCTTTTCTCTCTAGGGTTTCTCGCGGCTTTTCTAATACATCCGACAAAGTGTCTCGTAGGTTTTTCAAAACCCAATAACGGCTTTTCTAATTTAATTTATCTTTATAAATTAATTATGAGATGTGATATCTATCTTTTTAATTAATTAAATCGAGATACTATATCTCAATTTAAATTGAATCGAGATATATGATATCTTTATTCGAAAATTAAATCGAGATACGATATCTCTATTTATTTTAGATATTTAATTTATCAAATAAATTGAATACAAAACAAATATTATATATAATAATATTATAATCTCCATTAAATAATATTATTATATTATTTTCGAATTTAATAATATATATATATATATATACATATACATATATACACACATACATATATCCATCCTAGATTAAATACAATATTCATCAAATCTTATACATATCTAAGATTCAATTAATTCTGACACTATCGCTCGTGTTACGCTATTCTTTGTATGGGACCTGCAGGCCCATACGAGATTGGCAATAATGCCAATATCAGATATCGACACAAGTCTAAAGCGGCTTCTAAGCAAGACATTGCAACTACCCAATTCATATGGGGATCGATGATACGATACTACCTATCATACAACCATGTCACATCTCTTTTTTGTCACACGATAATTTGGTCAAGGATGAGGCATGGATAATGTCAACTTTCTGTTTTGACCATTATTTTCTCAATTCTCGAGTAGTCTAATAATTGAAATGAAAACTCATTTCCACCGTAGTATGGTCATACGTTTCGACTCACTCATCGAGGGCCCAATATTATCTCTCTACAAATGTGAGAGACAAATTCCATCTTGACCATTCACATTCCTCTGCATGAAAACCACTGATCCCGATCCAAGCCTTTATCATCACCCAGTCAAAGGTGACTTTTGATTAGGTCAAAGATCAGTCATTCATCATGAAGGAATCCATGATGATCTCAGGTCAAAGGGCGTTGTGACGCGGTTATATATGAGATAAATTTTATGACTAATTCCATGCTTTTCTCATGGGTCTGGTCAAAGACTTTGACTCTTACAAGTGCCTATGACTTTGATTCATATCTCCATACCTCATCAAAACCATACTGGTCTTATTTCATCTTCGCTCCCGCTTAGATGACCGACCAGGGACATTTAAGATAATCTATAAGATATATCCAATGATACAGTTATCACTATAAACATGCAAAAGAAATGATAACTAAACGCAGAAATACTTTAAATAACATAAATGTTTAAAGTACAATGACCTACCCCTAGGACATAATTTCCAACAGCTCCTCAGGATAAAACACATGTGTATTTTTGCATCTTTACCCTTTTTTCTCCTGCAAAGTCAATATGGAGTGCATAGGCTTTGGGTTTGCTTGGTGCATGGTATGGAGAAAGGAAAGGGAGAAAATTTTGATGCTACATAGTACTAACCCAAAATTTCATTTGATATGAAAGAAAAAGTGGATAGGAATAAATAAGCTTATGCCTTATGGTTTTTTGTTTTAATTTTAATTTTTAAGAATTACTATGAGATCCTAATGAAGAGATTTCGTCACAAAAAAGTTACGATGACAAGTGAACATTTTAAACATGTTGTCGTTTCGTATACTTAAACTTCAAAATGTATGATTTTCCATTATTATTGAATTTGTAGGTGATTAAATATCTTATTTCATAGTAATTTTACTATTTTTTTTTTACAATGTGCTTATGGTGAGTTTATTTTTATACAATGCTTATGGTATATTTTAATATGAATGAATATGGACGAAAAAGATAATAGGAAAACTTTTAAAAGACTAAAAAGTTATAATTTAAAAATCGGGTACATGTGCAATTTCAATAATAATTTTTTGCGATGAGGTATCTAATACTATGAAGTTTTTTTAATGCTAAAATGTATATAAAGTTTAAAAAATGGGAGGATTTTAATAACACCGTTAATTTGGTTGCAAATGGGCGTTAGCTCATTCTATGTGGCCCCAGAGGGTGTACAATCATCACATGTGTCATTTCTTAGTTTTTTTTTTTACCAAATAGTAATTTTTTTAAAAAAATTACCAGGTTTAAAGACTTTTAAAACTATTTATCAAAATAATGCTGACGCTTATTAATGACGTCGTATGTACCTTCTTACGGTGATTATTCGGTGGCGTTAGAAGGTACGACGCCACTAGTGACGTCAGACCGACAGACGTCACTAGTGGCGTCTCTCTTTGATGCCACTACGTCAAAGAGAGATAATTAATTGAAATTGATTGGCCTGAAGGCGTCAAATTTATTTATTTTTTTAAAAATATAATTTTAAAAATATATTTAAAATTATAAATAATAATTCTACTTAATTATAAATAATAATTTTAATTAATAATTAAGAAAATTAAAATATTTAAAATTTATTATAAATATTAGGATATAAGACTAATTAGTGAATTTATTATAAACCATAAGATAGATGACTAATTATTTAATATTTTGTACATTAATAATTTGATATATAAATTTTAAAATATTATTAGCTAAATTTAATTAAAGAAATTTGTGAGAATAATGATTAGTGAATTAATAAAAATATTTTGTGAAATATGTTGTATATTATTATTTATAGAGTACCTTAAGGATAAGATAAGCTTAAATAGAGAATAATAATTAGTCAAATAATTAATTCACTAAGTAAGTGAATTATGTTGTAAAAGTGAATTATTTTTTTGGTAAAAAAAACCGTCATTTCTCTCTCCCTCTTCCTTGCCATCATCGCCAAATCTTTCGGATTTGGCTTTGGTGCGTTGCAGCATTTGGTCCGCTGCAGCGCCTTGCACACATTCTGGTCCTTTAAAAAAAAAAAATTCAGGCACTACTGGTAGTAAAAAGATGATTTAGGATACTGAGTGGTACTGAAAAAAATCTTTCATGATCTTGAAAAAATTATTTTATGATCTTTAAAAAATATTTTAGAATACGGATGGCAGATTTAAAGGATACTTCAGCATGTTGATTGGTACTTAAAAAAATTATTTTAGGATCTTAAAAAAATAATTCAGGTACTGACTGCTACTAAAAATATGCTTTAAAATAGTTTTTTAAGACCCTAAAATAATTTTTTAAGTACCAATCAATATCATGAAGTATCCTTAAGCATCTTCAGGTTTACCCTAAAATATTTTTTGAAGATCCTAAAATAATTTTTCAAGATCAGGAAGCATTTTTTTAGTACCACTCAGTATTAAAATAATTTTTTCAAAATCATAAAGGATTTTTTTCAGTACCATTCAATATCCTGAATCATCTTTTTACTACCCATAAGGCGCCTGAATTTTTTATTTTTTTTAAAGGACCAGAATGTGTGCAACGCGCTGCAGCGGACCAAATACTACAGCGCACCAAAGCCAAATCCAAATCTTTCTCCTTCCCCTTGAGCTTTTTCTTTAGAAGATCTATCTTCCATGAAAATCATCTTGCTCTTATCTGTTTTCTCTATTTTGTTCAGCATCTTTTTCTTATCTCCGTCGCCATGTCATGCTCTCCTTCTCCTTCAAACTCCTTGACCTCTCGGCATCGAGGATCTCTGAAGATGAAGCGAAGTTGTCGTCCCACAGGCCTTTAGAATCAAGAAGCTAAGCCAGAACAAGCCTATTCCCTGCTAGTCCGCAACATGCTTGGATTCTGAGTTGCTTGCTTTATTAAAATTACCCTATTTTATAAATTTTATATACATTTTTACATCTAAAAAAACTTTTTGGTGCCTCTGTCACAAAAGTTTGTTGTTAAAATTACACATTTATCTTTAAAAATACAACCCAACTAATAAGGAAAAAATGGACTAAGATATTAATATTTTAAAGTATTAGATTATGCATGCGTGAAAAAATCATATTTAATCACTCCATCGCTTATTTTCATATCTCAGAAATTATATTTATAAAATGTTTTATTAAATTTAAATTATTATTAATTATTATTTTTCTTTTTATTAAAGGAAGTTCTATAGCCCGTTTACCAACCTCTCTATACCATTTCTATCTATGGAGAAAACTTTGGTAATAATTTTTGCATATGCTGGTGTTAAACTCTCAACTAGTTAAAAGTCAAAACAATTATATATTTATTTTCTGAATTATAAATTTAGGTAAAAACTTAAAAAGAGACAGATACAATAAAATGAGCAAAACCGAGAGAGACAAAATGAGTCTTTCTTTTGCTATCATTGCTTTTTTCCCAACAAACTCCCATATTGTTGTAAATCAATCATACACACAAAACTAAGGTGCAAGAAGTGATTCATATGAAGTTACTCGCCGCTAACAATTATCAAAGTTGTGAAGTGAACCTTATTGTTTTGCAGTTATCCTATGACATTACCACAAAGAAGTTGAAAAAATAGTACAGGAAAAGGAAAACGCCACACTGTATCTTGAAAAATGAAAACCTACTGGAAACCAGTGCATCCTACACACACACAAAAATGAATGAATCCAGGACATGAATCAGAAACTCATTACTAGTGCTTTCTATATATGGACAGTTGCAGGGTTTAAAGTTGAAACCACCAAATCTTTTTCAAGGACTTTCATGGTGAATTTATCCGCTTCCTTCTTCACCGGTAGATTCCTCACTTCCACTCTCTTTATCGCCTGACGAGTTTTCAGATAGCATGCCTTCCACATTTGCAAACATTGCACAAAATTCTGTCTCAAAGAGAAATAATATTTCACATTTACTTCCCCACACAGTGATTAAGATCATCAGCTATTCAGTTAGTTTGTTCAAGGAATTGAAGTATGTTTTTGCTGTTGGAAAACAATGAACCCGTAAAATTACAGTTTCCTCACCTCTAGCTAGTTGTTTATAATGCCCTTCATCTTGTTTAAGCATCTCTGCCGCATCAGGATTTGCAGGACATTCAAGATTTGGATTAAACAAGAGTCTTGGAATACTGCATTTAAAGGTTGCTACAAGATCTGGAAAAATGCAAAACAAAAGATGTATGGTCATTTATGCATTTTATACACTTGAGCATGAAATTCATATGTAAAAATCATCAAAGGCAAAAACACTTGAAACTTTTGATATAACGATCCTAAAATTAGCAGTTACCAACGAGTGGACTCCAGCCTTCGTCAAGATCATCCCAGTAAAGACAATCCGAGCATATCAAACCACTTCTGCAGACAAAGCATGTAGCTGTTACTCCATAGTCCAAAACGATTTCATTTCCCTCTTAGAAAAACGGGAAAAACAAGTTAACACCAAATAGAGTGCTCACACAAAATCAATATTTGGGTGAAGTATGGAATTCACAAAAAACAATCTGGGGGTTCGAATGGATATTCAGGCAGAAGTTCAACACGAATTCTCCAGACTCCACCTTCGTAAGGGCCTGCAAAAACAAATATGAGGTTGTGAGAAAGGTATTATAATTGAGCCAATTCATATATTATTAAGCCAAGTTAGAGAGATAGAATGTTGACAGTACTCTTTTCTGGACCATGAAACACCACTTCAAACGTATCAAGCCCATCTTCTCTCATCACTTTAAAATCCCTCATCAGCCTGAGAAAAAGGAAAATACATACATTTAATTAACGAGATATGTGAATCGTAACTGAATATGTTGCCTATATCTCCAGAATTTGTAAACGCTTACAAGATATTTGATCATTTTTCTGCATATTACTACTTACATAAGTTGTCTTAACTTCTTGATGTTCAATAAATCTTGCATTTCTTTTCTGTGACGACACATTATGATTGCTATCTTACAAACATGCCACCAATTCTTCAATATCACAGGACAAGCAAATTGATATTCAGCCAATTTTACCAATTATAAAAAAAAAAAAAAATGGTCAGGAAGGCTAAATTTTGGTTGAGAAAAAAAAAAAAAGGCTAAATTTAAGATTATAGGTATATATCTAACAACTCAAAACAAAAAAATTCACTTACAATTCAGTTATATCCGTTTCTTTTCTTCTCCTCCACAACATTGATCTGATATGAGTAAATCAGTTCTTCAAACCTGGCACAAGAACATTAAAAAAGCTTCTCGCTCAGCCAAACGTACAAATTGGTAAACACATAATTTTGTTTGTCTTTGTCTTCAACACAATTAAAGGTTCAAAACCAAAAGGTTATTCCATAATCTCAATAGAATTCCATTAAATTAAAAGAAGGGGCAGGGGACAAGCTGATAACTCTGAAGATGTTCATTCATTGTTTATTGCAAAGGTTTAACTGACGCAAGAACGCAAGAAGAAAGCTAATAAGTAAACCTGGATCAAAATCTCTGGGAGAAAAGAATGCCAAGAAGCTTTTGAAGTTCGACGTTTGCCTTCTGAAATTCTGATTTGGGATCGAATGCGAAGAAATGAGAACAAATCTCATTGAAAAAGAAGAAGAATTGGGGAATATATAGCAGCAACTGGGTTGGATTGGATTGTTGCGGTTCTCGGAAATAATTTCTGGAACTCGGCTTCCGGCCAACGACATTTTCTTGAAATCGGTAATACCGTTGTGGCTCTCGCTACATCATTCGTAAGGAGGAAGTTGAAAGAGAATGAACTTTTTTCTACCGATAAATTGTTAAATACACTTTTTTTCCAGCTGCTTTGGAAAAGTGGATAGGTAATAAATATGCTAATGTGCTCATGGTATATTTTAGTATGAATAAATGAATATGGATAAGAAAAATAATAGGAAAAACATCTAAATGACGAAAAAACTCTAATATAAAAATATAACCCAACTAACAATGGGAAAAAATAGGGTTAAGTAGTATTTTTGCCCCTGAAGTACACCCCAAGGAGCAATTTTGCTTTGGAAGTTTTTTTGGTTTCAATTTTACCCCGGAAGTTTTTTTTTTGAGCAATGTTGCTCTTCTGTTAACAACCCTAACGGTCAACTAACAGTTGACCCAAAACTTCCGAAGAAAAATTGCTACTTAACCCAAAAAAATGTTAAAACTGCTATTTATGATATCATATATTTTAAATTTTATTTATATAATATCTAGGGGTGGAAATAAAAGCCAAACCCGTGCTTCAGAAACTTCACCCTTAACATACTGAAACTGTTTCGGCTAAGAACAAAGTATGCTCGAGCGCACGGCGCTACTGTTAAAGACCATTTTTTCAACTTTTCGCCGCCCCGCGCCGCTGAGTTAAGAGGCCTATATTTTCAAAAATTTTATAATTAGGCCAACAGCTACGTGCCTCCCCGCAAAACAAGTATACTTTAAACAGTCAAAAATAGGAATACTTTAAAATGCGTCGAATTACATAAATCAAATGAAGGCAAAAATAAAAAAGGTTTGTCTTTTTTCATTAACGAGTCATTATGCAAAATTAAATATTAAATATATAAAATTTTAAATAGCATTTTTGCCTCGGAAGTATATGGCTAGGAGCAATTTTGCCCTCAAAGTTTTTTTTGGGAGCAATGTTGCCCTGGAAGCTTGTGTTTGAAGCAATTTTGCCCCTCTATTAACAACCCTAACGGTCAACTAACAGTTTATTTAAGAAAAAAAAAATAAAGAAAAAAAGAGGACAGGTGCCAAGTTCCAGCAACTCTGCCGCATCAATATTTGATTAGATTATGTTCCTAGCTTAGCTTACCAAACATTGTGATTGCTAGATTATATTTATAAAATGTTTTACGAAATTTAAACATTAATTAATTAATATTTTTCCTTTTGTTAAAGGAAGTACTACCAGGGCCTGTTACCAACCTCTCTATATTAATTATAGGGTTTACACTTCTCATGTTGCATGAAAAGAAGAAGATTCCTACACATACATGAAATGGTGGGACCCACATACATATATATATATATATATATGTAGGTCCCACCATTTCATGTATGTGTAACATAAAAAAACACTTCTCCTACCACATGAGAAGTGTAATATAGAGAAAACTTTAGTAAAACTGAAAAAGGACAGAGACCATATAGAAAGAGCACAAAACATTGAGAGAAGATGAGTCTTTATATTGCTATAATTGTTTTTCTCCCAACAGATTTCCATACTGTTTTATATAGGAAGTTACGTAGTTGCAAACTGGTATTAAAGCTTTGGACTGAAACTTATTGTTTTGCATTTATATAGGTCTTTACCACAAAGAAGATGAAAAAGTAGTACAAGAAAATGCCACGCTGTATCTTGAAAACCTACTGGAACCAGAGCATCAGAATATTATACACACGAATGAATCCAAGGACATGAATCACAACCTCATACTAGTCCTAAGTTCTGGACCATGAAACACCACAACACACAAATGAAACATCACACCTACTGGAACCAGTGCATCATAATACACACACACAAATGAATGAATCCAGGACATGAATCAGAAACTCGTTGCTAGTGCTATCTATATATGGGCAGTTGTAGGGTTTAAAGTTGAAACCACCAAACACTTTTTCAAGGAATTTCATGGTCACTTTATCACTTTCCTTCTTCACTGATATACTAACTTCAAACCCTAAAATGATAGAGTCACTACAACCAACAAGCAGAAATTTTTTGAACAATCTTGTTTGAATTGTGATAGTAAAATGAATGATAAATCTCAATCCTTTTTCTTTGATGTTTTATGGGATATTTGCTTCATGGCCCAGCAAACAAAACGGATAAGACCTGGAGGGAGGCTAAGCTGTCAGCTAATAAGAAGCAAGCCAACATCCTCATTCCTCAGGATTATTATATGCACATAAAACAATATATACATGTGAGTATATTTCGAATTATGGCTATGAGGCTTGTAACCACCACCAGCAATATTTTAACAAACCACTACTAAAACAAGCGCAGCAAGCACCCAAAACTGCTATCCCACTAAAATCCAAGCGGATATTTCGAATCATAGCTATGAGGCTTGTACCCACATCCCATCTAGGCTATCCATCACTCTATTCCTAATTTTAGTTCTAATACACATGCCTCACAAAAGCAACACACATCAGTCAACAGATAATTTCCAATCCCCTCATGCTTCCATCTATAGAGGACACCAGTATGTCAAGAAAGCTGTATTATTGAATGAATTATATATCAAAGTACACTGATAAGAATTCAACTGCTTATGCGAATGTAAACTCAAGAAAGTTTCAAGACAAATTAATAAGGATTTTGGTCCTTCAATGACCAAAGTTCAACATTACACGACAACAAAGTCAGTGGGAGGGGAACAATTCAGAGTTTAACTCGATTGCCAAGGATTTTCTCCATAATAGTATGCAGTGCCAACCATAAGAGCTACTGTAGCACCTTGGGCAACCACACGAGCCCTCATTAACTTCTGACCCAAGTGAGAATTGCCTTGTCTGAAACTGATTAAGCCAGCCGTGAGCACACCAGCAGTAATAAATGCACCTAAAATTCATACACCAGCAGTAATAAGTGATAATCCATTATCTCAATTTAATCCTTTTTTAACTTCTTTGATACACAAAACAAATTTAAATGAAGCCAAATAGAAATAACAAATAAAATCGAGAACTGAAATACTCATTCAAGAAAAGTCATTAAGAATTATCTCATTGGAGACAACAATCTAAAGTTGAGATTATCCAACGTATGCAGGATGGAAGATGGCATCAATCAGAAAGAGAACCCTCCATTAGAACTCGTTTAATACACCATAAGTTCATCGCATCTCAATCTTCAGAGATTGAAAGAGTGCAAACCATTTCCACCTAGAATTATGATCCATTTGCTAAATTAATTAGCGTCCAATATTCAGCAGACAGCAACCTAGTAAACCGATTGACTACATATATGGTCAGAAGTTTCAAGCACAAGACTTGGCATCCTCAGGATATGAGCAGATTCAGGACCATGAAGAGAAGGGGGTGATTATTACTCAAACATGGAAACATGCTTGTTTGAAATAGCGATTGGTCATGATTTACGATATATGGGACAAGTATGTGAGAGGAGTTTTGCACTTTTAACATGATGCCAAACAAGCAAATATCAGTTAGCAAAGCAGATGAATGTCAGATTCAGATATTAGTTGCGTTATACATACGTATGATCTCATAAGTCCAACACAAATGGCACGGTACTTTTTTGTGCCGCATTAATTCCACAGTAACATCTACAGTTCCCTTTACTCCAACTCTCAATTCATTGATCCAAGAAGACTATCCCTCCCCAAATCGGACATTAACAATATGAAACCCTCAATCCAAATCTAAATTCCGTACTTTCAATTCCACCTTCTTTCCCATTCATTCAGAGGATTTTTCCCAAAAGTTTAACAAGAAAAAAAACAACAACTGAATAACGAAATCAATCAGAAGACATACAATATGCCACCGAAAAATCGATAAAAAGACATGATCGGAGCACAATTATGAAAAAATAAAAAGAAAGCAGCAAGTCTAAAGTAAAAAAATGAAACACCCAAATGCAGAGCGCGGGGAAAATGAGGACAGAGGATAATACCAACGGGGACAAAAGGGTTCCTGACGCGCTTCTTCTCTTCGAAAAATTCTTCCAAACTACGATCATCAGTACCCATCTTCTCCATACAAAGCTGAGAATTTGAGGGAGAAATAGACCAAAGTGGGCGGAAAAATTTGAAGCAAACCTGATGCAATATTGCAATGGCAGGCCAGGCTAAGCAGGCACCGACCGACCTTAGAGGGTTAGGCGGGTTATTATAGCCTTTATATAGTTTTAATGTCGACATAGCGCTCTTCGTTACCAGACACGTGGATTCGACAAAAAAAGAAACACTTAATCAAAATAAAAACCCACAAATTACCTGGAAATGAGAAGACAAAATCAGCAAACCCTACGGCTTAAAAAAGAAGACAGATGGAGGTCAGGGACAAAACATCTTCGTACAAGGGAACTCCGAACCCAAAGAGATATCCAACTGAATCGATCAGAAAGTAGAAAAAGAAGTGAAGGAGAGGAGGCCCGAGGCACAGTGAACAAACTAGTTCTCTGTGGCTATAGTGGACATGTTTAAATTTCGTAAAACATTTTATAAATATAATCACTGAGAATTCTTTTTGGTATCTCTTATGAAAAGAAGTGGAAGGAGTGATTAATTTTTACTCCCCGTCCTCATTAAGTCATTATAATACCAGGTTCACATTTTTAGAGGGATTAAATAAATTAATTAAATTACTTTAAAATATTTTTATTTTTGTCAAAAAAAAAAAACTAATTAACATTAATAAACTAATATATAATCTAAGATCGATACACCGCATATAATATAATTAAGTAACTTATTTAGTTTCTTTCATCTCTCCCAAAAAAATCAACTCAGTTTTATAATTAGGACCGGAGGTAGTATTTTTTTTCGCACATACATAATCTAATACTTCAAATTTGAATTTTTAGTAATTAGATTTAAATATACATACTAATTAAATATGATGGATTTAGCAACCAAAGTAGTTCAAATGATATTATCTTAAATACAATTTTGCTTTAATATATCATTTTGCCTTTTCTTCAAAAAATAATATTTTCCTCATTATTTAACATAAATTTCAATAAAAGACAAATAACGATGTTGAATTTTTAAAAGGGTTAAGATCAACATTCTTTCCAAAAAAAAAACTTTTCGGGTAAAATTGCTATTTAACCCAAATAAAATGTTAAACCGTTATTTATGATATCATATATTTTTAATTCTTATTTATATAATATCTATGGGTGGAAATGCAGCCCCTAATCCAGATTTCACCTTTAAATGCAAGCACATTCGACAACAAAGTGGCCGCGAGCTGCAAGATGTGGCTGTTAGAGCCATTGTTCACCTCGAGCACGGCTGTGGCTACTGTTAGAGGCCATAGAATTAAGTGATATAAAAAAAGAAAAGAGATAGAGAATGGAACAAGTAAATAAAACTAAGCTACTAGGAAAAGAGACACAACCACGGCAAATTCCCAACCACGCACCAAACTCAAATTAAATAATGGTGACAAATTTGAGAAGGATTTGGCCAAACTTATAACAAGCATTTCTACGGACACCAACAATGACATAAGCAATAACCACGCCTACTGTTCTGTTGTGGAACACAAATGTCCAGCTCTAGTGAGCTGGGAATGGTTTATCTTGGATCAAAGGGTCTTCCACTGACTGAGTCTCAGTGAAAGGTGCCAACTCGATAGTATCTATGGACGAGACACCGTCGAGAGAGCTCAGATCACGATGCAACACAGGTCGGGCGTTTCGCCCAGGGGGTGGTGTGTGTGCAGGTGTGGATCGAATGATAAGTAATGGAAATCGAAAGAGTCCCCTTCGTACGGTGGGTAATCTCCTATTTATAGGGATTACCTAGGGTTTCACTCCCATGCAAACGCTCCCATCCTTCACCAAGTTATGCACGTCCCACGTTCTCCAAGTCTCGCTCCACTAACCGTACGGTCCCGCATATATGCACGATGGAGTAGTGGGGGACCGTTTACACGGTTCCCTATTTACCCGGGTAAATAAAGGGGTTTTACCGTGGACCCCCACGGGCCGGAACATGCCCGGCCCAATATCTTCGGTCCATACGGCTTGCCCCCAAGCTCGGTATGGCGGGCTTCCGACGTTCCGAGATTAGCGCGTTGACTAATCCGGCCATCATCCATTCGAGTTCGAGCTCGGACTTTCCTCCGCACTCTAGGAGCCTCCTTTTGCTCCTTGTGCCTTTCCGCTCTCTATCACAGATGACGGGCTTTCTCCTTTAGAACAATTTCTTGACCTTGGCAGCGACCGGGGTTCGCGTCGACAGGTGATGTTTTGGTCAACACCGCTATTACGATCTCGGTCATAACCGGCTATGAGCTTTTGTCACCTTGCCGACTTTCTCCGACTTCCCCTTCGTTTTAATACCCCGTCTGTCAAAGTTGTCAATTCTGTAACTACCATCTTATGGCAACCGAGATTGACGTCCTTGGCTATTATGCCTGCCTGGTTCCGTAAGCGTAGTATTAGGTGTCTCCCACGTATTGCCCCCAATTTGGGTTGTCATAAAAGATATTGGTAGTCACGATTTATTTTGACTTTATCTCCCTAGGGATACGATTTTCGCTCTTTATGATCATGATCCCTCTCGAGATTTGTGCACAATTAATGCACACATTAACTGTCAACGTACGCCTTCCTATTAGGAGGCATTCATTTGCCGCGGCGCTTACGTTTCCCCATAAAGCATGAATTTACTGCTTTCGACGGTTGTGCCTCCTCGCATAAGAAAACGCCACCAGCTTTTGCGATTCCCTATGTTACGAGAATGAAAATTGCTCAGGCAATAAATGTCCACAATGCCCATATAAGGGCATGATTTCTCACTCTTTTGCCTTATTCCGCATCCTGAAAGTTTGAGACCTTTCTCTTCCCATCCGAATCTTGCAGATGAAAATCCATTCTAGACAAATAGGATTCCCTTGAATCGGGCCACGAGCCTACGTTTTGCTCTTTGAAGATCTTTCCGATGAAGAAGAAGAAAACACGGTTTCAACGAGATGCCGTCGATGGTCCTTTCATCGGTGATTTTCAACCGTACTTGCCGCGTCTTCATCCGCATCCCCCGACGAGCTTCTAGGAGTCCAACTGTATTTGCCAGTCTTCACATGCCTGGCAGAATATTTCTACTTGGATCTCAGCTAAGGTCCGTTGGCATAGGCAGTGCCCTTTCCGTGGAATGGCTGATACCTGGAAACATCGCCTCCTGGGAGTGCCACGGTTTGGGGTTGCGCGGGCAGCCTATGGGTCAATAGGTCCCCGATATCCAAACATCCCAAAAGGATCCCTGCCGATGCACTTCTGAGAGCTCCTTCCGCCGGAGAGGGTTCTTCATCCCTTGTGCATATGACGGCGAGCTTTATTTCGAGATTTTGTAATCCCTTTTATGAATACAAATTCTGTCTATTTTCCTGTATGAATGTTATGTAAACCGTTCACTTATTAATGGAAAATCTTGTTTTATGCTAGCTTCTCTTTTGCACTTCTTCCTTCCAACCATCCCTTCTTAAAAGTAGATCAAAATCTTGTTTTATGCTAGCTTCTCTTTGCACTTCTTCATTCCAACCATCCCTTCTTAAAAGTAGATCGCCCTTTCAAATGAGATGGAATAAGCTGACACCGACTACCCTCCAGTCCGGGCTAAGTTAAAACTAACCGCCCTCCAGGACGGAGTAATTTTCCGAGCAAAACCGCCCTCCAGTCCGGGCTAAGTTAAAACTAACCGCCCTCCAGGACGGAGTAATTTTCTCGAGCAAACCGCCCTCCGGTGCGGCCGAGTTAAAACTAACCGCCCTCCGTAACTTCTAACGGTCAAATCCACGTGCTCTTTTTTCCTGGTGCTTTTAAGTACTCAACCGTCATTTTTGCGGATTGGCTGTTGTTGCAGCCTTTGGTTTTCGTGCGCATTCAATGTTCACGCCGCTTCCCCCGAAACGCTCCGTTGGACAGATGCTTGGCGTAGGGTTTTGAATTCCGTTAGAAAGGGCTAACGGCGCCGCGACTCTTGGCCTTTCAAATTCCAAATGTCTATATATATTTCTTTTTTCGAAAACTGTCAACTCTGCTTGACATTTTCGACTATTCTCTGGCTTCGGGACTTCAGGAGTTAACCCTGCACCCAAGCTTTTACCTTTCGTTGTCGCCAATCTTGCGCATCTCCTCCTTTTCACCAGGTATTATCGCTTGCCCATAAGCTCTTTCTTGTTTCTGACTTCGTTCTTAGGCTTACTTCAATGCATGTGGTTTTTCCTAAGTGTACCCCGTTGCGCTTCTGGGTTTCTATCGCTTTCGACTTTACTGTATTTTTGGGTTCTGCTGGGTGGGTTCTTAGTTTCTGTTGCCCCTTTCTAGGTGTTCTTAATGGCTCGAGCCTTTCCGTACGTCTGTGAAATCGGAAGCTCTTTGCCAAAAAATCTTCCTTTAGGTTCCGACATCGATCCTTCTTTACAAAAACTTTCCAGAAAACCCAGCAACCATCCCAGGCCCAAGAAGGTGCTCGCTCTGGGAATTATCCTTTGACGGAGACGAAACGCTTATTTCTTCATCCCGTCTCATTGTAGTTCTAACTCCCTTATTTGGTACGATACTGTTCACCGAACCCACTCTAATGCTCTTTGATTTTTTATATCTAGGTGTTCATGGCTTCATCCCAGCCCAACCAGTCTTCGAATGAAGGGTCCAGCACTTCCACCCCTTCCCCAATTTCTACCGAGCTAACCCCGGCCGTTAGCCACAAGGTTACTGAGGTGAAAAACTCCCTCACCGCGAAGGATCTTCTGCAACTCGGGGTTGGGGACGGGGTAGGTTACGTCCCCGGTTACCCACAAAACCGAATCCGTAGACGTCGGCCGTTCAAAGGAGAAAGGTCCTCACTTCTTTTTCATCTACCGGATGTCATCACTCTTTTGGGGGCGAGGTTTCCCTTCACCGATTTCCGACCGAGTTGCCGACTCACTTGCATCTCGCCCCCTCCAACTTCATCCCAACGGCTGGGCGTTCGCCGTTGCCTTTGAGAACTTGTGCGCGGAGAAGGACTTTATTTGTAGCGTGCCCATCTTCATGTCATTCTTTTACCCAATGGAGACCGGTATCCAGATGACCGAATCAACGAAGTGGTTTGGGTGGACCACTCTTCGAAGCATCCGCGATCGGAGACTCTTTAGGCCTTTCCGCGAGTCCTGGAAGAACTTCAAATTTGCCTTTGTCAAGGTCGAGGCCCTCCAGGGCTGGGCCCCCTGGTTTGTGAGGAGGGCTGACTCTGGGGAACTCGGGGAGGGGTTTCCCCTTTACTGGTCAACGGACCATCATACCTTGAGGCCCGACGACTTCCTTCCACAAGCGTTTTCGGACGAGGAGGAGGATACCCTCCTGAGACTTCTGGAACACGTGGGGTCTCTGGGGGATCCCTTAGATCCGGCTAAGTACATCACCACGCCTTTGGTTAGGTGGAAAGCTACCGCGAGTATGACTTTATTGATACTCTGCTAAATTGCATTTTTGTTCCTCTTTTATTGTTCTGATATCCTTTTTCTTTTGCAGGCCGAGCTATGGGTAGGCCGAAACAACTTGCCGTCTTTAAGAATCGTTCGCGGGTCCCAGAAGAAAGCAATGTTATCTCGGTTAGTGACACACCGGCTCCTGACCACGGCTCGCAAAAGCGGCTAGCCCCGTCAGATCCCGAAGGAGGAGCTGCCCGAAAGAAGTCCAAGGGAAAAGACGTTGTGGTGGGACCACCAAATCCCAGCGAGACGCCCGTTTCTCAGGGTTCGCCGGCTCTTCTTATGCCTCCCCCAGCGCCTGCCTCTGCTGCTGAAACCACGGTTCTGGGGAACCTTACTGTGACCGACCTTCCAGAGGGTGCCCTATGGGGGTCTGGGTTGAGCCAGGAAGTGCAAGACGTGAAGAGACCTCCTACTTTTCTTCACGACGCATCCGGCCTGACTGAGCCAATCAAGAGGATGCTGAATAATATGCAGCTGGAGGGTTACCGCGGTCTTTCCCTGCTTCGCTCTTACGCACTTGTCAAGGTCAAATACGGCCGGCGTACGCTCGGTTGGTTGCGGCGAAGAGAGAGAATGCGCCCCGAGGCAAACCTCCGAGGTGGCTAAAAGTGCGAGGACGGGAGTAGAGCCGTTGCCGACCTGTCAGCCCTTAAAGCCGAGCACGCCTAGCTACAACATGATTTCTCCTCTCTGAAGGCCGCAAAGGACAAGCAGGAAGAGGAACTCAGGTCTTCCATTTCTAAGGAGAGGACCTTGGAAAAGGAATTGGAAACTTCCAGGTCTGACCTCCAGAAGATGGAGGAGAAGCTGTCGGCGGCTGAGCTGGATGTCCGTCGCTTGGAAGATCTTCGATGGTCTTGTGGCCGTGGATAAAGCTCAATCTGAGGCCGAACATCATAAAGCCCTGCTCGCAGCCAAGGAAGATGAGCTTTCGGCTAAGGAGGTCGAACTAGGTCAGGCCAAGGTGAGGTTGACCGAGTACACCGATGCAGCGGTTTCCTCATTTGACAACGCTGTTGCGCAAATTCGTGCCCTCAATCCCGACCTCAACCTTAACCTGGATGGCCTTAACTATGAATCATATGTTAACGAGCAAGGGCACCTGATACCTCCCGGGGTCGAAGATGAAGAAGGAGAGGAGGAAGCAAACCCGGCCCCGTCTTCTTGAACTTACTGTAATTTTCACTCATTTTGGTTGTTTTGTAACCTGTTGCTTTTGACGCCGCGGTAATGACCCGGCTTGTATGTATGCCTGTGATATGATTAATCCTAGCTTTCCGTTTTTCGAGTTTCCGCTTTAACTCCTATGCGTTTTCTTGAAGGCGTGGCGTGGTCTTTTAAAAACTGGATGTTTAATCCAGAGTTCATGCCATCCTTTCGCGAATATGCTGATGGAAACTGGTTATCCAGCCATGAATCCACACGCACTTTAATGGGAACATGGTCTCTGGAGCTGGGCTAGAATGCCTCACACTCCTACATGTTTTAATTGGAACATGGTTTCTGGAGCCGGGCTAGAGTGCCTCACGCTCCTACATGTTTTAATTGGAACACGGTTTATGGAGCCGGGCTAGAAAGCCTCAGGCTCCTACATGCTTTAATTGGAACACGGTTTATGGAGCCGGGCTAGAATGCCTCGGGCTCCTACATGTTTTAATTGGAACACGGTTTATGGAGCCGGGCTAGAATGCCTCAGGCTCCTACATGTTTTAAATGGAACATGGTTTTTGGAACATGGTTTCTGGAGCCGGGCTAGAATGCCTCGGGCTCCTACATGTCTTAATTGGAACACGGTCTCTGGAGCCGGGCTAGAACGCCTCGGGCTCCTACATGTTTTAATTGGAACACGGTTTATGGAGCCGGGCTAGAATGCCTCGGGCTCCTACATGTTTTAAATGGAACATGGTTTCTGGAGTCGGGCTAGAATGCCTCGGGCTCCTACATGTCTTAATTGGAACACGGTCTCTGGAGCCGGGCTAGAATGCCTCGGGCTCCTACATGTTTTAATTGGAACACGGTTTATGGAGCCGGGCTAGAATGCCTCGGGCTCCTACATGTGTTAATTGGAACACGGTCTCTGGAGCCGAGCTAGAATGCCTCGGGCTCCTACGTGTCTTAATTGGAACACGGTCTCTGGAGCCGGGCTAGAATGCCTCGGGCTCCTACATGTTTTAATTGGAACACGGTTTATGGAGCGGGCTAGAATGCCTCGGGCTCCTACATGTCTTAAATGGAACACGGTCTCTGGAGCCGGGCTAGAATGCCTCAGGCTCTTACATGTCTTAATTGGAACACGGTCTCTGGAGCCGGGCTAGAATGCCTCGGGCTTTTACATGTTTTAATTGGAACACGGTTTATGGAGCTGGGCTAGAATGCCTCGGGCTCCTACATGTTTTAATTGGAACATGATGGCGAACTTGTGTTTGCAAAAAATGGGCTCCTAGACCCAAAATTCATTAATCCTAAGTATCAACACTCAAAGGGATCATCATAAGAAATCAACACAATTCGTTTCCCTGTGGCATTGCTTGCAGTATTTCGGCAGGGCCTGTACTTCAACTGTAATAGGCCTTAAGCTTGTCCGCGTTCCACGTTCGCTTCATAGGTTTCTTAGTCAAAGTCTCCAGCCTATAGGCTCCTTTACCCAGGTTATCAGCCACCCGGTATGGGCCTTCCCAATTTGCTGCGAGCTTTCCCTGGCCGGCGTTCTTGTTTTCGATGTCAGCCCGTCGTAGGACGAGATCCCCCTTGTCAAATCCTCGGGGTTTGACCCTTTTGTTATACCGGTTTGCCATTAATTGCTTGGCAGATAATTCTCGGTAGTGCGCCGTCACCCCGACCTCATCAATCGATCCAACTCGATGCGATAGCCCGACTATTCTCTTCTTCCTCGTAGAGCTTTTATTCTCCTCCATGAGGGCTCGCCTATCTCAACCGGGATCATTGCCTCGCACCCATAAGTCAATCTAAAAGGAGTCTCGTTAGTTGCCGAATGGATGGTAGTCCGATGTCCCCAAAGGACTGGGTACAATTGATCCACCCAACTTGATTCGGCTTCTTCCATTCTCTTCTTCAGCCCTTCGACAATAACCTTGTTGGCCGCCTCTCGCTTGTCCATTAGATTGTGGATGCTCTACGCAGGCGAAATCCGCTCAATATGGAAGTCGGCCATCATTTCTTGGAAGCCCTTGTCAATGAATTGGGTTCCATTGTCGGTGACAATCTCTACCGGGATACCAAACCGAGATATGATGCTCCGCTGGAAAAACTTTTGCACCCTGGCTGAAGTGATGGTTGATAGCGGTTCCGCTTCTATCCACTTGGTGAAATAATCCACCGCCACTATCAACCATCGCAACTATCCAGGAGCCATCTTAAAAGGGCCGAGTAGGTCCATACCCCATTTGTAAAAAGGCCACGGAGCCGAGACGGGCGTTAGGCGAGATGGCGGAGTTCGCAGGAGATGGCCGTGTTTCGACAATTTGTCGCACCTTTGAACGTGTCTCTTTGCATCTTCCGCCATCGTCGGCCAAAAGTAGCCAGCCAAGACTGGATTTCTTGCCAATGCCTTGGCTCCCATGTGATGACCGTTAATACCCTCGTATCTCCGCTAAGACATACTCGGCCTTAGCCGAATCTAAGCACTTCATCAACGGAGAATGGAAACCTTTTCGGTACAATTCGTCCACCATCATGGAATATGAAGCCATTGTTTTTACCAACTTTTCGGCGTCCGAAACATCTTCCGGAGTATTCCCTTTCCAGTGTAATTGACTATTGATTTCCTCCAATCACTTGCATCCGAGATGACCATCACGCAACTTGGCTCCAACAAATTCCGTTGGATGATTGTTCGATGATTTCCGGGACTTTTAGTACTCGCCAACTTAGATGAATGTCGGCCCTTACGTTGTCTCCTCTGGGGATATGGACTACGGTTACTCTATCAAATTCTGCCATAAGCTGTTTGACCTTTCCCAAATATTTGATCATGAGAGGCCCTTTAGCTTGGTATGTATCTTCTATCTGGGAAGCGACCAACTGGGAATCGGTAGATACATGTAAGTCTTTTGCCCCATTTTCCTTGGCCTGCAACAAACCCGCGATTAGAGCCTCATACTCAGCCTGGTTGTTTGAAGTGCCGAAGTTGAAACGAAGGGAATACTCCAATGAAACCCCTTCCGGACTTTCAATGATAACCCCAGCGCCGCTACCCCGGATGTTGGATGACCCGTCCACGAACAACTTCCAGGTTTTTTTAGACTTGTCAACCCGGTCATTGACCGATGTGAATTCCATCACGAAATCCGCCAATGCCTGTGACTTGATCGCATGCCGAGCTTCATAAACGATATCAAACTCAGATAATTCGATGGCCCAACTAACCATCCGTCCTGCCAGGTCTGGCTTGTGTAGGATCTGGCGTATCGGCTGACTAGTGCGTACTATGATTGTGTGACTTTCCTATGCGTAAGCAAAAAGCCCAAGAACTTTCCTGCTACAACACCAAAAGCGCATTTAGCCGGGTTAAGCCGAATCCGGAACTTTCTCAATTTATCGAACGTTTGCAGCAAGTCCTGGATATGATCGGTTATAGATAGAGACTTAACAATCATGTCGTCTATGTAAACCTCCACATTCTTTCCAATCTGGTCCTCAAAGACTCGATTCATCATTCGCTGGTAAGTGGCTCCCGCATTCTTCAATCCAAAGTGCATAACATTGTAGCAATAATTGGCCTTGTCGGTGATGAACACTTTTTTTGCCTGGTCACCTGGATGCATAGCGATTTGATTGTAACCTGAATACGCATCCATGAATGAAAGTAATTTGAAGCCTGACGAGTTGTCCACCAACTGATCAATGCTTGGCATCGGGAAGGAATCTTTTGGGCACACCTTATTCAGGTCTTTATAATCGATACATACCCGCCATTTGCCATTGGGCTTCTTTACCATGACCGCGTTCGACAACCAAGTAGTGTACTGCACCTCTCGGACGAAGCCGGCTTCTAGCAATTCCTCAACATGGGCGGCCAAAGCCTTTCGCCTATCCTCACCCAGCTTTCTCTTCTTCTGCGACACCGGGATCACTTCGGGGATATTGCCAACTCATGACAACATACATCGGGATGAACCCCGGGAATCTCCGACGGTTTGTGCGAAGATGTCTTGATTCTCTTTTAGGCATCTCTCTAGCTCGACCCGAAGCTCGGGGTCTAAACTCTTTCCAATTTTAGTAATCTGGCCGGGTTCAGCGCCCAATACTAAGTCGTCTAGCTCGCCGTTAGGTTCGGTCTTCTTCATTTTTTGTTCCTCGCGTAGATCCAATTCAACGAGATTCATCGACTTACCGTCCTCGTCCGATCTTGGGGACTTTGTATTTCGCTCTCTCCGCAATGACGGATTTATTTTGCTTTCTTTGACCGTGTCGAAATAACACGACGTGAGTCTTTTCGATCACCCCTTATCGTTACTATCTCGATTTTTCCCGTTGACCAACTTTAGCTTCGGTGCTTAGAGGACGCCAGTATGTCCCAATCATGGATGGTAGGACGACCCAAGATAATGTTGTATTGGGATGGGAACTCGGCAACTATGAATCTCACCATTTCCGACTTAAAGGCCTCTTTTGATCCCAACGTCAACTTTAAGTCTATGTAACCCTTCGGGCGTGTGTCTCTACCATTAAATCCGGTCAAGGTTGTTTTGCATGGCTTCAAGTCCTTCGGGTTCAGATGCATGCGCTTAAAGGCATCCCAAAGAATAATATCCACTGCACTGCCGTTGTCGATCAAGATCTTCTTAACACAGCAATTTACCACTGTTCCCGTGATAACTAAGCCGTCATAGTGCCCTGGCGGAACGTCTTCTAAATCCCGCGCTGAGAAACTAAGCCCCGGGGGGTCCGGTTTTGTCGATTCCCTTTTGAACTCAGGGCGATCCCTGATGGACAATACCTCCCTCAGGTACTTTTTCCTCTGACTATTCGAATCCCCTCCACCGCCAAAACCTCCGCTAATTGTAGTGCAATCGTACTTGGCGTCCGGAAATTCGTCGTCACTATTCGTCGCTTTTTTTTCGTTCACGCTTTTTCTTTTCGGGGTGGGCTCTTACTCCTTCCTCCCCGCCGTCTCTTGCCTTGCCGTCCCCGAGTTTGTATGACGAACCGACGAAGCTTGCCCTCTCGCACGAACCTTTCAATGGCGTTTCTCAGATCCCAGCAGTTGTCAGTTTCGTGACCGTGTTGATCATGAAACTCGCAATATCGCGTTTTATCGAGACTGGCATCCCTTCGCAAGGGCCGGGGTCGCTCTACCTTTTTCATTTCCGTGGTTGCCACCTCCTTCCAAATCTGAGCTTGAGACACCTTTAACGGTGTATATTTGTCGAATCTCCCCTCCGCTCTTCCTCGTCTTGGTCTGGGCTCTTGACCTGGCCCGCGGGACTTCGGCTTATGCCCGAAATAATGCGGCTCTCTGCCCTTTGGAGGAGGACTTTTCCCCCTTTCCCGCGGTACCTGACTCATCATTTCCATTTGTTCGAGCTCCAAGTACGTCTTTGACCGGTCCGTAAACTCGGCCAGGGTTTGGGGACGACTTTTCATGACTGACTTCTTAAGCCGGGACAAATTGCTAAGACCTGCTATTACGCAATGTAAATGCACGTCTTCTTTTAAACCAAGGATCTGGAGGGCCGTGTCCTTAAACCTGTCCAAATATTTCTGCAACGTTTCACTGGGCGACTGCTTGACTTGATCGAGCTGGAACTCGGTCTTTGGCTGTTTCCGGCTTGTTGCAAAATAGAGTAAGAACTTATGCTCCATTGTTTTCATATCATGAATGGATTCGAATGGCAAAGAGTGGAACCACGTCTGAGCCGCTCCTTGAAGGGTTCCCGCAAACAACCGTGGAACCACGTGTCCAACAATACCCTTTACTCCGATCTCCATCTTGAAGTTATTCAGGTGAATCAAGGGATCTTGAGTACCATTGTATTTCGGTAACTCCCGGGAATCTAAACCCTTAGGATAAACGGCGGGCATAATCTCTTTAGAAAATTGATTCAACAATCCCACCCCAATATGCCTTTCTGCCGAAGTTTTAGGTATGCTAAGAGATGGGGGTACCGTTGTCTGCTTACCCAAGTCCGAATTTTCAACTGACTGCTTTCCCTTAGCCCGGGAAATGTCACCCTCTGCTAACCTTCGAGTATCCTCACCTACCCCGGTAGCCGTTATATCGCTAACCCGGTGAGGCTTATCAATAACCCGAACAAGACGGATAGGATTTTCGAGCGTCCTCAATCGTTCTTTTAATAATTCAATCTCCCAACGTTCCTCCTTAGTAGGCTCTTCCGAATCGTCTTCTGCCAACTCGTCTTTCTCGTAACTTCTTAAGGGGTCCCCTCCGTGGGTGTGTGCCGAGGTTGAGATCATTACCCGACAGGTGCCGGCTCTATCTCGTCCTGCAACCCCTCCGGAATTCCCCTTCGTCCTTCACGCCGATCATTAGCTTGCCTTATACGTTTTGACTCGTCCCGACGCGATAGCGTTTCGGCGTTCCAAGTCCTCCCGAATAAGTCGGACGTCCTCCGCTCTCGTAGCCGCCGACGAGTTTCCATATTCTCCATTCGCCGGAGCAATGAATCCATCGTCATGCGTATAATTCGGTATCGGGGTGTTCCGCCCGGACTTCCCGAGAGGAGAGAAATCATCCCGAACCCTGGTCTGCTGCCGTCAAGCCATCAAACTGGGATGGGGAGAATTCACCGTATCCTGCATTTCGCCTTCCATCACTTCGACGACATGGTTAGGATCCGGGTTAGCCGAGTCTGAATACTGAACTGTGTGATTCTCACGTATAAGCTGTCAAGGCTCTCCCTGAAGCTGTCCCGACTGGAGTGCCTGACTATGGCTTCTAGTGCTTGCCGCCATCCTAAGTGGTATCACCGGCTTTTAACTTGCCTGGGAATCAAAGTTTATAGATCCCCACAGACGGCGCCAATGTTCTGTTGTGGAACACAAATGTCCAGCTCTAGTGAGCTGGGAATGGTTTACCTTGGATCAAAGGGTCTTCCACTGACTGAGTCTCAGTGAAAGGTGCCAACTCGATAGTATCTATGGACGAGACACCGTTGAGAGAGCTCAGATCACGATGCAACACAGGTCGGGCGTTTCGCCCAGGGGGTGGTGTGTGTGCCGTGTGACTGAATGATAAGTAATGGAAATCGAAAGAGTCCCCCTCTCGTACCTGGTGGGTAATCTCCTATTTATAGGGATTACCTAGGGTTTCACTCCCATGCAAACGCTCCCATCCTTCAGCCGTTATGCACGTCCCACGTTCTCCAAGTCTCTGCTCCACTAACTGTACGGTCCTGCACATATCAGGCACGATGGAGTAGTGGGGGACCGTTTACCTGGTTCCCTATTTACTGGGTAAATAAAGGGTTTTTACTGTGGACCCCCCACTGGGCCGGGAACCTGCCTGGCCCAATATACTGGTCCATAACACCTACATTTAATATTTATTTAAACATACATGAACTAGAAATCTAAATAAAGATCAAAGTCCCCTGCAACAAAGTATCAGAAATTTAAGAAAATGGGGTGATGCATGTGGACCTGAAACACTACCACTAGGAAAAATCAAGTATAAATATTCGTGCTAGAGCACAAGTTGGTGCACGAATAAAACAATTAAAAGTTCAAATAGATCGTAAAGCCTCAAACATTCACACGTCAAACGCAACCTCCAATCCAACAAAAAATTCAATATCTGGAATAGGCGTTTGATTACACAAATAGATGGCTCAAGATGCATCACATCGATTATGCGGCCTTCCAGAATAAGCACAATAGTATAAAGCCAACGGCTATAAATTAAAGAAAAAATTTCACTGGACATATAAAGGAGGAGCAAGAGAATAGGCGACGAGTAAAACTGGGCGAGCGAGGAGAATGCCATTAGAACCAAGCTAACCCATTTCAAGAAACAAAGATAAAATCCATTAATCTTAGAGAATTCCTTTTTCTTTCCTGTTCTATGTGGTTGTTTAAATAGAGAATTTCAAGAAAAACCATTGCGTTTAAGTACTCGAATTAGCGAGAGGTAATCGGGAGGAGAATGCCATTAAAGCCAAGCTAACCCATTTCAAGAAACAGAGAAAAAAATTCATTAACTCAGAAAATTCATTTTTCTTGACTGTTCTATGTGGTTGTTTGAAGATAATTTTTCAAGAAAAACCAACTGCATTTTTTCAAGTACTCGAATTAGCAGAGGAGAATGTCATTAAAACCAAGCTAACCCATTTCAAGAAACAAAGATAAAATCCATTAATCCCAGAAAATTCCTTTTTCTTTCCTGTTCTATGTGGTTAGAATTTCAAAAAAAAACCAACTGCGTTTCAAGCAATCGAATTAGCAGAGAAATACATACCAAATTTGTACCAATTCCGCAATCAAAATCGGCAAGAAAAGTAAGAAGGTGATGATGAAGAGAGGAAAACTGACGCTTTCGTGACGGTGGCTGGGTGCTGGCGCAGGGACTGATGACGAATGGAGTGGGAGGAGGTGAAGAACGGAAATATTTATGAGGGTATGTTTGGTTTGATGGAAAGAGAGGGGGAGGGAGGGAAAGTTGAGAGAGAAATTTTTCTCTCGTCTTTACAAAAGTGCCATAGATAATTTTTAATATTCTTAAAATATAATTTCAATAAAAAAGTTGACAAAATGGTCAATGTCCTCCCAAAAGATTTTTTCCCTCTCCTCCCCTCCTTTTCCCTCAAACCACCGCAAACCAAATATACCCGGAGGGATCCGGTTTGGTCCTTTTCGCTGCGTTAAACGGTGCCATTTGGGCTCAAAAAACTGAAACTGCACCCTCTTTTTTTCTTTTCAAAAATATTTAAGACTAAACTGAAAAAAAATACGGCTTTTTTTCCCAATTTGTCCCTTTTTAAATAACTAATTCCCAAAATGCCCCTGTCTGGAAACTATTTCTCAATATGCCCCTGTTGGGAAACTAATTCCCAATGTACCCCGGTTTAGTCGACTAAACCATGGGGTTTAGTTGACTAAATCACGGGGTCAAAATTTTTTTCAGGGACCCCGTGATTTAGTCGACTAAACCCCATGGTTTAGTCGACTAAACCAGTCGGGGTCCATTTTTTTTAAGTGACCCGCGGTTTAGTCGACTAAACCGCGACATGAGGTTTTTTTAAAAGCCCCTTTCCCTCTTGCGTCGAACCCTAATAGACTAAAGTAGTTCCCAAAACCTTTCCCCCTCTCATTTTTTCTTCAATTCCTTGCCGAATCCGTTGGTGGGTAGTGAAGGAAACTTCATTCGAGTGTGATTTGCGTCGTTTTAGGTATGTTCTCATCTCCATTTTGAATTTTCGCCCTTGTTCTTGCGTTTTTTGTAACCCACATTTGCGTTTTTGCGTTTTTGCGTTCATGGGGTGATTTTGTTGTGTATCTTTGTTTGATTTGAGTATTTCATTCGTATTTATGGATGAAAATGAGTAATGTACATGTGAAAATGAGAAAATTTACATTGGTTGGGAATTTTTTTTTGGACGAATTTCACTTCGTTTTTCATTAAATTTTTGTGTTGTTGATTGTGTTTTGTGTATATTTGAAAATGACCAATGTACATGATTTTGTTGGATGAATTTCACTTGGGTTTTCATTGGTTTGTGTATTTTTGCGTTTTTGCTTTAATGGGGTGATTTTGTTGGACGAATTTTACATTGGTTTTCATGAAAATGACCAATGTACATGATGAAAATGAATGTTTGGTGTAGATTGGAGTATATCATGTTGATTTTTTTGTTGTTGATTTGAATATAATTAGTTATGGAAAAATTTATATCCATTGAAAATTAATGTCAATGTATATTTGATTGTGTTTGTTGTTGTTTTTTAGTTATTGATTTGAGTATTAGATTTATGGAAAGATTTTTAGTTGTTGATTTGAGTATGTTGATTGTGTTTGTTTGTGAAAAGGAAGAATGTATATGGGACAATTCCGTATGATGAATGATTATTTTTTGTTGATGGCTTATAATGTCCCTTTGTAGGTTGTTGTCATCATGCGTCGCAAAGAAGTCCCTTCTAACACAGGCAATGATCCCGGGAGGCGGATTAAGCAACGTGCGAACCGCGGGGCATCTTCCTCTAGGGCACAGCAGCCGGAACCCGTTGTGGATCTCCCTTTCGGTTATTTGTTTGAAAATAATGTAGAAGAGCATCAACGATTCATGACGAACTTTGCCACCAGACCCGTCATCAAGCCCAAGTCATTAGATATGACATTCTTTACAAATGAGGGATTTGAGATAGTGCCGATCTTGAAACTTTCCCATCTGAGAGGCTTGGAGGAGAAGACTCGTCCATATTCAGAGGTTATGGTGAGAGCTTTCTACCATAACATGAGCTACCTAAATGGTGATCTACGAGTCTCGCGTCTCGTGGGGTTGACATATTGGTGACGGCTCCCATCCGGACCTCATTTCGGGATATGATTTTGATGCGGTTCGGACGGTTCCGTATGATGGGGATGACACTAAACCCTTAGAGGGATTTCATCGGGAGGATGTTGTGCGGGAGGCCGGGAGCTCATAGAGCTATACTTTCGTGGGGGTATTTTGTTAATGCTCGTATCCTCTTCTACGTCATAATTTTGCGATATCCGATTAGCAAATGCATCTACGACACACTCTACGTTTTCATCATCACAAACATCGTTACTAATGTAGTATACGCTATTCTTACCCACTATAGTCTCCACTTTGGCAATTAACCGATGAATGCATTGGCTTCCATGTAGCCCCAATTTTTGATAAATTCTTTGTTTGAGCTCGTGGTACGTAGTGCCCCATTTGATTTTCATCATTTTCGTTTTTCCTTCAAATTGAACACTATCGGGACCAACAAAATGCCTACCACTATAGTAGATTATAGTAACATGCGTGTTTGGACTTAAACTCATCCTTCACACCAGAATTTGGGAGCTGTAAAATGAAGAGTTTCATATTACAAACAAAAACAAAAGCTTAACCAAGTTAAACTACAAATGTTACACAATGGAGATGAGCACATACCTAAATCGACGCAAATCACACTCAAATGAAGTTTCCTTCGCTACCCACCAACGGATTCAGCAAGGAATTGGAGAAAAAAATGAAAGGGGGAGAGGTTTGGAGAATAGGTTTAGTCGATTAGGGTTCGGCGCATCAGGGAAAGGGGCTTTTAAAAAATCCTTCTGTCGATGTTTAGTCGACTAAACCATCTGGTTTAGTCGACTAAACCTCAGTCACTTAAAAAATTTGACCCGTTGTGATTTAGTCGACTAAACCCTAGGGTTTAGTCGACTAAATCACGTGGTCACTGAAAAAAAATTGACCCCGTGATTTAGTCGACTAAACCCTATGGTTTAGTCGACTAAACCAGGGCACATTGGGAAATAGTTTCCCAACAGGGGCACATTAGGAAATAGTTTCCAGACAGGGGTATTTAGGGAATTAGTTATTTAAAAAGGGGCAAATTGGGAAAAAACCCGAAAAAATACATCATGATATTGAAAAATTATTTAGAATCTTGAAAAAATATATCCTGAAGTATATTTTTAATACCAGTCGGCTGTTAGTACCCTGAAATATTTTTTCAAGATCCTAAAATAATTTTTCAAGATTATGAAGTATTTTTTAATACCAGTTTTGAAGTATTTTAATACCAAGTAAGTATCCTAAAATATTTTTTTCAAGATCCTAAAATAATTTTTTAAGATCATAAAGTATTATTTTCAAAAGAATGTTAATATCCTCAAGTATCTTTTTAATACAGTTCAAAAATAATTTTTAGGATCCTAAAATTTTTTAGTATCCTAAAATTCTTTAATATCAGTTAGTACCCTTAAATTATTTTATTTTATTTTTTGAAAAAAAGGTGCAGTTTTGGTTTTTTTGAGCCAAAGTGGCACGGTTTAGACGCAGCAGATGGGAGAGCATCGAAGGACCAAAGCAGATCCAGGAGACAAATTTCGAAGTGTATTCTGTTATGCTAGGCGCCAATTTTAATACTAGTTGTTAATTTGATCTGTTAACTTGTTAGAGTAAATTAAATATTTCTTTTTCAAGATTACCCGTTTGTTTAATGAAAAATTGCCATTTAAACTACCAATTAACCAAATTAGAATTTTCAATCAAGTATTTTTCTTATAATTCTTTCCAGCGTTAAAAAGGAGAAAACTTTTGAAATCAAGAAATGAGGTCAAAGTGAAAATTAATTTTTTTTAAAAATTAAAATAACAAATATATTCTTCTCACAATTTTTCATTTAGATTAAAATTAATGGTTATGGAATTTTCGTATAACATATAGAATGAAATATAACAAAAATACACACAATTCCATGACTTTATCAAAATTGTGATTCATTTGATTTATAACCTCATTGATACTCCATTTATTATTAAAAAAAGAATTGTAATGTTTTTGTCAAACAGAGAGCTTTCTCATTGGTGAAAAAAATAAAAACAAGTCCCGCGTGACTAAGCTTTTTTTTTTTTTATTATTATTATTATTTAAAAAAAAGAGTTCCAGTTACCGGAACCGTTTTCCCTGCCTATCTTTGGATAGGCAGGGAACACATATCCCATCTGGACCGTCCAGATTTAATTTTTTTTACTTTTGACTTTTTTTTTTAAAAAAATTATTTTAATAGGTAGAGAATCTAAAATAAAGATAATCTCTTAACTAACATTTTTTCAAAAAATAATTTTCTCATTAAAAAATAATCAAACTAAAATAATTAAATGCGGGCCCAGATCGAATTTAGACGATCCAGATCGGATAGACTGCCCCTGCCTATCTTTAGATAGGCAGGGAATCCAGTTCCCAGTCACCACTACCACCTGTCTGTGTTTGGTTAGCTCCATTAGTGACAGCGGTGGCCGTTGCGCACAAGACCATTGCCCTTTCAACACAAGGAATCAGATTCCCACAAGAAACCGGTTCCTTCAACACAAGAGCAATATCGCACACGGGGCTAATGAATGAACAAACCTCACTCCTCAATAAATACTCTCTTTTTTTTCCTCCTTCATCTTCAAGAGAGACAATTGACAAGTGAGAACCCATCATTCATTTTTTCATCCGAAGGAAGAAAATGGTAAAAGGGCCTTAATAAAACGGAGGAAGGGAAAAAAGTGATAAAGGGAAGAAGGAAAGTGAATGAATAATTGACTTTTCCTTAGCAACAGCAAGGAGTGATGAATGAGTGAGAATCATGTGAATTGCTACCACCCTGTCTATCTCTTGATCTTTGAATCAGCCAAAAGCTTCGACCCTGTAAAATCCAGCGAACCCCTTTTTCTCTCTGCAAATTACTCTGTAAAGTTCTATCAGTCTTCATGCAAATGGCTACAAATGCTTCAAGGTTCATCAAGTGTGTGACCGTAGGAGATGGAGCTGTGGGGAAGACATGCATGCTCATTGGCTATACCAACAATAAATTTCCTACGATACGTTTTGCTTTTTTTTTTTTGGTAAAGATCTAATTCCAGTCTATGCATATGCTTCCCGAATTTTCATTCACCTAGTACGATCTTCTTAGCTCAATCATAGCAATTTCTTTTATGCATATCTGTGTCTGAGGAAGGGGGGACGTTTAAGGAACCCATTATTTTGTGATTAAAAGAAGATCAAGGGTAGAAGAACCCACTTTTCATCTGGGCTTTCACTATATGATGCTATTATTGCTTCTGTTGAATGGTTCTCTCTACTCATATTTTAGACGCTGATCAATCTGCTTTGGGGGTGGCTATCAGGACTACATTCCCACAGTGTTTGATAATTTCAATGCAAATTTGGTCATTGAAGGCACAACTGTCAATTTAGACCACTGGGACACAGCTGATATTTTTACAGAGATTTAAGACTTTCCGTATTATTATTCTTAGGCAGGCAAAATTAAATGGTTTGAACATGCTTGTTTTAAACTTTATTTCTCGCTTGCTTGCCTGGAAGAAATTTTGTCTTTGGAATATGATTTGTTATTCTCTATTCACTTCCAATATCTTTTGCATGGCAAGAGGATTACAATAGATTGAGGCCTTTGAACTATAGGGGGCAGATGTCTTTGTCTTGGCTTTCTCTTTAGTTAGTCATGCAAGCTATGAGAATGTTTTGAAGAAGGTATATATGGTTGTGTATTTGTAGTGTTATCTCGACATATATGGGGAATTTCTTGTTTTCTCCCTAATTTGTATACAATGGCCAGTCGATCCCTAAACTCCAACATTTTGCTCCTGGCATCCCAATGGTACTAGTTGGAACTAAATTGGGTAAGTCATCAAGCTCAAGAATTAATCTTAGTATTCTTCACAGCTTAATGCTATTTTGACTTGAGATTCTTGGCTGTCTTTGCCAAATTCTTCATAAGCTTGATGCGAATGCAAGGCCAAATAAGACCTTCCCTTCTAAAGCATATATTTCCTGATTAGCACTAGAACCACAGCCACTTACTTGCCCATGTAGGTACAGTTAGTTATCTATACTGAATGTGCACTTGTTTGACCAAGGTACTTGGTTTCTTGTTTGGCACAATTGATTTGATACTTAATATTTTTTAATGAAATTTTGTGTGCATTTTATTTAAAATAAATTATGTTGTTATTGATCAATAGATTTTAAGTAGATTCCTGCTGGTGTTGACCACGCTAAGTATGTTACGGATCGACTCACGGCCCAATAAGGGCACGACCCGGCAAGGGCATACCGGACCTCGGCCCGGCCGGTTGGCGGCCCAAAGTAGTAGGATCCCGAGTATCCGGTTTCCCCGCAATCAGGGGGTAATCTATCATATCCATAATCCGGGGATATGATAGATAGGCAGTTAAGATACCACGCGACACCCTATAAATACCAGGGGGTAACACCAAGGTGCACACGTTCTAACTCAGCTCTTTACATTCAGTACTGCACAACACAACCCCCACTAAACACATACCCCCTCCCCCTTTGGCGAAAGGCCTTGTGTTTGGTGATTCCTTGCTCACCGGGATATCTCCACTCATAGATACTCCGCGGAGAGGCAACCCAATCCAAAATCAAACCACCGGCCCTGGGGCTGGACATGCAGTTCCACACCGGAACATTGGCGCCGACCGTGGGGACCGTAAATTTCGATCCCCGTGACCAACAATGGCTACTACTAGAAGCAGCACTCGGAACCCTCACCGGGAGAGTCCATCGCGTGCGCAGGCTGAGACAGGTCAGCAGCAACAAACTCAAGGACCTCCCAGGCCTGAGGATATCCCCAATAGCAAGGATGGGAACAAGTGTGTCGGACACGGCCTCGTCTCCCCGCTTGGAGCTAAGTGTAACGACATACCGAACCCAGACCTCATCCTCCTCCGAATACACAAGCAATCAAGTCCGAGGAGGATAGAGAACATGGAGAAGCGACATGACCTCCGGCGTCAAGAAGACTTGAGTAATGCAACGAGATCATGGAAGACCACCGCCGGCAAGCTAAAACGTCGGAACACGAGCAAGACCGGGATACACGAGAGAAAGAAAGTAAAGATATCCGGAAACACGGAGGCCCTCGGCCGGTCAGAAGCTCAAGGAATGACCGGTATGCAAAGAAAACGACCTCTTCGGAAACGGACTCCGAGCATGAGGAGACCCGAGACCCCCAGTCGGGTCGGAAGAAACGTTTTCTAGGGAAAACCTCGGATGACGAAGACCGAGACAGAGAGAGGCCGCCCCAGCCAAAGGGCTCGCCCCGGGAATATCATGTGAAATATATAGCGGGCCCTGGCGGCAGCCCTTTCTCGGAAGAAATCGAGAATGCTCCATACCCTAGTAAATTTGAGCTGGCCTCTTTACCGAAGTATGATGGCGTGTCCGACCCGAGGGCCCATCTCGACGCCTTCGAGCTACTCATGTTCGTAAGGCAAATCAAAGGCCCGGTCATTAGTCGGCTCTTCGCGGCCACTTTGATCGGTCCGGCTCAAATTTGGTTACACACACTGCCGAAAAGATCCATCCACGACTTTCAAGGCCTCGGGCGCAAATTCGAACTGAATTTCGCAACTAGCCGGAAACAACCCAAATCTCAGTATACCCTAAGTAAGATAAAGCAACGGAGGGGGGAAACGCTACAAAAATACTCCGGATGATTTAAGGTGGTAGCCCTCCGGGTAAGGTCCCTCCCGAAAGCGTTCATGTGCATTGTCTCGTGGACGGCTTGGAACCCTCTTCCGCCGGCAAACTCCATCTTCAAGAACCGGGTATACACTCTCACTGAGTTCAACACCCGCGCGAAGCAATATCTGGAAGTAGAACAGATGGAGATCGCCAATACTAATGGCGATGAAAAGCGAAGCACACCACCCCGGGTCAAGAATCAACCGAGTGGTCGTAAAGAGGAACCCCGTGCTCAGAATCGAGACAGCAAAACAAAACCAGACAAGTCAGAGAGGAGGCCGAGGTATGGGAGGTACACCCCGCTCAATGTTTCGCGGGGCCAGTTATGGAAAGAAGTGGCCTCCACAGAGATGAGAAAGGTAGACCGACCCAGGCCCCCACGTTTCCGACCCACCACGGATCGATCAAAGTTACTATGATTTCCACGACGGACCGGGGCACACCACGGACCAATGCTTCGAACTCGGGACGCAATTGAAAGATACATCCGAGAGGGTAAATTGCGCCGTGCACGATAAAAACACAGGGTCGGAAGAACAACAAAAGGAAACAAGGCCGAAGCCCGAGTCCGCCCCCACTCGATCGGAAAGTCGATGGAATAGGACGACAATCATCATCCGACGACGAGCAGTTTCCGGAGATAGACATGAACCACAGGTGTAACGTAATCAGTGGAGGCATGGGCGGAGGAGGAGACACCTCAAGTCAAAGAAGAAAATACTTGAGGGAGGTGCGTCGGTGAAGAGCCCCCCAAGTTCAAAGACAACCATGACCGACCGACGCCTCCAAAGCATTACGGTTCACCACCGAAGACCTAAAGACGTCGTACCGGGGCACCAAGACGGATTGGTAATTACGGGATCTGGTAAAGCGCCTTGTGGAAAGGATTTTCGTTGATCCGGCGGCTCGGCGAGATATCATCATGTGGGACGCCTTTAAGAGGATGAACTTGGATAAAGAAGACTGCGTCCATGCAAGACAACACTCGTAGGCTTTAACGGCGAACAATCCAAGCCGAAGAAGGGTACATCGACCTCAAGCCGACCTTGGGAACTAAAAAAGCCTTCAAAGCCGAGAGGGTAAGATTCATCGTGGCCGACTTCCCTCCCCGTATAATATGATTTTGGGCGGACCAACCATCCACGGTGGGATATGGTTGCATCCACCAAGCACCGAAGTTAAAAATGGTCGGCTCAAAAATACGGTTATCACCATGCTTAGGGGACCGGAAGGAAGCTCGACAATGTTATTATGAAACCATGCGAGAGAACGGGGACCGGGAAGGCGTCATCACCCCGGGATCAAAACGCCACGGGAAGCTCGGCCGGCGAAAAATGCAAGCGAGCGAGCCGACCCGTCGGTGTGGTGGAATTGGACCTAAGAGATGAGGAGCCCGAGAACCCAAGACCCGAGCCGGAGGGAGAATTGGAAGATTTAGTCCGGGGGAAGATCCGACCCGGGTAACGAAGATAGGAGGCGCAATGACCCTAGAGCTCAAAAAGGAATTAAGCAATTTCCTAAAAGCAAACCGAGATCTTTTTGCATGGAGGGCCTCGGAGGTACCCGGAATCGACCCCAACTTCTGCCGCCACAGGTTGGCAATCAAACCGGGATCTACCCCGGTATCGCAGAAGAGACGAAAACAAGGGACCGACAGGCAGATCGCCTTAGAAAAGCATGTGAAGGAACTGCTAGAGGCCGGATTCATCCGGGAAATACAATACACCACATGGTTATCCAATACGGTCATGGTCCTAAAGCCTAACGGGAGTTGGAGGGTGTGTATAGATTACACCAACTTAAACGAGCACCGCCCTAAAGACTCGTACCGATGCCGAGCATCGACCAATTGGTCGACAACTCATCCGGATTTCAACTATTATCATTTATGGATGCTTACTCCGGATACAATCAAATAGCGATGCACCCGGAAGATCGAGAACGGACGGCCTTCATAACCGACAAGGCCAATTCTTTGCTATAATGTCATGCCGTTCGGGTTGAAAAACGCGGGGCCACCTATCAACGAATGATGAACAAAGTCTTCGAAGACCGGCTCGGCCGAAATGTAGAAGTATACATTGATGACATGATCGTCAAGTCAGTGAAGCCGGGAGACCACATCCAAGACCTCGGACAGACGTTCGAAAAGTTACGAAAGCACCGAATAAAGCTGAATCCGGCAAAATGTGCATTTGGAGTCCAGGCAGGAAAGTTCCTCGGGTTTATGCTCACACACCGAGGAATTGAAGCAAACCCCGATAAGTGTAAGGCGGTCTTGGATATGAGAGCACCAACCAACAAAAAGGAGGTACACGGTGGCCGGGAGGTTGGCGGCTATGACAAGATTCTTACCCGGGTCGGCCGAAAATGCCCTTCCCTTCTTCAAACTTGCTAAAGAAGGAGACGAGAGGCGGATGGAACTCCGAATGTGAGTCCGCATTTGCAAAAATCAAACAATGCTGGCTACCCCGCCGGTCCTATCCAGCCCGACTCGGGCGAGACGGTTTTCTGTATTTATCCGTCGGCCAAGAAGCCATAAGCGCCGCCCGGTTCGAGAAACCCAATCCGGCCGGATCCGATTTACTTTGTGAGCAAGGCACCGGACCTCGGAACTCGGATATCGAAGTTGGAGAAGGTAGCATTCGCCCCGCTAACGGCGGCAAGACGCCTACGCCCATACTTCCGGGGGCACAAAGTGGTGGTACGAACCGGCCCGGCCAATCCGGCGGGTTCTACACAAACCCGGACTGGCGGGCGAATGACCGGTTTGGGCCATTGAATTATCGAATTCGACATTTCCTACGAAGCCGAAGCACGCGATAAAGTCGCAAGCCTTGGCCGACTTCGTAAGGGAGCTTACCCCAACCCTCGAGGGAAGGGACGTCGGTCTTAAAGAATGGACGGTATACGTCGACGGATCCTCAAATACAAAAGGGAGTGGGGGGCTGGAATAATAGTTGAAAATCCAGACGGAGTCATTTGTCGAACACTCCCTCCACCTCAAATTTCCGACATCCAACAACCGGGCGGAATACGGCGTGCGGCCGGTCTCGAACAAGCAAAAGAGCAGGGGGCGAGAGTCAAAATCCTGACCGACTCCCAGCTCGTAGCGGCTCAGATACAAGGCTCCTATCAAACCAAAGGCCCGTTGTTGGCAAAATACTTGAACAAAGCCAGAGACATGATGGCCGAGTTCGAAGAGGTGACAGTCACTCATATCCCGCGGGAGGAAAACACCAGGGCCGACATATTGTCAAAACTGGCTAGCACCAAAGGTCCGGGAAATTACCGGACCGTCGTCCAACAAAACCTGGACGAACCAAGTTGTGTCATGTCCATATCATCGCCTCGGATTTGGAGAAAACCGATCGAGGACTACCTAGAAAAGGAATCATACCCACCGACACAACGGAAGCTCGAAAGTTGATCCGGCAGGCCGCCATGTACACGATGGTGGACGATCAGTTGTACAGGAAAGGATTACACTCCCCCATGATGAGATGCTTGAATGCAACCGAGGCTAGGTACGTTCTCGCTGAAATACATGAAGGCATTAACGGTCAGCATATGGGAGGAAAATCCCTAGCTCGGAAATCACTCAGAGCCGGATACTTCTGGCCAACGATGGCGGCAGACTCCATGGAAGCGGTACGAAGGTGCGACGGTTGTCGAAACACGCCAACATCCTTGGCGCTCCCCCCCGAGAACTAAAAAGCATTACGGCTCCCCGGCCGTTCTACAAATGGGGGATGGACCTTCTCGGGCCATTCAAAAACGCCCCAGGACGGCTAAGGTACCTCATAGTCGCGGTCGACTACTTCACCAAATGGATAGAAGCCGAGCCACTAACCACAATCACCTCGGCCCGCATTCAACGATTCTTTCAGCAAAGCATCCTCTCTCGGTTCGGAATACCGGCCGAGATAATTACGGACAACGGAACGCAGTTCATTGACAAAGGATTTCAGAGCATGATGTCGGACCTCGACATCACGCATCACTTTGCATCGGTCGAACACCCCCAATCCAATGGGCAGGCCGAGGCCGCCAACAAGGTCATCGTCGACGGGTTAAGAAGACGCATGGAGGACGCCGACTCTTCCTGGGTCGAGCAACTCTACGGCGTCTGTGGGGGTACGGGACGAGCGTCCAAACCTCCACGCGGAAACCCCATTCCGTTTGACATATGGATGCGGCGATGATCCCGGTCGAGATAGGCCAACCGACGTGGAGGAAAATGAAAGCTAGCGGGGAAGGAGAAGAGCCAAACGGTGACGCCTTGATGACGAATTAGACCTCATTGACGAGGCACGGATCCGGCGCACCGCGAGACCTCACCGCAAAGCAGCGATCGCGGCGAAGTACAACCGAAGGTGAACCCTCGCTCCTTCAACCGGGGCAACCTCGTGCTCCGACGCGCCGACATCGGAAATAAGAACGCCAAAGATGGCAAGCTAGCGGCAACCGGGAGGGCCCTACCGCGTAAAGGAAAAAGCTGGAAAAGGGCGCCTACATCCCGGAGACCACGAGCGCGAAAGCCGGTCAAAAGGACCTAGAACGCCGACAAACTGAGAATCTACTACAGCTAGACCTCGGTCTGCCTACCAAGATAGAACCGACAGGCGTATTTATGTTGCAATTTTTCAATTAATTTAGTATTTTCAATTCCATTTTTTATATTTCGCTGAAAGATAGCACTCATTGTTTCTTTCATTCGTTCTTATTGAAAGACTCCCCAGTGGAGACACCAATTGTCCATTACGGATTGGTTAAATAAGGTATCGCCGAGGCACAAGCAGCGGCCCGGTCAAGCAAAAATACCAAAAGAAGGGATTACACCGGGGTTACCACACCCGGGTTGCGTATAGCCCGATCTGTGGCATTACCGATGATTGATTCGCGGTACTACACCGGGCTACCACGCCCGGTTCGCGAGACGGTAAAAACACCATCTCTTTTAAAAAAGATGCATCGAAAAATGCTCCTAAATAGGGAGGTGAATTGTCACGCGAGCCCCGTCAGCCGACATGTACAACCGCGCGTTCGGACACCGCGATTGTGCATCGACATTTTGCCCCTATTCTCGGATAAAACAACCCCGGACAGCCATATCCGGATCTCGGTAGCTCGGGTTACTCCCCTACCCCCTTTTCCCGAAGTCAACCTATCGGAAGAAACACTTAGCGAGATCTGCGCATATAAAGGCCCCGGCCGGCCATAAAAAATAAAGAATGTTAACTAACAGTTGACAAGACAAAGCGATTGGTTGAAATCAAGTTTTATAATTATTACAAGGTTACACAAAGGAACCCGGTACAAGCCACCGGTTCAAACCTACAAATTACAAAAAGGAACCCGGTACAAATGTCCGGTTCAAAATACAATGCTAAAATAAATTATGCAGGGGAGGGGTCATCCTGCGAAGCCACGGCCTCCGAGCATTTGCCTCGACGGCCGGAGCACATTTGGAGCTCCCCTCTCCACCATCACCCCGTCGGCACCCAGAACTTCCCCTTCCCCATCCAGATCCTCCCCGGTAAAGGAGTCAGAGTCATTCTCGGGCAACGCAGGGGCAGGGTAGAAGACGCCATCCTTCACATAGGCCTGGTAATGATAGCCGTCCGTCCTAAGCTCTACCCCAGGATTAAGGTGACGGATCTGGGCCAAGGCCATGTCGAAGCAGTCAGAAGCGGTCCCCTTGCATATGTCCGGCATTCGATCTGGGCTCGCTTCTTTTCCGCAAGTGCCGCGTTGACATCTTCAAGTTCAGAACACAGGTCCACCCGCTGGCTCTGAACGGTCTTGAGGGCATCCAGCCCTGCCGAATGTGCTTTCCGAAGAGCGACCATGTCCGAAGTAGCCTTCTCTACAGCTTCCTTGCAAAAGTAAGCTCCTCGGACGCCTTCCGGCGCTCGCCCTCGCGACCTCGGCGTCTTCTTCGGCTTTAGCCTTGGACGCCTCCGCCGCATCTTTTTCCTTCTTCGGTGGCGAGCCTCGGCGAACTTTTTCACATACTTGCCCTTAAGGTGCAGATACGCACAGGCCAAACCAACACCCGGGCGAGGCGAGCACGGATATCGTGAACCACGGCCTCATCAATGTCGGCCGGTGGCGGGCGTTTGTAAATTGGCGAGGCGCGCGGGAAGGCAACCCGAGCTCCTCGGCCAAAGGGCCTTTCTCCCAAGCGAGACCCGGACGATCTTGGGAGCGAGACGGAGAGGCGACGGGAGATGAGGGCCCCTCGGAAACCTCCTTACCCTTGGAAGGAGAAGCGGTGACGTCCGGACGGCCTCACCCCGGGTGACGAAGGCGCCGGACGGGAGACGCGACTTTGGCTTTCTTAGCAACCCGGTCTTGTGCGACGGCTGGCGGGGCTGCACCCTCCGGGCTCGGAAGAAGGACGCTTCCGAGGATTCCTCTTCGGAGGAGCCTCCGGGTCGGGAGTCACGGCCGACAAGTACCGCGGAAGCTCCTCATCGCCTCGGCTACAAAACACAAAGGAAAGTAAGGAAGTTAGTGAGGCAACAAAATCAACGAAAACAAACGCGGTAACAATAACTACAAGCCGCATACAAATTACGTATCCGGCTCCGTCCGGGACCGGTGATGAAGAAGGCCGCGCTCCCGGCACCATATGTTTTCACATACGAAACCGGGCGGTCAACGAATACGACCTCGCCGGCGGGAAGGTCGTCGGACATCACTTGGTACGAGGCGGAAGCGAGCCTATGATGATCAAAAGTCCGTAGAGGGAAACCTCCACTCCACATCACGGGCCTCGGCCCCCTTCAAGAACCAAGGCTGCTGGCCGGGTTTCGCCACCACTTTAAAGAAACCATTCTTAAAGTATTTGAAGAAGTCCGAAAAGGCGGTAAGCAGTTTTCGGTCGGGGTCACCCCGGAGAGAGGTGAGCCCCTTTAATTTCTCGTCCTCCTTACCAGAGCGAGGAGTGAAAGGGCCGAAGAAGAAAAAGAATAAGGTGGCGGTACAAGGAATAGGTTCCGAGAAGGACTGACATAGCCGCTCGAAAGCAACTATGTAAGCCCACCCGTTGGGGTGGAGTTGAGAAGGGGCCGGATGGAGATGGGCGAGGCGGGACATTTGAAACTCGGTGAACGGAAAGCGAACACCGAGCCGGGTCATATAGGCCTTATAGAAGAAAAAGAAGTTGGTGAAATCTCCAACCCTCGAAGCACGAGACGGGCTCATCCTCGTCCCCGGGGGCAAAAGTAACGACCTTGCATAGCCGAGAGCTTCATCGGCGGAGGGCCCGAACGATGATCAGCGAATGGGTCGTCCACACGTCCTGGGTCACCCAATGAAGTGGTCCCGCAAGAGTTTGAGGAGAGGCGGGGGAATCCGACCTCCCAGCGCCCGAGGGGGCATCACTTGGCGAAAGCGACCTTTCCATTTACCTATAAAAGCAAAAAACAAAAGTGCTAGAATCAGTAGATGCGAGGATACATCCGGAAGAAACGGTCGGTCGAAAAAAGAAGAAGATATGGGCGAGCCGCCGACGCATGACGACATGAGCCTAAAATTGCGTCGGCCCTAAAATCTTCGCCTCTAGCGACAAAGTAAGAACTTGACTCTACGCAATCCCAACAAGGGCCGGCATACCCCTCCGGCATATGAGTGGACCTAGGGCGAACAGGAGGGTTATAAGGATTAACGGGTAAGGCCGACGGGACCGCGACCTCTCTCCGACCCTCGGAAAAGATCTAACGGGGCGAGACCCTCTAACGGCCCCCCGCGCGTGCCACCCGAGCCGCCGCCCGGGGAAGGAAGCCGGCCTTTGCTCCTCGGACAAAGGAGTACCCAATAACCAGTGGCTAGTTCGAGGGAAGCGGGCACTAAGGGCTTCCACCTCTTCAGGAGTCAAGTGACCCGAAGTCGAAGGTCGATTACTCCCACTCATTGTCACCCAAGGACGCAAACCTAAAGAAACAGGAAATGGCAATAAGGAAAAAGACGATAACTCCTCTGGCAATGGAGGCAGAAGGTTTGTAGGCAGAGGAAGCAAAACACAAATTAGCAACCTAAAACCTACCCAGAAATCTCTACAAAACCACGGGCGCCTTGGTTTCACGACGGGGACCGAGCAAACGAAGAAAAGAAACAAAAAACCCAAAGGCAACGGGAGAAGTGGCTTACCGGGATAAGGAGGAAAGGACGGTCACCGGAGGAAAAAAGCCTGAAACCGCCGGAAGGAAGCTCGCCCTTGGAGAGCCGCCGGAATCAAAAGACCCAAGTGGTAAAACTTGTCGAAGTCAGAAAAACTTCAGAGAAAAACTTCAGAAAATGTTCGAAAGTGGAAGAAAGAGAAGAGAAACAGGTTTAAAAACCCGTGAAACGCCAGGGGATACGAAAAGGCGCCAGCAGAATTAAGGGCAAACCCGTAAGTTCACTGGCAAAAACGAGGAGACGTACCCGGGAAGAACGCGCATTAATGGCGCACGAAAACCAAAGGCGGCGAGAGAATGACGGTTGCAAAACCTCTCCACTCCAAAGCCGCCAAGTGGCGGGCGCCATGATGGCGAAGTCGAAGGGCTTTTCAAACCCCGAAGCACAGCGAGATCACCTCGGACTCCTAGGGTCACCAACGACGCCGACCCTCGAGAAACAATCTCGGGTCCGGAACACCCGGTGGGCACCCACCTCGGACCGCGCGTCGGACGAGTCCGCTAAGGTACCGGGGCCGGGGGCAAGGCGCGTCCGGCCCGGAGAACCGGGAACACCCCGGCGGCTCAAACCCTTGAACTACCGAGCTAGGGGGCAAGCCATTACGGATCGACTCACGGCCCAATAAGGGCACGACCCGGCAAGGGCATACCGGACCTCGGCCCGGCCGGTTGGCGGCCCAAAGTAGTAGGATCCGAGTATCCGGTTTCCCCCCAATCGGGGGTAATCTATCATATCCATAATCCGGGGATATGATAGATAGGCAGTTAAGATACCACGCGACACCCTATAAATACCAGGGGGTAACACCAAGGTGCACACGTTCTAACTCAGCTCTTTACATTCAGTACTGCACAACACAACCCCCACTAAACACATACCCCCTCCCCCTTTGGCGAAAGGCCTTGTGTTTGGTGATTCCTTGCTCACCGGGATATCTCCACTCATAGATACTCCGGAGAGGCAACCCAATCCAAAATCAAACCACCGGCCCGCCTGAAATTTGGACATCCGGTTCCACACCGGAACTTTCATAGCAATTTATAGGTATGACTCAAGGGATGACTGATTTTAGTTATACATGAAGCAATATGCCAACTGGACAAACTTAGTTGACTTGTGAGTCCACCAAAGTCAGAATGGCCCGCACCTTTTTACAAGTCTATGTAAATTCTGATAGATTTCCCTAGGTTGAAATTTGAACTTTGCAATTTGCATTTCACTAGTTGACTTGCAAGTTTCATAACCATGATTGACAGACCATAGTACACCAGAAAAGGTTTTCTTAGCCATTTATGATAATAAAGATCATTTTTATCACAAGGGAGGTGAATATATTACCTGCTAATTTGGCTATCTCCTATTTGTGACACATTCATTTATCAGTTTAGAGAATATATTTTGTAGTTTCTGAATTAATTTCATGAAATAGTCACATAATAATATAGTTTTGCTTATATCAACTTCAGTCTATATCAAAGTATTGTTCTCCTCTATGTCTCGGTCCTTTATCGTATAAATAGATGTGCCCATCATATTTAATTGATTCAAAGCAACATGCAAAGCCTCTTTCTGTATTTTCCACTTATAAATTTGAGGAAATAAAATCCATCAACTTTAAACAATTAGTTATGGTTGTTTTTGTGATGAGAAGAGGCTGAAGGCTCATGCTTTTACAGTTTTACCATTCATTTTGTATATAATGGTTGCTTTAGAAAAGCAACGATAAACCCTCTAACAAATGAATTTTTTACTAGCAAAAAAAATTACATTAAGAGAAATATAGGTTAGATAGCATGTCTGAAAGCATATGAGGTTGCAAAATTCCATTTATATGTCCCACCATTGGCGACATCAACCCCATCAAAGCTAAGAATAACGTCTCATGGTTTCAAAACACTATATTCTCAAGCAGTTGGATTTATTCTTCTAGTATGTACCCTTCTAATTATATCTCATGCCCATTGCCCTTCTTAGATAAGGATTTTCTATTTTCTGCCACTCAATCCCAAGGACAGGGAATCCTAAAAACATACTCAAACAGAAATAATTAACAGATGAATAATTTTGTGTTTATTTTACATGGTTAGATACAGATAGTAAAATTTAAATTTAAAGTTCACATCTTAACACATCAAATCAACAACTATCATTGGGTCAAAATGAAATTAAGTATTTTCAATGAAAAGACAATAATACTCTTACTATTTTTTCCATACGAGTATTTACAATATAAAATAGTATAATATTTATTACTTATATAATATGAGTGAAACTAGTAGGCCTGGCTATGTGACAAGTGAGATAAAATAGGAGGGCCACTTGTCCTCACTTGTCATGGACATAGGTAGTAGGTGGCTGTATGATAAGAGATTTTTAAAATTTTTGGTGCTAAAAATATTTAATGATACTTGGTAGTTTCTCATGGACATATAGTAGGTGGTGTATGATAAGTTGAATGCCATTTAATGATACTTGGTAGTTTTCGAATCCACATTAGGTGCTTATAGTTATGTCTTTATTAGGTCGGTATCCTCTAATTAGAGGTATTTATATTTTTTAATTTTTTTTTATATATTGTATTTATTTAGATTTAAATTATATCTTGCTTTCGATATTTTTTGCATCCAGGTATCTCAAAATTAATTTTCATAATGCGGGTGCTACGGACAAATGCGAACTGAAAATTAATTAATTTGAGATGCGGGTGCAAAAAAAATCTCGAAAGCATCATATAATTTAAATCTAAATAAATACAATATATAAAAAAAAATTAAAAATTTTAAAAAAATATGCTAATACCTCTAATTAGAGGTATTAGCACCTAATTATTAGCACATAATGTGGACTCGTAGTTTCTCATGCATGATAAATTAAAATATTTAATAATAAATTATTATTATATATGGCCACTTTGTTACATGATTAAAAATTAATTATTTAATTTTAAAATCTAAAACTAATTAAAAATCAATATTTTATCTATTACAACAATTTAAATACTGAATCCTCATATACACCATGATAGCCTAATAAATTTTCTCATATGATAACTCTTTTAACTTATCTAATTTTTTAACAATTCAAATAATCAAAATTTATATAGATAATTAGCTAATATTAATGTAAAGATAAAAAATTAGAGAGTATATAATTATCTATATAAAATTTGTTTATTCAAATTATTAAAAAATTAAGACTTGGCTTCCCTTCCCTACTCCTACTATTGAAACTATATAATACATGTAAAGTTTTTCACTTATTTTTAAGTATATCATATTTTTAAAAATCACACCATATATGTAAAATTTGTTAGCAAATTTTTATAATAGATTAAATATTTTAATTTATAGGGGTTTAGATATAATAGATTAAATATTTCAAATTTACAGCGGTTCAGATTTTTTAGGTTAAGATTTTAAAATTGAATAAAAAATTATGATGATTATGACCGCATATATCAAAAAGTTATCAATATGTTAAGGTATCATGATAAAATACTAGTAGTAATATATTAAATAATTTATCAACGGGGTTAGTATAAGTGGTAAGCGGCTTGTGTCGCTTAAGTAAGGTCTTAAGTTCGAGCGTTGTGAATGCAGAAAAGCCCCGCTGGGAGATTCACCCACCATAGCCAGGTGCACGACTGGGTCGGATTTGAATTAGTCAGGGCGAAGCTCTAGCAACACAAAAAAAAAATAATAATTTATCTATATCAATTTATTATCATGTGGCAGGCATGTAGATTTAAAACGTGTCATATAACCAACCTACCAACGTCCCTCTTTATATTGAGAAAATATCGATATAAATATTTTAGGAAGAAATTGATAAAAATTAGAATTCTATCTCATAATCAAAACCAATATCAATTCTTAAATATTATCTTGTAATTATGATAAAAAAGAGTAAATAATAAATATTATCTTGTAATTAAATATAATGATAAAGTATAGGATTGCGACACCAACACCCATGGGCGGACCCACTCACATGAGAAGGGAGGCAAGTGCCCTCCTTTGAATTTTGATGTGAGCATTTTTTTTTTTTTTTTTGATACAAAAAAAAATCAACATAAAGAAAAGAAAATTACGGAGGGGAAACTAATTCAATAATTAGTGCCCACCCTTGAAATATACCTAAAGTTTCAAATACTAATTTTTTAAACATTTATCTAGGATAAATTTCCCATAATATTTTTAATATCCTAAACTCAAAATTTAGAATGTTACACTAGTTTTGGTATTAACTATTCTGATTTGTATATTTACTACTCTTATTTCAAAAATTCAAAAAAGATATTAAGAACTTTGTCTTTAGCCGGTGGTCACCTTTGGTCGGGGTAGGTAAGGGTTTAAAGGATTTTTTAGACAAAAAAAACTAAAAATAATTATATAATTTCCTACATTTATCAAAATTTCAAATAACTCCATTTAGAATTATGGATATGTAACATCTTTATTTGACTTCCATATATTTCGATGGCTCTATTTTTTCCCCATGTGACAAACATGCCGTAAGCCCATACATGCACTGATTTTTTTCCCTATACGTGCCGCTGATTGATCAACGTTATGATTTTGTGAGAGCCACAACAGCATTACCGAATTCAACAAACATTATTGGTCGGATAGTTGAGTTGACACCACTCTTGCATTCACATCGCAGTCGAGAAGGAAATCGTCGAACGTTGAAAGCTATTCTTGGCATTATTTTATCGATCAGTCGCTCCAAAGATAATCAATCCAGGTTTACTTCTCTCAGCTATGTTCTTAAATTTGATTTTGAACATTCTTTAATCAGAAGTCCATAGGGCAATCATCGAACGTCAAAAGTTTCTTGGAATTTTGATCCAGGTCTTAAATGGCGTTTAGAACTTGTGTTTGAAAAGTTTGAGTCTTCGTGCAATCTAATCTCAATCTTACTGTTTAGATTTGACAGTCGTTATTCTTTAATATCTTTCATATATATATATATATATATATATATATATTACTACCTGTATACTTAATACCAGAAATCCATTTTCTTTTATTACAATCCATCCCTTGGTGCGGAAGCTAACAATGATAATGCAGGCGTCGCCACGGAAAAAGAAATGCAAGATTAACTAGATGATAGGAATGGTAAAGGTCCGATAGGAATTGTCGGGGTAGACCACTGCCACCATTTAATTATTCTCCTATTATTCAAAAGTTTCCAAAAAAAGACAAATTCAAGAAGAACCTGAACACAGAATTCATCATGATTTTCAAGGAAATCAACAATGAGATTCTTGTCCAACCCAATTGTTATGGAATAAAATATTAGGCCTATTCAAGGTGTGGCCCAACAAGAGACAACCAATAGTGCACATATGTGATGGCAGGACATTTAGACTTGGAGGTACAAGAGGCCCATCAGTCCAAACCATAATCCTAAGGTATCTACTATAAATAGATGGTAAACTCTAAAGGTACACAGACTCTAAGCTCTATCTCATTTACAATACTCCCTACACTGTGCACACACCCCACCCCTCTTAGGCAAAAGCCTTCATATCTGTGTGTACAGTGATCTCTCATCCACATAGGTATCTCATCCATGGATACCTAGGAGAGAGCTATTTGATTCAATATAAACTTACTAGCCCACCTAGGGTTAGACATCTGTGTTCTTATGACAGAAAACCAGTAGTGTACCTGAAAAAGCTTGTCAGGCAAAAGCTTCGAGAACTCTTTGTATTTTCTGTGGTTCGAAAGTTTCTAAAAATATAATATACATATTCATTCATGAAGAACCTGAACACAGAAAATCACCACTGAGATTCTTGTCCTACCCAAAGTATTAGTGTATCTGAAAAAACTTTGTTCCCTGGAGAAACTCTAAACCTTTCTTAGGAAACCCAATGATTAGGATCACTGAAATTGTCACAGTACTTTTCTATCCAGAATTAATTGAGCATACTCTTTAAGATTCAACTGAGAATTTTCTAAACTAATAGACCCAATGCCTATTCTTTCGGCCATTCCCTGCATAACAGTAATAAGACCGTCCATTTCCAAAGCAAGAATATAATGGAGTGTTCACAGTAAAGAAACCGACGCGAGGGGATTGCAAGATAAAGAGGAGTTTGGACGAATTGTGATGAGTTGTTGGATAATTGTTTACGGTTTACAACTGGTTTTTTCTCTCTTCTTTGGTATATCTAGCTACGATTGTTAAAGAAGGGTTTGGACGAAAAGTTGGGTGAGGGCTCATTGTTTTCCTTTTAATTTCCAACCGCGAAAACGTTATTTAATTATTCCTTGAACTAATTACTAACCAAATGTTAATGGAAGTATATTGAAATTTCGATCAGAAATCAAGTCAGACCTCGAGTCAACCTGGGTTTACTTTTATTTTTTTTTTCCACAATTTCATTTTTAAATTTACAATACTTTTTTTTTTTTTTTTTTAAATTTTTTTAACAATAATTTTCTACATCCTTTAAAGCTAAAGGATAAAACAATTGCGCAATACATACCATAAATTGTCTCAAGGCCTCTTTGCCCCATGAGACATTCCCCTCAGGCAAATTGAGAGAAGGACCAGTGTCATCATGAAAAACATCCGTGCATGTAAGTTTTCTTATTTATTTTAAATTTAAAATAATTAATATAGTAATTAATATTTATTTAACTTTTATAATCTCCTCAAATTAATTAGTCAAGACGTGAAGTAGTATACATTAATTATACCCATACAATTAAAAAATATAATATTATTGTGGTTCAACTTTGGGTTCATCTGAGTATTAATAAATTTGATAGGTAAGTAGTCACATATTATGTTTGTAAACTGAATGAATTTGGGTACTGCCCCACGGATCATTTCGAAAATCATATTGCTTGAGCCCTCATTAACTTCTGACCCAAGTGAGAATTGCCTTGTCTGAAACTGATTAAGCCAGCCGTGAGCACACCAGCAGTAATAAATGCACCTAAAATTCATACACCAGCAGTAATAAGTGATAATCCATTATCTAAATTTAATGCTATTTAACTTCTATTGCATAACATCTGTAAGCTAAACAGTCGTCTTTGATACACAAAACAAATTAAAACGAAGCCAAATAGAAATAACAAATAAAATTGAGAACTGAAATACTCATTCAAGAAAAGTCATTAAGAATCATCTCATTGGAAACAACAATCTAAAGTTGAGATTATCCAACGTATGCAGGATGGAAGATGGCATCAATCAGAAAGAGAACCCTCCATCAGAACTCGTTTAATACACCATAAGTTCACCACATCTCATTCTTCAGAGATTGAGAGAGTGCAAACCATTTCCACCTAGAATTATGATCCATTTGCTAAATTAATCAGCGTCTAATGTTCAGTAGACAGCAACCTAGTAAACTGATTGACTACATATATGGTCAGAAGTTTCAAGCACAAGATTTGGCATCCTCAGAATATGACCAGATTCAGGACCATGAACAGAAGGGTGTGATTATTACTTAAACATGGCAACATAATCAATTAGCAAAGCAGATGAATGTCAGATTTAGATTTTAGTTCTCATAAGTCAAACCCAAATGGCATGGTACTTTTTTTGTGCGGCATTAATTCCACAGTAACATCTCCAGTTCCCTTTGCTCCAACTCTCAATTCATCGATCCAAGAACACCATTCTCCCCAAATCACATCCCTCCCCAAATCGGACATCAACACAGGGTATCAAAACTAATGGTAATGGTAATGGTTATTTGCTCTCATGTTTAGTGCCTCCATGGAGAAAGAAAAGCTAATACTTCCCAGGTGTAACGATGAGACATCACACCCGTCCATAAATTACGGTGACTGGCTTATACTCAGAGGGCCTGTGTAGCAGAGCTCCGGGCAAAGTCAAGAGTCAATACCATAGAAAAACATGAAAGGAATACAGACTTTTTGAGGGCACGCAGGTCCAATCAATGGATTCACACTTAGACAAGAAGATTATTGGATTCATATGTAAATGAGATGTCTCCGGGTGAATCCAGCTCCCTCTGAGCCAAAAAAAAAAAAAAAAAAAAAAAAATCCAGCTCCCCGAACCCTAAAATTTTTCTCCCTCAATCCAAAGCTAAAATCCGTACTTTCAATTCCACCTTCTTTCCCATTCATTCAGAGGATTTTTCCGCAAAGTTTAACAAGGAAAAAAACAACAACTGAATAACGAAATCAATCAGAAGACACACCATATGCCACCGAAAAATCTAGGAATTAAGTTGAGCACGGCACAATTTGTTGACGAGGCACTGATTTTTGTTTGAAACCAGGATCAAAGTGTTGTCTCATGCCCCAGGATGAAGGTTAAAATACAAGCCTCAGAAATCAGAATAAGAAATGAAATTTTTAGGGATTTAAATAGGTCTTCGAGTTAACAAGTGGTAGCTTTTTTTTCGGGTTTTTTTAATTGTCAGGACTTCATTATTTTTAGTAGAGTTGTTTTGGGTTATAAGATGAAGGTGGTGTCTGTTTATTTTAATTTTTTAAAAGTATTTTAATGACATTTGAGGTAAATTTTAACTTTTTAAAAATATTCTTATGACATTTGAGATAAGTATGTGCGATGAGTTTTATTTTGTCTTGTAAAAAAGTGAAGAATACACTTTTTTATACTTCTCAGACAATCATTGAGGTGTTGGTGCCTACATATTAAGATCCCAGATCTTTTGTCATGATTCTTTAGGTTTTCCTAATTTAATGTCCATTATATAAACATGGTACTCCTTCACAGTAAAAGACTTTGAAAAATTGATCATAATCCTAAATAAAAGACATAATTTGTATATTTATCAATCTTTTCTTAATTTGCCTATATTGATACTTTCTCAACAATAGTCAAAGAAGAGAGAAAATAGGGGAATTAAAGAAGATGACTAAGGTGTTTTAGAAATTATATGTCATAGTAACTAACTTACTTAATCTAATTAAATTATATAAGCGTATGTTATATTAAGAATCAGAGCAGTATAATTTAGAATAAAAAATGTAACACTTGTTGAAAGTTCATCAATGATTGTGGGACCCTTGATGAAATTATTTTTTTGAAAGTCATGGGCAGTGTGTTGTCCGGTCAGGAGCACTCCCAAAGGAAAAGTGAAAGATCAAATACAAGAAATAGGGACCCTACGCAGTGCTCATCTTCCAAAAAAATTTACAACAAAAAAATGTAAAATAATACAGTCAAAATGATGTATCTTCCAACACACGTATAAAATAAGAATTCTATCAGTTTCTGCTTTCTACTCCAAAGAGACGTATTAACACTGGAATGAAATGAAACAAAAAGTTAGCAAGTCTACCCTACAAGTCTACATATCTGAACCTTTCAAAGGATATGTAAATGATGTAATTGGTTAAAAAAGGAGGCTTTCCACAGATCCCACACAAGAATTCTCGAAGCACAATCCATTCCTTGAAATCCTCTGACATGGGTGAAAAAAATGCAATACGTGTCAAGAATATTAAGAGTGCTTTAGGAGTAGTTGTCCGAAGCACCACCATCTACATGTGAGATATGCTTATAAATTAATAACAGGACAAATGCCATGTTCCACCCAAAAAAACAAGGCAAATGCAACATTTCACACCAGCAGTAAGGGGATGAAGGAATGAGAAGGCACCTGACCATCCTCTAGATTGAATTCTAGATGTTCATCATTGCAGTTCTCAACCATGCTGGCTAAGCTCTTCAGTTTTTAACAGGTTCACCACTAAAAGCAAGTACCTTCATATATGTAAATGGGAGTAATGACTATAAAGGACAAAGTGGACTAGACTAAATATAATGTAACTAGGAGCAAGGAAATAAAAGAAAGGAAAACAAAACATTACTTACCTAAATATTAACAATATCTTCATACTCAATGTTTATATCAGCTACCAACACCTAGTATATAGCCGACACTTATCATCCAACTCTGTCAAAAACTAGAGAGAAATAGCAGCAAACAACAAGATATGGTGTCACAGTGACAGAGCACCAGAGAGACCATAACAAATTGCTCGTGTGGTGACTCTGGTTTTGAATGTAGTTTATCCACATAATTATCAGATACTGGTATCGTACCACATAAGTATCCAAAGATTGGTATCAAAGATTGGTATCAGAGCCCAGGCTAAGGAGTGTAGCCACTAGAAAGTCAACTTTGTAAGGGGCAATTAAAAGATATAGTATTTTGAGTAGGTTTCCATCACACATAAGTGCCTATCAATTGGTATTAGAGGTCGGTATTAGACCACATAAGTAATCATCAATTGATATCAGAGATTGGTATCAGAACACATAAGTAATCACCAATTGGTATCAGACCTAGGACTGTGGTGTGGAGCCACAAGGACTTGGACTTTCCATGTGGGCCAATTGATGAAAATTGTGATACCGAGTTTCTGCTTTCTACTCCCTAGAGACGTAATAACACTTGAATGAAATGAAACAAAAAAAGTTTGTTAGTATACCCTAAAAGCCTACATATTTGAAGATTTCAAAAGATTATGTAAATGATGTAATGAGTTAAAAAAGAAGGCTTCTCGTAGATCCCGCACAAGAATACTCAAAGCTCAATCCACCAACTTGCATTCCAATCCATTCCGAGATCCTCTAACATGGCTGACGTAATGCAGTACGTGGCAAGAATATTAAGAGTGTTTTGGTCGTAGCTATCCAAAGCACCACCATCTACATGGGAGAAATGCCATGTTCCACATGAAAAACAGGGCAAATGCGACATTTCACACAAGTAGTCAAGGGATGAAGGAATGAGAAGACACCTGCTCATCTTGAGTAAATTCTAGATATTCATCATTACAGTTCTCAACCATGCTAGCCAAGCTCTTTAGGTTTTTAACAAGTTCACCACTAAAATCAAGTACCTTCATATGTGTAAATGGGAATAATGACTATAAAATACCAAGTGGACTAGACTAAATATAATGTAACTAGCCGCCAGCAAATAAAAGAATGGAAAACAAAACATTACTTACCTGAATATTAATAATATCTTCATACCCAATGTTTATATCAGCTACCAGCACCTAGTATATAGCCGACACTAATCATCGAACTTTGTCAAAAACTAGAGCTATAGTAGCGAACAAGAGATAGTGTCACAGCGATAGAGCACCTGGGAGAACACAACAAGTTGCTCGTGCGGTGACTCTTGCACTGAATGTAGTTTATCCACATAAGTATCAAGTACTGGTATTAGACCACATAAGTATCCATATATTGGCATCAGAGCCCAGGCTAAGGAGAGTAGCCACCGGGAAGTTAGCTTTGCAGGGGTCAATTAATAGATCTAGCATTTTAGGTAGGTTTCCATCACACATAAGTGGCCATCAACTGGTATTAGAGGTCGATATCAGACAACATAAGTAATCATCCATTGATATCAGAGATCGGTATCAGACCACAATTGTAATCACCAATTGGTATCAAACCTAAGACAGTGGAGTGGAGCCACCAGGATGTGGGCTTTCCATGTGGACTATAAGAAAATATATTGAGAGCGATATACACCTTAGCTGGATCACTAATCTACTTCCAGTTGCATTAAGTCATTTACACATATATTCACTCTTGAGTTGTCCGCATAATACAAACTACTAGTTTGAAAAATCATTTTATTAAAGAGGATTTTCCCCATTTATATTACGTCCGGCTAATAAAATTTGAGCCGTTGACACTTGCTAGACTAATCCACCCAACGCTTATTAATGTCGTTGTGGCCTAATATCTTTACCAGTTTTCTTGTAGCTACCTTGACAATATACCTAGGTTTGTCTTTGTTTTTACCCTCATCCCACTTAAAAAACAGATAAATAATTAATATATACTCTTTCAGTAAATCAAATTTAAGAATTCTCTTACCTTCTCTAGGAAACAACCAAACCCAGATATTAAATGGTCCTCATGTCCATCCATTATAGCAATAAGATATGGCTTCAATTCCCACGGTTTCCATGCTTCATCATGACATGCATATTGATTAGAAACCATTAAAAAAAATATTGAGTAACTGATTTCAAAATAGATTATGAATCTTAAAATTTACACCTTGAAATATTTTGTCAGTCAATAGATCTCCCACTAACCCATAAATCAATATGGATGACGATGCCATCGGGAACCATTGAACCAAGCGTAATGGTTCCTGAGGTATGTTTTGTCATGTCTTTACTTCAGCATTGATGTGAGTACTATCACTGCTTCCCCATGGCCTTGCTGCAAGCTCTCAATGATGTTGATGTGGAGTTGAGAGATGGTCCTTCTTTGCATTTTGGATAATCTGAACCCCTTGGATGACTCAAGAAGCAATTTCAAGAACTAAAGAAAATAATCTAATGGAGTGCAACCACCAAGAAGTTAGCTTTGTAAAGGGCCAATTAATAGATTAGCATTTTAGGTCAGGTTTCCATCACATATAAGTGCTCATCAATTGGTATTAGAGATCAGTATCAGACCACATAAGTAATCAACAATTGATATCAGAGATCGGTATCAGACCACATAAGTAATCACCTGTATATGCTATATTCTTCTCATAATCACAAATGAAATGCTTGATAATCGATGTTGGAATGAGATTACCTATATTTTCTTCATCTACGGACTGAAATGTAATTCTCACACAATTTCCTATATAATTAAACTCAAGCCCATCATAATAACCTGAGTTTATGGCAGCATCTATCTAAAAAAGAATAACCTCCACAAAACTAGGAAAAGACAAATGAAGCAAACTTGATTATGCCAGTGAATGAAGGCGACACTTATTTTCAACTATCTGAGTGTCTGAAAGGCCACAACATATTACCAACATAAGTCTAACATGTTATATGTACAAACATGGAAAAATGAAATATTTTCAACTAGGATGTGCATCATGTACATGCCAGTCCATGCTTCAAAGGGCAGAGGTCAGTCTTTTCATCCTAACCTGTAATCCAGGAAGTTCAGCAGAATAAGAAATAATCTCAATGCGAGATACAACGCCACTAGTCACTGAAATAATGTCACCACCAACAAGATAACAAACAACAGTAAATGCATTCTTGCAGTACGGGCAAATCCCCGAACTTTATAGGTGACATTTCGTGCCAGAATTCATCATCTTCAACAGTAAGCATGGCTGGAAGTGCAACATCAAAAGCTTTGATTAGATTCTTATAAGAATTATAAATAAAGACTTTTTTTATGATGTAACTGGACTAAACTAGGATCAAGGAACTAAAAAAAACATTACTTACCTGAATCTTAACAATATCTTCATACCCAATGTTTATATCAGCTCCTAGCAACTTCTATATAGCCGACACAGAACATCAAACTTTGTCAAAAACTAAAGAGAAATAGCAGCGAACGGCAAGAGCTAGTGTCACAGTGACAAAGCACCTAAGAGATCACAACAAGTTGCTCGTGTGGTGACTTTGGCACTGAATGTAGTTTATCCAATAAGTATCAAATACTAGTATCGAACCACATAAGTATCCATATATTGGTATCAAATATTGGTATCAGAGCCCAGTCTAAGGAGTGTAGCCACGAGGAAGTCAGCTTTGCAATGGGTCATCTAGCATTTTAGGTAGGTTTCCATCACACATAAGTTCCCATCAATTGGTATTAGAGATGGTATCAGACCACATAAGTAATCATTAATTAGTATCAGAATTCTCAAAGCACAACCCACCAACATGCATTCCAATTCATTCCTTGAGATCCTCCGACATAGCTGACGTAATGCAGTACATGACAAGAATTTAAGAGTAGCAGTTTTAGCCGTAGCTGTCCGAAGCACCACCATCTATATGGAGATATGCTTATAAGTTAATAAGAGGACCAATGCCATGTTCCACTTGAAGAACAATGCAAATGCGACATTTCACACAAGAAGTCATGGATGAAGGAATGAGAAGGCACTTGATCATCCTCTAGATTGAATTCTAGATATTCATCATTGCAGTTCTCAACCATGATGGTCAAGCTCTTCAAGTTCTTAACAGGTTCACCACAGCAAGTACCTTCATATATGTAAATGAGGGTAGTAACTATGAAGAACCAAGTGGACTAGACTAAGTATAATGTAACTAGAAGCAAGAAAATAAAAAAACAAAACATTACTTTCTTGAATATTAACAATATCTTCATACCCAATGGTTATATCATCTCCTAGCACCTAGTATATAGCTGACACAAATCATCTAACTTTGGCAAAAATTAAAGAGAAATAGTAGCGAACAGTAAGAGATAGTGTCACAGTGACAGAGCACTTGAGAGATGCAACAGTTAATTGTTTTATCTACTTGATGTCCCTTATGCATTTATGGGAGATTTTGTTCAATATAACCCATTTTTGCGAAAAAATTCTCTACTCCAAAGTAAAAAGAGCTATTGATTGTTGCAGGGGAGGTATGGTGGTTGAATAAGAGTAGTAGCAGACAATACTATAGTCCAGTGGGGAAACATGGTTCAATAGACTTCCATCTGTTATTGTGGCATTATGGGTGGGTACATCTAGCCTATTTTGAAGGAGGTGATGCTAGAAAAGTCACCAAATCCATCGGCCTTTGGCATTGCCAAAGATGACTTAAAGTCAAAGTAGATATTATATAAAGATGTCAATCAATATAAATATTATATAAAGATGCTTATGGAAGGGAAAAAATATACTCCTAATTCAATTCAGGGTTGGCTTTGCTTAAGCATCCATTATTAAATCTATTACTATCTATGTTTTTTTACCTTTTCAATTTTAGATTTTGATATTTTTTTTTCCATCTAATGATGTCGGCTAAATGACTGAATGAGTGGTGTTATTTATACTGATTTGAGTTAAGGATTTTTATGATTGTTGAAAGCTGGGAATTGACGATTGGATTTAAAATTAAATGATGAAAATAGTAGTATTTTTTCCAAGGTGGGAATTTTTCATACGTTTAACATGATGTGTCCCTATTCATATTTAGCAACATTCAATTCTCTTTATATTACCATTACTAAATAACATATATCCATTACTTTATAGGTGTCAATTATTATTGCAAAAGATGACAGATGAACAATTGCGTGAGGTTGCCATTAGATTTGGTTAGGGTGCTGATAGAAGGAGGGGTAGTTGAGTGACTAATTAATTTGTAGTATAAGTTTGGTGTCACCCTATCAAATCCTTCCAATATTGGGGGATATTAGGCAGGAAGTCTAATGTTTGGTTCTTCATTGGTTTCTGTAATGCAATTCATACATAGTTGTTAGTCACAAAGGAGAGGAGGCAGAAGTGATATGACTTTTTGATTTGTTTGTAGCTCCAATTGGCCTACATGAAGTTTTTGTATTTATGCATAATTGTATAACGATATAATATGCAATATCTATATCTTAGTTCCTCCTAGAGATTAGGGGATTTTCTTTGTTTTGCTTCTTCCTTAAGCAATCCATAATAGTGTTAGGCTGTTAGTCAGAAGAGTTGAGAGATAAAGTTGTTTTATGGAAGCTGCATAATAAGGTATTTTTTTCACTTGGCATTATAATCTAAATGATTTCCTAATACTATTATCTGTAATTTTTGTTAACCCGTTGGTTACTCCCAAGATTGAGAGATATTCTCAAGGAAGATTTCTTTTTTGCGGATTCATTGGTATATGATATACAATTCATGTTGCTGCCAATCAGAAGAGTGGAGACACGGGTTGCTCCATGAAAGCTCATTCAATAGGTAACAAAAACTTGATGATTTCGTGATAAGTCTACTATTTGGAATAGATGTTAATAATTTGGATGTTCCCAAGATTGGGGGATTTTGTCCAAAAAATCTTTTATCATGTCTGTTCATTCTTATTTGTATCATGCTTTTGGAACTCTCTTCTTGAGCCCATGGTCTCATTCTTTTTATTTTGGATATTCTTATTTGGTAGCTTATCTTTACTGCTTATCAATCTGCTGCTTCTCCCTCCCTCCCTCTCTCTTTCTGATTTGCCGCATTTTGTTGCCAAATTTTCATTTTACTTAACATATCGGTGTTTGTCATGTTTATAGAATTTCTTTAAGTTATTGTTTTTATGTTTTTTAATATTCAATTTTGAAATAATTTCTTTATGAAGGGCACTTATGAGCCAATTGCCAGAGTTTGCAATTTCTTTTTAAAAATAATTTCATTTTATGGGGACATAAGTTGATGGAAATTCAAATGAGTTTGGCACATATCAGTTTTCATTGCTATACTAATCCAATTTTATGATCAATATTATAGATAAGGAAAACAGTGTCATGATCATGGCAGCTTTAGGCATAATGACATGCCTATCTCTCTGGTGATGAGATCGGCAACATATATAAAAGGAACACGAACGATATAGGAAAGAGAAGTGTTGCTGGGAATGAGCGAAGTATGCGCCTGCTTTCATTGCCTCCCGAGCCAAGAATTTTTCAAAGCCCTGTCAAAGTCGTTGAGCAAGAGAAATTCTACTTCATGTTGATGTGTTATAATTTGGGTCTTTTATATGAATGTTTAGTTATGACATGTACTTTCGTTGTGAACTTAAGTACCACTACACTTTAGAACATGAAAAGTTGCTAGACATATAAGAGTATAAGTACTGATGTGGTTGTGGCCCATGTTTGATTTTGGGTAGTAATACAACTTTTTTTTGTGTTAGTAGATTTGAAATCCAATTATTTACTTCATATTCCTCTGTGTTTAATTCAATTCCTTGCACATGGTTTTTTTGGGGGGGGGGAGGTGATTGCAAATGGGCGTTTGCTCAATCTATGTGGCCCCAGAGGGTGTACAATAATCACATGTGTCATTTCTCTCTCTCTCTCTCTCTTCCTTGCCATCATCGCCCAATCTTTCTCCTTCCCCTTGAGCTTTTTCTTTAGAAGATCTGTCTTCCATGAAAATCATCTTGCTCTTATCTGTTTTCTCTATTTTGTTCAGCATCTTTTTCTTATCTCCGTCGCCATGTCATGCTCTCCTTCTCCTTCAAACTCCTTGACCTCTCAGCATTGAGGATCTCTGAAGATGAAGCGAAGTTGTCGTCCCACAGGCCTTTAGAATCAAGAAGCTGAGCCAGAACAAGCCTATTCCCTGCTAGTCTGCACCAAGCTTCGATTTTGAGTTGTTTGCTTGCGCTCAACCCTCCATTGCTTAGAGTGGAAGGAGAAAGAGAGGTTGAGAGGACGATGATAGAAAATGACACATGTGCTAAGTCTACACCGTATGGGGCCTACATAAACTGAGTTAACATCCATCCGCAACCAGGTTAATCGATTTATTAAAATTACCCTATTTTATCAATTTTATATACATTTTGACATCTAAAAAAACTTTATGGTGCCTTTGTCACAAAAGTTTGTTGTTAAAATTACACATTTATCTTTAAAAATACAACCCAACTAATAAGGAAAAAATGGACTAAGATATTAATATTTTAAAGTATTAGATTATGCATGTGTGAAAAAAATCATATTTAATCACTCCCTCCGCTTATTTTCATATCTCAGAAATTATATTTATAAAATGTTTTTTTAAATTTAAATAGTGATTAATTATTATTTTTCTTTTTGTTAAAGGAAGTTCTATAGCCCGTTTACCAACCTCTCTATACCATTTCTATATATGGAGAAAACTTTGGTAATAATTTTTGCATATGCTGGTATGGTGTTAAACTCTCAACTAGTTAAAAGTCAAAACAATTATATATGTATTTTCTGAATTATAAATTTAGGTAAAACTAAAAAAGAGACAGAGACAATCAAATGAGCAAAACAGAGAGAGACAAAATGAGTCTTTCTTTTGCTATCATTGCTTTTCTCCCAACAAACTCCCATATTGTTGTAAATCAATCATACACACAAAACTTAGGTGGAAGAAGTGATTCATATGAAGTTATTCGCCGCTAACAATTATCAAAGCTGTGAAGTGAACCTTATTGTTTTGCAGTTATCCTGTGACATTACCACAAAGAAGTTGAAAGAATAGTACAGGAAAAGGAAAACGCCACACTGTATCTTGAAAAATGAAAACCTACTGGAAACCAGTGCATCCTACACACACACAAAAATGAATGAATCCAGGACATGAATCAGAAACTCATTACTAGTGCTTTCTATATATGGACAGTTGCAGGGTTTAAAGTCGAAACCACCAAATGCTTTTTCAAGGACTTTCATGGTGAATTTATCTGCTTCCTTCTTCACCGGTAGATTCCTCACTTCCACTCTCTTTATCGCCCGACGAGTTTTCAGATAGCATGCCTTCCACTTTTGCAAACATTTCACAAAATTCTGTCTCAAAGAGAAATAATATTTCACATTTACTTCCCCACACAGTGATTAAGATCATCAGCTATTCAGTTAGTTTGTTCAAGGAATTGAAGTATGTTTTTGCTGTTGGAAAAGAATGAACCCGTAAAATTACAGTTTCCTCACCTCTAGCTAGTTGTTTATAATGCCCTTCATCATGTTTAAGCATCTCTGCCACTTCACGATTTGCAGGACATTCAAGATTTGGATTAAACAAGAGTCTTGGAATACAGTGTTTAAAGGTTACTACAAGATCTGGAAAAATCCAAAACAAAAGATGTATGGTCATTTATGCATTTTATACACTTGAGCATGAAATTCATATGTAAAAATCATCAAAGGCAAAAATACTTGAAACTTTTGATATAAAGATCCTAAAATTAGCAGTTACCTTCGACTGGACTCCAGCCTTCGTCAAGATCATCCCAGTAAAGACAATCCGAGCATATCAAACCACTTCTGCAGACAAAGCATGTAGCTGTTATTCCATAGTCCAAAACGATTTCATTTCCCTCTTAGAAAAAGGGGAAAAACAAGATAAAGGTTAACACCAAATAGAGTGCTCACACAAAATCAATATTTGGGTGAAGTATGGAATTCACAAAAAACAATCTGGGGGGTTCGAATGGATATTCAGGCAGAAGTTCAACACGAATTCTCCAAACTCCACCTTCGTAAGGGCCTGCAAAAACAAATATGAGGTTGTGAGAAAGGTATTATAATTGAGCCAATTCATATATTATTAAGCCAAGTTAGAGAGATAGAATGTGGACAGTACTCTTTTCTGGACCATGAAACACCACTTCAAACGTATCAAGCCCATCTTCTCTCATCACTTTAAAATCCCTCATCAGCCTGAGAAAAAGGAAAATACATACAGTTAATTAACGAGATATGTGAATCGTAACTGAATATGTTGCCTATATCTCCAGAATTTGTAAACGCTTACAAGATATTTGATCATTTTTCTGCATATTACTACTTACATAAGTTGTCTTAACTTCTTGATGTTCAATAAATCTTGCATTTCTTTTCTGTGACGACACATTATGATTGCTATCTTACCAAACATGCCATCAATTCTTCAATATCACAGGACAAGCAAATTGATATTCAGCCAATTTTACCAATTATAAAAAATAAAATGGTCAGGAAGGCTAAATTTTGGTTGAGCAAAAAAAAAGTAAGGCTAAATTTAAGATTATAGGTATATATCTAACAACTCAAAATAAAAAAATTCACTTACAATTCAGTTATATCCGTTTCTTTTCTTCGCCTCCACAACATTGATCTGATATGAGTAAATCAGTTTTTCAAACCTGGCACAAGAACATTAAAAAAGCTTCTCGCTCAGCCAAACGTACAAATTGGTAAACACATAATTTTGTTTGTCTTTGTCTTCAACAGAATTAAACGTTCAAAACCAAAAGGTTATTCCATAATCTCAATAGAATTCCATTAAATTAAAAGAAGGGGCAGGGGACAAGCTGATAACTCTGAAGATGTTCATTCAAAGGTTTAACTGACGCAAGAACGCAAGAAGAAAGCTAATAAGTAAACCTGGATCAAAATCTCTGGGAGAAAAGAATGCCAAGAAGCTTTTGAAGTTCGACGTTTGCCTTCAGAAATTCTGATTTGGGATCGAATGCGAAGAAATGAGAACAAATCTCATTGAGAAAGAAGAATTGGGGAATATATAGCAGCAACTGGGTTGGATTGGATAGTTGGGGCTCTCGGAAATAATTTCTGGAACTCGGCTTCCGGCCAACAACATTTTCTTGAAATCGGTAATACCGTTGCGGCTCTCGCAAAATCATTCGTAAGGAGGAAGTTGAAAGAGACTGAACTTTTTTCTACCGATAAATTTTCAAATACTTTTTTTTTTTTCACAGCTATGCTTTGGGCTTGCCTGGTGCTGTTGTGTACTGACCCAAAATTTTGTTTCCATGAAAGAAAAGTGGATAGGTAATAAATATGCTAATGCCTTATTTTATTTTTTTTAGAATTACTATGAGATCTAATGACTCAAAAAGTTACAATGACAAGTTGATAGCTTAAGTAAGTCATTTCCTATTCTTCAACTTGTAAATGTATGCTTTTATGTTATTATTAGATTTTTATTATTAAATATTTTTGTTGGGATCTTATAGTAATTCTCTCTTCTTCTTTTTTTATAATGTGCTCATGGTATATTTTAGTATGAATAAATGAATATTGATAAGAAAAATAATAGGAAAAACATCTAAATGATGAAAAAGCTCTAATATAAAAATATAACCCAACTAACAATGGAAAAAAATATATTACTTCCTCCTATCCTTAACATAAAACATATTTAGGGAGTTGATTTGTGATTTTAAAATAAAATATATTTTTTATATTTGTCGATCTTTTTCTAATTTACTCCCTCAACAATAATTAAAGAAGAAGGGGAATTAATGAAAATGACTAAAAAATACGTGTTATATTAACTATTAATCAAATTAACCAAATTCTTTAATCTAATCAAATTATATAAATATGTCTTATATTAAGCAACGACGGGAATAATATTTTAAATTAAAGTATTAGATTACGTATGTGTGAAAAAAAATCATATTTAATCACTCCATTTTTTTCAAGTCTCCGTAATTATTACAATGATTAATTATTATTATTATTTTTAAAAGGAAATCGAAAGGATCTACTAGAGCACATTTGAGGGGAATATTACCAACCCCTCCATACTATTTCTATATGGAGAAAACTTGAGTAATCATTTAGGAAATGAATCAGAAACTTTATACTCCCTCAAATTTTTAATAAAATACATATTTACTTATTTTAATTAGATTAACAAAATTAGTTCCCTAATTCACTCATTTTTTTCCTCCTTGAAGGATAAATTATGAAAAGATTGACAAATATGAAAATTTTATATTATATTTAGGACTAACATCAACTTCCTAAATATATCTTATATTAAAGACCGAATGAACTAGCAAGTGCTAATATGGACAGTTTCGCCAAGAAAAAAAAAAAAAAGGACAGTTGCATCAGGTTCCAGCAATTCTGCCGCATCAATATTTGATTAGATTATTGTTGCTAGCTTAGCTTACCAAACATTGTGATTGCTAGATTATACTTTATTTATAAAATGTTTTACGAAATTTAAACATGAATTAATTAATATTTTTCCTTTTGTTAAAGGAAGTACTACCAGGGCCTGTTACCAAACTCTCTATATTAATTATATATAGAGAAAACTTTAGTAAAACTAAAAAAGGGCAGAGACCATATAGAAAGAGCACAAAACATTGAGGGAAGATCAGTCTTTATTTTGCTATAATTGCTTTTCTCCCAACAGATTTCCATACTGTTTTATATAGGAAGTTACTTGGTTGCAAACTGGTATTAAAGCTTTGGACTGAAACTTATTGTTTTGCGTTTATATAGGTCTTTACCACAAAGAAGATGAAAGAGTAGTACAAGAAAACGCCACGCTGTATATTGAAAACCTACTGGAACCAGAGCATCAGAATATTATAAACACGAATGAATCCAAGGACATGAATCACAACCTCATTACTAGTCCTAAGTTCTGGACCATGAAACACCAAAACACACAAATGAAACATCACACCTACTGGAACCAGTGCATCATAATACACACACGAATGAATCCAGGACATGAATCAGAAACTCGTTGCTAGTGCTATCTATATATGGGCAGTTGTAGGGTTTAAAGTTGAAACCACCAAACACTTTCTCAAGGAATTTCATGGTCACTTTATCACTTTCCTTCTTCACTGATATACTGACTTCAAACCCTAAAATGATAGAGTCACTACAACCAAGGAGCAGAAATTTTTTGAACAATCTTGTTTGAATTGTGATAGTAAAATGAATGATAAATCTCAATCCTTTTTCTTTGATGTTTTATGGGATATTTGCTTCATGGCCCAGCAAACAAAAAGGATAAGACCTGGAGGGAGGCTAAGCGGTCAGCTAATAAGAAGCAAGCCAACATCCTCATTCCGATTATTATATGCACATAAAACAATATATACATGTGAGTATATTTCGAATTATGGCTATGAGGCTTGTAACCACCACCAGCAATATTTTAACAAACCACTACTAAAACAAGCGCAGCAAGCACCCAAAACTGCTATCCCACTAAAATCCAAGCGGATATTTCGAATCATAGCTATGAGGCTTGTAGCCACATCCCATCTAGGCTATCCATCACTCTATTCCTAATTTTAGTTCTAATACACATGCCTCACAAAAGCAACACACATCAGTCAACAGATAATTTCCAATCCACTCATGCTTCCATCTATAGAGGACACCAGTATGTCAAGAAAGCTGTATTATTGAATGAATAATATATCAAAGTACACTAATAAGAATTCAACTGCTTATGCGAATGTAAACTCAAGAAAGTCTCAAGACAAATTAATAAGGATTTTGGTCCTTCAATGACCAAAGTTCAACATTACACGACAACAAAGTCAGTGGGAGGGGAACAATTCAGAGTTTAACTCGATTGCCAAGGATTTTCTCCATAATAGTATGCAGTGCCAACCATAAGAGCTACTGTAGCACCTTGGGCAACCACACGTGCCCTCATTAACTTCTGACCCAAGTGAGAATTGCCTTGTCTGAAACTGATTAAGCCAGCCGTGAGCACACCAGCAGTAATAAATGCACCTAAAATTCATACACCAGCAGTAATAAGTGATAATCCATTATCTCAATTTAATCCTTTTTTAACTTCTATTGCATAACATGGGTAAGCTAAACAGTCGGCTTTGATACACAAAACAAATTTAAATGAAGCCAAATAGAAATAACAAATAAAATCGAGAACTGAAATACTCATTCAAGAAAAGTCATTAAGAATTATCTCATTGGAGACAACAATCTAAAGTTGAGATTATCTAACGTATGCAGGATGGAAGATGGCATCAATCAGAAAGAGAACCCTCCATCAGAACTCGTTTAATACACCATAAGTTCATCGCATCTCAATCTTCAGAGATTGAAAGAGTGCAAACCATTTCCACCTAGAATTATGATCCATTTGCTAAATTAATCAGCGTCCAATATTCAGCAGACAGCAACCTAGTAAACCGATTGACTACATATATGGTCAGAAGTTTCAAGCACAAGACTTGGCATCCTTAGGATATGAGCAGATTCAGGACCATGAAGAGAAGGGGGTGATTATTACTTAAACATGGAAACATGCTTGCTTGAAATAGCGATTGGTCATGATTTACGATATATGGGATAAGTATGTGAGAGGAGTTTTGCACTTTTAACATGATGCCAAACAAGCAAATATCAGTTAGCAAAGCAGATGAATGTCAGATTCAGATATTAGTTGCGTTATACATACGTATGATCTCATAAGTCCAACACAAATGGCACGGTACTTTTTTGTGCCGAATTAATTCCACAGTAACATCTACAGTTCCCTTTGCTCCAACTCTCAATTCATTGATCCAAGAAGACTATCCCTCCCCAAATCGGACATTAACAATATGAAACCCTCAATCCAAATCTAAATTCCGTACTTTCAATTCCACCTTCTTTCCCATTCATTCAGAGGATTTTTCCCAAAAGTTTAACAAGAAAAAAAAACAACAACTGAATAACGAAATCAATCAGAAGACATACAATATGCCACCGAAAAATCGATAAAAAGACATGATCGGAGCACAATTATGAAAAAATAAAAAGAAAGCAGCAAGTCTAAAGTAAAAAATGAAACACCCAAATGCAGAGCACGGGGATCATGAGGACAGAGGATAATACCAACGGGGACAAAAGGGTTCCTGACGCGCTTCTTCTCTTCGAAAAATTCTTCCAAACTACGATCATCAGTACCCATCTTCTCCATACAAAGCTGAGAATTTGAGGGAGAAATAGACCAAAGTGGGTGGAAAAATTTGAAGCAAACCTGATGCAATATTGCAATGGCAGGCCAGGCTAAGTAGGCACCGACCGACCTTAGAGGGTTAGGCGAGTTATTATAGCCTTTATATAGTTTTTAATGTCGACATAGCGCTCTTCGTTACCAGACACGTGGATTCGACAAACAAAGAAACACTTAATCAAAATAAAAACCCACAAATTACCTGGAAATGAGAAGACAAAATCAGCAAACCCTACGGCTTTAAAAAGAAGACAGATGGAGGTCAGGGACAAAACATCTTCGTACAAGGGAACTCCGAACCCAAAGAGATATCCAACTGAATCGATCAGAAAGTAGAAAAAGAAGTGAAGGAGAGGAGGCCCGAGGCACAGTGAACAAACTAGTTCTCTGTGGCTATAGTGGACATGTTTAAATATCGTAAAACATTTTATAAATATAATCACTGAGAATTCTTTTTGGTATCTCTTATGAAAAGAAGTGGAAGGAGTGATTAATTTTTACTCCCCGTCCTTGTTAAGTCATTATAATACCAGTTTCATATTTTTAGAGGATTAAATAAATTAATTAAATTACTTTAAAGTATTTTTATTTTTGTTAAAAAAAATTAATTAGTTTGTTTATAAACTAAAATATAATCTAAGGATACACTGTATATAATATGATTAAGTAATTTATTTAATTTCATTCATCTCTCCCAAAAAAGTTAACCCGGTCTTATAATTAGGACCGAATGTAGTATTTTTTTTTTCGCACTCACATAATCTAATACTTCAAATTTGAATTTTTAGTAATTAGATTTAAATATACATACTAATTAAATACTATGATGGATTTAGCAACAAAGTAGTTCAAATGATATTATCTTAAATACAATTTTGCTTTAATATATCATTTTGCCTTTTCTTCAAAAAATAATATTTTCCTCATTATTTAACATAAATTTCAATAAAAGACAAATAACGATGTTGAATTTTTAAAATAAGAGTAGTTAATACCAAAAAGACATTGTTCTTAAAAATATTTTTTGAATATTAAAAATAAGAGTAGTTAATACCAAAACAAAAGTATTCATTAAGAAATTACTTATAGTAAAAAAGACCCTATTTAGTATTGACTACCCTAGTTTTGGTATTAATACTCTGATTTCTATATTTATTACTCTTATTTCAAAAATTCAAAAAACATATTAAAAAATTCGTCTTTAGTTGGCAATCATCGGAGCCGAAGTATCGAGGGCGGCAAGGGTTTAAAGTATTTTTTTAGAGAAAAAACTAAAAATAATTATGTAATTTCTTATATTTATCAAAATTTCTAATCAGTCCATTTAGAACTATGGATATTCAACACCTTTATTTGACTTCTATTTATTTGGTAGCCCTATTCTTTAATCAGAAGTCCATAAGGCAATCGTTGAACGTCAAAAGTTTCTTGGAATTTTGATCCAGGTTTACTTCTTAGATGGCGTGAGCTAGAACTTGTGTTTGAAAAGTCTTGAGTCTTCATGCAATCTAATCTCAATCGTACTGTTTAGATTTGACAGTCATTATTCTTTAATATCTTTCATATATATATATATATATATATATATATATATATATATATATATATATATATGTGTGTGTGTGTGTTACTACTGTATTCTTAATACCAGAAATCCATTTTCTTTTATTACAATCCATCCCTTTATGTGGAAGATAGCAATGATAATGCATGCGTCGCCACGGAAAAAGAAATACGAGATTAACTAGATGACAGGAATGGTAAAGGTCCGCCAGGAATTCTCGGGGTAGACCGGGGTAGACCATGCCACCATTTAATTATTCGCCTATTATTCAAAAGTTTCCAAAAACAGACAAATTGAAGAGGAACCAAAACACAGAATTCATCATGATTGTCCAGAAAATCGCCAATGAGATTCTTGTCCAACCCAGTAGTGTATCTGAAAAGCTTGTCAGGCTTCGAGAACTCTTTGTATTTTCTGTGATTCGAAAGTTTCCAAAACTATAATAGACAAATTCATTCATGAAGAACCTGAACACAGAAAATCACCACTGAGATTCTTGTCCCAACCAGTATTAGTGTAGCTGAAAAGGCTTTTTCCCTGGAGAAACTCTAAACCTTTCTTAGGAAACTCAATGATAGGATCACTGAAATTGTCACAGTGCTTTTCTATCCGAAATTAATTGAGTATACTCTTTAAGATTCAACTGAGAATTTTCTAAACTAATAGACCCACGCCATTCCCTGCATAACGGCAATAAGACCGTCCAAAGCAAGAATATATAATTGTTTACTGTATAATCACTGGTTTGGACTAAAAGTTGGCGAGGGCTCATTGTTTTCCTTTTAATTTCCAACCGCGAAAATATTATTTAATTATTCCTTGAACTAATAACTAACCAAATGGCTAATGGAAGTGTATTGAAATTTCTGTTAGAAGTCAAGTCAGACCCCGAGTCAACCTGGGATGAATTGACCACAGCTACTAGTGAATGAAGTCAAAAGAAAGGTAGTAATTTACTTTTATTTTTTTCCACAATTTCATTGTAAATTTACAACACCTTTTTAATTAGTTTTTTAACCTAATAATTTTCTACATGCTTTAAAGCTAAAGGATAAAACAATCGCGCAATACGTACCATAAATTGTCTCAAGGCCTCTTTGCCCCATGAGACATTCCCCTCATACAGAGGCAAATTGAGAGAAGGACCAGGGTCATCATGAAAAACATTCCACGCACGTAAGTTTTCTTATTAATTTTAAATTTTAAATAATTAATATAGTAATTTATATTTATGTAGCTTCCTTAATTTCTTCAAATTAATTAGTAAATTGGGTTTTATATTAAACACGTGAAGTATATTAATCATACCTATACAATTAAAAACTTACCCAACATACGTAAGTTTTCTTATTAATTTTAAATTTTAAATAATTAATATAGTAATTTATATTTATGTAGCTTCCTTATTTTCTTCAAATTAATTAGTAAATTGGGTTTTATATTAAACACGTGAAGTATATTAATCATACCTATACAATTAAAAACTTACCCAACATATGCAGGATGGAAGATGGCATCAATCAGAAAGAGAACCCTCCATAAGAACTCGTCTAATATACCATAAGTTCATCACATCTCAATCTTCAGAGATTGACAGAGTGCAAACAATTTCCACCTAGAATTATGATCCATTTGCTAAATTAATTAGCGTCCAATGTTCAGCAGACAGCAACCCAGTAAACTGATTGACTACATATATGGTCAGAAGTTTCAAGCACAAGATTTGGAATCCTCAGGATACGAGTAGATTCAGGACCATGAACAGAAGGGGGTGATTATTACTTAAACAAGGAAACATAATCAGTTAACAAAGCAGATGAAAGTCAGATTCAGATTTTAGTTGCTTTATACATACGTATGATCTAACAAGTCAAACTCAAATGGCACAGTACTTTTTTCTGCCGCATTAATTCCACAATAACATCTCCAGTTCCCTTTGCTCCAACTCTCAATTCATCGATCCAATAAGACCATTCTCCCCAAATCGGACATCAACACAATGTATCAAAACTAATGGTAATGATAATGGTTATTTGCTCTTACGTTTAGTGCCTCCATGGAGAAAGAAAAGCTTTTTTTTTTTTTTTTTTTTTTTTTTTTTTGGCAAATACAGGCAAGCTAGAGCTTGAAAAGTGAGAAAGGGGCTGGATCCAGAAGAATCAAGCCCTTAATACATCAAATTAGAAAGAAAAACTAGCAATGGCAAACCAATTGGTCTTTTAAAACCATATCCAGACATCCCATGAGAATTGTTTGGACCAGCGTGACTTCAACATCAGCAGGAGCATCATGACCCTGTTTGGCCATATTGTCAGCGCATGAAATGTTGTCTCTTGGAGTATAATGAAGCTTCACGTTCCATTCCCTGAAAAGCAGGTCCCTAGTCACCCCGATAATGTCTCTGAGGGGATGATCAGTGCAAGAGTCTCTCATGAGGATGTTGACAGCGTCAAGTGAGTCCGAGTAGAGAATGATTTGTTGAAAGCCCATCTGAAGGCCGGTTTTTAGATCGAACATGATAGCATATATCTCCGCTTTTTCAATGACAAAGTGAAGACCAAGGGACTTATGGAATCCCATCAACCAATGTCCTTGAGAGTTCCTTATCACTCCTCTGCAAGCCGCTTGATGCTGGTGACGCACTGATCCATCCACATCGATGCGGACCGCATTCGCAGAAGGTGGTGTCTAAGACTTTTCCTCATTCTTGTGAAGTTGGAAAATTTAATGAGTTAGGGTTTGATTAACTGAATTTTCCATGAGAAGATAGTTTAAAGTGTGAAGCATCTCCCTGGTACCCGTGGTTTTGTCTTGGAAGAGGAATTTGCATATGGATGTCCAAAGGATCCAGCACCCTAAACTAAAAACTCTTGGCATTTTCCAGTCATCTTGCCCCTCAGCAAGAGTTTCTTCCAATTTCGTCTTCTTTTTCCTGTCATCTTGCCCCTCAGCAGGAGGGTGGTCAGGTGGAAGTTTACGCTGGCCGGCATCGGTCAATGAGAGAACCTTGGATGAGTCCGACGAGTTCATTGAGAGTTTTTATTTATTTATTTATTTATTTAACGTGTAGTTGAATAGTTGTGAAAGAAAAGCTAATACTGCCCAGGTGTAATGATGAGACATCACACCCATCCATAAATTACGGTGACTGGCTCATACTCAGATGAGGAGCGGTGGGCCTGTGTAGCAGAACTCCGTGCAAAGTCAAGAGTCAATACCGTAGAAAAACATGAAAATAATACAGACTTTTTGAGGGGATGCTGGTCCAAATATCCAATCGATGAATTCACACTTAGACGAGAAGATTATGGGGTTCATAAGTAAATGAGAGATCTCCGGGTGAATCAGCTCCTCGAACCCTAAAATTTTTCTCCCTCAATCCAAATCTAAATTCCTACTTGCAATTCCACCTTTCACATTCACCCAGAGGATTTTCCCCCAAAAAAAAAAAAAAAAAAACTGAATAACGAAATCCATTAGAAGACATACAATATGCCACCGAAAATTCAATAAAAAGACATGAACCGAGCACAATTGTGAAACAAGGAAATACAGAGCGTGGGGAAAATGAGGACGGAGGATAATACCAACGCGGACAAAAGGGTTCCTGACGCGCTTCTTCTCTTCAAAAAATTCTTCCAAACTACGATCATCAGTACCTATCTTCTCCATACAAAGCTGAGAATTTGAGGGAGAAATGGACCAAAGTGTGCGGAAAAATTTGAAGCGAACCTGATGCAATATTGCAATGGCAGGCCAGGCCAAACGAATCCGACCTTCCTGTGATGTCGTCTGCTGCCCTCCTATACTGTAAAACTACATTGTTGGGAAGGAGATTCTCTCTATATCCCTTTTATCATATTTTCTCATTGGCTCAATTTGGGTTGTTGAATGAGAAAATAAGAGAAAAATAAAAGTAGTATTGTATTGATTGGACGGATGTGATTTAGAGATTATGAGGGATAATGAGAAAAGGATGATGAGAGAAACCAACCGGCATTGTTGTTGCGCAAAATAGTGCAGCTGCCTTGTTGTTATTTTTTTTTAGGGTAGTGATGTATTAAAAAGATATTACTGAAAAAATATTTCATAATATTGAAAAATTATTTTAGGATCTTGAAAAAATATCCTAAAATATATTTGTATTACCACTCAGTATCCTGAAATATTTTTTTTCACGATCCTAATATAATACCTTGAAATATTTTTTCAACATCTTAAAATAATGTTTCAAGATCATGAAGTATTTTTTCAGTACCAGTCACTATCCTAAAGTACCGTACTATCAAGAGGATTGGCTGCCAAAGGTATCTATCCAGCAGTAGATCCTTTAGATTCAACGTCAACTATGCTACAACCTTGGATCATTGGCGAAGAACACTATGAAACTGCCCTTTTAGTATCAATCAGTACCTTAAAATAATTTTTCAAAATCATGTACTATCAAGAGGATTGGCTGCCAAAGGTATCTATCCAGCAATAGATCCTTTAGATTCAACTTCAACTATGCTACAACCTCGGATCGTTGGCGAAGAACACTATGAACTGCCTTTTTAGTACCAATCAGTACCTTAAAATATTTTTTCAAGATCATGAAATCTTTTTTCAGTATCAGACAGTATCCTAAAGTATTTTTTTAGTACCAGTTAGTACCTTAAAATAAATTTTCAAAATTATAAAGTATTTGTTTGTTCAGTATTGGTCGGTACCCTGAAGTATCTTTCTAGTACTCGTCAGTACCCTAAAATATTTTTTTTAATAAAAAAAAAGGAGGTAGCAGTTTTGCGCCAAAACGACACAGCTTTACAGTATAGGAGGGCAGCGGTTGTTAATGGCATCGGAAGAAAGCCAGGTCTAGCTAAACACACACCGACCGACCATAAAGAGTGGATATTGAACGGCTAGGATAAAAAAAATACTGAGAAATGAGAAGAGATGAGATTATGAGATAATCTACTCCCTTATTATATAGCCTCTATATAATTTTATATAATTTTCTTGTCGACATAGCGCTTTTCTTTACCAGACACACGTGGATATTCTTGGGCCGAAGAATGAACCAAACATTTATTTTTGATACTGAATGAACCAAACATAATCCAACACTAATCACTAAAGCCCATTTAAATAGGCCCAAATTTTATATTTAGTTGTCCAAATCAAGGAATTAAGTTGAGCATGGCAGCTGAGGAATGATAATGACGAGCCCTACGCATACGCATGTTTCCTCTCAGGTTCCGCAGTCCAGGGAGGAGAATGATCTTCTCCATCGTAGCTCTAAGAAAGTTAAAAATGACACTAGTTCGAACAATGACGTTGAATGGCCTCTTCTGGGGGCTGCTATGAAGAATCAATGGTCCAGTGGACCTTCCTTCTCTGAAAAACTTCAAGGTATCATCAAAGAGAAGCAGACTGACGCGTTAGTCGGCCATGAAGATGTTATGTCCGACGACACTATTTCAGAAGATACTGACAAGGAAGACTGTGAACCTCTTTGTGTAATAAAGGAAAATCCCAACCGTAACTTCCCTTCATTCTGTTTCTCGACAAAAATGAAGAAGCGACTTTACAAGGCCTGGAATAGGGCTGTTATCGTCAAACTTTTGGGCAGAAGCATTGGTTACAAGTTGCTGCTCTCTATCCTTCAGAAACTTTGGGCAAAAAAGGGAGTTATTAGTCTCATTAATATAGGTAATGGATTCTTTGTTGTCAAGCTTACTAACAAAGAAGACTTCGACAATGCCTTAACAGGGGGGCCCTGGATGATCTTTGATCACTATCTTACGGTCCGCCCTTGGGAGCCTCAATTTAATACTCAGAGAACGTCCATTGATAAGGTTGCTGTGTGGATGAGGTTGCCGAGCGTCTCTCTGGAGTACTATGACAGGGATGCTCTAACTTGGATTGGAAATAGGATTGGTACGATCATCAAAATAGATATGAACACCACTGATCAGCTTCGAGGACACTATGCGCGCATCTGTGTTCTGGTTGATCTTGGCTCTCAGCTGATGTCTGGGCTCACTTTAGATGGTAAGGATCATTATTTGGAGTATGAAGGCCTCCATTGGCTTTGTACCAATTGTGGTATGTATGGGCACAAGTTTGAAGACTGTAAGCTTAAACCGGTGAGCCTGAAAACATGGGACAAACCAGTAGGGGAAAAGGGTGTTGAAAAAGGATCCAACACAGAGAATACTCCTTCGAATGACCCCATTGTAGAGGTCGCGGACGTCTGGAAAGTGGTTCAAAAACCTCGCCGGCAAAAGAAAGGGAGCAAAGATAAGGCGGTCGCTGTGCCCACCTCCGGTGAGGGTGGCTCACGGTTCAACGTGCTAGCTGGAGAAGAAGACGTTGCTGCTACTCCTGACAATAACGCTGTCATCGTACATTCGAGTATTGAGACTACTAAGGCACCCCAGAGTACACCTTCCGAGACTAACCTGAGAGTAAAAAAGAGTGGACAGAAAAAGAAGCAAGCAAAAAGTCAGAGCAGAGCCGATGTTAACAGGAATGAGCAAAGTGCCTTACAGGTTTATGACCGACAAGATCTGAGGAGAGAGAAAAGAGCAAGGGAAGTGGAGCGCAAGGAGGGGAAAAGCGACGAGGTTTTGTGTCTGCCCTACCATTCGTCCAACGTTGTTGAATCGAATGGATTATCTGAGGATAAAGCTAAGGAGTCGTCGCATGAGAACCAGATGGATGAAGAGTTTTTTAACGCTGAGTCATCAGTGCCTTTTCCCCATGATCCAGGTGAAGCTGTACCTCTGCCTGGACTAGCTGGAAAATTTTGGGCCGATTCAAGCCCATTAGCGCAGGACCAAGATATGGATGAAGTAAAGCCTTCTGGTGGGCTTATTGAGACACTTGTTCCTGAATCCCAATTGGATTGAGTTCTGATTGTTGGGCTTCCACGTCTTTGACCTTCTATTAGTGTTGTTCCTTTGGGCCTCCCCTTTCTTGGCCGGTTTTTTTATTTATTGTAACTATGGTAAAAATTATGTTTTGGAATGCACGTGGCGCATGCTCTAAAAGACTTTTGCAGCAGCTTCACCCTGTTCTTATGGGTCCCCGCCCTGATATGCTCATTCTCGCCGAAACCAAGACGGAGGATGAATCTAGATTCCATTGCCTTAATCGACTTGGTTTTGATGGGTTTGCTTTCGTGCCTAGTATAGGAAGATCCGGTGGTCTCCTTGCTGCCTGGGTTTCTCATAAGATCTCTACTTCTGTCCTCCTCAAAGATAGACAATTCCTGCATCTACAGTGCTCGGGCGATGGGATTCAACCTTTCCTTCTCACTGCTGTTTACTCTGTTCCATCGGTAAGTCTTAGAAGCAAACTCTGGTATGATCTTCAAGTGCTTGCTTCTGCTTCATCGTCTCCCTGGGTTGCGATAGGCGACTTTAATGAGATTTTATCTTCGGCCGAGAGAGCTGGAGGCTCAGAGATTAATTTTGCCAGAATCAAGTCCTTCCATGATCGTATTCAAGCTTGCCATTTAACTGATTTGGGATTTATTGGCCCTAGATTTACTTGGAAAGGCCCCAAACTTGCGAATCGTCCTCGGCTCTACGAAAGACTTGATAGGGCGCTGGCCAATCCGCAATTCCTTCAAGTCTTCTCTGACTCGTTGGTTAAGGTTCTTCCTCGTACGAGCTTTTCCGACCACAACCCTCTACTTCTTTCTCTAAGGGATTCTCATTATGCTGGTCCAAGTTTCCGTCCTTTCCGGTTCGAAGCCATGTGGATCAAGCATGATCTATATGAAAAATTAATGTCGGATAAATGGGAGGTAGGTATGGATATTAACAGGTCCCTCTCAGACTTTAAATCTGCTATTAGTATCTGGAACAGAGACACATTTGGGTTCATCGAAAAGCAAAAGCGACAAATCCTTGCCAGATTACAAGGAATCCAATGCGCTGCTGCTTATCCTCATTCCCAATTCCTTTGTAACTTAGAATTGGAATTACAGGAGGAACTTGATCGTCTTTTAATTCTGGAGGAGGTCAAATGGTTCCAAAAGTCTCGGACAGAATGGATTGCTAAGGGGGACCGTAACACAAGGTTCTACCATTTGAAGACTACGATGAGAAGGCGTCGAAATAAAATACAAGCTCTCAAGAACAGTGATGGTTTCTGGGTTGACAATGAAGATGAATTAAAGCACCTTGTATCGGTGCATTTCTCTGGTCTATATCATGAGGATAATGTGGCTCCTGTTGCCCTCGGCACTATGTCCAAGTTCCCTGTCCTTGATTCTTCCCTGCTCCACAGCTTGGCCTCTGTTCCTAATGATGATGAGGTCCGTATGGCCATGTTCTCTATGGGGGATCTCAAAGCTCCTGGTCCCGACGGGTTCCCTCCAATCTTTTATAAAAGCGCATGGAGCAAGGTTGGTCCTTCTCTGTGTAATTTTGTTAAAGGTGTGTTCCTGGGCTCTGTTTCTCTTGTTGAGTCGAATAAGACTTTCATTTCTTTGATTCCTAAGCTTGATAATCCAGAGTTTGTCTCTCACTTCCGCCCCATTTCTCTCTGCTATGTTCACTACAAGTGTGTGTCTAAGATTCTTGCTCTCCGATTGAAAAGTGTTATGAATGACTTAATATCTCCCTTTCAAGCCAGTTTTATCAGGGGTAGGCGCATTCATGACAATATTATGGTGGGCCAGGAGCTCTTGCATATCATGGGTAAATGTAAAAGTCAAAAAGGCTTGATGTCAATGAAAGTGGATCTTGAAAAGGCTTTCGATCGTGTCCGATGGGATTTTCTTAAGCAGGTCCTCCTAGAGATTGGGTTTGACTCTGTTTTTATCAATTTGATCACTGCTTGTATCTCGTCGGTTTCGTATAACGTTCTCTGGAATGGGGAACAAACTGAATTTTTCTTCCCTCAGAGGGGGCTTCGTCAAGGTGACCCTATCTCACCTCTTCTTTTTGTTTTGTGTATGAATAAGTTGTCGCACTTAATATGTGATGTAGTTGAGGCGAAGAGGTGGAAACCAATTCATACCTCTACATCTGGTCCTTCAATTTCTCATTTGTTATTTGCTGACGATCTGCTTCTTTTTGGAGTAGCAACTGAATCACAGGCTGAGATTATGATGGAATGTTTGGAGAAGTTTTCTGCTGCTTCGGGGAGCAAAGTCAACTGCTCTAAGTCTTCATTGTATTTCTCTTCAAGGACTGCCCTTTCAACAAGACAGTCAATTGTAAGTCTCACCAAGATGAAAAATACCTGCGAGATAGGTCGGTATTTAGGGTTCCCTCTATCTAGAAACAAAAGAGATAAGGAGACTTTTAATTATCTCATTGAGAGGGTTCACTCTAAACTCTCTGCCTGGAAAGCCAAATCTCTATCCATTGCGGGGCGTATTACTTTAGCCAAGTCGGTGCTGAGCTCAGTCCCCTTACACCCTATGCAAGTAGCTCGCATTCCAAGATCAATCTGTTAGGAAATTGAGAAACTTCAAAGAAATTTCATTTGGGGCCATGAAGGCTCCCACCATGGTTTTCACCCCATTGGCTGGGATACCATCACCAGACCAAAAGAATTTGGAGGCCTTGGCTTCCGTCGCTTAGCTTCTTTTAATACAGCCTGTGGAGCTAAATTAACTTGGCAACTTATTGAAGGTTCTAACAGCTTATGGGCTCTAATCCTTCAGCATCGTTATATGATGAGGGATGAGACCTCTCTGATGACTTACAAACCAGGAGATTCGAAGCTTTGGCGTTTTATCTCCAGCAAAGTTGACTTCATTAATCAGGGCATCAAGTGGCAAGTTCGCAACGGCTGTTCTATCAATTTCTTTAATGATATTTGGCTTATTGCCGGTTCTCCACTCAAGGATCACTGCCTTCGTCCGATCTCCTTGGCTGAGAGTACTTCCATGGTAGCAGATTGGGTTATTGAGGGCCGCTGGGACACTAGTAGACTCTCTGGCATTGTTCACCCTTCTGTGCTCCAAAGATTGACCTCGATTCTTCCGCCAAGACCTGATGCCAATCATGATTTCATTACTTGGGGGGCCTCCTCCGATGGGAATTTCTCTGTGAAGAGTGCCTATCTTTTACTTGAGAAGCATCCCTTGTCACTCAAATCTCCTATTTATAAGCAAGTTTGGAGTTGGAGAGGTGCCGAAAGGATCAGGGTCTTCATGTGGAAGGTGATTCATAATCGTCTTCCAACTAACGCCTGGAGAAATTCTTGGTCTCAAGTGTCAGATTTGTGTGGGTTCTGTCAGGAGGGCCCGGAAGATACACTCCACATTCTTCGGGACTGCCCTTATGCTTATCAGATGTGGCTAAAGCTGATTGCTCCCCAATTCTCTAGGCAATTTTTTGCTGCTGGTCTACAAGATTGGATGGCTTTGAATCTAAAGGGTAGACTTCAAGGCATGGGCCCCTATTGGAGCCTCATATTCGGTGTTGCTATCTGGATGCTTTGGAGCTGGCGGAACTCTTTTGCCTTCGTTTCAAATTTTTCTAAGCCCATAAATCCTGAGGTAATTATTCTACAATCATGGAAAAAGTTTACTTTGCATCATGATATTATCTCCCCCTTAATTGGTCAAGAGCCATCTTCCTCTAATATTCGGGTATGGCAAGCCCCGGCTGCTGGTTGGGTTAAAGTGAATACCGATGGGGCAGTGGTGCAGAGCTCCTCCAAGGCTGGTTGTGGTGGTCTTGTAAGAGACTCCAAGGGATCCTGGATTGCAGGTTTTTCCACATCTATTGGTATCTGTAACACCTCTGCTGCAGAAGAATGGGGCATCTATGAAGGTCTGAATATGGTTTGGGCGTTGGGATATACCAAGGTTATATTAGAATCTGATGCTCTTGATCTGGTCAATCGTTTGCTTGATCCCAATTTTTCTTCAGGTTCCCTCCTGTTCGGTCGCATCAAATGTATGCTGGATCGCGATTGGACAGTCTCTCTCAATGTCATCCCTAGAGAGATTAATAGAGTGGCGGATGCGCTGGCTAAGTTGGGTCTTTCAAAGTCATCTACCCTGAAGGACTGTCCTTCTTTTCTACGTTCTTGGGTTGATCTTGAGTGTATGGGATTAATTTCCCCTCTGGTGTAATTTCCTTTGTTTTTTCTGGCTATTGCCATCTCTTGTAAAAAAAAAAAAAAAAAAGTTGAGCATGGCACTATTTATTGACGCGGCACTAATTTTTGTTTGAAACCAAACCAGGATCAAAATGTTGTTAGACCAAAATCTCATGCCTCAGATTGAAGGTTAAAACACAGACCCCAGAATTAGAAAAGGAATTTTTATGGATTTGGTAGCTCTTTTTTTTTTTTTTTTTTTTTTTGATTTTTTAATTATCAGGACATAATTAATTTTAGCAGAGTTGTTTTGGGTTATAGACGTACGTTTAAGAGTTCCTTTGTTTTGGCTTTTAAAAAGTACTTTTATGACATTTAAAGTAAGTATTTAAGAGTTGTTTTATCCAGACTTGTAAAAAAAAAAATTGAATAATACACTTTTTTGAACTTCTCAAACAATCACTAAAGTTGTCCAGGAGCACTTCCCAAGAAATTGGGACTACGCATTCCTCATCTTCCAAAAAATTTTGCAACAGAAAAATGTAAAAGAATACAGTCAAAATGATGTATCTTCTACCCTAAGTCAAAAATAAGAATTGTTTCTACGACATATTAACACTGGAATGAAATGAAACAAAAAGTCAGCAAGTCTACCCTACAAGCCTACATATCAAAACCTTTCAAAAGATTATGTAAATGATGTAATGGGTTAAACCAACTTTCGTTCCAATTCATTCCTTGAGATCGTCAGCCAATTCATTCCTTGAGATCGTCCGACATGGCTGACGGAATGCAGTACGTGTTAAGAATATCGAGAGTAGCATCTTTAGCCCTAGTTGTCTGAAGCGCCACTATCTACATGGGAGATATGCTAACGGGTTAATAACAGGACAAATGCTATGTTCCACCCAAAAAACGGGGCAAATGCGACATTTCACACAAACAGTCCGGGAATGAAGGAATGAGAAGGCACCTGATCATCCTCTAGACTGAATTCTAGATGTTCATCATTGCAGTTCTCAACCATGCTGGCCAAGCTCTTCAGGTTTTCAAAAGGTTTACCATTAAAAGCAAGTACCTTCATATATGTAAATGGGAGTAATGACTATGAAGGACCACATGTACAAGACTAAATAATAGGTAACTAGGAGCAAGGAAATGAAAGAAATGAAAACAAAACATTACTTACCCGATTATTAGTAATATCTTCATCCCCAAAGAATATAGCTCCCAACACCTAGTATATAGCCAACACAAATCATCCAACTTTGTCAAAATCTAAAGAGAAATAGTAGTGAATGGCAAGAGATAGTGTCAGTGACAACACCTGAGAGATCACAACAAGTTGCTCGTTTGGGGACTCTAGCATTGAATCTAGTTTATGCAAAAGCTTGATTGGAGCCTTGATATTATAATCCTCCCCATACTGTTCAAACGTGAAAAACAAGGATTCAAAACTCAGGATTCAAGAACTTATTAAGTGTTTCCAGAACTTCAGGAGACTAGATGGAAAAGCTCACAAGTCTAGAAAATGTAAAAGTGAAACAAGTGACAATAAAAACTGCTGTCATAAATACCTGGAATCGAAATATTAATAAAGGGTTTCAAGAACTTACATATCACTAGACCACGATTAGGCTTGATATATAAATATATTCTTGTATCCGATTAAATATTCTTTAGTAACTAACTTAACCGCCGAGTCCTACTAAAGTCAGGCATATCCCACTTGCATAGGTCCAATCATATTATGGGCCCTATAAGTCCAGTCAAGAGCCACAATTATTCATATTGCTAGTGATAGATGAACTGCACCATTCACTTATACATGAAAACCATACTACAAATTCACAAATTCGCAAGGATGGTTCATTATCTCATTTTTCATGTGATTATTAAATTTCTACAAAAATTCCAACAATCTCCTACACCATATGGTGACACTCGCTGATTTCAGGAAAAATTAAATCATTTTCTATTGTTAGGTCAGATGAAATTTATGTAGACGGCAGAAGTATTAAACATCAACACCATTTCAAGAAACAAAACTGCAAACACAAATTCTAAATAAAAAATAATAATAATAATAAAAAAAAAAAAAAATTAACGGTGTCAACCAAGACATCAAATAAACTGAATATGGAAGTATTGGATAGTGAATCAACCACAAACCTTTGAACGAAGATATGGAACTGAGACAGTTGTAAAAACAAATTCTGCAATGATATAATATGAGGGAGACCCGCCCTTGCTATGTGCCGGAATAAGCTTTTTGTGACTACCAAGTGTAATGTCAAGTTCGTAGATCTCCGAATTTCGCAACACTTTGATTACTGTGTTATCCCCAATGTATTTCTGAGATATAAGATAACTGAAATTAATGTGCCCTCGAGGTCGAAATAACACTGTAAAATGCACGAAGGAGTTAAAGCATTAGGTGGCAGACCCCTGAATCGCAAAAACACAATAATTGGATACAAAGCAATGAAAAATTAAGACATAAGTTGAAATGTTATGTCAGGACAAGTGACTAGCTCAAAATTCTTCCTGTCAGAAGTAATAAGCGTCAGATATTGCTCATAGATGAACTCTAATCTTGTAGAACAGTACTTGAAAAATCAAAATGTCAAATTACACAACTCATCTGGTCAAGAAATAAGGAAAAAAGATCATATAGAGGCATAATAATTCGTGCATATATATCAAGCCATCCATTGGAAAGATGATTAACTAACAAAGATATCCCATCACTACTACCTAAAATCACAAAGGACAGAAGGGAAAGAGCACCCAGATAACCTGTGACTTTATTGTTAAACTGCATTCAGATCTTGGACTAAAACAAAAATATTATTAAGATCTACAAATGATTGCGCATAAATAAATATGAAGAGGGAATAAAGTTTGTTTTGTACTCTCTGCATCTAATACAAATCAATTACAGTATAGCAAAGCCTATCCCATAAGCACTAATGCAAGTGATCAATATTCAATAATACAAAAGGCTACTGTTAAGTCCCTTAATTTCCTCCCTGGAATTTTGAAATTTAAATGACTTATATATGATGGGCAGCCAAGTGAAGGGAACACTCTTCCAAAAGCTAACTACTGAATGAGACTAGGCATCTCATGCTACCTTGGTATCCATCACTAGGATGCCCTTAAAAAGCAAACATCTCAGCAACTATATTGTTTGACACTTCACTTGGCTTCTTTGCCAACCAGAACCTTCCATAGATATCCCTTTCAAAGACAACATCTTCAACTTTGATATGGGCAACCCCAAAAGCTAGAAATTAAAGTTGGAGAACTATCCAGCTTTAAGTCTACAAAATACTATATAGTCTATAATACAACTTGGCATCTCATATTCCCTTAGTCCCTCATCAATTTCTGATTTATGCGCAACATTTATCTTTTCCTGATTCTTTTTCTCTTTGGAGGCCATACATCAAAAGAATCATTCCCCTCTATGTCTCAGTCCTTTATCACATAAATAGATACGCCCATCATATTTAATTGATTCAAAGCAACATGCAAAGCCTTTTTCTGTATTTTCCACTCATAAATTTAAGGAAATTGTGGGAATATTATGCATTTATGATGGATTATTTAGATTAGTCATTATCTTATTATTAGATATAGATATATTATATCTTAGGATTAGATATGGATATATTATATCTTAGAATTAGATATGGACTATATATTCCATTTACCTGTTCCATCATTGGCGACATCAACCCCATCAAAGCTAAGAATAACATCTGATGGTTTCAAAACTCCATAGGCTGGAGAAGTTGGATCTATTCTTCTAATACGTACCCCCTTGTGATCAGATCCCATGCCCATTGCCATTCTCAGTTCATGATTTCTCATTTTCTGCCACTCAATCCCAAGGGCAGGGAATCCTGAAAACAGATGCAAACAGAAATAACTAGTAGATTAATACTTTTGTGCTTATTTTCTATAGTTAGATCCAGATTGTAAAATTCAAATTTAAAGTTCACATCTTAACCCATCAAATCAGCAACTACCATACCTGTATATGCTCTATTCTTCTCATAATCATGAATGAAATGCTTGATAACTGGTGTCGGAATGAGATTACCTCTATTTTTTTTATCAATGGACTGAAATGCAATTCCCACACAACTTCCTGAATCATTAAATGCAGGCCCACCATAATTACCTGAGTTTATAGAAGCATCTATCTGCAAAAGAAATAACCTTCACAAAACTAGAAAAAGACAAATGAAGAAAACTTGATGATGCCACTGAATGAAGAATACACTTATTTTCGACTAGGTGAGTGTTTGAAACGGCCACAACATATTACCAACACAAGCCTAACACGTTATATGTACAAACATGGCAAAATGAAATATTTTCAGTTAGAATATGCATCATGTACATGTCAGTCCATGCTTCAAAGAGCAAAGGTAAGTCTTTTCAGCCAAACCTGTAATCCTAGAAGTTCAGCAGAACCATGGATATAAGATATCATCTCAATGCAAGATACATCACCACTAGTCAGTAAAATAGTGTCATGACCAATAGGATAACCAACAACAGTAACTGCATCTAGCAGTGCGGGCAAATCCCCGAACTCTACAGGTGACATTCCGTCCCAGAATTCATCATCTGCAACAGTAAGCATGGCTGCAAGTGTAACATCAAAAGCTTTGATTCAGATTCTTATAAGAATTACAATTAGAGGCCTCTTTTATGATAGGTTCATGGTTGGTTCCCTCCCAATTCTCCATAAAATAGTTGAAGTCGTCACTATTTTTGTCCTGCTATTTTATTGACGTTCTCACTATTTTGTCTTGCAATTTTATTCCTCTATTCATCTGATTAATGTATAAGAAATCAGTTTGATTTATATGTCAACAGAGAATAGTGTAGTGCGTACCAATGTCACACTCGGTCCCAATGGCCAGCACAGTGGCCAAGTAATTGGTATCGGAACCACGTTTCTTGAGCCTGACTAGGGTGTAGTGCTCCACTGAATGGGCATTGGTGAGGACCCTCCTCCCACTAATAACGAACCCACTACTGCTAGAGTTGTAGTCCTTCATCCTGTGCCACGGCTGAGAAAAATTAGGTGGTGAGTGTTCACAAGACACTCTAACAACAGAGTCCATTACTCTTGGATCTATTTCCGTGCCTCTCTTTCGCTTGCTGTGCCCCATGTCTAGGTACTGCAAAGAATCTGTTTTAGCTTTTATCTACAAACAGTAATGCAGAAAACTGAGCTGAAAGAATAAGGTGAAGTAAGGCAATATAGAAGTGGCCTAAATAACTCTACCAGCATGCCAAATCGGTTTCTTTTAAGTAAAATAACAACAACAACACCAACAACAAACCTGCTATCCACATTTACTAAAATCTAACTCGGTAGAAAGTAAAGTCAGAACAGATAGGGATGAGAGATTTACCCAGACGAAAGCGCGTAATGGAGATCAGCGAGAGAGGGAGAGGCAGATTCAGCCACCGGGTATGAGAACAAAGTTTGATTCGGAGAAGGGTTTCCGTCGGTGGGCTGGGCTGGCGTGAATAGGTGAATGTAGACAAATACGCAGCGCTCAGACGCGTTTTATAATGACCGTGACGTGGAGACATATTATTAGTGGAGTTCAGTTTATTTGTGCTTATGTTTTTCTTTTTATTATATTTTGTTAATGTAAAATATACCGTTTATATTAGAAATATTATTTAACACTAAGACAGATAGGGATGTATCAAAATATTAGTATTTTTAAAGTAACATATCCACGTCTTATCTATAAGAAATGCCGTGTTAAAATCGGTACTTCATAGATGAGGAGAAATCCATTAAAACCATGCTAACCCATTTCAAGAAACAAAGATAAAATCCATTAATCTCAGAAAATTCTTCTTTTCTTTTCTATTCTATGTGGTTATGATTTCAAGAAAAACCAACTGTGTTTCAAGCAATCAAATTAGCATAGGAATACATCCATACCAAATTTGTACCAATTCCACAAACAAAATTGGGAAGAAAAGTATGAAGGTGGTGATGAAGAGAGTTCCACGACGATGGCTAGGTGCTGGCGCAGGGACTAATGACATATGGGGTGGGAGGAGGTGAAGAACGGAATGGAAGTATTTATGAGAGGGTTTCTGAAATGTATTCTATTATCCTAGGCGCGAATTTTAATACTAGTTGTTAATTTGATCGGTTAACTTATTAAAGTCACTTAAATATTTCTTTTTTAAGACTACCCGTTTGTTTCAGTTAAACTCCAAATTAGAATTTTCGATGAAGTATTTTTCTTATAATTCTTTCCAGCATTAAAAAGAAGAAAACTTTTGAAATCAAGAAATGAGGTCAAAGTGAAAATTAAAATAACATAAATATATTGTTCTCACAATTTTTCATTTAGAATAAAATTCAAGGTTATGGCATTTTCGTATAACATATAGAATGAAATTTAACAAAAACACACACAATTCCATGACTTTATCAAAATCGTGATTCATTTGATTAATAACCTCATTGATACTCCGTTTATTATTGAAAAAGGGAAAAAGAATTGTAATGTTTTTGTCAATAGACAACTTTCTCATCATCAATATAAACTAAATAGGAATAGCATATCCAAGCCGTGTACCGTAGCTCCTCTCACATATCACTATTGAATTCAACAGTGTCATGTGTGGCTCTCCTCTGACTTTGTGCCGTGCATTTACTCCTCAATCATTTCAAATTTTTGAAGTTTAAAATGCTCATCTTTCTCCTCCTTTTGGATTTGCAAAGCCTCTCATCTTAAACGTTCTTCGCTTTCCTTCTTCCTCTGAGCGAGAAGCCGTAGATGATGCGAACATGATGCGAGAAGCCATCTGAGGGAAATCGAAGATCGGGATGGAAAAGAAGTTGAGAGTGAAGTCGAAGATCGAAGAACCCCTCATTCATTTACTTTTCTTCTTCTTATGCTTCCTTATGCCTTATACTTTCTAATTCACAGACAATGGCTTCGGCAATGCTTTCTATCACTTCGCCCTCAACCTCCGCTTCACTGTCGATGCATGACTCCCACAAGGTATCCCTACTTCATTCTGTAAATTTTCAATCCGATGCCCCCCGGGCTTTACTCTGCTTGCTAGAAATGCGCCAAAAGCCTGATTTTTTCTGCCTGCTTTCATGTTTTATGTCTTGCACCCAATGGTTATAAAATTTCACTATATAAATTCTGTTTATAGTTTGACACTTCATATTAATTCTCCCTGTCATGATTTTTCTCCTCACAATTTCGATAGGGAAAACCGAACTTTGGAGGTAGTAGTCTGAGATTTAGCAAGGAAAAAGGTAACCCCTTCTCATTTGTCAGGGTATAGTATAAGGAACTAAATTTTTACTTCTGTTCTTATCAATATGCGTCGATTATATTGATTCAAAGTAAGAAACCATATGTTTCGCTACAAAATGCCAAAAGAATATGCTCAATTTTCTCAGGGTAGTTTTCAAGACACCCTTTCCTTTTAATGTAAATGTGGCTTGATAAATATTTCAATTTATGCAGGTTGAATCTGTTGTTGCTTCAAAACTTCTGTCAGGTGGATGCAGTCAATATTTGTTGAAGATAATCAAAGGCACCATACAGACATGGGGAAGTATCATTAAATGCCACCAAAACTCAATAATTTTGCTTTAGAAAAAATTATTTTTATGCTAATTTTGACATTCATAGTTCAGGTATAGTAATCAAATATATCAAATAGAGGGATAAACAAAAATATCTGAACTACTAAAGGAGAGAGTCTATATGCATACCAATAAAGTTCATGGTAACACGAAATATTTTGATTGCCTTCATCGACATGTTGATTTGCTGACTTATCCGAAGGTATGTCTGTTGAGCCCAAACCTAGCCAATAAAAACCAGCAATTTATTTTAGAGAAAATGCTAGTGCTTAAGGCAAACCTTGATTAGTATGAATGTTATTGTGATTCAAGTTCAACCTTGATATGTTAAATAAAGACTTTGCTGATGGAATTATTCTTATACAAACACCAGGAACTTCAGCAAGCTTTGCAGCTGCAATACATTTTCTTTATTAGCAGAATAATTGTATATTAAAAGTGTTCCGGTGTAGAACTCGGGTGTCCAGCCCAGATGGCTGGTATTTTGATATTGGATCGAAATAGCTTAAACCAGGAGATCTATGGAACAGAAACCCTGGCCAGCGGAGGATCACGACACACTGATGAACAGGCTTATCGCCTTCAAAGGGGGAAGGGGGTATGTGTTCAGTGGGAGTCATGCTGTGATTACTCAGAATAAATGAGCTTGAGTTAGAACGCGTGCACCTTAGGTTTTGACCCCTGTATATATAGGGCGGTCCGAGATATCTTAACTGTCTAATCTATCGTGTTGAGGTGGTTAGGATTTGAGATGATATTCCTTGATCCTAGCAACTGATATCCTGCTATCCTTGCAGCCGACATCCCGGGATCATAGCCACTGATATCCCGGGGTTATTGTGGTAGCCTTCACAGCCGTGCTGGATTCTGTCCAGGTTGGGCCTGACATGCCATGACTGGGCCTCGATCGGGTTGGGCCTCGGATCCGTTCCGTAACAAAAAGATAGCAAACAGCAGAACAACACTGCTATCTTTCATCAGTCAAGTCAATATTCTGTAAAAGAAACGGCAATAATATTGAAGTGCTGAAATGGAGAATAAACCTGGATGAAGAATTAGTATAGGCTTTCGGGCTTCATTTTGCAGTGTAGACCATTCAACCTTATCAAAAGATGCAGAAGTATCCAAGTACTTTTTCAGCAAGCAAAGATACAGGCATCTCTTGCCATGATATCTATAATTTAAGTAATCTTTCTCGTGGAAACTCTCCTGAGAAGATAGGGAAATGGTTAGAATGTATTATCTCTTGCATTCTCTTTCTCGCTCTCACTGAGTCTGAGATTTAGCAAGGAAAAAGGCAACCCCTTCTCATTTGTCAGGGTATAGTATAAGGAACTAAATTTTTACTTCTGTTCTTATCAATATGTGTCGATTGATTCAAAGTAAGAAACCATATGTTTCACTACAAAATGCCAAAAGAATATGCTCAATTTTCTCAGGGTAGTTTTCAGGACACCCTTTCCTTTTAATGTAAATGTGGCTTGATAAATATTTCAATTTATACAGGTTGAATCTGCTGTTGCTTCAAAACTCCTGGTGAAACATTAAAATCTCTATGGCATCAACCTGTATCTACAACTCCTCATGAATATTTTGTTGATTTTCAGGTCCATACTGAAGTACCTTTTAGCAATGGTAGTATTCTGAGGTGTTGCAATACCAAAGAGCTTCTTCACAAGCACTTGAAAGCTACAAGTGGGAGTGTTCTGACCCACTTTCCACCTAAACCAAATGGATACCTGCATATTGGTCATGCCAAGGTACATAGTTTGCATTTATGATATAGCCATGCAGTTTAATAGATATACTCTTTTTATTAACTATTTTATTGCTCAGGCAATGTTTATTAATTTTGGCTTGGTGAAAGATAGAGGTGGATTGTGCTATCTAAGGTGATTATGTTCGCTATTGATTTCCTTTTACTCTCTCACACACACATGTATATTCTACTGGTGTTGCTGGAAAGAGTAGATGTTGCTCCTTTGGACACTATGCATTTGGTTATTGTCTGCTCGGGTGTGTAGCATCTCAAACATACAAGTCTTAAACCTTTACTGTATTTTTCATTTTAATTTTTGACAGCTTCATTATTTTAGTTTAAACTTAAAGATTGGAATGCTTCATGATTTGATTATTGACAGTTTCATAAAATGTGAGAAAATATTCCATATACATATCGCAAAAAGAACTCACCTCTACTTTAGCAGGTTTCTCTTTCTTCTTTTTTACTGATTTTTCATCATCTGCAGTTGTCCTTTAACCGAGCAGTTCACATAGTTTTACTTCCTTGACTTGCTGTGACAAAAAAAGAGCAATGATTAAAAGCATTGAAATGTGAAAGTTTGCAGTCTAATTCATCATTAGCAATTGTCTTGCTTCCGTGAGATATTTTTCTTAAAAAAAGGACCTATTTCTTTTCTTGGCATCTATTATTTATTATCGTGTCCCTTTCTAACACACTCGCATACTGATAATGATTGGTTACATGATAACTTTAGTCAAGTGTACTTATAGGAACTTTAGCATTCAGAAATAATTAGAATTGGTCAAAAATAATAAGAAAGTAATGAAATACAGATGAGTACCACAATAGTGAATGGTTGGATCAACATATTCATGCCTATTTCGCTGTTGGGGTGATTGACTCATGGGAATTTGATACCTCTTATGGTGTTGCTGATAATTGAATATTTTATACACTTCTTTTTATCTTGATTAATAATTTAGGACTTTTTAGTTAATAAATAATGGCTTTTATACTTATTTGGGCTTTGGGCCTTTGATTATATTTTAGCCATTTTTATTAATAAAATTCCAGTTTTACATTGCTTCACTAATCTTACCATAACTCTTGAACCAGACATCGGATTTGCCTCATTTTTGTTTCATATTTCAGATGATTCAGAGATCTACAATTGTTATGAAGACATGAAGGGCAAATTCGGACAAGAAGACGGTCGATTTTGAAGCCAAAGTCGGATGTTTTATTTGGGCTCGAATTTGTGACTAAAGCCCATTCGTATTATTTTCTGTTTGGGCCTGGATTATTGATTGGAGCCCCATTTCGTTTTCCAATTTAGGTTAAGTAAGGCAGCAGCCACAAACACATTCATTCACGTTTTTATTCGTTTTGTGGATCAAAATAGAGTTTTGATTCTGCGAAATGTTCGTGTTCTTCGTGTTCTTCGCGTTCTTCGCCTACGTTCTTCGATTTTCCCGGCCATGTTTGGCTAAACCTTCGTGGTTAACCCAACGTTGAGGATTCCATGATTCGTCCGGAGAACTCGTACTTAATCGGTAACTTTACTCGTTTGTTTTCATCTTATCGGATCCGATTTCGGAAATAGTCCGAATATTAGATTTAATATTCGGTTTGGTTCATCCCAAGGACTCGAGTTCGAACTAGGTTAGAGTGTTCTTTGTGCGATTGCATAGTGAGACGCCACTTTGTTCGGACAGATTCTAGACGATTGTCTAGTTGAGGGATTTACGGACGAACGAGAGATTTCGGTTCGTCGAGCCAAACGCGAGTTCGTTTATATTTCGTTCAATGAAGGAAGTTTCGGAATCTAAACGTTGGGTTGATCGTTTTAATCTATTTCAATCTCGTTTTTATCTGCTTTCGCATATTTCGGATCTGTTTCAGTTTGATTTCGTTTTAATCTGTTTCAAATCAAAAACCCCCAATTTTATTGTTGTTGTTTTTTTTTGTTGCTTGATTTAAACCCACTTTGCAAATTCCTTGAGAGAAACGACCCAGGTTACATTATTGCAAATCCTTTCTAATCTGGTTATTTTGTGAGATGACGGCAAATCTCTGTCAGTTGCATATGGTGATTATCAATTGCATATACTACTTTGACATTTTTGTTTGGTTTTGTTTCAAGAGCTTCCTTTCTTGGTGCAAGTAAGACCATTGAAGCAACACTTTCTGGATTTTCATTTGGTCTTCCGGATTCTGAGGTTACTTTTTAATGTGTTACTGACAACATTTCGTTTGTTGATGTAATCTTTAGATATGTTTAGAGAGATAATTGAGATATTAGATGTCCATTTTATATATGTGAATGTTTATGTAATCTAATGGCTAGCATGTTGATGTTTTTTTGTTGCTTTTGACCTACTACATACGTTGCTAAACATAAAAGCTTACAACTGCTGATGTTGTTGTGGTGTATGTTGTGTTTTCGGATAAAGAGACAACTTATTTTTTTTGTTGGCTGTTTTGAAATGCAGTTTTTTTTCTTTTACTATGCTTTGTTTTTTATTCAATTACTTAATAATTTGAATGAGTTTAAGGAGAGGAAACCCTATAATTTTTCTGAATTGTTGCTCCGCGCAACGCGCGGGGGGAATTTTTGCTTGTTGATGAAAAAAGAAAAACGAGTCCCGCGTAACAGTTTTTTTTTTTTTTTTTTAAAAGAGTTCCAGTTACCGCTATCACCTGTCTATGTTTGGTTAGTTCCATCGGTGGCCGTTGCGCACAAGACCATTGCCCTTTCAAAACAAAAGCAATGTCGCACACGGGGCTAATGAATGAACAAACCTCACTCCTCAATAAAGACTTTCTCTTTTTTTTTCTCTCCTTCATCATCTAGAGTGACAATTGACAGGTGAGGACCCATCATTCTTTTTTTTCATCCGAAAGAAGAAAATGGCAAAATGGGCCTTAGAAAACGGAGGAAGGGGAAAAAAAGGTGATAAAGGAAAGAAGGAAAGTCAAGGAATAATTGACTTTTCCCTAGTAACAGCAAGGAGTGATGAATGAGTGAGAATCATGTGAATTGCCGCCACCCTGTCAATCTCTCTTGATCTTTGAATCAGCCAAAAGCTGGTATATTTACAGAGATTTAAGACTTGTCGTAGTATTATTCTTAGTCAGTTATACAAGAAAAATTAAATGGGGAAACATGCTTGTTTTAAACTTTATTTCTCGCTTGCCTGGAAGAATTTTTGTCTTTGGAATATGATTTGTTATGCTTTATCCACTTCCAATATCTTTTGCAGGGCAAGAGGATTACAATGGATTGAGGCCTTTGAGCAATAGGGGGTAGATGTCTTTGTCTTGGCTTTCTCTTTAGTTAGTCATGCAAGCTATGAGAATGTTTTGAAGAAGGCTATGGTTGTGTATTTGTAGTGTTATCTTGACATATATGAAAGTGGCCAGTGGATCCCTGAACCCCCAATGTTTTGCTCCTGGCATCCCAGTGGTACTAGTTGGGACTAAATTGAGTAAGACATCAAGCTCAAGAATTAATATTAGTATTCTTCACATCTTAATACTATTTTGACTTGAGATTGTTGGCTGTCTTTGCCAAATTCTTCATAAACTTGATGCGAATGCAAGGCCAAACAAGACCTTCCCTTCTAAAGCATATATTTCATGATTGGCACTACAACCACAGTCACTTACTTGCATGTGTAGGTACAGTTAGTCATCTAGATTGAATGTAAACTTGTTTGACCAAGGTACTTGGTTTCTTGTTTGGCACAATTGATCTGATACTTAATAATTTTTTATGAAATTTATTTTGTTTTAAACAAATTCTGTTGTTATTGATCAGTAGATTTCACGTAGATTCCTGCTAGTGTTGACCACACTAAATATGGCAAGGATACTTTCCATTTCCACAGAATCTTATCTGTGTATAGTTTTCATTTTAAACTTTTCTTATCACATGCTATTTAGCTATTCAAATATCACTACAAACTTCTATTATAAGGTAATTGACAGGAAGACCTTCTACTGCAAAAATGTCTAATGCCATTTATACGCCAAAATGATTCTTGAGTATTCTCATCTCACCCATCTTTAGTGAATCAGTCCCTTGTAAGATAATAAAAATATGGCTTGGAGAGAAGCTTTCATAACAATTTATAGGTATGACTCAAGGAATGACTGGTTTTAGTTATGCATGAAGCAAAATCTCAGCTAGACAAACTTGGTTGACTTGTGAGTCCACCCAAGTCAGAATGGCCCGCACCTTTTTCCAAGTCTATGTAAATTATAACAGATTTCCCTAGATTGAAATATGAACTTTGCAATTTGCATTTCACTGAGTTGACTTGCAAATTTCACTACCATGATTGTCAGACAGTAGTACACCAAAAAAGGTTTTTTAGCCATTTTTTGTAATAAAGACCATTTTAATCACAAGAGTGGTGAATATGTTACCTGCTAATTTGGCTATCTCCTATTTGTGGCAGCACCTTCATTTATTAGTTTAGAGAATATATTTTGTAGTTTCTAAATTAATTTCAAGAAACAGTCATGTAATAATAGTTTTGCTTATATCAACTTCAGTCTATACCAAAGTAGATGTTACCTGTATTTAGCGCCGTGGCTTCAATTTATCATTAATATTTTCTCTTCAAGCTCCTTTTTGATGAAATACCTCATGATCATACCTAAACGAAATAATGTGGCCAATGATGAATATGTAGATCTCAGAGAAGACAAGCGTTATTTGTCCAATCGTCCTGGCTTGGTGCCTATGACCACTGATCAGGTACAAGGACTTCCTTTAATAGCTTAATGAAGAGTTCAATGGTCTGCATTAATGAAACTATTTGGCCTTTGTTGATAACCAAGGTGAGGAACTTCGTAAACAGATCGATGTTGCCTACTATATTGAGTGCAACTCAAAAACTCATCAGGCATGTTTATACTAGCATCAATATATCCTTCTAAACTCCTAGCCCTTTAATTATTGGTCCACGTGTTGTGTCTACATGGAAAATTCCATTGCGATGAATGGCTCTTAGTTAGACTATCACTTTAGTATCCACCTCTTCTGCTTTCCAATCCCATTTACGATTCACCCAGAATTTCAAACGTAGTTATTCACCCATTGGCCATGTCATTATGTCAAGCTTTTTTTCCTTTCTACCATTTAATGCTCGTATGTTTCCAACCCTATTAGCGATTCCCATGCATCATCAACCTGACCTTCATCAATATTTATCACCAGTCTTCAAATATTGGCTGAACTAATCAGCCACCTTAATGACTCGTCGTTAATGGGTTTTCATCATTTTCAAACGTCGCACTATGATTGTTTGCCTATTTAACCTGGAGTTGTTTACTTCTTGAGGCTCAGTTGAAGAACTCAGATCGTATAATCCTTTCCAACATATTTTCCATTTCGGAACCATTCTCATAAATATTACCATTGGTATGGAAGATTGGATCTGTTCTCTCTTATTAGGTCATTCGTTTGTAACCATTTTCACACCTACATTTTTTTATTTCATTTTTAATCATGGGAGAAACCCTAATTTGCTATTCGTAGCACTATATAAGTTGTTTATTAGCCCAGATGAAACACAGTCATTCACTATATCGCTTCAATATGACTCCATAAGTTGTTTTTTTGTTTACAGAAGTCCATGCTAGCCATAACTTCGAACCTGTGTAAGGCTAATGCAAGCTTGGGACATTTTCTCTTCATTATCCTTCGAACCTATGCAATTATAAGCAAGAGCTCCCACTTATCCTCCATGTTGAGATGAAGCTCGGCGGTGTCACCTTCCTTGTCTCTGGGCTCTTTGCTAATGGTTCTGTTGCTTCGTAAGTAGTCGTTGCCTCTCCTCTATCCCTCTCTAGCTTTCTGCTTGCGTTTTCTTTTCTCACATCTCTTATTTTTTGTTTCTCGCGCTGCTCTGCTCTAAGATCTTCTCAACTTTATAGATGTTAAAAGCATGTTGAGTAGTTTTGTTTTTGTAGAATCGGTCACTGAACCGAACAATATACATGCAATGGACGTCTCTAGGGAAGAGGAGAGATGAAGGCGAGCGATGATGATGGCAAGGAATCTGCGAATCTGATAGGCAAGGCTGTTAGTTCTCTATGTGTTTTGATGATGTCTAACAATTGTAATATCTAATGAGTCAAATTGCAAAGCTTAAGTTCTAACAAACTACATTAAATATTATTGGAAAATGATTTTGTTTTTTAGCAACTCAAGTTATAAAACTCAGAAAATCAAATTGTACAAAGACAATAACTCGAGTTGCCACTTAATAACTCAAGTTATGTGTTGTACTTCAGTTTTCAAAAGCTCCATCGCGATATCAGAATTTAGGTATCTGATATAACTCGAGTTACAAGCATAAACTCGAGTTGTCAAATTGCCAAAGACACTTTGTCTGTTTTTCGTATTAGAAAAACTCGAGTTATAGAGTATAACTCGAGTTACATAACTCAACCTACCTTTATAACTCAAGTTATGTTATTTGCGAAAGTTTTCTAAAAGATTTGAGTTTCAAAGAAACTCGAGTTAGTCAGTGTAACTCAAGTTGGGCAACTCAAATTATCACTATAACTCAAGTTATGTTTTCTGCGAAAACTTTCTGTATGATTCCAAATTCAAAGTAACTCGAGTTAGGTAGGAAAACTCGAGTTGGATAACTCAAGTTATTCTTATAACTCAAGTTGTATTATTTGCAAAAACTTTCTATATGATTTGAATTCCAAAGAAACTCGAGTTAGTCAGTATAACTCGAGTTATACAACTCCAGTTATTACTATAACTCAAGTTATACCATTTGCGAAGAATTTCCTGGATAATTGATTTTCAAAGGAACTCGAGTTAGTTATAGTAACTCGAGTTAGCCAACTCAAGTTATCCATGATAACTCTAGTTCTGTTTTTTATGCGCATACTTATTGAACTCATAATAACTCGAGTTAATCATTGTAACTCAAGTTACGTATATCATATATTGATTTCTTCGTCTGCGCAATCTGATTCTCATATGATTAAAGCCTTGGGCACTTCATGTAATTGATTATTATTATTCCTAACCAAGTTTAATCAGTTTGCTAGTGTATTTCAGATATTGTTAACATGATTTTAAACCTGAATTACGAAAAGCAAATTTGTGTCAGAAGCATTAAATGCGATTCCAGACTTCGAAGCTGAAAGAAGAAATAATCTTCTAGACATACAAAAAGCATTTCAGCCTCTTCCCGGGCAACATTCTCACTGGCTCTCAACAGACAAATTGAATAAAGAATGTCAATGGAGAATAACGGTCGAATGTCGGAAGAATACGAGGAAACCGAGCAAGTGATTACCACAGATATATTGATTACTCACAACGGCTCATTAAGTTCTTCTCAACGGTCATCAATGCTACCAAACTATAAATAGGAGAAGCATTCAAGTCTCCAACCACTGAAACTCTGCGCATTCAATTAGCCATTAAGAGCATTTACGGTTTCTACACACGAGATAATATCTTCGGATATATTAAGCTTCAGTGATTATTATTCTGCTCTTTTAGAGAGTTTTCATTGATTATACTTTATTGTAAGAATCTCAAAGTATTGGGACATTTGATTACAACTTGTAGGGGGAGCAAGTTCTAGAGAGAGAATTGCTTCGATAGTTACAAAATGTGTAATCATTTGAAGTTAGTGAAATCCCGGAGAGTCTGGGGACTGGATGTAGGTCAAGGATTTGGACTGAACCAGTATAAATTCATTGTGTTCAATCTTCCTTACCCTTACTATGTTTATCTCTGTTTCGCTTTCGGCTTACAGAGTACTTACGCGAGAAAATTTTATATCCCCAATTCACCCCCTCTTGGTGATATTTCGTCCTTCATTTGGTATCAGAGCGGGTCTTCTCTGAAGAGATTAACATCTCGAGAAGGATCAGTATGGACGGAATCCTACCTGACGAAGCTTCTATCAACAGACCGCCTGGTTTCAGTGGAGAGTATTACTCATTCTGGAAAGCCAAATTCAAAGTCTTTGTTTTGGCTTCAGAATATGGATTGTGGAGAGTATTCGAGATTGGTGACTATAATCCAACCATACTCGAAAATGGTCTTAGAATCCCAAAGCCTGAAGATACCTATGATGACAATGATAGGAGAAATATCACGCTCAACAGCAAAGCTGTCCTCATGTTGCAAAGTGCATTAAGTCAACAAGAGTATTTTCGTATCTGTACGTTGCCATATGCTAAAGCCATGTGGGATGCTCTGGAGATAGCTCATGAAGGAACAACCGGAGTCAAGGAGAATAGAGTGAATACCCTCATGACCGAGTATGATCTTCTTCGTATGAAGTCCAGCGAATCTATTGTTGAATTTCAACTGAGGTTCACTCATTTGATCAATCAACTCGCCGCCTTGGGTAAAGTTTATGAACAACCTGTTCAAGTGAGGAAGATTCTTAACATCCTTAGTAAGGAATGGGAAGCCAAGGTAACAGCTATTGAAGAAGCTCGTGGAGAGTCAATGAGTTTTGTAGCAGCCTTGTTTGGCAGTCTGTCCGAATATGAAGGCAAAATGAAGTTCAGAAAAGGACTTGACGAGATCAGTGGTAAAAACAAGGGAATTGCTCTCAAAGTTGTCAAAGAAGCAAGTGAGGCAGATGATGATGAAGATGTAGATGAAGATGAAGAGTTGGGCATGATAGTTCGAAGGTTCAAAAAATCCTATAAGAAGGACCAAGGATTCAAGAAGTTCCACAAGGGTAGCTCTAGCCTTGAGACGAAAAAGTCAATCATATGCTACGAATGTGAAAGGCCTGACCACATCAAGTCAGAATGCCCCCAGCTGAAAAACAAAGATAAAGAGAAGAAGAAGTTCAACAACTTCAAGAAGAAAGCTTATGTGTCAGCTATATGGGGAGACAGCTCATCTGACGAAGATGAAGCTGAGGATGAAGAAAAAGCCAACATATGTCTCGTAGCTCAAGAAAAGGAGCAAACTGAAAATGATGATGAGGTATATGATCTCCAACCATCTTATGACGAACTATTCACTGAATATAGTCTTGTGCAATCTGAGTTTGAAAAACTTGCTGAGAAATACATAGCTTTGAAAAGAAAAAATATAACTCTTGAATTGCAAGTTAACAATCTTTCTGAAAATGTCATTTGTGAAGATTGTGTTGATTTACAGAAAAAGAATGTACATCTTACAAAAGCACTTGAGAAATTCACTAGAAGAAGTGAAATGCTCAATGTTATTTTGAAACAGCAAAGATTCACAAATGACAGATCAGGAATTGGCTATAAGCCTGATTTTGATAAAATGAAAGGCAAAAAGAAATTTGATGAAAAATCCTATATGAATTATTTCAGAAAATCTGTTCATTCATCAAATCCTTTTGCTCATTGTAATTATTGTAACCGAAAATGTCATACTACTTCTTCCTATTTTCATAGAAAGGAAAGAAAGAGTAAACCTATAGGTAACTATCAATGGGTGCCTAAGGGATCTTACAAGGTTCCTGAGACACAAACTAACCCGAAAGGACCCAAGAAAAGATGGGTACCTAAAATCTGATTTCTTGTGATTTGCAGGTTTGTCTGAGAGCATCAAAATCCAACAAGTGGTATATTGATAGTGAATGCTCTAGACACATGACGGGAGATCATACTAAATTTGCTACTCTCAAGACCAAGAATGGTGGCACTGTGACGTTTGGTGGAAATCAATCCGGAAGGATTGCTGGAATTGGTGAAGTTGGCAACAATGATGGACCCCAAGTTAAGGACGTCTACCTTGTAGAAGGCCTGTGTCATAACCTCCTCAGTGTGAGTCAAAGTACAGACAAAGGTAACCTGGTTATCTTCGACTCAGAGGAATGCTTGATAGTTAGCAAGGATGATCTGCCCTTAGCCAATATCAAATTGAAAGCATTATTTAGGGCCCCTAGAGAAGGTAACTGCTATACTCTAAACCTCTCTAATGATTTCAATAGAATCCCTTCTAAAAATTGCTTTATCAGTAACTTGGAAGAAAGTTGCTTTGGCACAAGCGTTTAGCTCATGTCAATATGTTTCAACTTGACAAGTTACAGAAAAAGGATTTAGTCATTGGTTTACCAAAACTCAATTTTAAAAATAATATGATATGTGATGCTTGTCAGAAAGGTAAACAGACTAAATCATCTTTCAAATCTAAAAATGAGATTTCATCTAACAGACCCCTTCAACTACTTCATATGGATTTAGTTGGGCCTGCTAGAGTAAGAAGCCTTGGTGGCAATCTTTATACTTTAGTTATTATTGATGATTTCTCAAGATTTTGTTGGACTATATTTTTATCATCGAAAGATGAAACCTTTGATCAGTTTGTTGTGTTTGCCAAAAAGGTCCAAAACGAGAAAGGTATCTCTATTTCAGGTATAAGAACTGATCATGGTGGAGAATTTGATAATCATGCATTTGAAGAATTCTGTGAAACCCATGGGATAGATCACAATTTTTCTGCTCCAAGAACTCCTCAACAAAATGGTATTGTGGAGAGAAAGAATCGAGTTCTCACTGAGATGGCAAGAGCAATGTTAAATGAGAATCAAACTTCTCAAGTCTTCTGGGCAGATGCAATGAGTACGGCATGTTATATATCAATCGTGCATACATCCGGAAGAAACTTAAGAAGACACCCTATGAGCTGTACAAAGGGAGAAAGCCAAATCTTAGCCATCTCTACACATCTTTGGGTGTAAGTGTTTTGTGCACAATAATGGTAAGGATCATTTGGGTAAGTTTGACTCAAAATCTGATGAAGGTATATTTCTTGGCTACTCTAATAGAAGTAAAGCTTATAGAGTTTTTAATACTCGAACTCGTACTGTTGAAGAGTCTATTCATGTTATGTTTAGTGAAACCAAATCTGAAAAACCTTTGGATGATGAAGAAGAAAATGCTCATAGAAATCAATTCTTTTCAAAAACTACCCCTGCCTCTCTTGAAAATTCTGAAGATGTTTTTGAAAATGCTTCTGAAAATGATTCTCAGTCACAACTTAAAGCTTGGAGATTTATTAGGAATCATCCCTTGGATCAAGTCATAGGTGATGTAAATCAAGGGGTTAGAACCAGAAATAGCACTTTGAATGAAGTAACATTTTCTGCATTTATATCTCACATTGAACCCTCTAAGATTGATGAAGCCCTCTCAGACAATGATTGGGTGATAGCAATACAAAAGGAGTTACATCAATTTGATAGAAATCAAGTTTGAGATTTGGTACCTAGGCCTAAGGACCATCCGGTCATTGGCACTAAATGGGTATTCAAGAACAAACGAGATGAATCAGCAATCATTGTCCGAAATAAGGCAAGATTGGTTGCCAAAGGCTATAATCAAGAAGAAGGAATTGATTATGAAGAAACTTATGCTCCAGTGGCAAGATTGGAAGCCATAAGAGTTCTTCTTGCCTTTGCCTGTGTAAAAGGTTTTAAACTATATCAAATGGTTGTAAAAAGTGCCTTTCTAAATGGTTTTATTCAAGAAGAAGTTTATGTAGAACAACCTCCCGGTTTTGAAAATGATCATCATCCAGATCATGTATATCGTCTCAAGAAGGCCCTATATGGTCTTAAACAAGCTCCTAGAGCTTGGTATGAGCGATTAAGCAAATTCCTTCTTGATCAAGGTTTTATTAGAGGCAAAGCTGACACAACTTTCTTCATAAAGAGTAATAAGCTTAATGAAATTTTAATTGTCCAAATATATGTTGATGATATCATATTTGGTGCTACTAATGATTCTCTTTGTGAAGAATTTTCCAAGAAAATGCAGGGAGAATTTGAAATGTCCATGATGGGAGAATTGAACTACTTTCTTGGCTTGCAAATCAAACAACGGAAGGATGGAATATTTATCTCTCAAACAAAATATCTCCATGATTTGCTCAAGAAGTTTGGTCTGGAAAATTGCAATGGTGCAGATACTCCAATGAGTTCAACAGCTTCTCTGGATGCTGATGAAGAAAAGGGCAAGGACTTCAACATAACTAAGTATAGAGGGATGATTGGTTCCTTGTTGTACTTAACTGCCAGCAGACCAGACATTCAATTCAATGTAGGAATGTGCGCAAGATTCCAATCAGCTCCAAAAGAGTCACATGCAGAACATGTGAAAAGAATCTTTCGCTATCTTTCAGACACCAAGGAATTGGGTCTTTGGTTCCCAAAAGATCAACAAGAATTTCTAGTTGCATATTCGGACTCAGACCATGCAGGCTATAAGACTGATAGAAAAAGTACAAGTGGTCAATGTGAGTTCTTCGGAGGATCACTTGTTTCATGGTTTAGCAAGAAGCAGACAAGTGTGGCAGTATCTTCAACTGAAGCCGAATATGTAGCTGCATCAAGTTGTTGTGCTCAAGTCCTTTGGCTCAAGCAACAATTATCTGATTTAGGAATCAACTTGAAGGAGATTCCAATCCTCTGTGATAATACAAGCACAATAAGCTTGGCCAAGAATCCAGTTCAACATACTCGAACCAAGCACATTGATGTGAGATATCACTTCATAAGGGATCATGTCCAGAAAAAGGATGTCAAAGTGATGTTTATCCCAACTCATCTGCAACTTGCTGATATTTTCACCAAACCTCTGGCCAAAGAGCAGTTCATGTTCATAAGAAGAGAATTGAGAATGGTAAATCCCAATGAACTGTAAGTTAATTTTTTTTTCTAAACAATGTTAGTTACATGTTTTTGATGATTTAAAGTTACTAACTTAAGCTTCAGAGTGTCTATAAAGTGTTTTTGCAGGAGTATGCAATTAGGATACTGATACTTGACAAAAATCTTCTACAATTTCGCTTCTGTCAAAGACATGCATACTGATATAACTCGAGTTATTTTTCAACCAACTCGAGTTATCACAGTTACAGAAGCAAACAGAAGCGAGAAGCTCAGAAAGAACTAGAGTTCTTGTAGACCACTCGAGTTACACAACTCGAGTTATAAATAAAAACTTGAGTTCCAGGTATGTTGTTCGACACTCAGTGGTAATTTTCTTAATTTACAACTCGAGTTACTCATTAAAAAACTCGAGTTGCTATGCTGCTATATATATCTGTCGCTTCTAGATCCCTCATTTCTCAAGATTCTCAAACCCTAACTCGAGGTTTTCCCTTCGTCTCGTCTTTCTCAAGCTTCAAATCCTCTGAAATGGCTCCCAAATCGTCGAAAAATCCTAAAACTCAGAAGGATTCTTCATCAGATTATGCACCCACCGAATCTTCATCACCTCTTGTTCTCATAAGACCATCGAGGAAGAGGAAACGTTCATCCAAGCTTCAGAGTCTGTCGGTTGAAGAATCTCCTGCGAAAAGACCAAAGAAGTTAAAACTTCAAGAACCTCCTGAGATTCCACCATCAAAAACTATCGACCCTGTGGCTGCTACTCGAAAAGACAAAGAAGCAGTAGTTGCACCTCACAAGCAAAAGAAACAAGTTACCATTGTTTCTGGAGTTTAGAGTTCCAAAGCTCAAGCTAGCTCCAAAGTAGTCGCTTCTGGTTCAGAGGGTTAAGATGGTTCTAGTCTGGGTGGTTTTGCTCCAAAGGTATCGAAGCCTCAAACCTATGTCTTCAATCCACCTAATTTAGTTAAACCTCCAAATCATGAATTTATTTGTAATCCCACTCCTATGTCTAGTGCCCAACTACTGGATTTCCAAGACAAATATTCCTCTCGTGGCTTTTGTCCCACAGTGTATGTGGATTTGAAAAAACTTAAGGAACAGTGCAATCTTGACCTGTCTCCTTGGTTAAATCAGTTTAGGAATCTCTTAGCAATAAACACTGCCTATTCACCCACTTTAGTCAAACAATTTTACTATAATATGTCTATGGCTAATGTAGTCTGTAGAAAGGGTGAAATTATTGAAGATAAGTGCATTACTCCAGTTAGGGGAAAATCCATCACTATATCTTCTGATGTAATCAATTCACTGCTGTTTATTGAGAATCCTCCACCTGTCCCCAAATTCAGCTATGACAAAGAATTTTCTTTTCAAAATCCTTAGGCCTGAGAAAGTCTATGAGGGTCATCTTAATTTTTCTCCTGTTGATATGCCTCCAGTTCATAGAGCATTGTGGTACATATATTCTAGGAATCTGGTTCAAAAAGGGAAAAACTACACTCATTTCAATTCCACCGACTATGCCCTTTTTGCATCATTGATAGCCAAAGTGCCTTTCAATATAGGTCACTGGGTCTATCAAGAGATGAAAAGATTCAGATTTGTGTCTTCAAGTCCTAAGTCCACAATCCCTTTTCCCAACTTGGTGTCTCTGATTCTATACACCAACAAAATTTGGTACCTTGAGCTTCACGAAAAATCTGTCAAGCCAAAAATGTTTGGGCAAACCCATTTGAATTACATGAATTTATCTTTTCATGAGGGTTCAGGTCAATCCAGAGCACCTTCTCGATCCAGAGCTTCTATCTCTAGACAAACTGAAGCTCAATCATCCCCTGCACCATCTCAGTCTCAGCCTGCTCCTCAGTCCTCAAGCCTCAATGCTGAGATCCAAAATATTGTGCTCAAAGCTATGCAAGAGACCTTTGGAACATTTCAGACCACTATGACAGCTCAATACTATGAGTTGTCTGAGAAACTTGAATCAGAAATTGGAAAGTTGGTCCAGAAGGTCTCCTCTACAGAAGACAAAGTGGACTCCATAGATGAGAGATTGGAGAATGTAGAAGGACACTTTGATGATCTTGGACAGAGATTTGAGAACATGCATGGTCTATATCAACTATTAGATTCCAAGCTCGACAGGCTCCTGAAGAATGAAAATACTGATTCCTCATGGGTCATTCCTTCTCCCAACCAATCTCATGTTCCCTCTCCTTGACACTCTCCCCTCACCTCTCATGTTCATCATTCACCACCTCACTTCTCATTTATTCCATCCTCTTCTACTCCCATTCTGCCCTCTCCTCATCCATCTCCACCTCATCCTGAAGCCACACCCATTCTACCCACTCCTCCTCTTTATGCTCCTTTCATCTCTTCTGCCCCACCTACTGTTATCCTTCCTACTCCTCCACTTACTCCTACTTATTCCTCTTCCGGAGATACAACAGATCTCTTTGATGAACATTCTTCTGATACCTCCTCACCACCACACTCGCCCAAAACTTCCTCATCCTTAACTCTCACTCTACCACCAGAACCTCCCTCTTTATCTCTTGCCTTGTACTCACCATTGCCTATTCTTCAAGCCCTACGTGCATCTCTGACTCCCACTCCTCCTATTTTGTCTGATGACAAAGGGGGAGAGAAAAGTGAAGAAATGAAGTTTGCAGTTGCAATATGTTTAGTGTGTTTTTGGTTTATAGTTTGCATTTGCATTGTGTTTCTGTTATGAGTTTATGTATTTTGCAAGTGTGCAAGTAGCTAGCTCATCTTTGTGTTTATGAGTTTACTGTGACAAACTCTTAAATATTTTGATATTCACTGTCAATGAATGCAAATGAAGTATTTTTGATATAATTATGTTTCCTGAAAATAGCCTGTCTGCAAATTCATTTTCATAAAACTTTACAAGTGTTGTCATCATCAAAAATGAGGAGAATGTTAGTTCTCTATGTGTTTTGATGATGTCTAACAATTGTAATATCTAATGAGTCAAATTGCAAAGCTTAAGTTCTAACAAACTACATTAAATATTCTTGGAAAATGATTTTGTTTTTTTAGCAACTCAAGTTATTTTCTGCAACTCAAGTTATAAAACTCAAAAAATCAAATTGTACAAAGACAATAACTCGAGTTGCCACTTAATAACTCAAGTTATGTGTTGTACTTCAATTTTCAAAAGCTCCATGGCGATATCAGAATTTAGGTATATGATATAACTCGAGTTACAAGCATAAACTCGAGTTGTCAAATTGCCAAAGACACTGTCTGTTTTTCGTATTAGAAAAACTTGAGTTATAGAGTATAACTCGAGTTACATAACTCAAGTTACCTTTATAACTCAAGTTATGTTATTTGCGAAAGTTTTCTAAAAGATTTGAGTTTCAAAGAAACTCGAGTTAGTCAGTGTAACTCAAGTTGGGCAACTCGGGTTATCACTATAACTCAAGTTATGTTTTCTGCAAAAACTTTCGTATGATTCCAAATTCAAAGTAACTCGAGTTAGGTAGGAAAACTCGAGTTGGATAACTCAAGTTATTCTTATAACTCAAGTTGTATTATTTACGAAAACTTTCTATATGATTTGAATTCCAAAGAAACTCGAGTTAGTCAGTATAACTCGAGTTATACAACTCCAGTTATTACTATAACTCAAGTTATACCATTTGCGAAGAATTTCCTGGATAATTGATTTTCAAAGGAACTCGAGTTAGCCAACTCAAGTTATCCATGATAACTCCAGTTCTGTTCTTTATGCGCATGCTTATTGAACTCATAATAACTCGAGTTACGTATATCAGATATTGATTTCTTCGTCTGCGCAATCTGATTCTCATATGATTAAAGCCTTGGGCACTTCATGTAATTGATTATTATTATTCCTAACCAAGTTTAATCAGTTTGCTAGTGTATTTCAGATATTGTTAACATGATTTTAAACCTGAAATTACGAAAAACAAATTTGTGTCAGAAGCATTAAATGCGATTCCAGACTTCGAAGCTGAAAGAAGAAATAATCTTTTGGACATACAAAAAGCATTTCGGCCTCTTCCCGGGCAACATTCTCACTGGCTCTCAACGGACAAATTGAATAAAGAATGTCAATAGAGAATAACGGTCGAATGTCGGAAGAATACGAGGAAACCGAGCAAGTGATTACAACGGATATATTGATTACTCACAACGGCTCATTAAGTTCTTCTCAACGGTCATCAATGCTACCAAACTATAAATAGGAGAAGCATTCAAGTCTCCAACCACCGAAACTCTGCGCATTCAATTAGCCATTAAGAGCATTTACAGTTTCTACACACAGAGATAATATCTTCGGATATATTAAGCTTCAGTGATTATTATTCTGCTCTTTTAGAGAGTTTTCATTGATTATACTTTATTGTAAGAATCTCAAAGTATTGGGACTTTGAGATTGAGACATTTGATTAAAACTTGTAAGGGGGAGCAAGTTCTAGAGAGAGAATTGCTTCGAGAGTTTTAGAGTGTGTAATCATTTGAAGTTAGTGAAATCCCGGAGAGTCTGGGGACTAGACGTAGGTCAAGGATTTGGACCGAACCAGTATAAATTCACTGTGTTCAATCTTCCTTACCCTTACTCTGTTTATCTCTGTTTCACATTCGGCTTACAGAGTACTTACGCGAGAAAATTTTATATCCCCAATTCACCCCCCCTCTTGGTGATATTCCGTCTTTCAAAGGCGATTTTGTGGGGATTCAAGGTTTGAAGGAGGGAGAGAGGAAATGGTAGATGAGGAGGTATTGAATACTGAGAAAGTATTATTCTAGGTTTGTTGTCTTCTTGAGTGATCTTATTGATTTTTTTTAAAATGTTTAGACTCACAAATTTGTTGTACTCTCCCAATGAACGAATGTATGGATGACCATTACTAGCAATAAGATTTCTTTTAATGTTGACTATGATTTGTTGGGAATAAATTTTAGGAAAAAACTTATCCTGAGATGTTAAAAAAATTAATGAAACAATTAATGTAAACATTTCTAAAAACAACAAATACCATCCTACATTCATGAATTATATTATGAATTAAATATTGGGTTAAGGTGCAAAAATAGACATGTGCTTATCTCCGAGGAGCGCCCAGTAGCAAATGCTTTTTTTGGGTGCAAAATTGACTATGTGGATACAAATTAGGTTAGGTTAGTAGTTGTTAAGTTTGACGGCGGACGATGACGAGTCAATACCTGAAATATTTTTTCAAGATCCTAAAATAATTTTTCAAAATTATGAAATATTTTTTTTCCCAATAAGAAAATACTTTTTAGCGGCCGAAATATTTTTCGAAAGTATCCTTTTAAGTAAAAGGCAAACGAAATATTTTTTTAAGATCATAAAAACAACAAATAACCATCCTAAATTCATGAATTATATTATGAATTAAATATTTACATTTTTCATATTAGGTTAACCCGAAATTTTTGTGATTCTCAAGATACTTGGTAGGATTACAAAATTGGAAGAATTTAAAGTAGTGATCAAAATAAAATAAAAAAATTTGAAGTGTGATTAATATAAAATTTGAATTGAAATATGGAGAAGGAGAAGTATTGGAAGGCATGGGAAGTGATAGATTCTTGGGAAGTAAAGACTCATTATGGTGTATATTGAAAGTTGTGACATGAAAAATTAAATAAAGTAATTATTAATTAATAAAGTAAAAATCCTTTTTTACTTAAAAAATTAAGAATACTTCTTATTTCAACATATTTACTTCTAATAATTTTTTTATTTGATTCTTGGCTAAAAAGATTATCTTAATAAGGCTAAAAGCTGGGAAGGAAATTTATGATGAGCACGTTTTTTGTTTTTTTGTTAATTAGAGATTATCAAAGTAGAACAAAAATGGACTTACAATGTCAGTCCCCCGACCAAAAGGAAAAAAATAATAATAAATGCATTAATGTTTAGAGTCAAGCGTGAGAAATAAACTTCATGATCACAAATCTCACTTTCCATCCCCGTGATATAAAAATTATATATAGAAAAATATTCTCATGATACTTGATGACATTACAAGATTAGAAGGAATTGAAATAATGATCCAAATAAAAGAGATGAAAAGTGAAATTAATATGAAATTTGGATTTGAAATTAAAATGTGAAGAATAAGTAGATGAAAGGCATAGGAAGTGAGAGATTTTTGGGAAGTAAAAACTCATTATAATGTATATAGGAAGTTGTGATTTGAAAAATTAAATAAACTACTAGTAATTAATATGGTCACATTAAGCACTAACTTCCCATTTGTCCATGGATTTAACAATAAGTCTATTGCAATAAAAGCATACTGATTTTAATTGGTCTTCAAAGATTTGGTAATATCAAGTTATATGTGTTTGTTGAAAATTTTATTATTTATTGAATGACGTATTGGAAAGATATATTATAAATACCAGTTGTTTTATTTCATATCCTAACTGTACAAGAGAATCTTATGTTTAATTTTTCCCAGCATGATTTCCATGTAATTATATATTGATAATTTAAAATGTCTTTATTCTCTTGAGTCTTGAATGTGTCGATGAGCTTTTTTAATTACTTTTGACTTCGTTCACACGTTCATTTTGGAGTCGGGTATTACTTTCAAATTAATACTTAAATATTTAAAAAGGGTTGTTGTCATTATGTTGAAAATAAAAATCAATTGAAACAATAATTTAGCCTTTAAATCATTAACAACTTCAATGTGATTGGATTTGGTGTACCGATAAATTATTTATGTAACTAATTCCCTACTTAAGCGGTGACCTCCAATAGGATGAGCATTGATTTAATCTCTGTGCATGAACTGCATCATTTAACATTGTATAATTTTCCACGTTTCCATCCCTTTCCCCATGCACGCATTTATTTTCAGTCGTGGAGTCAAGATTTGCCAAAACATCATTGGTCAGTATAGTTGGGCACTAAAAAAATTGGGCAGTGGATTAGCGATATATGTGATTCTCCTTCTTCCCTCAATATGGTCTTATCTCCATTCTGTCAACAATATATCAAATTATTATTATATAGACAATGATATCAAATTATTATATTGATAATGATATTGAATTGATTAGGAGATTTAAAATTTGAATTTCAATATAAAATAATTGATTAGGGCTCACCACAAATTACAGAATTTAGAGGATTGTTCTACTGGATTCAAATGATTGTATTTATTATTATTTTATTAATTTATTGATTCAGGTTAGTATGATTATGAATTGAGATTTGAGATTGAACTTAATTAAAATGAATTAATATAGTAAAAGTCAAAAGTGGACTTTTTTTTTTTTTTTGGAGATTTTGAAGGTCTTTTATAAAAATAAGAAAATATATAAATCTCAATCTATATTCAATCTTCATTTAATGGATATAAACATTTTTTATTTATTAGTATTATTTGATAAAATAAATATTTAAATGTACAAATTAAATTAGATAACCTTTGGGTGGTAAGTCTGTAGAGAGATATTTTAAAAACTCAATATAGAATGAATGAAATCAAAATGACATTTAATTGTTTAATAACATAGAAAACATAATTTGATTAATAAATCTAATTTGATTATGTGTTTCTTTTACGCCATATTTTGCATGATCATATACTTTTATTTTTCTATCGTATACAAGCGAGATCACATATTATAAAAAGAATGAGCTGATTATATATATATTTGTGATAATTCTTGGATTTGTGGGGAAAAATCTCACAATTCATAATCATTACTTCCAATTTAGAAATCATTCAATTAGGTATTTAATAAAGGAGAAATTTAAAAAATTACATCATTTATTTACTTAAGATCTAATAATTGACTTGCATACATAATTTTATCCATAATTTATTGGTCATTGTGTTTTCCCCTCTCTTTCAATAATTTATTTTCGATAAATTACTTTCTCATTAATTCTTACTTAATTTTGGGAATTACAAAGTAATTATGGTAAAAAAAAACGAAGTGATCACCCGATGAATTCCGTATTAGTACTTATAGGATTTAGAGGATTATATTTATATTTTTTTATTAATATGTAATCATTGATAGCGATGTAGATATAAGCAAGGGTGGTTATGACTTATGATAAGTTAGGACTTAGTCTTTCCAATGTTAGGATGTAAGTTTTTGTATTAATGACGAATATAAAAAGCGAGAGTAGTTCTAACTTGCGAGGAATTAGGACATGTATTATGTTCATAATTCCACGCATCGCACGGGTAGTTTGTCTTAAAAGCTATCTCTCGATGTCAATCTTATGAGGATGTTTTGATTTCAATAGATGCAGTACTACCAAGTTACTTTTTCATGATCTTTCAACGTCTCCATATAATACATATTAATGTTTGCATGAGTTAACTTTTTCATACAAATCGAACGTGAAGTAAAAGTGTCATGGGATTTAAAATATTTAGTGCATTATATAAATGAGTATTAAAATCAAGCTTATGCATCGTCAGTTATAAACTGTGTAACAACATTCCAATAATTACGTTTAAAATTTTTAAACATTTGAATGATTTGATTATTTAAAAAAAAATGATTTTCGTTTATACATGTATAGTTTTGATTATATATCTTTGCGTAAATGTCGTGGGTTTGTTAAAAAATTAATTCATAGTTATTTTAACCATTTTAAGTTTATAACATAAATCTTTTTTGCGCAAAAGTATATTTGGAAAATGTAGATATTATTATAACATGATTAATTTTAATTATAGTGTAGGATTTAATAGTTGTTGCATTTATTGATTTAATTTAGTTCCCTTTAATGTATTCATTATGTTAGGTAAATTAGTAACCTAACCAAGCGCTTATGCATCATCAAAAACCGTGTACCAAAATTCCATTAGTTGCGTTATAGTAGGCTTTTTAATTTTTGATAGATTCGGTTATTTTAAAAAAATTGATTTCCGTTCACACATTGACGCGCAGTTTCAATTATACATCTTTAGGTTATAATTTATTGAAGGTTATATTAAGGATTAAATATATTGGATTTGAGATTTATAAGAATGTGTGTATTTGAAATTTTTGGGTGAAACTTTGATAGTAAGAAATTGGGTGTTTTGGATTTGAGGATATGGTTGTATTTTGAAGGTTCTAATAAGTGAAAAAATAATTTATGAAAGAAGAAAACGTGATTGAAATGATGATTTGAGGAATAGATAAATTGTTGGCATTTTTCTCAGAAAACTAAAGTAAGCTAGTCATGGGAGTTTAATTCTTATTCATTTGACACTTCGAGCCAGCTTATTCTGCAGGAGTGAAACTACAACAAATAAAAGGAGAGAGAAGACTCTGAAAGAATGCAACGATTATTGACCGATGAGCAGAAGAAAGTATTTGATGAGATAAGTAGTGTCATTTCTTCATAAAGAGATCGACAACGTTGTTGCCGTAAACAGAACCGCCAAGTGAGGAGGGAAAAAAAAGTTGACGGACGGTTGAGGAGTGCCATGAGAGATTGAAGATTGAGAAAGGAGAGAGAGAAAATGAATGGGGGACGGGGAGTCGGCAAAGTAAAGGGTAATGAGGGAAGAGGGATTGAGAGTAAATTAAACATTAGGGTTTTCTAAATTTTGAGATTTAAAAATTTTTAAAACATAAAAATTTTAAAACGTGCTAGGCAGAATAAAAAATATGCCCAATTTTGGCTCCAGGGATCAAACCAAAGGCATTATGGCTGATAAGCGCATTCCATGCAACTGAACTAACTGCCAATGTTGCAATGTAAGTTGAAAAATTAACATATTATAATGTAATTAATATATTTTGGAGATATAAATATATACAGGCTGGCACAGGCTGCCCCGTGCCCTAACCCTTATCCTGCCCGTCTATTTTACGGGTCCTATTTGGGCGCGCTTAAACGGGCCAAAAAACCACGGGGCGCGGGAAAATCCGTGGGGTGCGGGTGTTTTGCTCACCCCTAGATTCATCTGTGGTCAAATAAATTTTCGTATACATTTGACTGTCTTTTACATTTTACTTGTATGAATTTTTCTTTTGATATACTACAAGCTATGTCCTATATTTAGGACATGATGAGTATATATTTTATTTATATATGTTAGGTTATTGTAACATTGAGAACAACCACAAGAGATAATATGGCTAACAAACTTGAAGATCCAATACATGAGAAGGAACAAAGAATTGAAGAGAATAAAGAGTATGAGAGTGATGGAGAGGAGGATTTAAACACTCAAATTGATTTGAATTAGTGTGAATTTTTTGATAGTGATGATAATGAGCAGCTAGATTTATTTTTTGAAAATCTTGTGGAGAGATAGAGGTAGAAGTTGAAGAGGCACAAAGTGAACCAAATGTTGATAATGCCACGTGTCTCCTGTTAATCTGACGTGGCAACTTCCGTTAAAAAGATAACGGTAAGTTAACGACAGGGTTCTCATAATTAAAAATAAAATAAAATATCGAGGGGTTAAATTTAAACTTTGAAATGTCACGGGGTTATCTACAACTGACCTAAAATTCATGGAGTCTTATATAATTTAGTCTTTATAAAATATGAATATCACACTTCATTTTGTGTAGGGGTAAACTTTGGGTTCATGATAATTTTTTAATATTTAATTGTGAAAATATTATGCTTTGCATAGATAATAGATTAGGTTCATGGTAATCTTTTTAATATTGGGTAAAGGTGCAAAAATACACATGTGCTTTACCCTCAGGAGCGCCCAACACCAAATGCTTTATTTGGGTGCAAAAATGCACACGAACTTTTTCAAATGGAGCAAAAATACCATCTCCTTTACCAAGCATAAATGTTTGTAACTTTTTACTTTGTGGACCCCACATGTCATCCTTTTCTCCCTATTTCTTCTTTATCACGCGCCTGGACTCACGCCTTCTTCTTTCAAACTTTTTCTCTCTCTTCTTCTCTCTCATCGACACATTCTTTATAAGTCTGCTTCTGAAACCTTTTCGTACCAATCCATTCCTTCATAGCCGAAGAAAAACCAAAGCTTTTGAAACCTTTTCGAGATATAAAGCGAATTTCGGCAGAAAAGAAAACACAATTTCAAAGGTGGAGCCAAAGGGCAGATTTCAAAAGCGAAGTTTTGGAAGAGAAGAGGCATACTTTCTCCACCATGAAGGTCTCCTATCCATTTACATATACTTCAAGAACAAGGCAAACTTCCATAACTAAAGCAAATAAAGAAAACCCAAAAACCACTCCAAATCAAGAGTCCCTTACTTTTTGAAATCTGCATAAAAAGATTCAAGGAAGAGTGAGGCGTAAGAAGGCCATAATGGGCGGTGAGAGAGTGAGAGGAAACCAAACAGACCATATTCTTGAATTAGCAAGAAGAAAAACACAATAAGGACAGACAACTGCCCTGTAAAGAGGGTCGTACAGTAGTAGTAAATTGGCACACAAGCATTGTGGTTCTCGACACATGAGAGGATACGAAGACAAAGCTCGAAGTTTATGAGAAGCAACAAGGCATATAAAGACAGAGAAATGACATATAAAAAAATAGGGTTAAGGTGCAGATTGGCCCATAAACTATTAGGTCAGGAGCACCTAGCACAAAAAACAATTGAAAGGACCAAAAGTACCAAAAAAACAATTTAAAAGTGTTAATTATCACAATGCCGTTACAACTAAAGTCACGGCGTTGGGAAAAAAAATTCTGGTATACACGTGTCATTGGGAAAAAAAGAAAGAGAAGCAAACCAATCTGCATTCCAACATATTATTCCAAATTAACAGAGTGAAAAAAGGAAAAGAGAAGCAAGCCAATCTGCATTCCTGTTGTCCTGGTATTTCCTTGTGGTTTAGCATCGATCTCTGATCCGATATTCGCATCGTCGTCGTCTTCATCGTTGTCGGTGGTGTTGAGGTTGATGCAGGAGCATCGCTCTAAGGAGGCGAAGAAGGCGGAGGCGACGTTGCTGTTGAACCAGGAAGCTAATCGATCCAATTTGTCGCAAGCTACGGCAGAGCCACCATCGTTGTCCATATGAGGATTGAATCGGGAAGAGAAAGGTGATCGGTACAAAAAAGTATGGATTGAATTAGTTTTTACCGGCGATTTTCTTGAAAAAGAATCAAAACTCTTCAAATTAGAAAAAAAAACCCCTAATGGCCAGATCCTGTCTCGTAAAGAGAGCCTTCATCTAGCTGAGAAACTCCCTGGGTTAACATCTGCGGCTCCACGATGCAGTCCATCGTTCCAGATTCTGCTCTCGATTTCCGTTGAATCTCTGAAAAAGGAATTATGAGGAAAATTAGACGAATGAAGACAACACGACATTATGAGATTGGAAGAAAACAAAAGCAGAAAATAAGACCCCAAACCAGAAGGGAAGGGAGAATTCAGACGGCGTTGATAGTGGCGGCAGAGCTCAGAGGCGGGAAGGGAGGTTTCTCTCCAGAAAGAAGAGGGAGGGGAAGAAAAACGCGCGTTGGGGGAAAAATATCAGAGAAGAGTGGTACATGAAATACCAAAGGAGCCCCTACGTGTATACCATACTTTGCTTCCTAACGCCGTCACTTTAGTTGTAACAGGATTGTGATAATTAGCACTTTTTAATTGTTTTTTGGTACTTTTGGTCCTTTCAATTGTTTTTTGTGCTGGGTGCTCCTGACCTAATAGTTTATTGGCCAATTTACACCTTAACCCTAAAAAATACAATGGAAAGGTCAGACTGTGAGTCAGAGACAAATAGAGATGGAGAGGAAAAGAATCAGAAAAATAGAAATTAAACAATTTTTTAAAGTTTAATTGTTTAAACCGCATAGCAACGAGAATGACGCTCACCTCCTTCAGTCCTTCTGACATTCCTGAAAAATAAGAGTAGGTGATTAATTTAGGCATATGTTGAGGGAGTCGCAGAAAAGGCATATGTTTAGGTGAAGGGATTTGTATTTGGAAAGCGAAGAACAGTTCTAGTGGAAGTAGCTCAATGCCAATGGACAACCAAGCAACAATAGTAATGCCTGAGCCTGATTCTCATGTTTTTGCTGCCAACTATAGGAGCTTCAAATTTGATATGTATCCCGTCTGCCGAACAACGCAAGAAGGCCTTTCTTCCTAAAGGTCCGGACCATAAACCTACCTGTAAAGTTCACTCACTTAACTGATTTGATCTTTTCACCATTTCACTTGTAATGTGAGGTTGATATTAATCACTCATCAATCTTGATCCGAGATTAGGTAGTTGTACATGATGTATGTCAACTTGTTTGGTGAGAGTAATATGTGCATTATGTACAGGTAGCCTTGTTGTAATGTAAGTAGTTTGTGCTGTTCATTTTACCGGTACTGTAGGATGAAGGAGGTGTTTCCGACAGGATTGGAGTGAGGAATAAAGAAACAAAGAGAAATGGGGTGAGAGAGAGAGAGAGAGAGAGAGAGAGATTGTGTCTGTGGGGCTAAAGGGAATGGTTTTGCACATAAAAAGTGAAGAAAGAACGAATGAATGAATATAAAGGAAAGGAGGAGAGAGGTGGATAATTGTGGGGCCCACCAACAAAAAGATAACAGACGTTTAAGTGGTTAATAAAGATGGTAGTTTTGCTCCATTTGAGAAAGCTCTTGTGCATTTTTACACCAAAAAAAAACATTTAGTGTTGGCCGCTCATGAGGGTAAAGCACATGTGTATTTTTACACATTTACCCTTTAATATTTAATGGCATAAAATAAGCAGCCCTTTCAGAATCTCCTTTGATGGGTTCAAAGTTCAAACAATGAAATGGTAGAGGTTATGGATAAAATGGTGCTTCTGCGGTGATGCAATGTTGATTTGTTATAATTTCCTAGACTCCCTTATTCCACGTCATCTGCTAACTATCTTTATGCCAAACTGCCCCAACAAATTTTGTATAAAGACAATTGAAATAGAAATATCCTACATTAGGTAGGTAAAATCAACAAATTTTAAATTAGGTCAATAACCTAATTTAAAATATTTAAATGTTGGTTATTTTCTAATAATATTGTTACAGTCCGGCCTAACGGCCCAAACGCCTAGGCGGCCCAAACGCCTAGGCGGCCCAATACTAAATATATCATATATATTTAAATATCTATATATGGAGAATCTATCATATCCACAATCAAAGAGATAAGATAGATCATGCGGTTATGATATCAAGGCAAACCCTATATATACAAGGGCATAAAACCAAGGTGCACACGTTCTAACTCAAACTTAGTCATTATACGATCACTGTGCACATCCCCACTTGACACATTCCCCATCCCCCCATTGAGGCGAATAGTCTAGTGCGTGTCCAGTGATCAAGACTTTCTCAGGGTATCTACTCCATAGATATTCTAGTGAAGTCCTTTGATCCAAAAGCAAGGTACTAGCCCATCGGGCTAGACATCTGGTTACAGACCAGAACATTGGCGCTGACCTTGGAGACCATAAATTTCGATCTCCGTGACCACCGATGGCCAACACTAGAAGTTGCAGTCGGAATACTCAGCCTGCAAATCCACAGTAGGCAGAGGCTAATCAAAACAATCAGGCTCCTCCGCCACCGGAGGAAGTTCAGGAGGGGAACGTTTCAGATACGGCATCCTCCCCTCCTATAGTCCCAAAAACTCATAATTTAGCCACAACGGAGGTTTTGGTTCAGAATCCCGACATCGCCCTCCTGCAAAAAACACAGGAGTCCATTCTGAGACGCATGGAGAACAATGAAAAAGCGCAATAACCTCCAACGGCAGGAAGATCTCAGAATAATGCAGCAGATAATGGAGGATCGATTTAGCAAATTTGATAAGGTAGTCCGAAAGCGGGGTAGAGAAGACTCGTGGGAAATTCCGGAAGAGACACCTCCAGATAAAAGCCGAGCTTCTCAGGGAACTGGATCGGGCCGAACTCGGCCTTCAGCATCGGAAGTAAAAAAGTTACACCTTGAAAAGCTCACACAAGTTAAAGACCGGGATAGGAGGATGATACCTCGTTCTCGGGGGTCTCCGGAGGAATATAAGATGAAATATTTGACTGAGCTCAATCGAGGTCCCTTTTCTGAGGAGATAGCCAAAGCTCCGTATCCCAAGAAACTGGATTTGACACACCTCCCGAAATATGATGGGACCCAGGACCCACGTACCCATCTCGATACATTCGAGCTTGGAATGTTTGTCCGTTTAATTAAGGGCCCGGTCATCTCAAGAATTTTTGCAGCAACGCTGACCGGATCGGCCCAGAGGTGGTTTCATACTTTACCTACCGACTCAATCCACGACTTCGAAGAACTCGGGCGGAAATTCGAGTTGAATTTCGCGACTAGTAAGAAGCAACCGAAGTCCCAGTTTACGATGAGTAAAATCAGGCAGAAAAAGGGGGAGACCCTCCAGAAATACCTAGACCGATTCAAATAAGTAGCGTTGCAAGTTCGCTCACTCCCTGATGACGTCCACATACACTGCATAGTAGATGGCCTGGATCCCTCATCTCGGTTGGCTAAGAGTATCTTCAAGAGCCAAGTCTACACGCTCACTGAATTTCATACCCGAGCTAAGCAATACTTGGACGTAGAGCAAATGGAGATAGCCAATGCTGTCGGGTCAGAGAAACGAGGAAATATATCACCACACTAGAAGGGCCAACCGCGTAAGTCAAGGGGAGAAGTCCCTTAACGTTCCTGGAACCGAGATGTACGCATTCAGGAAGGACGACCTGAGGCAAAAGGACGATATGAAAGGTACACCCCTTTAAACGCCCCTCGTTCCCAAATTTGGAAGGAGGTGACCCAGATCGAGATGAAAAGAATGAATAGACCTCTTCCTCCCAGAATTCGATTCACGACCGATCAGTCTAAGTTTTGTGAGTTCCATGATGGACCGGGGCACACAACGGATCAATGCTTTGAACTTCGGGACGCCATAGAACGATTCATCAGAGAGGGCAAGTTACGTCGATACTTGACACAAACCCAGGGGCGTAAAATTCCCAAACGCAAGCAAGGAGGCCAAAGTAGGAGTCCAGACAAAAACCTGAAGAAAGACGAGAAGCGTCGAAGGTCGGTCGACGAGAACGATGAATTCCCAGAAGCCCAGTTCCACTGTAATGTTGTCAGCGGAGGCTTTGGGGGTGGAGGAGATACTATGAGCCAGCGCAGGAAATATTTGAGAGAAGTACTCTCTGTCAGGGATCTCCCAAAATTCAAGGACGATCCAACCAAACTGACGCCGCCACCATTGGTTTTTACCAATGAAGAATTAAAAGACATGGTACCGGGATACCAGGATGGGTTGGTTATCACGGCCACTTTGGCTCAATGCCGGGTTAAAAGAGTTTTTGTCGACCCAGGGAGTTCAGCAGATATCATTAGCTGGGACGCCTATAACAGGATGAAGATGGATGTAGAGGATTTAAAGCCATGCAAAATGACCCTCATTGGGTTTAACGGAGAACATTCACCTCCAAAAGGCTATATCGACCTAAGATTAACATTGGGAACTAAGGAAGCGTTCAAATCAGAACGAGTAAGATTCATAGTAGTTGACTTCCCCTCCCCGTATAATATAATATTAGGCCGACCAACGATTCACAGTTGGGATATGGTAGTATCCACGAAGCACCAGAAATTGAAGATGGTAAACAGAAAAAATGAAGTAGTTGTAGTCAATGGAGATCAGAAGGAATCTCGTCAGTGTTACTTCGAGATAGTCCGAGGAGGAGAGGGGGGACCATCATCCCCACCTCGGATTCAAAGAGGCGAACACATCCTGAATGCTGAAAATGAGAGAAGAGATGGACGACCTGTTAGCATGGTCGAGCTCGACCTGAGGGACGAGCCCGAAATCCCACGTCCAGAACCAGAGGGCGAGCTTGAAGAATTGATCCTGGGAGGAAATTCCTTCAAAACAACAAAGATCGGAGTAGCTATGAATCATGATTTAAGAAACAGGTTGATCAAATTCCTAAGGCAAAATCAAGACGTATTTGCTTGGACGTCATCTGAAGTCCCTAGATCGATCCTCATTTCTGCTGTCACAAGCTGGCTATCCAGCCCGGGTCTAAACTAGTGGCACAGAAAAAGAGAAATATCGGAGTCGACAGGCGGAAGGCTTTGGAGCAGCATGTGGATGAACTTTTGGAAGCCGGGTTCATTAAGGAAATACAATACACCACATGGATCTCCAACGTAGTTATGGTAAAAAAGCCAAGTGGAAAATGGAGAGTATGCACGGATTATACCAATTTGAATAAGGCATGTCCAAAAGACTCATACCCGATGCCTAACATCGATCAGCTGGTCAACAACTCTTCGGGCTTTCAATTGTTATCCTTCATGGACGCATACTCCGGCTACAATCAAATACTCATGCATCCAAATGATCAAGAGAAGACAACGTTCATGACCGACAAGGCCAACTATTGCTACAATGTAATGCCCTTTGGGCTAAAAAATGCCGGGGCGACTTATCAGCGAATGATGAACAAGGTATTCGCTGACCAGATCGGGTGAAACATTGAAGTGTACATTGATGATATGATAGTAAAGACAAAAGACCCGGAAGACCATGTTCGAGATCTGGAACAAACATTTGATAAATTGAGAAGGTTTCAGATTCGTCTAAACCCGGCCAAATGTGCGTTTGGAGTCCTAGCTGGGAAGTTCCTAGGTTTTATGTTGACAAACCGCGGAATTGAAGCTAATCCAGACAAATGCAAAGCTGTCCTAGACATGTAGCCACCGAGGACGAAGAAAGACGTTCAGCAACTAACAGGTCGCTTGGCTGCACTTACCAGGTTTTTACCGAGGTCAGCCGAGAACGCGCTCCCATTCTTTAGGTTATTAAAAAAGGAAACACATGGAGGATGGAACACGGAATGCGAGACAACATTTGATAAAATCAAACTCTGCTTGGCGACCCCGCCAGTCTTATCAAAACCTGACCTGGGGGAGTCCTTATTTTTATACTTATCCGTGGGCGAAGAAGCAGTAAGTGCGGCCCTGGTGAGAGAAACTGAGGCCGGCCAGTCCCCAGTCTATTTCGTCAGTAAGGCATTACAGAGCTCGGAACTACGATATCAGAAGCTCGAAAACATTGTTTTCGCCCTATTGATCTCGGCAAGAAGACTTAGGCCTTACTTCCAGGGACATCGAATCATAGTCCAAACCAGTCAACCGCTCCGACAAATACTCCATAAACCAGACCTGGCAGGAAGAATGACTAGCTGGGCCATCCAGCTATCCGAGTTCGACATCTCATACGAGGCCCGACATACAATCAAATCTCAAGCACTGATAGATTTCGTTAGGGAACTCACCTCAACAGATAGGTCCGACGAAGTTCAAGACAGAATATGGAAGGTTTATGTTGACGGTTCTTCGAATGCAAAGGGTAGCGGAGCCGGAATCATAATAGAGAGCCCGGATGGTGTTGCCATCGAACACTCCCTCCAATTGAAATTTCCAACCTCGAACAACTAGGCTAAATATGAAGCTTTACTGGCAGGATTGTTGCAAGTTAAAGAACATGAAGCACAGAGAGTAAGGGTTTTCACCGTCTCTCAACTCATAGCTGCACAAATAGAAGGCACCTATAAGACAAAAGGCCCATTATTGGCTAAGTACCTCAATAAAGTCAGAGAAGTGATCTTCGACTTCGACGAGGTAATTGTCACCCATATCCCAAGAGAAGAAAACACTCGAGCTGACATCCTTTCGAAACTCGCCAGTACCAAGGGCCCGGGAAGTTTTCGAACCGTCATCCAGCAAAACCTAATAGAACCGAGCTGTGTCATGATGATATCAGCGGCCACAGATTGGAGAAGACTGATCGAAGACTACCTTGAGAGGGGAATTATACCGACAGATTCAATCGAAGCAAAGAAACTGATTCGAGAAGCCGCTGTCTACACAATGATCGACGACCAGTTATACAGGAAAGGCCTACATTCTCCAATGATGCGATGTTTGGATCCATCCGAGGCCAGGTATGTGTTGTCCGAGATACATGAAGGCGTGAACGACCACCACATGGGGGGCAAGGCCCTGGCTAGGAAAGCTTTACGTGCCGGATACTACTGGCCGACAATGAAGAAAGATGCCATGGAAGCAGTCAAAAAATGTGAAAGTTGCCAGAAACACGCCAAGATTATTTGGCCTCCGCCAACTGAATTAAGCGGCATCTCGGCCCCGTGGCCCTTCTACAAATGGGGAATGGACCTTTTAGAGCCATTCAAAGCAGCCCCAGGGCAATTTAGGTGGCTCATTGTGGCAGTAGATTACTTTACAAAATGGATCGAGGTCGAGCCCTTAACTTCTATCACATCGGCACAGATTCAAAAGTTTTTTCGACACAATATCGTCTCCCGATTCGGAATCCCAGCTGAAATAGTTACTGATAATGGGACCCAATTTATTGACAAAAGGGTTCCAGGGTATGATGTCGGATCTGGATATCGTGCAGCATTTCGCCTCGGTTGAACATCCACAATCAAACGGCCAGGCCGAAGCAGCCAACAAAGTCGTCTTGGATGGCCTAAAGAAGCGAATGCAAGATGCAGAGTCCAACTGGATCGAACAACTCTACAGTGTGCTCTGGGGGTATAGGACTAGCGTCTAGTCCTCAACTCACGAAACCCCGTTCCGGTTAACCTATGGATGTGAGGCGATGATCCCGGTCGAGATAGGGCTCCCTTCATGGAGGAAGGCCCAAGCAATACAAGAGGGAGGCAAGTCGAACGAAGACGCCCTGAGGACCGAACTAGACTTAATCGACGAGATCAGAGTCATAGCGCATTGCAAGGAGCTAGCTGCCAAACAACTCATCGCAGCGAAATATAATCAGAAAGTAAGACCCCGTTCTTTCAACAGTGGCAACCTAGTACTTCGACGTGCAGATATTGGAAACAAAAACTCTAGAGACGGCAAGCTAGTAGCAAATTGGGAAGGTCCGTATCGGATCAAAGAAAAACTTTGCAACGGGGCATATATACTAGAAACCCTAGGAAGGAAGCTCGTCAAAAGAACCTGGAATGCTGACAAGTTGAGGATCTACTATAGTTAGACCTCGGCTCGGATGTCGCTCATGATTTAATTTGGTTTATTTTCATTGATTTAAATTCACGTCGTTTACATTAATCATTTTCCATTAACATTATCAACTCTTTGAAGTTTTATCTTAAAGAAGGATCCTGTTTTGGACTTCTTATTTCAAGTACGTGCTATTTATAACTTAAGTTTTTACATCGAGGTCCACATACCCGGTTACACCGTGGTCTTAGAACCCGGTTTCAATTAACACATCTAGATGGCTGACACTAGGGCCGATGTGCCTTGGTTTCGAGCAATGTGAACCCATCTGTAAAGGTCTTCACAAAATTGACGCGTCAACGCTCGCTCCTTGATAAAGAAGATGAATTGTCATGTCGACCCTGATCAGGTCCAAATGTTTGGCTTAGAGTTAGGATAACTCAGCCAAACATGTGACATTTTGCCCTTATCTTGGCGATTTAACCCGGACGAGGGAGCCAGAACTCGGTAGTGTGTTAAATAAACACCCTATGGGATTAACTAATAAAACCCTACCAAACGTCCCCAGATGGCAAGTCTGGATGATAACGCAGATCTGTATTACGACCCTGGCCCGGTCAATTAAGGTTAGCATTTTAAGATGCTCAATCAAACGGAAAAAGTTAATTTATATATTAATTGAAAAGCCGAACTATAGCGGCAATATTCAACGACAATACAAAAAGGCATTAACGCCCAAATAAGACAAAAAAACAGGAACTAAGTGGCTGGAGCAGGTGGGTTGGAAGGATCCTCCATAGGGATGTCGGCTGAGGAGTGCACCTCCCCATCACCAGTTTAATCTCCGTCATCATGAAGTGATGCCGAAGTCATCTCCGAAGAAGCAGGAGGAGGGACGAGTTTGCCGTCCTGGATATATGCCAGATGGTGGAATCCCTCAATGTTAAGTGTAACACCAGGGTTCAGATGGCGGATCTATGCCAGGGCCATTTTGAAGGCATCCTTAGCCGTCTCCTGAACAGTATCGGAACAATCGGCATAAGCCTTCTGGGACTCTGCAAGGGCCGCCCTGTTCTCATCTAATTCCTTCGCTAGGACCCCACGCTGTCATTGGACTTCTTGTAACTTGACCAGCTCTCGGTTAGCTCGGCCAAGGGCTTCTCGGGTCATCAGGAGTTCCTCAGCGAGCTTACCCTTCTCAGCCTCAATCCCTGGCAGAGCATCCTCAGCTCTCTTTTTCGCCATCTCTACTGCCTCAAGACCTTCCTCGGCCTTTTTCTGGGCCTCAACAGCACCATCCCTCTCCTCCTGAACCCTATTCAGGGTGGCGCTAGCGTTAACATAATTTCTCTTGACTATTTCGAACACTTGCACCACCCCGGCAGACTTTAGAGTAGCCTTCTGAATGCTCCATAGCTCGGCCTTATCAACCTCGGTGAGAGGAATAACATCAGTATAACGCCGAGGCGGAAGGAGAGAGACCGACAGTTCTTCGGTCCGCCCTTTACTCCAAGTAAGCCCACGTGGGAGCTTCGGTAGCGGTGGAGGAGGAGGTAGGGTCGAAGAGGAAGGCGCAGACGCAGTCTTGGCTACAATAGGAGGCGAAGTCGACCCAGTAGGGGCAGAACTGGCAGAGGGTCCGGAAAGGGGGACAACCGTTGATTCTGACGGGCTCTCTTTTGCCCTCTTTTCCTTTGCCAAGGCATCTGCCACCGTTCTGGATCTACGGGGCTCCGGGGCCAACCTCTTCTTCTGACCTTGGGTCGCATGAGTAAGATAGCAAGGCAGAGGCTCCATGGCTTGGGCTACATAAAAGGAATCAAGCTACCATTAGCAAAACTATCCAAAATTAAAGACTTAACTGAAAAATGAAAGACATAATCAACAAAAGGCAATATACGAAGAATTTGATAAAGCTCGGCAGGAAGAGCCGAAAGTACAGATCCAACAGTCTTCACTCCGTGATTGTTCACATATGATGCCAGCTGAGTAACATGGCTGACATCAGTAGGGGAGAGATCGTCAGGATCAACCTGATAGCTTGAGGGAAGATTTTTATGATGGTCTTCTGTCCAGTAAAGGGGGAATCTCCACTCAACAGTTTTGGACTCCGGCCCTAGGAGGAACCAAGGTTGCTTACCGGGTTTGGCAGCAACCTTAAAAAATGAATTTTTGAAATGTTTGAAGGAATCGGAGTAGGCATGGAAAAGTTTTCTACCAGGGACTCCCCGGATAGAAGTTAGACCTTTTAAGTCCGAAGACTCTTTCCCAGAGCGCGGCGTAAAAGGGACAAAAAAGTAAGAAAATACTGTGGCGGTACAAGGAAGGGGCTCGGGAAAGGAGTTACAAAGTTTTTCAAAAGCTAACATGAAACCCCACCCGTTAGGATGAAGTTGGGATGGGGCCAGGCGGAGATAGTTCAGGATCGATGTCTGGAACTCGGTAAAAGTAAAGCGAATACCAAGGCGGGTGTTGTAATCGCAGTAGAAGAAAAAGAAAGAAGTATTAGATCCCTCGCAAACAGAGCATATCGACTCCCCATCTGAGGGGGGACATAGCTGGCAGTTATCCGTGTTACCCAGCTCGAGCTTATTAATGTTGTCTTGGGACATTAATGAATGCGTAGCCAAAACGCCATGAGCAACCCAGGCATATTTACGAACCGGATTAGGGTCAAGACTCCCAGAACTCGACTCCCCGGTGGCTGAAGGCGTTTGGTCGGAAGACGAACGTGAACCCATCTATACCTAAAAACAAAAATCAAGAAGGCTGAAATCAGAATCCTATAATCATCATACCTGAAGAATGCAAGTCAGGCCGAGAAGGTAAATTGACAAGACCAGGAGACAGGGGTTCCGAACGGCCGAACTGGGAGCTAAGTCGGACCTATGCTAATAGGAGCTAAGAATAGCCTCCGCCTGGGAATCGTTCCCAATCGAGATCAAATACGAGCTGGTGGCGAGACAGTCCCAGCACGGGCCGAGGTATCCAACAGGCATAGGAGCCGCCATCCTTAAGGGCCGGAGAGGTTCATAAAAACTTAGAGGATCTACCGGAATGGCTATGGAGGCATCTCGGCCTATCATTTCCGGCAATCTCTGAATGGGACGAATGGATGGGTTTCTAACAGAGGCAGGACGAGACCCTCCGGAACTTCCCCCTCTTGACCCACCATGGAGCAATATGTTGGACCTTTCTTCCTCGGGCAAAGGGGAACCCAATATCCAATGACTCATCCGAGGGAAACGGGCGCGTAGCGCCTCTTCATCATCTGGGTTCGGATTTTGGTTCAGAAAGGATGAAGGAATAGGCCTAACCATCTAATACAGAAGAAACAGATGCAATGAGAAGAAGATGCAAAAATAATGAAGAATCCTATGAACGGGGGGAAATACACCTAAAGGAAGACGCTCAGAACCCCCACGATGACCCAAAAAGCTCTCATTCACCGGAACAAACTTAGATAGTAGAACCAAAAAATCCCAAATAGACGGAAATAATGCACAAGAAGAACAGGAATAATAGCATCTTGATACAGGAAGTACAAAAGAAAAATGAGCAATACCTGAGAATGAGGAATGCAGGAAGAGTTGCAGCAAGGATTAAAGGAAGCTTTGTTGCCACGAAACTGTCGTACCGGAGAATAGAGAGAAACAGAGAAAACTGGAGAATACAAGAACGTCAAGTAATCGAGAAACGAAAGCAAGTGTAAGTAATGGAGGGAAGAGTAAAGTAAAAGTTCAAATGGCGAGGGTAAAAGGGGAAATTTACCCTAGGCGTAGGGATGACGTGCGACGTGTGCTGAGCGAATTAAATGCGCGTGAAATCCAAAGACGGTGAAGCAGGGCGGTTAAAAACCTTCGCCAGTCCAGGGACGCCACATCGCAGGGGGCAATGATGAAGAAGGCGGAAGGTTTTTAGACCTAGAAACGCACCCTAGACTTTTGGCCTTATTTCATACCTCGGTCCCTGGGATAAATTTCTCAAAAATAGAAGAATCCTAACAATATCAGGGATTCGGCACACCTCCATGAATGACCTCGGATCTTGAGATCGGACCTCGGATTCTTGAGAACGTAACATCCATGGCCGAGGTTAATAGTGAACCGGTTCAAACCTTCACTAAAGGATTAGTAATACCTCGAACTACGTGGGCTTTGATCCCTTTCTAGGGTACGTAGGCCCTAGGTGACATTCCTAGGTCAAGCCCAATCAAGTTAAAACTCCAACACGGTAGGCTAACGGGAATATCCAACCTCAGCATTGCACCTCGGGCGGAAAGAACCAGAGCATGATACATCTTGGCAGATCAAACCCTTGAACTACCGAGCTGGGGGCAACTGTTACGGTCCGGCCTAACGGCCCAAACGCCTAGGCGGCCCAATACTAAATATATCATATATATTTAAATATCTATATATGGAGAATCTATCATATCCACGATCAAAGAGATAAGATAGATCATGTGGTTATGATATCAAGGCAAACCCTATATATACAAGGGCATAACACCAAGGTGCACACGTTCTAACTCAAACTTAGTCATTATACGATCACCGTGCACATCCCCACTTGACACATTCCCCATCCCCCCATTGAGGCGAATAGTCTAGTGCGTGTCCAGTGATCCAGACTTTCTCAGGGTATCTACTCCATAGATATTCTGGTGAAGTCCTTTGATCCAAAAGCAAGGTACTAGCCCATCGGGCTAGACATCTGGTTACAGACCAGAACAAATATCATGACTCATCCAAAGGAAAAAGGAAAGAGAAAGCCATAACCATCTAGATCCCTGCTCTGGTGTCCTTTGGCTTCCCTTGGAGGATCTGACCTCGAAATCACAATAACAAGGGTTTCTTGAGAAGTGTCTACGATCTTAAATCTCGCTTCCTGGATATTTTCATTCTTGTATCGTTGATTCTTGTGGGTCTTAATCAATTTTTCCTTGTTTTGGAATCACGATAATCAAATCTCGATTAGACGGTTCTGTCGTCTATTTCATGCTCATAATTATTTGTTCTATGCTTTTGGATTGGTACTGTTTCTGAATTTTGGTTTCTTGGTTTTTGCTTGTTTTCCATTAGATCTCCGGAAATAATCAGCAATTTCTTGTTTAAAAGCTTTGTTCTTTGCCTAAAATTATAGAGTAACGGGCAAAATGTGGGAATAAAGAAAGTTTGGTCGATTAAAGAAGAAAAAACAGAGTAATGGTAATGAGAATATAAAGTAGGAAGAGAAAGGTCAGGCGGCTGCGGATCGAATCAAGGCTGCAGTTTTGACCAAAAAAAAATCAAGGCTGCGGCCTTGACTGTTGCTAAAGGTCTTAGTCGTGCCCAAGCTGAATGCGCAGCCGCTGCAGCAGCGAGAAACTTGAATGTATCTTATGAGTACTGAGAAAGCTGTTAAATTGGGAGAAAGAAAATATCTTAAATCTTCCACATCAGCTGTTGGTTGCTCAGCCCAATGCCAAAAGCGTTTCCGAAGTGGTCACTGGACATATGAATGCAAGAAAGAACGGGTTTACATATCGCGACCATCTCGTACGCAAGAACTTTAAAATCCGAAATTGAGGGTGAATGTTTCTGTAACGTATGATTTGGATGATAATCCAGCTACTAAGGAGGAAAAGGTTGGCAAGAGTTTGACCTCTAAAAAAGGCAAAAGCAAGCACCGCTCTGACTCTGATTCTGGAAGTGAGGATTCAGTTTTTTGAGACTGATAGCAAGTCATCATCAACTACAGGGTCAGATTATCCTTCATAAAATAGTTTTAATAACTAAGGAATATAGAGGTAATTTGGTCCAAATTTTGAATCTCTAATTGTGTTCCGTAACATAATTAATAATTTGTTAAGTTTAGTAACATAAATTAGAATTTATGTACTTCAACCGTCTTTATACATGATTTTCCTTTTACGTAGTCTCTCCCTAAGTTCACTCTCTACAGTCTCTATTATCTCCGGCCTCATTCACAAATTGTGTTCTCTGTCACGCTAGACACCCATGGCAATATTGGATGGTATGTGTTGCGGTCCGGCCAAACGGCCCACAAAGGGGTACGGCCCAACACAATTGATATCCCATATCTAGGAGCGCCTACTATCGTGGAGAATCTATCGTATCTACAAGCGATCAGATAGGATAGATCATACAGTTAGGATATCAGGGCAAAGCCTATAAATACAAGAGCACAACGATAAGGTGCACACGTTCTAACTCAACCCTAATTACTTATCATATCACCGTGCACAATCCCCACTGAATACTACCCCATCCCCCCTTTTGGAGAGGAGTTCATCGTGTACAGTGATCCAGTGCCTTCCCGGATATCTCCATTATAGATACTCCGGAAGGGCCATTTGATCCAAGATCAACGTACTAGCCCAAGCGGCTGGACATATCTGTTTTCAGAGCAGAACATTGGCGCCGACCGTGGGGACGCGTAAATTTCGATCCCCGTGACCACCGATGGCCAACACAAGAAGTTGCAGTCGGAATACTCAGCCTGCAAATCCATCGCAGGTTGAGGCTACTCAAAACAATCAAGCTCCGCCACCGCCGGAGGAACCCCGTGAGGGGAATGTTTCAGATACGTCATCCTCCCCTCCTACGGTCCCCAAAACCCATGAATTGATGGCGACGAAGACCTCGATCCCGAATTCTGACATCGTCCTCCTACAGAAAACGCAGGAGTCAATCCTGAGGCGTCTGGAGAATAATGAGAAGCGGAATAAACTCCAACGCCGAGAAGACCTGAGGATAATGCAGCAGATGATTGAAGATCGGTTTGAAAAACCTGATAAGATAACGGAAAAAAGGAGACAAGAAGAATCTCTGGAAAAGCGGGAAAGGACACCTCTATACACAAGTAGTCCATCTCCCAGTAGACGGACCAGGTCGAGAAATCAAGACACAAATCGGACTTGGCAGGAAGCCGGTCAAGGTCGAATTCGGATGTCGGCTTCGGAGTCCAAAAGAATACGTTTGGAAAAGATTGCACAAACCGAAGACCGATACCCCGAGAAAAAGTCATGGCCTCGGAAGTCGCCCGAGGAGTACGACCGCTACGCTGAGAAAAAGTCATGACCTTGGAAGTCGCCCGAGGAGTACGACCGCTACGCTGAGAAAAAGTCTCGGCCTCGGATGTCGCCCAAGGAGTACAGAATGAAATACTTGGATGATCTTAATCAAGGCCCCTTTTCCGAAGAAATCGTTTCCGCACCATATCCAAAACGCTTGGATCTAACGCATCTCCCAAAATATGATGGGAGCCAGGATCCACGTGTCCACCTCGAAACCTTCGAATTGTGCATGTGGGTTCGATCAATCAATGGGGCAGTCATCTCAAGGATTTTTGCAGCTACATTAGTAGGACCGGCTCAGAGATGGCTTTATACTTTACCTGCTGATTCAATACATCATTTTGAAGATCTCGGACGAAAATTTGAGTTGAATTTCGCAACAAGTAAAAAGCAGCCGAAGTCTCAATTTACTCTTAGTAAAGTCAGGCAGAAGAAGGGGGAGACCCTCCAGAAATATTTAGATCGGTTTAAAGAAGTGGCTCTACAGGTACGATCACTTCCAGAAGATGTGCATGTACATTGTATTGTAGATGGCTTGGATCCATCATCCAGGCTAGCCAAGAATATTTTCAAAAGCCGAGTCGACACACGAGGAATTTTACACCCGAGCTAAGCAATACTTGGATGTAGAGCAAATGGAGATAGCCAATGGCATCGACATTGAGAAACGAGGTAATACGTCACCAGAGCAGACGGGACAACCCCGTAAATCAAAGGGTGATGTTTTCCAGCGACTCGGGAACCGAGAGGCACGCATCCAGGAAAGAAAGCAAAAGGCAAAAGGGAGGTATGACAGATATGCTCCTTTAAATACTTCTCGCTCCCAGATCTGGAAGGAAGTGGCCCAGGCCGACATGAAAGGAGTAAATAGACCTCGCCCTACCAGGGTCCGGTTCACAACTGATCGCTCCAAGTTTTGTGAATTCCACGATGGACCAGGGCAGACAACATATCAATGTATCGAGCTCCGGGACGCCATCAGACAATTTATTAGAGAGGGCAAGCTACGTCGTTATATGATATTTACCCAAGGGCGTAAAGAAAATCGTAAACAAAAGTCCAGGAGGCCGAAGTAGAAGTCGGGCTAAAGATACCAAGAAATTTGAGAAGCATCGGAAGTCGGCTGACGAGGATGATGAATACCCGGAAGCGCAATTCCATGGCAACGTTGTCAGCGGAGGCTTTGGTGGGGGTGGAGACACTGTTAGCCAGCGGAAGAAATACTTAAGAGAAGTACTCTCCGTCAGAGATCTCCCGAAGTTTAAAAGGGACTCAACCGAACCGACACCGCCCCCATTAGTATTTACTCAGGAAGAATTAAAAGATATGGTACCAGGACACCAAGACGGTTTGGTAATCACGACAACCTTGGCTCAATATCGGGTGAAAAGAGTTTTTGTTGATGCAGGGAGTTCAGCAGACATCATTAGCTAGGACGCTTATAAGAGAATGAAAATGGATATAGAGGATTTAAAGCCATGCAAAACCACCTTGATAGGTTTCAATGGGGAACATTCACCTCCCAAGGGGTATGTCGACTTAAGACTAACTTTGGGATCAAGAGAGGCTTTCAGATCAGAAAGGGTGAGGTTCATAGTGGCCGATTTCCCTTCTCCATACAATATTATATTAGGACGACCGACCATCCACAGTTGGGATATGATCGTATCAACGAAACACCAGAAGTTGAAAATGGTAAACAACAAAAATAAAATTGTGGTAGTATATGGAGATCAAAAGGAGTCCCGACAATGCTATTTTGAAACAATCCGAGACATAAAGGAAGGACCCTCGTCCCTACCTCGGATTCAGGAAGGTGAACAGATACTGATTGCAGAAAATCAAAGAGGAGATGGACGACCTGTTAGCATGATAGAGCTCGACCTAAGGGACGAACCCGATGTTCCACGACCAGAACCAGAAAGAGAGCTCGAAGATTTAATCCTGGGTGGAGATCCTTCCAGAATGACGAAGATAGGAGGAAACATGAACCAGGATTTAAAAGAAAGAGTGATCAAATTCCTAAGGCAAAATCAAGATGTATTTGCATGGACTTCATCCGAGGTCCCAGGGATTGATCCTAATTTCTGTTGTCATAAGCTAGCCATCCAGCCGGGCTATAAACCGGTGGCACAGAAGAAAAGAAATATTGGTGCTGACAGGCGAGTGGCATTGGAGGAACATGTTGAAGAACTTTTGGAGGCCGGATTCATCAGGGAAATACAGTACACCACGTGGCTCTCCAACGTCGTCATGGTCAAAAAGCCGAGCGGAAAATGGAGAGTATGCACAGATTACACTAATTTGAATAAGGCATGCCCAAAAGACTCTTACCCAATGCCCAACATCGACCAGCTGGTCGACAACTCTTCAGGATTTCAGCTGTTGTCTTTCATGGACGCATACTCCGGATACAACCAGATACTGATGCATCCGAATGATCATGAAAAAACGGCCTTCATGACCGATAAGGCCAATTATTGTTATAATGTGATGCCCTTTGGACTGAAGAACGCGGGGGCAACTTACCAACGAATGATGAATAGGGTATTCGAGGATCAGATTGGGCGCAATATTGAAGTATATATCGATGACATGATCGTGAAGACAAAAGATCCGGAAGATCACGTTCACGACCTAGAACAGACATTTGATAAATTAAGAAAATTCCAAATTCGGTTGAACCTGGCCAAATGTGCATTCGGAGTGCCAGCCGGAAAATTCCTCGGCTTTATGTTAACAAACTGGGGAATTGAAGCTAATATGGATAAATGTAAGGCATCCTCGATACGCGGCCGCCACGGACTAAAAGGAAATCTAGTTAACCGGCCGACGGTTTTCGCTTTAACCAGGTTTTTACCAAGATCAGCCGAGAACGCGCTTCCATTTTTTAAGTTGCTGAAAAAAGAAACAGTGGAGGGATGGAACTCGGATTGCGATGTAGCATTTGAAAAGATCAAACTATGTTTGGCAACACCACCCATCCTGTCAAAACCTGACCCTGAAGAAACATTATATGTATACTTGTCAGTAGGAGAAGAAGCCGTGAGTGCGGCCCTGGTACGAGAAACCGAGGCCGGCCAATCCCCAGTTTATTTTGTTAGCAAGGCTTTACAAAGCTCGGAATTGCGATACCAAAAGCTGGAGAAAGTGGCATTTGCACTACTCACCTCGGCAAGAAGATTGAGGCCTTACTTTCAGGGACATCGGATTGTCGTCCGCACCAACCAACCGCTTCGACAAATATTACACAAACCAGATCTGGCCGAACGAATGACTAGCTGGGCCATCCAGCTATCCGAGTTCGACATCTCGTATGAGGCTCGACGCGCAATCAAGTCACAGGCATTGGCGGACTTCGTCAGAGAACTCACTTCAACAGAAAATATAGATACGACCCAAAACAGGATATGGAAAGTATATGTCGACGGATCTTCTAATTCAAATGGAAGTGGGGCCGGAGTCATAGTGGAGAGCCCGGAAGGGGTCGCTATTGAACACTCCCTCCAGTTGGAATTCCCGACCTCAAATAACCAAGCGGAGTATGAGGCCCTCCTCGCTGGGTTATTACAAGTCAAAGAACATGGAGCACGGAGAGTAAGGGTTTTCACCGACTCTCAGCTCATTGCCGCACAGATTGAGGGCACTTATCAGACCAAAGGACCACTACTGGCTAAGTATCTCAACAAAAAAAAAGAAGTAATTTCCGAATTCGAGGAGGTAATTGTCTCCCACATCCCAAGAGAAGAAAATACTCGGGCCGACATCCCGTCAAAACTTGCCGCACAAGGGCCCGGGAAGCTTTGAACCGTTATCCAAAGAACAACCTATCGGAACCAACTTGTGTTATGGCAATTTCATCAGTCACAGATTGAGAAGACCTATTCAAGATTATCTTGAAAGGGGGATTATACCAACAGATTCAGTGATGGCAAAAAAACTAATTCGGGAAGCTGCCATCTACACCATGACGGACAACCAGTTATACCGAAAAGGGTTGCATTCACCAATGATGAGGTGTTTGGGTTCATCTGAGTCCAAATACGTATTGGCCGAGGTACATCATGGCGGTAATGGCCACCATATAGGAGGTAAGGCTCTAGCTAGGAAAGTCTTGCGAGCCGGATACTACTGGCCCACGATGAAGATAGATGCTATGAAGACAGTTAAGAGATGTGACAGTTGCCAAAAACATGCCAAAATCATCTGGCCGCTACCATCAGAATTAAGCGGACTCTCATCTCCTTGGCCTTTCTACAAATGGGGAATGGATCTCCTCGGACCGTTTAAATCAGCGCCGGGGCAATTTAGGTGGCTCATTGTGGCGGTAGACTACTTTACAAAATGGATCGAGGCCGAGCCGTTAACCTTAATCACCTCGGCAAGAATTCAAAGATTCTTCCGACACAATATCATCTCCCGATTTGGAATCCCAGCTGAGATAGTCACCGATAACGGAACACAGTTTATCGACAAAGGTTTCCAGTCTATGATGTCAGATCTTGATATCGTGCAACACTTCGCCTCGGTAGAACATCCACAATCTAACGGCCAGGCCGAAGCAGCTAACAAAATTGTTCTCGACGGCCTGAAGAAGCGGATTCATGACGCAGAATCCAATTGGGTTGACCAGCTCTACAGTGTATTATGGGGATACAGGACCAGTGTGCAATCCTCAACCCAAGAAACCCCTTTTCGATTAACTTATGGATGTGAAGCGATGATCCCTGTAGAGATAGGACTTCCGACATGGAGAAAGGCCCAAGCCACGCAAGAAGGAAACGAGCAAATGAAGACGCCCTAAGGACCGAACTGGACTTAATAGACGAGATCCGAGTCAGGGCGCATTGCAAGGAACTAGCAACCAAGCAGCTCATCGCGGCAAAGTATAATAGGAAGTCAGACCCCGTTCTTTTAACAGGGGCAACCTAGTACTTCATCGTGCTGATATTGGAAATAAAAATGCTAGAGAGGGAAAACTTGTAGCAAATTGGGAAGGTCCATATTGGGTTAAAGAAAAGTTGGGCAACGGGGCATACATTCTAGAAACACTCGGAAGGAAAACCATCAAAAGAACTTGGAACGCCGACAAGTTGAGGATCTACTACAGTTAGATCTCGGCTAGGACGTCGCCCAGATCCACTGAGATCGGCTTGAACGACTTTTTATGATTGAAATTCATTTACTTTCACTTATTTAAATTTACGTCATTTATATTGGTTATTTTTTATTAACACTATCATGGTGTTTGAGTTTATCTTAATAAAGGAAGCCGCGTTGGACTTCCTATTGCAAGGAACTGGCCATTATAACTTAACTTTAACACCGCGGTCTTCGGATCCGGTTTCAATTAACACTGCAGTCTTAGAATCCGGTTACAATTGACAAATAACACCGCGGTCTTCGGATCCGGTTTCAATTAACACCGCAGTCTTAGAATCCGGTTACAATTAACAAATAACACCGCGGTCCTCGGATCCGGTATCAATTAACACCGCGGTCTTCGGATCCGGTTACAATTGACAAATAACACCGCGGTCTTAGAATCCGGTTACAATTGACACCGCGGTCTTAGAATCCGGTCACAATTGCTTCAATTCACATCGCGGTCTTAGGATCCGGTACAATTGACACATCTAGATGGCTAAACACTAGGGCCTATGTGCCGTGGTTAAATAGCAAAGTGAGCACACCTGAAAAGGTATTCACAAATACGACGCGTCAAAACACTCACCGTTTGATAACGCGGACAAACACTCATGATGACCCTGATCAGGTCCGAATGTGTAGCTTAGAGTTTATATAGCTCGGCACAACATATGACGTGTACCCTTATCTCGGAAATATAATTTGGTAGCGCGTTAAATTAAACACCCAATGAGGTTAATTTATGAAACCCTACCAAAATTATACAGACGACCTTGGCCTGGTCAAGTAAGGTTAGCACCTTAAAGATAATTAATTAAAACACAAATTAATTTATAAGTTAATGATTAAGCCGAACCAAAGCGGCAATATTCAATACACAAAGGGCCCAAAAAACGCCCAAAAACAAACATAAAAAACTAAAGGACTGGAGCTGTGGGCTTCGAAGGATCCTCAGAATGGGCATCAGCCGACGAGTGCACCTCCCCGTCACCAGCCTGATCCCCGTCATCAGAATGTGACGGCAAAGTCACCTCAGGAGAAGCCGGAGCGGGAACGAATTGGCCGTTTAGGATATACGCCAAATGATGGAATCCCTCAGTGTTAAGGGTAACACCAGGGTTCAAGTGGCGGATCTGCGCCAAGGCCATCTTAAAGGCATCTTTTGCTGTTTCTAGGACAGCCTCGGAGCATTCGGCATAAGATTTTTCCATCTCGGCCATGTCAATTTTAGCCGCTTCCAGATCGTTCGCCAGGGACCCACGCTACAACTGGACCACCCGAAAAGCATCAATGTCTTGGGCATGGGCTTTTTGCAGCTTAACCAACTCTTGGTTAGCTTGATCGAGGGCTTCCTGAGTCATTTGGAGCTCGGTAGAAAGCTTGCCCTTTTCAGCCTCGACGTCGGACAAGGCATCCTCGGCCTTTTTCCTACCGATCTCAGCAATCTTCCTCGCACCCTCAGCCAGCTCAGTAGCTTCCACGGCCTTCTTCTGGGACCCAACGGCGGCGTCCCTTTCCTCCTGAGCCCGGTTCAGGGTGATACTGGCGTTAACATAATTTGTTTTCAATATTTCAAACGCCTGTACCACCCCGGCTGATCTTAGATTAGCCTTTTGAATGTCCCACAGTTCGTTCTTTTCAACTTCAGTCAGTGGGACAGCCTCAGTATACCGCCGAGGCGGAAGGAGTGCGACGGACAGTTCCTCAGTCCGACCCTTGTTCCAAGTGCACCCACTTGGGAGCATCGGCAGCGGCGGAGGAGGAGGCAGAGATGACGAGGAAGGTGAGGAGACAGTCTTAGGCACTGAAGGCTCCAAACCCGTAGGAGGCGAACTCAAAACAATGGGATCGGATCCAGGTGAAGGCCCGGGAAGGGGTACATTCGCCGGTGCAGAGAGTCCTTTTTGATTTTCTTAGCCTTAGCTAAGACATCCGACACCGGCTTCGAACTGGAAGGCTCCGGGGCCGATCTCTTCTTTTTGAGCCTGGGCCTTTTTGGAATGAGTCAGATAAATAGGCAGTTGCTCCATAGCTGGGGCTGCAGATAAAGCCAAGAGAACGTTAGTAAAACCATTTTAAATAAAGGCTTTTGCCAAAAAAAAACGAAAGGACAGAATCAACGAAAAGTTATATACGGTGAGGAGGATGAAGCTCGGCAAATGTGGCCGAAAGAACAAAGGTGACGATCCGCACGCCATAGCGCAGAGCATAGGATGCCAACTGAGTAATGTGGACGACATCCTCCAGGGAAAGATCGTCAGGGTCCACTTGATAAGTGGAAGGAAGATGGTTGTGGTAGTTATTGGACCAATAAAGTGGGATTTCCATTCTACCTTCGGGGCTTCCGGCACGAGAAGGAACCACGGTTGTGTACCGGGTTTGGCGATAACTTTAAAGAATGAAGCTTTGAAATGTTTGAAAGAATCCGAGAAAGCGGTGAAAAGATTTCTACCGGCGACCCCCCTAAGGGAGGTCAGACCTTTTAACTCCGACAAGTTCTTGTCAGAGCTCGGCGTAAAAGGAACAAAGAAATAGAAGAAAGCTGTGGTGGTACAAGGTATGTGCTTAGGAAAGGAAAGGCAAAATTTTTCAAAAGCCAGCATAAAGCCCCACCCATTAGGGTGAAGCTGGGATGGGGCGAGACGGAGACAATTTAGGACCGAGATTTGGAACTCGGTAAAAGGAAAGCGAATACCCAGACGAGTGTTATATTCGCGATAAAAGAAAAAGAATGAGGCATGGTTTCCCTCACGAACAGAGCATATCGGTTCGTCGTTGGATGGGGGGTAAACGATGCAATTGTCGATATTACCCAGCTCGAGCCTATCTACGTCGGCCTGGGACATCAAGGAGTGGATGGTCAAGACATTATGAGCCAACCATGAATATTTGTGAGCCAGGGCAGGATCAACACTACCCGAAGCCGACTCCCCAGTGGCTAAGGGTGTTCGGTCAGAAGACGAGGGTGAGCCCATCTATACCTAAAATCAAAAACAAGACTGAAATTAGAACCCTATAGTCATACTTGAAGAGGGCACAGTAGGCCGAGATGAGAAAACAACAGGATTTGAAGGGCTTGGATTTTGAATCCCAGAGTTAGGAGCTAAGTCGGATCTATGCCGACATGAACTAAGAACAGCTTCTGCCTGGGTATCATCCCCAGTTGAAATAAAATACGAGCTCTCAGCAAGACAGTCCCAGCATGGTCTTTGGTAAGCAACAGGCATAGGTGTAGACACCCGGGAAGGCCTGGGAGGTTCATAAACACTCAATGGATCTACCCAAAGGCCTGCGGAGACATCTTGTCTTACTGGTTCAGGTAATCTTTGAACAGGGCGAGGGGATGAGTTCCTTACAAAGGAAGTACGGAACCTCCCGGCAGTCCCCCTCTAGGCCCACCATGAAGCAATAATCGGGATCTCTCTTCCTCAGACAAAGGAGAACCCAGTACCCAGTAACTTGCCCGAGGAAAACGGGCGCGAAGAGCCTCGTCATCAGCTGGGTTTAGAAGGGATTTAGAAGTAGGCCTAACCATCTATGACAGAAGAAATAGATGCAATAAGGAAACGAAGATATCGTCGAAAGATTTAAACCTAAAGAACAAGGGCGGAATTACGCCTACAGAAATAACGTGCGAGAATCTCACGATTACCCAGAAACCCAGAAAGAACCTTACTATCTCTTAAACTCACCAAAAAGAAAACCAGGAGAAAAATGCTCGAAGAAGAAACGTAAGAACAACCGATCAAAACCTTCATAAACCGTTGAAAAAGATTAAATACAGCGGTAATAGGGAAGAAAAAATACCTGAGTAAAGGGAAGGATCGAGGGAAGTTGAAGAATAGCGAGAATGCTCAAGGAAGGATGCAGGAAAAATCTGGTAGCAGAGAATGAAGAAAAATGAGAAAGCAAAGGCCAAAGTAACAGGAAGGGTGAAAGAAGGTGGGAATAATGGTGGGAATAGTGAAGCGAAAGTTTAAACGTCGGGGGTAAAAAGGTCAAAATCACCCTACACATAGGGGTGACGCGCGACGTGCATCAATAGCATTAAATGCGCACGAAAACCAACGACGGTGAAGCAGGGCGGTTGGAATCCCGGCCAGTCCGGAGATGACACATGGCAGGGGGCAATGATGGAGAATACGGAAGGGTTTTTACCCACTGAAAAGTCTGAAACGCTTGACTGTATCTAATAAAATCAGCCTCCGGGATATGCTTAGAGGCAAACAAACTTGGCATCGTCATGGACTCGGCATACATGCAAGGGACTCGGATCCAGCGACATGGTCTCGGATCTCGAAAACGAAGAAAGTTTCATGACCGAGGTAAATCGTGAACCGGCTCAAGCCTTCAGTATACGACACCCGGACCAGAGAAATCAATGAAACCTCTCGAACTACGGTAGCTTTGATCCCGTTATAGGGTATGTAGGCCCTAGACGTCAATCCTAGGTCAAGCTTAAACAAATTAAAATCCGATATACTGGGGCAACTAATCCAGTTAACCTCGGAATCACACCTCGGACAGAAAGAGCCAGAACATGATACATCTCGGCAGTTCAAGCATTTAAACTACCGAGCTGGGGGCAATTGTTGCGGTCCGGCCAAACGGCCCACAAAGGGGTACGGCCCAACACAATTGATATCCCATATCTAGGAGCACCTACTATCGTGGAGAATCTATCGTATCTACAAGCGATCAGATAGGATAGATCATACAGTTAGGATATCAGGGCAAAGCCTATAAATACAAGAGCACAGCGATAAGGTGCACACGTTCTAACTCAACCCTAATTACTTATCATATCACCGTGCACAATCCCCACTGAACACTACCCCCATCCCCCCTTTTGGAGAGGAGTTCATCGTGTACAGTGATCCAGTGCCTTCCCGGATATCTCCATTATAGATACTCCGGAAGGGCCATTTGATCCAAGATCAACGTACTAGCCCAAGCGACTGGACATATATGTTTTCAGAGCAGAACAATATGTATTTTATTATTTTGTTTCATTTGGATTATAAGTACATAATATATAAAGATGTTCCTAGCCACAGACCACCTCACCACATAAGTGGACCATATAGGCATTGGAACAAAAATCCATTAAAATTATTCAAAATTATATACTTTTTGCTATGAGTGTTTGGCATAATTATGAAAGTAATGATTATTTCCCTAGATGATCGACGCTTAAATCACTGGGCGAATTTTCCTTTGAGGAGAATATTTCAGATATGTAAACATCTTGGAGCTCAAGAACATGAATGACAAATCTCAATCCTTTTTCTCTGATGTTTTTTGAGATATTTGCTTCATGGCACAGCAAACAAAAAGGATAAGACCTGGAGGGAGGCTAAGCTGTCAGGTAGTAAGAAGCAAGCCCACATCCTCATCCCTCAGGATTATTATAAGCACATAAAACAATATATATATGTGTGTATTTCGAATTATGGCTATGAGGCTTGTAACCACCACCAGCAAGCCTCCAAACCCCATATTTCGAATTATAGCTGTTATGCCACTACTAAAACAAGTGCGGCAAGCACCCAAACCTGTTATGCCACTAAAATCCAAGCGCATATTTCGAATTATAGCTGAGGCTTTTAGCCATATCTCATCTAGGCCATCCATCACTATATTCCTAATTTTAGTTCTAATACACATGACTCACCAAAGCAACACACATCAGACCACAGATAATTTCTAATCCCCTCATGCTTCCATCCATAGAGGGCACCAGTATGTCAACAAAGCTGTGTATTATTGAATGAATTATATATCATAGTGCACGGATGAGAATTCAACTGCGCATGCGAATGTAAACTTAAGAAATTTTCAAGACAAGTTAATAAGGATTTTGGTCCTTCAATGACCAAAGTTCAACATTACACGACAACAGTCAGCAGGAGGGGGAAAATTCAGAGTTTAACTCGATTGCCAAGGATTTTCTTCATAATAGTATGCAGTGCCAACCATAAGAGCTACTGTAGCACCTTGGACAACCACACGAGCTCTCATTAACTTCTGACCAAGTGAGAATTGCCTTGTCTAAAACTGATTAAGCCAGCCGTGAGCACTCCAGCAGTAATAAGTACACCTAAAATTCATACACCAAGAGTAATAACTGATAATTCATTATCACAATTAAATCCTTTTTTAACTTCTATTGTATAACATCTGTAAGCTAAACAGTTGGCTTTGATACACAAAATAAATTAAAACGAAGCCAAATAGAAATAACAAATAAAATTGAGAACTGAAATACTCATTCAAGAAAAGTCATTAAGAACCATCTCATTGGAGAAAACAACCTAAAGTTGAGATTATCCAACGTATGCAGGATGGAAGATGGCATCAATCAGAAAGAGAACCCTCCATCGGAACTCGTTTAATACACCATAAGTTTATCACATCTCAATCTTCAGAGATTGACAGAGTGCAAACCATTTCCACCTAGAATTATGATCCATTTGCTAAATTAATTAGCGTCCAATGTTTAGCAGACATCAACCTACTAAACTGATTGACTACATATATGGTCAGAAGTTTCAAGCACAAGATTTGGCATCCTGAGGATATGAGCAGATTCAGGACCATGAACAGAAGGGGATGATTATTACTTAAACATGGAAACATAAATGAGTTAGCAAAGCAGATGAATGCCAGATTCAGATTTTAGTTGCTTTATACATACGTAATATCTCATAAGTCCAACCCAAATAGCACGGTACTTTTTGGTGCCGCATTTACTCCACAGTAACATCTTCAGTTCCCTTTGCTCCAACTCTCAATTCATCGATCCAAGAACACCATTCTCCCCAAATCACACCCCTCCCCAAATCGGTCATCAACACAGGGTATCAAAAATAATGGTAATGGTAATGGTAATGGTTATTTGCTCTAATGTTTAGTGCCTCCATGGATAAAGAAAATCTAATACTGCCCAGGTGTAACGATGAGACATCACACCCATCCGTAAATTACGGTAACTGGCTCATACTCAGATGAGGAGCGGCGGGCCTGTGTAGCAGATCTCCGTGCAAACTCAAGAGTCAATACCGTAGAAAAACATGAAAGAAATACAGACTTTTTGAGGGGATGCAAATCCAAATGATGGATTCAAACTTAGACAAGAAGATTATTAGCTTCATAAGTAAATGAGATGTATCCCGGTGAATCCAGCTCCCCGAACCCTAAAAATTTTCTCCCTCAATCCAAATCTAAATTTCGTACTTGCCATTCCATCATCTTTCCCATTCATTCAGATGATTTTTCCCCAAAGTTTAACAAGGGAAAAAAAATAAAATTGAATAACGAAATCAATCAGAATACATATTGTATGCCACAGAAAATTCGATTAAAAGACATGAACCGAGCACAATTATGAAAAAAATAAAAAGAGAACTTGGGAAGCAGCAAGTCTAAAGTAAAAAATGAAACACGGAAATACAGAGCGCGGGGAAAATGAGGACAGAGGATAATACCAACGAGGACAAAAGGGTTCCTGACGCACTTCTTCTCTTCGAAAAATTCTTCCAAACTACGATCATTATTCATCAGTACCCATCTTCTACATACAAAGCTGAGAATTTGAGGGAGAAATTGACCAAAGTGTACGGAAAATTTTTGAAGTGAACCTAATGCAATGGGTTCACATTATGTGATTTTAGGTACTTCTTCTTTTCTCCCTAATTAATTAGAGGGATGGTTCATTTTTTTTTTTTCTTTATATTTTTTATATATTCTATTTATTTATACTAGATTATATATAATGTATCTTAATTTTTTTTTACACTCAGTATCTCAAATTAGTTAATTTTCAGTCCTGCATTCAGAAATATTTTTCCTGTAACACCAGTATCGTGGAAATTAATTAATTTGAGATCTTTGATAAAAAAATATTTCAAGATGCGAGTATGTAATTTAATCTAAATAAAAAAATTTAAAAAATTCTTCATCCCTTGAAGAGAGAAAAGCACATAAAAAATACGTAATGAAAACACCTAATGTAAATTCCTGATGCAATATTGCAATGGCAGGCCAGGCTAACCACGCACTGAACGACCATAGAGAGTTAGGCGGGTTATCATGGCCTTTATATAGTTTTAATGTCGATGTAGCGCTCTTCGTTACCAGACACGTCGATATTCTTGGGCCGAAGAATGAACCAAACAAAATCTAATGCTAATCACTTAGGCCCATTTAAAGAGGCCCAAATGTTATATCCCGTAGTTCAAATCTAGGAATTAAGTAGAGCACAGCAACCCAATACTTAGGTTCAACTGGCGTGGGGTCGGTCTTCCTCACCTTATGGGAGGGGGTTCGATCCCTGCGTTGGTCAAGATCGCTGGGGAGGAGGAGGCGTCACAGGAGTCATGAAAGCGGCAGCGCCAAAAGCCACAGTTAACTCGTGGTTGGCCCAAGCCGCCGCCGCTTGGGCGTGGGTGGCCCAACCCCTGTTCTAAAAAATTTTTTATCAAAAAAAAAAAAGAGTAGAGCACAGCACCCACGATCGTAAGCCTGACTTGGGTCGAGGCGAATCCGAAGGTTCCGATTAACTGGATGGGCAATTAAAAAAAAAAGTTGAGAATGACACAATTTGTTGACGAGGCACCAATTTTTGTTTGAAACCAGGATCAAAATGTTGTTAGACCAAAATCTCATGCCTCGGAATGAAGGTTAAAATACAAACCTCAGAATATGAAGTGAAATTTTTAGGGATTTAATAGGTCTTCGTGTTAACATGTGGTAGTTTTTTTTTTTTTCATGGTCAGGACTTCATTATTTTTATCAGAGTTGTTTTGTTCTAGGTTATAAAACTTAGGTCTAAGTTTCTATTTGTTTGAGCTTTTTAAAATACTTTTATGACATTTTAAATAAGTATGTGAGATGAGTTTTTCTGCCATTTACTGATGTGAATAATACACTTTTTTTTGTACTACCTCTAATCTTAATTATAAGGCCTAGGGTTGACTTTTTTTAGAGATTAATGAAGCTACATAAGTTACTTAATCATATAATATATTGTGTATTCTTAGATTATATATTAGTTTATTAGTTTAACTAATTAGTTTGGAGAAAAAACTATTTTAAAATAATTTAATTAGCTTCCTTAATTCTCCAAAAAAAATCAACTTGATTTTATAATTAATACCGGAGATATAATACTTCTCAAACAATCACTAATGTGTTGGTGCCTACAGATTAAGATCCCATATCTTTTGTCGTCATTCCTTAGGTTTTTCTAATTTAATGTCCATTATATAACCATGGTACTCCTTCACACTAAAAGACTACAGTATTACTCCTCCAGTCCTTAATATAAAACAATTTTGAGAAATTGATCTTAGTCTTAAAGATAAGACATAATTTTCATATTTGACAATTTTTTTCTAATTTCTGATACTCTCTCAACAATAGTCAAGGAGGAGAGGAAATGAGGAAATTAAAGAAGACGACTATGATCTCTTTAAAAATACATGTCATATTAACCAACTTCTTTAATCTAATCAAATTAGATAACTGTGTCTTATATTTAGGACTAGAAGAGTATAATTTTGAATAAAAAAGTGTAACACCGATTGAAAGTTCATCCTTCGAGCAAAAAAGATTGAAAGTTCATCAACGATTGTGGGACCCTTGATAAAAAAGAAAACTTGAAAGTCGTGGGCACTGTGTAGTCCAAGTCAAGAGCACTTCCAACGGAACAGTGAAAGATCAAAGACAAGAAATTGGGACTCTACGCATGGCTCATCGTCCAAAAAAAATTTGCAATAGAAAAATGTAAAAGAATACAGTCAAAATGATGTATTTTCTACCCCACGTCAAAAGTAAGAATTCTATCCGTTTCTACTATCTATTCTCTAAAGATAGTGGAATAAAATGAAACAAAAAGTTAGCAAGTCTATCCTACAAGCCTACATATCTGATCCTTTCAAAAGATTATATAAATGATGTAATGAGTTAAAAAAAAGGTGGCTTTCCACACATCCTGCGCAAGAATTCTCAAAGCACTATCCACCAACTTACGTTCCAACTCATTCCTTGAGATCGTTTGACATGGCTGATGGAATGCTGTACGTGGCAAGAATATCAGGAGTAGCAGCTTTAGCTGCAGTTGTTCGAAGCACCACTATCTGCATGGTAGATATGCTTACTAGTTAATAACAGGACTAATGTCATGTTGCACATGAAAAACGGGACAAATGCGACATTACATAAAAGCAGTCAGGGGATGAAGGAATGAGAAGGAACCTGATTATCATCTAGACTGAATTCTAGATGTTCATCATTGCAGTTCTCAACCATGCTGACCAAGTTCTTCAGGTTTTTAACAGGTTTACCATTAAAAGCAAGTACCTTCATATATGTAAATGGGAGTAATCACTATGAAGGACCACGTGGACTAGAAGAAAATAAAAGAAAGGAAAACAAACATTACTTACCTGAATATCAACATCATCATCATCATACCCAAAGTTTATATCAGCTACCAGCACCTAGTATATAACCGACACAGATCATCCAACTTTGTCAAAAACTAAAGAGAAATAGCAACAAATGTCAAGAGATAGTGTCACAGTGACAGAGCACCTTAGAGATCACAAGAAGTTGCTTGTCTGGTGACACTGGCATTGAATCTAGTTTAGCCAAAAGCTTATCTGGAGCCTTGGTGCCATAATCCTTTCCATACTGTTCAAACGTAAAAAACCAGGGTTCAAAACTTAAGAATTCAAAGTAAAAGCTTTGTAAACACAAGTTGTACCAATAAATCAATAAAGTGTTTCCTGAACTGTAGGAGACTAGATGGAAAAGCTCACAAGTTTAGAGAATGTGAAAATGAAACAAGTGATAATAAAAACTGCTTCATAAATACCTGAACTGGAAATATTATTAAAGGGTTCAAGAACTTGCATATCACTAGACTACGATTAGGCTTGATATATAAATATATTATTCTATCCAACTAATATTCTTTAGTAACAAACTAAACCACCGAGTCCTACTAAATTTAGGCATATCCCACTTGCACAGGTCCAAGCATATTATGGGCCCTGTAAATGCAGTCAAGAGCCGACAATTATTCATATGGCTAATGATAGATGAACTGCACCATTCACTTGTACATGAAAACCGTACTACAAATTTATAAATTCGCAAGGATGGTTCATTCTATCATTTTCCATGTGATTATTAAATTTCTACAAAAATCCAAACAATCTCCTAAGCCATATGGAGACACTCATTGATTTCAGGAAAAATTAAATCATTTTCTATTGTTAGGTCAAATGAAATTTATGCAGACTGCAAAAGTATTAGACATCGACACCATTTCAAGAAACAAAACTACAAAAATAAAGATAACATGCATACTAAAAAAAATTAGCGGTGTCAACCAAGACATGAAATAAACTGAATATGGAAGTATTAGATGGTGAATCAACCACAAACCTTATAACGAAGATATGGAACTGAGACAGCTGTAAAAACTAATCCTGCAATGATATAATATGAGGGAGACCCGCCCTTGCTATATGCCGGAATGAGCTTTTTGCGACTAACAAGTGTAATGTCAAATTCGTAGATCTCTGAATTTCGCAACACCTTGATTACTGCATTATCCCCAATGTATTTCTGAGATATAAGATAACTGAAATTAATGTGCCCTCGAGGTCGAAATAAAACTGTAAAATTCACAAAGGAGTTAAAGCATTAGGTGGCAGACCCTTAAATCGCAAACACACAATAACTAGATACAAAGCAATGAAAGATTAAGATATAAGTTGACATGTTATGTCAGGACAAGTTACTAGCTCAAAATCCTTCCTGTCACCAGTAATATGCGTCAGATATTGCTCATAGATTAACTTTAATCTTGTAAAACAGTACTTGAAAAATAAAAAATGTCAAATTCCACAACTCATCTGGTCAAGAAATGAGGAAAAAAGAAGATCATGAAAGAGGCATAATAATTCGTGCATGTATATCAAGCCATCGACTGGAAAGATGATTCACTAACAAAGATATCCTATCACTACTACCTAAAATCACAAAGGACAGAAGGGAAAGAGCACCCTGATAACCTGTGACTTCATTGTTAAACTGCACTCAGATCTTGGGTCAAAACAAAAAAAAATTATTAAGATCTACAAATGATTGAGCATAAATAAATATGAAGGGAGAATAAAGTTTGTTTTGTACTCTCTGCTTCTAATACAAATCAATTACAGTGTAGCAAAGCCTATCCCATAAGCACTATTGCAAGTGATCAATGATACAAAAGGCTACTGTTAAGTCCCTTAGTTTCCTCCGTGGAATTTTGAAATTTAAATGACTTATATCTGATGGGCAGCCAAGTGAAGGGAACACTCTTCCAAAAGCTAATTAACTACTGGAGTAGAAGAATTGACTCACTTAAGTTACCCATAGGTCAACCCATATAGTTCAATATGAGACTAGGCATTTCATGCTACCTTGGTATCCATCACTAGGATGCCCTTAGAAAGCAAACATCTCAGCAACTATATTGTTTGACACTTCACTTGACTTCTTTTCCAACCAGAACCTTCCATAGATATACCTTTCAAAGGCAACATCTTCAACTTTGATATCGACAACCCAAAAGCCAGATATTAAAGTTGGAGAACTATCCAGTATCCCACAAAATATATATAGTCTATATTACTGCTCAATATACAACTTGGCATCTCATATTCCCTTAGTCCCTTATCAATTTCCTTTCGTAGATTGTTAACTATGCGATTGTATTGGATTTATGCGCTACATTTATCTTTTCCTGATTCTTTTTCTCTTTTTAGGCCATACATCAAAGGATCATTCCCCTCATGTCTCGGTCCTTTATCATATTAATAGATACACCCATCATATTTAATTGACTCAAAGCAACATGCAAAGCCTTTTTCTGTATTTTCCACTCATAAATTTGAGGAAATTGTGGGAATATTATGGATTATTTAGATTAGTCAATATCTTATTATTAGATATAGATATATTATATCTTAGGATTATATATGGATATATTATATCTTAGGGTTAGATATAGATTATATATTCTATTTACCTGTCCCATCGTTGGAGACATCAACCCCATCAATGCTAAGAATAACATCTGATGGTTTCAAAACTTGATTTGCTGGAGAAGTTGGATCTATTCTTCTAACACGTACCCCATTGTGATCACCCATGCCCATTACCATTCTCAGTTCATGATTTCTCATATCTTGCCACTCAATCCCAAGGACAGGGAATCCTGAAAACAGATGCAAACAGAAATAACTAGTGGATTAATACTTTTGTGCTTATTTTCCATGGTTAGAGACTAATGGTAAAATTCAAATTTACAGTTCACATCTTAGCACATCAAATCAGCAACTACTATACCTGTATATGCTCTATTTTTCTCATAATCATGGATGAAATGCTTGATAACTGGTGTTGGAATGAGATGACCTATATTTTCTTCATCTACGGGGTGAAATGCAATTCCCACGCAATTTCCTGTATCATTAAATGCAGGCCCACCAGAATAACCTGAGGCTATAGCTTTATCTATCTGCAAAAGAAATAACTATCACAAAATTAGGAAAAGACAAATGAAGCCAACTTGATGATGCAGTGAATAAAGAAGACACTTTTTTTCCAACTATGTGGGTGTCTGAAACGGTAACATGTTACATGTACATGTCAGTCCATGCTTTAAAGGGCAAAGGTCAGTCTTTTCAGCCTAACCTGTAATCCTAGAAGTTCAGCAGAACCATGGATATAAGATATAATCTTAATGCTAGTTACATGGCCCCTAGTCCCTAAAATAGTTTCATCAACAGAAGGATAACCAACAACAAAAACATCATCGTCCACTGCAGGCAAATCTCCGAACTCTACCGGTGACATTTTGTGCCAGAATTCTTCATCTTCAACAGTAAGCATGGCTGCAAGTGCAACATCAAAAGCTTTTATTCAGATTCTTATAAGAATTATAATTAGAGGCCTCTTTTATGATAGGTTTCCCTCCTAAATCTTCATGAAATAGTTGACGTTGTTACTATTTTTGTCAAACAATTTTATTCCTCTATTCATCTGATTAATGTATAAGAAATCAGTTAGATTTATATCTCAACAAAGAATAGTGTAGTTTGTACCAATGTCACACTCGGTTCCAATGGCCAGCACAGTCGCCAAGTAATCAGTATCAGAACCACGTTTCTTGAGTATAACTTGGATGTAATGGTCCACTGAATGGACATTGGTGAGCACCTTCTTCCCGCTAATAACGAACCCACTACTTCTAGACATGTACTGCTCCATTCTCCGCCAAGGCTTTGAAAAATTAGGTGGCGAGTGTTCACAAAACACCATAACAACAGAGTCCATTAGTCCTGCCGAAACACTCTCCCACGCTGGATCCACTTCCGTGTCTATCACTTCTGCCTCGGCACCCCCCATATCACTAGGACCTGGAAAATCTCCATCACTGTCAGAAGAATCGTTACCTCTCTTTCGCTTGCTGTCCTCCATCTCTTGGCGTTACAAAGAATCTGTTTTAGTTTTTATCTACAAACAGTAATGCAGAAAACTGAGCTGAAAGAATAAGTTGAAGTCAGATGAAGGCAATACATAAGTGGCCTAAATAACTCCACCAGCATGCCAAATCATTTTCTTTTTAAGTAAAATCATAATAACAACAACAACAAACCTGCTATCCACATTTACTAAAATCTAACCCGGTAGAAAGTAGAGTCAGAAGGAGTGAAAGACAATATTAAACTTGTAGAATCAACAAACTAGACATTCATACTGCAATTTACTCAACACATTCTCACTTGGGTGAACGATTTAATATGATGACCAAATCAAGAATTTACAGCAAAATTGTTGCTTCATAGAATGAAGTAATACAAAAAAGAAAAGAGATAGAGAATGGAACAGTAAATAAAACTTAGGAAAAGAAACACAACCATGGCAATTTCCCACCCACGCACTAAACACAAATTAAATAATGGTGACAAATTTGAGAAGGATTTGGCCAAAATTATAATAAGCATTTCTACCTACACCAACAACCACATAAGCATTAACCACACCCACATTTAATATTTATTTAAACATACATGAACTGGAAATCTAATTAAGGATCAAAGTCCCTTGCAAAAAAGTATCAGACATTTAAGAAAATGGGGTGATGCATGTGGACCTCAAACACTGCACTAGGAAAAATCAAGTAGAAATATTTGTGCTAGAACACGAGTTAGTGCACGAATAAAATAATTAAAAGTTCAAATAGATTGTAAAGCCTCAAATATTCGAAGGGTTAAATTCTATTTTCGTTATGGAAGTTTAGCATAAGGAGCACGGCTCACCTAGAAGTTTTTTTTGGCTCATTTTTGCCCCAGAAGTTTAAAAACATAGCAATGTTGCCCGTCCGTTGATTTTGACTATTGAATTGTTGCTCTTCTTTATAAACTTCCACGGGCAAAATTGCTTCTAAACAAACTTTTGGGGCAAATTTACTCCTAAAAAAACTTACGGGGCATATTTGCTCCGTTTTGTTAACGTCCGAGGCAAAAAGGAGACAAAAAAGAAAAAACTTCTTGGTGACCCGTGTTCTTTAGGCTAAACTTTGATGACAAAAATGGTATTTAACTCATAACGCAACCTCCAATCCAACAACAAATTCAATATCTCGAATGGGCATTTTATTACACAAATAGATGGCTCGAGATCGGTGGCAGACCAAGGAGTTTTAATGAGGGAGCGAAAATAAAAAGTATTACTCCCTCCGGTCCTAATTATAGGACATATTTAACTAACTTTGGGGAGATTAAAGAGATAAGTTAAATTAGTTAATTTTACTTATTTTCCTAAAATGCCTTCATATAAATTTAAAATGACAAAAGTAAAAGTGAATCAACAACTCTTACCACATACCACTTCGACCTAGAATTTTCCTTTCTACATTTTTCTAATTGAAATAATAGTCTTATTATATACACATATATATGTGTGTATACGTATAGATATATATATATATACACACACACATACATATATCTGCACATATATATGAATACACACACATATGTATATATATGTGTGTGTGTTTTATATGTACATATACACATATATATTGACAACACACACTCACAGATGTGAGAGAGAGAGTGTGTGTGTGGACACATATAAACACACACACATATAAATATTTCTTTGTGTGTGTATATATATATATATATATATTGGCAAATTAATGATAGTTGATCGATAAATAAATTAAAATCTAACAATTTAAAAGTTTCAATGATTGGAAGAATCTACACACCCACATACATATACATATGTGTGTGTATTCATATATATGTGCAGATATATGTATGTGTGTGTGTGTATAATCATCTTTCACCAAAAACCAAACACACTTGAAAGAATAAAATATAGGTATTTTAGGAAGAAATTGATAAAAATTAGAATGTTGTCCTATAATTAGAACTAAAACTAATTCTAAAATGTTGTATTATAATTAGGACCGGAGGGAGTATATTATAAATATTAAATAAAAGTACTTCAAATACAATATGTACCTAATATACAAAAAATTAAAAAAAAAAAAAATCTATTACAGAGACTAAGTTCACTTCACTTGACTCTTACCCTACGTATTTTAATATTGTAGAAAATATCTGAAGATTGGAACAAATTACAGAAAGGGTCCCTAAAATTTCTGAAAATTGCATATCATTGAAGAAAAGGAATCAAAGAAAATTACAGAAAATCCCTGAGGTGTTTTTACAATTACATTTTGCCCATAATCATTTTGAATATTTCATTTTAGTCCCTCCACAAACTTTCAATTATTTCATTTTAGTGCCTTGGTCAAAACGTGGTCAGCTGACCTTCTTCATTCAGCTGACACAGACCCGAGAGACAGACGGAAATCAGAGGGCGCCGCGGACCACACCAGAACTTGAGAGGAGAGGGAACGGAGAGACGGAGGGAGATCTGGCAAGAACGGAGAGATGGAGGGAGATCGGGGAAGGGGAGGAGAGACCATCGGTCCTTCACCACGGCGCCGTCCGACCACCACCGTCGTCCCTTCTCTTCTCCTGTTTTCCGCCGTCTTCTTCTTCAGAACTGGGTTTGAACCAGATCACCGGCGACTTCTCCTTCCATACCTCCGGTGACCTTCGTCAATCTCCATATATTCCTCCACTTCCTAGCTTCCCTTTAAAATCTTCTTCCCTCAAAGACCAAAACAGAGCGTGCCCCGGCAGGGAGTCGAACCAGGGAGACCATCGACCTCTTTCCCGACGACCTTCATTCTCATTTCTCCACACCACCGCCTTCACCGTTCTTCACAGTCGGAAAGTCACCGTCGGCCTTCCCCTTCTTCAATTTTTTTTTCCTAAAAAAAATTTAGGGGGTTGGGACCAACCCTAGCCCCTAGTTCTGCTACTGCTCAAGATGCAGCATAGCGATTTTGGGGCATTCCAGAATAAGCACAATAGTATAAAGCCAACGGATATAAATTAAAGGAAAATTTTCACTGGACATATAAAGGAGGAGAAGAGAAACAGAGATAAACAAGGAGGGAGGTATTATATTCAGAAAGCAGGGATCACCAAAAATTCAATCGTACTCATAGGAAAATATTGATGAAAAAGGAAAAAGGAATCAAGAGAGTAGAGGTTGAACCTGCTGTTCTTGTTGCATTCTTTCGTTAACTATCTTCTTCCTCTTCTCTGTATCTTCCTCACCCGCTAAATGAAAGACTACCTTGTCTTCCTGAGATTTCGTTCAAAAGTGTAAAAATGAAAGCAAAAAAAAGAACCACATTTTCACTTACATTACATTCACTTTTACTCACTTATTCTTGCTAATCAAACAGAGACTCGTTTCTGTATAAACTTCACAAATTAACCATGAAGAATTTATGCTCAGCTCATCGGAAGACACTGTTAAATGTAAAGGTAAAAACAAACAAAATAAAGCAGAGAATGAGAAATCCAAAAGGCGTTGCTGGTTTGTTACCTTCGGCTCGCCAGTCCGAATTTGCAGAGCGTTAGTGGAAGAAAAGAGTACGGAAGCGCAACGTCAGACAGTAGAATCCAAAATGACGTATAGTGGTGTGAGCAAAAAAGCAAAGAAGATTTTAGTAGTTAATTTACCTAAATTAAAAAAAATTAGTTAAATCAGTTATATTTGTTAAAATTATATGTTATGTTTTTTTTTTAAATATCACTTGTAATAATCTGTATGAGATGCTTATTTCAATGGGAAGATTTTAAAAGAAAATCAGAAATTTAGGAGAGAAAGCAAAGTCAGGTCAAAGTAAACCTATTTAAGATGCCTTCATTACACTGTTTTATTAATTTTAGGGATATTATTATTTTTAATCATCTTCATTTTGATTTTTTTTTTTTTATTATGAGGAACTTACCGTTATCTTTTAACGGAAGTTGCCCAGTCAGAGTGAAATTGTAGAGGTTATAGGTAAAATGATAAAATGGTGCTTCGGTACTATAATTTTAATTTCCTAGACTCCCTTATTCCGCGTCATATGCTAACGTAGTTGAAAGTCGCATTGTAGAATTGAGCATTACATCCACCTAAAATCGTTTCTGAGCTATTCATTTCTCGATTTACGTTATACTCTCTATTATCTGCGGTCTCATTCACATATAATGTTCTCTGTCATGCAACACACAAGACAACATCTCTTCATACCTCATGTCGATACTCAGAAGGAAAAAAAATAATAATTAAATTAACTTAAACCTGGACCGTTAAAATTTAATCTAACAATGTAGATGTGTGATTAACACATTTTTAGTCATCAAACTGATTAGCAGAAAATATGCTTCTGCTCATTGCCCATCGGCAATTCATTTCAAAATCCTTCTTCAGGCTGTGAAAAAAAGGAAAATATGTACCGTTCATTAATCTGACATTCAAACATATGAAACGTAACTTATTATTGCCTATATATATCTCCAGCATTTGCGAACACTAATGACATGAGGAAAATTTGAGGAGGGAAAGGAACTTAGAGGAAGTGAAGGGAAGATTTTGAAAGATGAGGGAAAATGGTTGAAGGAAGATGGTTTATTTGGTAAGAAGAAAATGAAAGGGAAGTACTTGGTAAAGAATCAAGAAATGTATATTTTACTCTCAAAAGTAATTAATTCAAAATAAAAAAGTATTTTTTTTTTTGGCTAAAATATATTATAGAAAAATATGCTCTTAGCAAGTTCAAACTTGTGTAAAAAAATTTCTGCCAAGTTCGAACTTAAATTCAAACTTTCCCACCAAGTTCAAATTTGAGGGGTAAATTTGTCAAAAAAATGTGAACAGTGACGTGAGAACTTGAGATCCCACCAATTTTGGTGGGATTTGATCTTCCCACATATAAAGGAAGATTGGTGGACCCGGGAAGATGGGTTCCCAGGAAGATTTGTCTAAAATGTATACCAAACGAAGGAACTTACTGATTTTCCTTTCCCTTCCCACCAATTTTGTGTACCAAATGGGCCATAATATGTAAACGATCCTTTAATTAGCACATGTTGTTGATGCTTGATATATTTCTCTGATTATCATTTGGAGGAACTTGTTACGGATTCATATATTGGGCCTTGATATGGGGCTGGCCCAGCGTAAATACATAAGTGGGGAAGCCCTCCATAAGCAGGCTAACACTAATCATCCTGTAAGAGAGGCGCTAATCCCGGGAGTACAAGTAGTAGAGCAGAGATGCGTCAGATAGTGGAGCAGGCATTTGCGTAATGTGGATATGCATGCTGCCTCAGGAACGGACGCAGGGCGAGCAAGACGAAACACTAGGTAATCTCTATAAATAAGAGACTACCCACAAAGGTGCACACATTCTGTTCATATCCTTTATTATTCAGTTACACTGTGCACACACCCAACCCCTTTGGCTACACGTCATTCTTGTGTCGCACAGTGATCAACAAATGTTCGTTGGTGTCTTCTTCATGGACATCACTGGGCAGTCTTCTCTTCGGTATTAACCTACCTCATATCCTGGAGAGATCATCAGATCCAACATTGACCCTACACTAACCCACTGAGGTTAGACATCTGTGTTCATTAGATTGAACATTGACGCCGACCGTGGGAGAGATAAATTTCGATTCCCAAACTACAGAAAACCATAAACCACAAACACTGAAATGGCCACAAGCACCAGGAGTCGTAGTCAAGCAACTCGACAGGATCAGTTGCCAGAAAGACAGTAACAGCAGCCATCACAATAGCCGCTTCAAGAGCAAACGATTCAGTACTCTGATTCGGTGGTTCCAGATCATAAACATGTCTCCGTAAGGACTGAGGGTGAGACAGAAGATACTACAAATTCTTCCTATCCGAGCCGAGGCGTCCAGCAAGGGCAGCAGTTGGTTCAACCTCCTCCTCTTGAGTTAAAAATCGGTCATGCCGACATTAAGATGTTGTACAACACCATGGAATCAGTGCTTCACCTAATAGAAAATATATAGATTCGGGACCGACTTCGGAGAGAGGAGGATGTCAGGCGGAATAAGGAAGATATGGACCGCCAAAATGCAATATGGCAGCAGGAAGAGCAGCGAAGGATACAGCAGATGCTGGAAGAGCAAATAGGACAAGGAGAGAAACAAACTCGAAATGTAGGTCGAGATGGTGCTGGCCCGAGTCGAGTTACTACTCGACTTTGGTGCGCACTAACGAAGAAGAACCCTTTGAGAACCATGGGAAAAAATTTGGTCGTCGACGACCGAGAGAAGGTTTCTGAAGGAGAGAGTAGGAAGATACGAATGTTGGAAGAGGGCATAAGGATGCTCAAGAATCCTTCCCCGGAACATTGGCCAGGATACCAGCAATCCTAGTGATATGACTACTACTGAGGTTGACACGGGCGTTCCCCAAGTTGCACCAACCGAGTTAGCTCGGTCCAAAGGAAAGCAGCCGGCAGAAAATTTGGATTCTAGAAAGCAAGATAGCATCCCTGAGATACACGCCGGGGGACGCGACGGGGATAGAATCCTGAGCCAATTTTCAGATGAGATTATGACTGCTGCCTACCCAAAGGGTTTGGACTCAAGAGAGCTTCCGAAGTATGATGGGAGTCAAGATTCGCTGAACCATGTGAACAACTTCAAGATGTCAATTACGGTAAAGGGATTGTGGGACCCGTTGTACCCCGACTGTTTGCAGGGACTTTGCGGGAAGCCGCACAAATATGGTTTCACTCTCTGCCTTTACATTCTATTCGGGATATGGAGACCCTTGAGAAGAAGTTTCTGTTAAACTTCGCTACTAGCAGGGAGCACCCAAAGACTAAGTTCCAACTCGGCCAAGTGAAGCAAGCGCCTGGGGAAACTTTGCAAAAGTACTTGGAGCGTTTCCAAGATACGGCCCTCCAAGTGCCAGGCTTAAAGGAAGACGTACATCTCCATTGCGCCATAAATGGCTTAGACAGTTCATCTCGGTTTAAAAAGTCTACTATGAAACGACGTCCAGACACACTGACGGACTTCCGCGATCGATCGAAGTAGGACCTTGAATTAGAACAGATGGAGATGATGAGCGATTAGACAAAAGACGAGGGAAAGAGTGTTGGAATCCGTACACGCAGCGGATTAAAATATTCTACGAATTCCATCCGGAGGATCGCTCAACCATCGTCGAAATCAAGGTTAGAGAACCGAATATTACCTATAGTGAACTCATCCGCGTCTCGTTCTCTTTGAATTGGTGGGCTACCCTCTCGATCAGCAGAAGTTGACTCCACGAATCGGCTTCCTCTACTGGTATCCACACGAATAAACACCGAACACGGACGCGGCAGCGTGCTAGCACCTCGAACTGTGCGTCTCTCTATATTTCGCTCTATGGTTTTTTTTCTCGCGGCTTAGATACGCTCGACAAAAAGTCTTGTAGGTTATTCTAAACCCGATCGGCGTATTATATTCAAAATTAATCCTCATTAATTTTAAATTTCAAATTTCAAATATGGATTAAAAATATATTAATTAAATCTATCTGTTAGATCTAATGTCACATATTAATTTAATCTGTATTAAAAGGTGATCGAAATTCGAATTTTGAATCTGGATTAAGAATATATTAATTAAATATATCTAATAGATCTAATATAATCTATTTATTTAATTCAAATCAAAAGCCTTCCGATTTAATTTATCTCTATAAATTAAATCCAGAAATGATATCTATCTATTTAATTAAATCGAGATACTATATCTCAATTAAAATTAAAGAGATATATGATATCTTTATTCGAAAATTAAATGAGATACAATATCTCTATTTGTTTTAGATATTTAATTTATCAAATAAATTAAATACAAAAAAATATTATATAATAATATTATAATCTCCATTAATAATATTAATATATATTAATTTCGAATTTAATATATACTCCATCTGGTCCTTATTATAAGGCACCAACTAACAAATCTCACAAACCAATAAAAGTAGTTAAAGTCAATAAAGTTACCATATACTTTAAGTAACTTCCAACATTGCCCCTAGTGATTGTACTAAATTCTAATATTATATTAATTATCACTCTCACCCACTACCCTCATTAATTATGGACAGACATGGAAACAAATAATTAATGCGCATTGGGAACAAGCAAGTGCCTTATAAAATGGACCAAATAAACTTATAAGTTGGTGTCTTATAATAAGGACCAGAGGAAGTATATATATATATATATCCTAGATTAAATTAAGTATTCATTAAATCTTAGACGTATCTAAGATTCAATGAATCTGGACACTTTTGCTCGTGTTGGGCTATTCTTGTGTTTGACCCTGCAGGCCCATATGAGATTGGCAGTGGGCCAATACTGTATCAGCCCACAAGTCGTAAGCGGCCTCTAGCAAGATATTGCGACTACCCAATTCACATGGGGATGATGACACGATACAACCTATCGTATAACCATGTCACGTCCCTTTTGTCACGCGATAATTTGGTCAAGGATGAGGCATGGATAATGTCAACTTCCTTTTCTTGACCATTACTTTCTCGATTCTCGAGTAGTCTAATAATTGAAATGGAAACTCCTTTCCATCACAGTACGACCATACATTTCTTAGACTCACTCATCAAGGGGCCCAGTATTATCTCTCTACAAATGTGAGGGACAAATTCCATCTTGACCATTCACATTCCTCCGCATGAAAACCATTGATTCTGATCCAAGCTTTTATCGTCACCCGGTCAAAGGTGACTTTTGACTAGGTCAAAAACTAGTGACTCATCATGTCGGAATCCATGATGATCTCAGGTTTTAGGGCGTCGTGACGCAGTTATACATGAGATAAGCTTATGACTTGATCCATGCAGCTTTCTCATAGTGGGTCGATCCAGTATCTTGTACTCTTACAAGTGCCCATGACTTTGATTCGTATCTCCATACCTCATCAAAGTCACACTGGTCTTAACTCATCTTCGCTCCCGCATAGATGACCGACTAGGGACATTTAGGATAATCCACAAGATATATCCAGGGATACAATTTTCAATATAAACATGCAAATTAAATGATAACTAAAAGAGAATACTTTAATAAACATAAATGTCTAAAGTACAATGACTTGCCCTAGGGCATAATTTCCAACAGACTCCCACTTGCACTAGGTGCAATCATTAATTACTCTAATTCACATTGCCCTAACATGACGCTCATGTGTCACTTGTGCAAGCGGCTTAGTAAGATGATCTGCTACATTGTCTTCTCCTGGTACTTTGCATATGCTAGTATCACCTCTCTCATTGATTTCTCTGATGAGATGAAATCGCCTGAGTATGTGCTTGGTCCTTTGATGTGACCTAGGCTCCTTTGTCTGTGCAATAACGTCGTTATTGTCACAGAACAAGACTATTGGATCTGAGATGGTGGGAACCACCCCCAGTTTAGTGATGAACTTTCTAATCCAAACGGCTTCCTTAGCTGCATCTGATGCTACTATATACTCAGCTTTCGTTGAGAAGAAGTTTCTGTTAAACTTCGCTACTAGCAGGAAGCACCCAAAGACTGAGTTCCAACTCGGCCAAGTAAAGCAAGCGCCTGGGGAAACTTTGCAAAAGTACTTGGAGTGTTTCAAAGATACGGCCCTCCAAGTGCCAGGCTTAAAGGAAGACATACATCTCCATTGCGCCATAAATGGCTTAGACAGTTTATCTCGGTTGAAAAAATCTATTATGAAACGACGTCCAGACACACTGACGGACTTCCGCGATCGATCGAAGTAGGACCTTGAATTAGAACATATGGAGATGATGAGCGATTCGACAAAAGACGGGGGAAAGAGTTCACCCAGGAGGGAAAAAGAGAAGCCTGGCAGGTTTACGAAGGGGAAGGAGAAATTCAGTAGTCATAGGCACGATTCTAGCGGGCGGACTTCGGATAATAAGCACCGACGGGATAGAAGTGGACCGATAGCGAGGTACGCAAATTACACCCCGTTGAACGTATCACGAGCGCGGGTTTGGAAGGAGGTGGCCCAGACGGAGATGAAGAAAGTAGAGCGACCTCGACCTTCTCACAAGGTTCTGGGGCCAAACCCATCTCGGTATTGCGCATACCACGATGGCTTGGGACATACCACAGATGAGTGTTATCATCTCCGTGATGTTATTGAAAAGCTGGTCCGGGGGATAAGCTGTGACAATACGTGGTGGATGCTATTGGGCAGAATAGCAAGCACAAGGAGCCAAGCCGCCAAGAGAGTCCCAGTTAGGAGAAAAAGAAGACAAGAGAGAAAAGAAACAAGGCCGATAAGGAGGATGATGAATATCCAGAGGAAGACTTTGAGTGCAATTGAATGAATTTTATGTTGCATTTATTTTGGGCCCTTTAGTGGGTGAGTTTTGTAAGGATCACAATGCCTTTCTATTTATGGTGCGATAACGCCTAGACAAAGGTCAAAACGCAATCCACCAGGATGCGGTAAACACCAGCATAGAGGTGAAGCCGAGATATGGCAAGACCGTGATAATGGCTAAAACGCACTCCACCAGGATGCGGTAACGCCTACATAAAGGTCAAAGCATATTCCTTCGGGATACTGCGAGGCCGAGATAATGGCTAAAACACATTCCTCTAGGATGCGGTAACACCCACATAACGGTTAAAACGTGATTCCTTCGGAACATCGTACAACCAAAGAAGCCCTTTGTGGCTATGATGCATCAAAAGCTCAAAGAAGTAAAACAAGCCGTCACAACAACCTTGATCAAGTCGGATTGTTTAGGGTTTAGTCGCAACACTAAACCTAGACAAGTGGCGGATGACTTTTACTCCCGACTGATTTCCGGTTAATCATTCAGGAGGGTATACTGCCCATGGATGGTCCCAGACCCACATCCTGCACAGCAAGTTTCTGACTCTGGCCAAGTCATATAATTCAGAAACTAATTTCAAATTTACAAGACGCATCGATAACAATGCATAAGCCTAATTTGGATAGTTATATAGAGCAAAGAAGGCGTACAAAGAGTAAAGCAACTTTGCAGAAAAAGTAAGTACTCGTATGCTATTACGTAAAATTCTTGCATGATATATTCATAGCAAAGCATCCGGGTTATCAACCTAATAAAGATTTACAAAAATTAGGGGCTCTAAGTACCCCGGGGTATGGAATAAAAAATAGTGCAGGAGGAGAAAATCAAGCAAAAATACAACAGTTTGGAAAATTAACAAGTTTGCTGGGCAAGTTTCAAACAACCACAGCATGGTGAAAGCAGCCAGATATGTCTTGACCGAGAGGCTAGTTGGAAGGAGCACCAGGTTCCTGATGGACTTCCTCGCCTCCGTTGTCCCCCTGACCCTCCTCGTACCGACTTTCGGAAACAGTCTCGAGGGAAGGAAAGAGCGGAACTATTGTATTTCCTCTAACGGTAGACATGCAGTCCATTCCAGAGGTATTAAAAGTGACATCTGGATTCAACATGCGAATCTGTGCTAAGGCATTCTCGAAGGATTGTTCGACAGATTTTACTATCGTAGCATCTTTCTCCTTGATAGCGGCATCAACTTCACCTAGCCGAGTTTGGAATTTCCCCTGCTCTTGCAGCAATATATCTATAGTATATTTGTCCCTGGCGTGAATTTCGCGATATTGTTTCAAATGATGGATTGCCTTGCCCAACTCCATCTTGTTTGCTTCTGCTTCTGCCTTCATCTTATCTCTTGCCACCTCGGTAGCCTGTACTTTATCCTGGGCATCAGATTTTATCGCCTCAGTCAAACGTCTATGCCTTTCTACCTCTAGTTTCAACTCCTGTAGCTCGGCAGCTTGAGCAGCATATTGCGAATTCACGAAAACTAGGGTTTGGGCCAAGCCAGTAAACTGCAGGGAACATTTTTCTAGCTCAGCAATTCTTTTAAGCTCAACACTGCCGTACTTTATTGGCTCAAAAAAGCGTTATGGGGGCAGATGGCCGATCGAAGCTCAACAGGCACTTTTTGACTCCAGACAACTCCACGAGTAAATTACGGGTTTGATAAAGAAAGAGGTGGAGAGCTTATGGAAGGAGGATCGGGTAGCGTGCGATGGGCGTTTGGACAAAAGCATGATCTCTGGGTATTTGGGTAGCCGAGGGGCTGACTTTCAGCTTTTTAGTCGGGTTCACTGGACCATCTTCCTTAGAGTCGGGAATGGTGGAGGATGATGTGATTTTCTTTTTGACCCCAGGAGTGGTAAACTCGGTATTAGCCAGGGCAATTGCAAAGGCGGGAAGTTCCGCCCTGGAGGAAGTTCCATCATGGGACCTGTAAAGAAAAGCAAAGGTTAGCCCATTAACAAATCAATGTGCGAACGACATGAGATGACTAAGTGTCCATACTCTTGACTGATTGTCTCTTGGTCTGAGGTTTCGAGATCCGATCGGCCGGGTTTAGTGGGCCACGTTCTATGACATTATGCTCCATAATGGATATTGTTTTAATATCAGCATCAGATAGTCTGTCGGCGCGAAATGTGAAGTCGGACGGGGAAAGTATGTAATGATCATAAGTCCAGTACGGGGGGAATTTCTCCTCCACTGCACTAGATTTTGCGATTTCAAGGAACCAAGGGAGTTTCTTAATCTCGGCGGCCACCTTGAAAAAAGCAGAGGAAAAGTTCTCAAACGAATGAATCAAAGGTTTGAAAAGGGGGCGATCTGGGATACTCAGAATGTAGGTCCAGTCCTTCCTAGATGGGATATCATCATCGACATCCTCAGAAGTATGATGAACTTCAAAGAAATAGAAAAAGGCGGGAATGGTACAGGCCAGTTTTTCGACATGACAGAATTTTTCAAAGGCTACGGCAATCACCCAACCTTTGGGATGGAGTTGAGAATGAGCAAGATGAAGATGGTTTAAGAGATTGATTTGAAACTCGGTGAACGGGAAGCGAATACCGAGCCGAGAAATGCAATCTCTGTAACATCCTAATTTTTACATTAGGATTTTATTATAAAAAAAAATTAATTTATCATGATACATAAATTTATTATGTAATTGTTAAAATAAATATTTTCATAAAAAATGTTATTTATGATAGTAAAAAAAATTAGTAGAATAAGGATGTAAAAAATGATGAATAACCTAATAATATTTTATTGTTAAAAAAAAAGGGGGAAAAAGATAATTTGTAATATAATATAATATAATAATATATTATTTAAATATATAAATGTATATTGTGTATGGGCAGCACGTAATGGTGCTGCCCACCACAATTTATTATGGCGGTGGAAGGGGTAATAATTACCTCCCACCGCCATCAATTAATCTATATATATGTATGTTATCTGGGGAGGGGATCCTCTCATTGTCCCCCCTCTCCCCATCCCTCATGATCCTCTCGCCCAGTGCATCTCGGCCGTCGATCCCGATCGATTTGGACGGCCGAGATGCGTCCCCGTCAATTTTTTTTTTTAAAAAAAAAAAATTAAAAAAATTAAAAAAATTAAAAATAAAAACAAATCTGGACCGTTGGATCAAGATTTGGACGGTCCAGATGGGATTGTGAGGGATGGGGAGAGGGGGACAATGAGAGGATCCGGACCCATGTTATCTGAGTGTGTGTGTAAAATTTATATGTGTGTGTTTGTGGTGTTATGTGTGTGTGGGTGAGTTGAGATCGAGAGATCTGGAGAGCGAGAATAAGAGAGAGTGAGGCGAGGATGGAAGGGAAGAAAAAGGGAAAGAAGGAGTCTATTTGAGTTTTAAGAATGAGGTTGATCTCTCTTAAGTTTAGCTTTTGAGTCAAGAACTAGAGGTAACCACTTTCCACTTATTGTACTTGCTCGTATGATGATTTATGAGTGATTTCTAATCTATGAAAGCTATGTTTTTGATGAAATTGCCTTGTGGGATTTATTTTGGAATAATTAGTGATATTATATGTTTTGAAAAATTTACTTTTTATGGTTTCTTGAGTTGAAATAATATTGTTATCTTAATGATAATTGTAACAATGTATTGATGTCATAAATCTTGTTTGGAATTTCATATATTCATGCCAAGGCTATGATGATGTGGAGCGGTGATGGATATGGAGTGATGATGAGAGTTATTGTGTATATAATACCACGTGGTATGCCACCACTCGGTGCACAGTGGATGACTTGATATTTTCAGGGCCCTTGGTATCACCCTTTTCCTTTGGCCGAGTTAAGGGTCAGCCCTTGGGACAATGATACCTTTCCATATTCGAAGGAAAGGGAACCCATGGTCCAATATGAGTTCTATGGTCTTTGGTCGGACTGTACCTCATTATTGGAGAGCTTGGTGTAGTCTTGTCATAGATACTACACCTATTACGTTACAGCCCATGGGTTTTGTCAGCGGGAATAAGGATGGGGGTGATAAGGATTGTCAGGGTATCCATCTGTTGCTTGGCATGGTATATATGTGATTCATAATATGATACGAAATTGTTTGATTTGGAAATTCGTAAAATTATATGTTTAGTACTTTGTTATATAAAATGTTCCACTTGGCACCTCACGAGCACGTAGTAGCATTTACAATGAGCTGGATTGATGGTTACAAATATTTTTTAGGTGATAGTTCACGTGTGAGTCTATCAGGGAAGGCTTTGGAAGCTTAAGTTACCTTTGCTAACGGTAGTGCTTTCACCTTTTTGGTACATGTTGAATTTTGTATATTGCCATGTCACTAAGGCTCACTTGGCATATTCTAGTATATTTTGGATATTTTAGCAAATTCTAAGGTAATATTTAGTTTTAAAATATGGGCCTAATAAATCCAAAGCTTAACTGTATGCATAAGATATTTTAATAAATGGTTTAATCAAGTTAGTAATTAATAATTGTCCTTTAAAATTGAGGATGTTACAATCTCGATAGAAGAAGAAGAAGTGAGGCTCGTTCTCTTTAGTCCGACAGCAAGATACGGACTCTTCCGGTTTCGGCATAGGTGTTGCTCTTCGGTTTTCCCATCATCATTGGAGATACATGACCATGGAGCTCCTTCTTCTCCTTCGGTTTTTATCCATAGCACAGATGAATTTTTCAATGTCCTCTATTTCCTTAGAAAATCCACGAGGAAGAGCCTCTTTGAGATTGAATAAATATAGATGACGAACCTTTAGTTGGTCATACATTCTTCTTAAGGTAAGGGTTAGAGCGGGCATTTGCGGAACGTGGATATGCATGCTGCCTTAGGAACGGACACAGGGCGAGCAAGACGAAATCCTAGGTAATCTCTATAAATAGGAGACTATCCATAAGGTGCACACATTCTGTTCATATCCTTTACTATTTAGTTACACTGTACACACATCTCACCCCTTTGGCTAAACGTCATTCTTGTGTCGCACAGTGATCAGCAGATGTTCGTTGGTGTCTTCTTCATAGACATCACTGAACAGTCTTCTCTTCGGTATTAACCTACCTTATATCCCTGAGAGATCATCATATCCAACATTGACCCTACACTAACCCACTGAGGTTGGTTACGTGAGGAAAAGCTGTAGGTGCTCAAAAATCAATCCTGTATTAATGGAATGCTGATCATGTTTAGATTTAATTTAGACCATGCATCCATGACAATATTGGATGGTATGTATTTTACTATTTTGTTTTATTTTGATTATAAGTACATAACACGAAAACAGGGATTCAGGGAGCCAACAAAGAATGGCATGTTTTGGCCCTTTGGGAGGGAAATGAAAAACAAATCTAAAATAAAACCGATGGCTGAGATTGAGTGATAAATTACAACAGACAAGATGACATCTACAAAACTACGTCGTTTACATTAGCTGCCCCTCATCACCATCCAATTTTATTTCCCTCATTTAAAGAAAAAGGAGGGCAACGAACATAAATGGGATAGGACTAAGAGAGACGAAGTGTCTGTTTGGCTTAACTTATGTTTTTGCTTATCTTATTTTTATAAGTATAAGTTATGCCAAAAAATATTTAACAAAAGCTCTTATAATTATAAGAGCTTATTTTATAATGAAGAAAAAAGAGCTTAAAATTAAACTCCTCATAGGAGCTTTTTTTTATTTCTTTCCTTGTAAGACCAATGGATATTTCTTGATTATGCTCCACTATTGGCAAATCTATTCTTATAGTATTTTTATTTTGTAAATATATTGATAGTTTAAAGGTTATTTTATAATATACCTTTTATGATAATTTTTATTAGAAAAAGTGCTTATGACAAACATTTTTTATTATATACAAACAACTTATTTTAAATTCCAGTTTCTAAGTAACTTTTAAGTTAAAAAATTTATATAATCACCAAACAACTTTTAGCTTTTAAAAAAAAAAAATAAAAAAGCTTTTTTTTTTTTTTAGCTTTAGCTTAAAAGTGGCTTTTAATTTAAAATTAAGAGGATCTAAACGGGCTCGAAGTCGGTTCCGCAAACTGCCGCTCACCTATAGAGCAAGTGAAAAGACCCTTTCTCACTAAAAACAATTAACCATATTGATTTCATAAAACACGATATGTAATTATGGAAAACCATTTTTCTTTTCAAGACAATACACCTCGGGGTCCAGGGTACAAATCCTTCCCACAAACCCATCACAGGAGACCATAACTTATGGCACAATTATCGAACAAGAGTTTAAATAGCCCACGAGTCTTACAAAATTAATCCCTACAATAAAGGGTCTACACAAAACACTTTTCACACAAAATATAATTGTGGATCCACGATAATATGATAGGGTATAAAATAAGGCCTTCAGAGAACAAACAGTCATCCAAAAAGTTAATGTAGTATTTCAAAATATGAGGGCCCTATGATGGCAATATATAAATCAATACAACACTAGTACCAAAAAGAGGCCTACAAGTTTCACGACGACTATGCCTCTGGCTGCTTCCCCTGTCCTCTACTAAGGTTAGAGGTCTCGCCTGAAAAATTTAATAATAACGGGGTGAGACATAAAGTCCCCGTAACCGAAATTAATTTATCAAATATATAAGAAAGGATTGCAAGTCAGAGAAGCAGGTTTGTTAATAATATAATAATAATAATAATAATTTCAATAATTAAATAACCACAAATAAAACAATTAATACATAATAACCATAACAATTAACCATCCACACTCATCCATCCTGCTCCTCCTTATCTCCTCGTGGACGCGGATTAGCCCATCAGTGTTAGTAACCCGCCAAGGTTAGCTATCACTTCAAGGATCTTGTCCTCCCGTGCCACCACAAAAATACCGTAACAAGGAGGTGTCCGCCCAAAACACTCAACTCAAATCCGGGCCGGGAATATGAGAGAGCCGATGGACACAATTTCACCCTAAATCTCTTCCACACAACCCAACATATCCCACAACAGAAAAAATAATATAATACTAAAATTTTAAACAACAATTTATTAAATTATATTCAATACAGATCATCTCACAACAAACATTATAACCATCACAACAATAACAACCCCAATAATAATAACCACTTAAATACATAGATAGGAAAATACACTTCTTCACTGAATTAATTTTCATATTCAACCTACACATAATTTTTCAAAACACATACAAGTATATATATATATATATATATATATATATATATATATATATATGAAAATTAAGCTTAGAAAAATACCTCACGAGTCCAAAACAAGCATATAAAATAAATTAACCCCGGTTACCTCCATTCCAAGCTTAACCTTAGCTTGAGAGCACCACCCGCACAATTACCGGTTACAATAAGGCTCTACATTATCACAAATATAACTTATAATTTCCTATAACTTAAAATAAAGATTCTAATAATAATATATATTATTATAACAAAAACTGAAAATGACATTTTGGTCCCACGAATTACAGAAATGACAATTTAGTCCCAAAATTTCAGAATTTACAGTTTTGCCCCACAATTTCCAGAAACTACAATTTCTGCCACAAAAATTCCAGGAATTACAGTTTTTCCCGAAAAATTCTAGAGTTACAGTTTTGCCACAAAAAATTCCAGAAATTACAGTTTTCCCCAAAAATTCCAGAAATTACAGTTTTGTCCTTCATATATAAAAACTAAACTGATTAAATTCCAATAATGTCTCCTTACCCCAAATAAATTATTTTCATAACATTTAATCGGTGTAAACATTTTATAAACATAAAATCCTAAACTTCTTCAATAGAAAAATTCATCTTAAATTTCTATAACAACCAAACAATAAATCTAAACCGATTAAAATTTACTATTAATCATCCACTACATATATATAGTCCTCCATTGTCAAAACTCAAAACTTTCCTAAAATCATAATCTCAAAATTTTCACTAATCAACATAATAATAAACTCATTAGAAAGAGAAAAATATTTAGAATAACTTTATGAAGAAAGTGTATTGAAAATAAGCTAGTTTAGCTATCTAAATAATCTTATAAGATAAAAGACATACCTTAAAATGACCACCACCTCTTCTCTATTTCTCTCCTTCCCTCCTCACACTCTCCTTCTCGCCTCTCCTCTCTGCTGACCGAGTGTGTGTGTGTGTTATGTGTGGGTTATGTGTGTGTGGGGGGTATAAATAAAAGAGGGAGTAAGGAGTGGTTTTAACCACTCCCTCAATATACAATAATTGAATGATGGGGGCAAGTTAACTGCCCCCATCACACCACACGCTGCCACATGATTTTTTTTTTTTTGCATTTTCTTTTCTTTTCTGTTCTGTTCTCTTTTTTTTGTGCAATTTTTTTTGGGAGAATTCTTTCTTTCTCATTCTCTTCTCTCTCTTTTCCAACAAATACAAATAAATACAATTATCATATATAATTATTTTATATTTATAATTAAATCCTAAGATTAAAAATTATGATGTTACAGCAAGCAGGGTGATCAAGAGAGACAGGGTGAAAGTTGTGTTTGAGAGAGTATGATCAAGAGATCGACTTACAGGAAGAGAACAATTGAGGAGATCGAAAGACTGAGAGGTATAATGGTTGAGAACGAGAAGATTAAGAAAAGATTAAGAGAAAAAGAAAATGAGGATTGGGTTTGAATTCTCAAACTTGCTTTCTTTCTCATGGATCAATAGTGATGTCAATTGATTAATTCACGGATGGATTTGCCATTATTTAGTTTTGTTTAGAACCAAAGTTCCCATAATTTGTGATTCGGTCAAAGCCTTGCTCGGGTAAGCCTATAAACTCTCTTTACTTTCTGTTCTGGAGTAGAACACAAGTGTCTAGCCTCTGAGGGCTAGTGAATGGTTTATATTGAATCAGATGATTCTCAAGGATGTCTATCGACCTAACACCCAAGATAAGATTACCCACTGCTATCTATGATAAAGATAACACTGAGTGCTCAGAGATTACCGTGCTACACAAGTATGGCGTGTCGCCAGAAGGGTGGGGTGTGTGCACAGTGAGACTGAATGTAATGTAATAAATTAGAGAGAATGGAGAGAGTGCACCTGGTGAATGTCCTTCTATTTATAGAGGCCACCTAGGGTTTCAGTCCACTGGTAGTGCGTCTGTTCCCCAAGCGATACGCATCCCCACGATCTGTGCGGAGCTTGCTCCATTACCTGTATCACCCAAGATTATAGGCATGATCATGGGATGATCGTCGTTTTTCCTGATTGAGGAAGATACTGTCATAAAGTGCCCTTGCTGGGCCTACACTATGTCAGGCCCATTACTCAGGTCCATAACAGTTGACCCCAAGCTCAGTAGTTCAGGTTTCTGATCTGCCGAGATTACTCTGTTGCCCGACCCCGACTTCTCAAGTTTGAATCTTTTTTGGCTTCTTACTCGGATGTTTACCGAGTTCCATAGAGCTCAAAGAACTTCAGAGTTCTCCTACTTTTTGCCCCTAGTTATTCTGTCCGAGAGCAAATGACTACTTAGCCTAGTCTTTATTGCCGAGTTGAGTTATACCGATGTTTTCATGCCGCTTTTGTTCATCTCCCTGTATGTATGTCGTGAGCATCTCCTAGGATCATTTGCTTTTATGATACCTGTTACGGATCTATATTTCGGCCCAATAGCAGTACGGCCCAACAGTGAATATATCACATATAAGGATATGCCTATAATAAAGGGAAATCTTATCTTATCTATGATCAAGGGAGATCTATCTTATCTAAAGATAGATTCGACCGTTATGATACTAGGGCAGTGGATTACGCCCATACTATCCCACCTGAGGCACGCCCTATAAATATAGAGGTCAACCCTAAGGTGCAGAGAACACTCTTGCTGGAGCATACACACCACCCCTTTGGCTAAACACTAATGTGTGTCCTCGAACTACGTGGACTTTGATCCCTCTACAGGGTACGTAGGCCCTAGGCATCACACCTATGTCAAGTCCGCTCCAAATAAGCAAACAATCAAACAAGCTAGTCCATCCGGGCTAGCCAAATCTGGTTCCACACCGGAACATTGGCGCCGTCCGTGGGGATCGTTAAATTTTGATTCCCATGACCAAAGATGGTCAATGCTAGAAGCAGCAGTCAGATGCCTTTGCATGGGCAATTCCTGAAAATCCGCAGCAGCCTCCGGGCCCACCACGCAATACTCGTTTGAGAATCCCAAAACGAGCAAATAGAGATAGCCGAGGTTGTTGGTAAACCAAGGCTGATTCAATGCCAAATGAGTTATTTTTACGACTCGGTGATGCTGGGAGGCCTTCATCTACGCAAGAGCAAAATAGGAGTTGGAAGGATCTTTAATTTCTCTCTTTGGGAATTCTCTCGTTGAGAATTCCTTTAAGAGAAGGAGTTTCTTATAATTATCCTCTAAATCCACACGATGAGACGAGAGCTGGGAAGGATCGCCGGGTTCTCTCTTTGAGAATTCTTTCATTGAGAACTCATTTAAGAGAAACTCTAATATGGAAAACTCTTCAAAGTTATTGTCACCCATGCGAGACTCTTCTACATCTTCTATTTCACTTTGAGAATGTCAGATGCTTTACATGGGTTTTCTTATAATTCTCCTTATAAGAGAGCAGTTGGGAGGATCACCAGTTTCTCTCTTTGAGAATTCCTTTAAGAGAAGTTACTGTCACCCATGCGAGACTCTTCTACATCTTGTATCTCAATTTGGGTATTTCCGAAGATCGCCAGGTTCTCTCTTTGAGAATTCTTCTAAGAGAAGCTCTAATATGGAAAACTCCTCAAAGTTATTGTCACTCATGCAAGACTCTCATTGGACAAGCTTGGCAATTAGATTACCTAGAGATCTCGTTTGGCAACTTCAGATCCTCTTATCATCGACGACAACTTCAAATCCTCCTCTCATCGTGCCAGGAGCCCGGCACAGCAGCCTCCGGGCCTACCACGCAACAATAGCCACTGGATAGAGGATGAGATCTAAGAATTGATACAAATGCAGGTTCAATACCCGTTTGAGAATCCCAAATCAAGATATTTGAGATAGCCGAGGTTGTTGGTAAGCCGAGGCTGATTCAACGCCTATGACCACCCGACTCCATCGCGATAGTCAAGGTTGCTGATACGCCGAGATGAGGAGGTGCCGAGACGCCGAGGCACGCCGATATTGTTAGATCCCGAGATTCAGAGAATGCCGGGATCCAGATGAGTATCACCCTCTATCTCATAAATGCTTAATCTTTGCTTATTATCAATAATCTATTAGCATATATGAATTCATGGTAAAGAAACCTGTTTCCGAAGATCATGTTGGAGCTAAACATGTAGGAATCTGAGGTACATAAACTCGTTTCCGAAGATCATGACCGAGTTAAACATATAGGAATCCGAGGTACATATACATGTTTCCGAATATCATGTCGGAGCTAAACGTGTAGGACTCCGAGGTACACAAACCCGCTTTCATGATTCATTATCTGCTACGGCAAGGTCGCCGAGGCTATCTTTAACTCCTGTAAAGGAAAAGAAGGTGGACCCGATTTTAACTGAATCTAGTTGAAATCCGGGATCAGTGCAAAGTTTCGAAACTCCGTGCATATTGGCTAAAACGTATTCCTCTGGGATGCGGTAACGCCTCATACCGGCTAAAACGTACTCCTCCGGGATGCGGTAACGCCCGTCATTAAGTGAAGTTTTAAAGTCGGACCCGGTTAACTGAATCTAGTTAACGTACGGGATCCGCATGAAGTTTTAAAGTCAGACCCGGTTAATTGAATCTAGTTAACGTAGGGGATCCACATGAAGCTTTGAAGTCGGACCCGGTTAATTGAATCTAGTTAACGTTCGGGATCCGCGTAAAGTCGTGAAGGCGGACCTGGTTAAAATCTGAGCTCCGTTGAAAGATTTGCGAGAAGCGAAAATAATGCGGACCCCGTTTACACTTAACACAGTTAAAATCCGGGCTCCGTGTTAAGCTTTACGGTTGAAAACCAAGTTCCACGTGGAGTCCGTCCCTACGAAAGGGAACGAAGGCGGAACCCGGTTACACTGTATTCCGGTTAGATTTGAGTTCCGCGTAAAAACAAATCAAGGGTTACGTCACCCATAATGGAATCTCGGGTTACGACACCCATCTAGGATAAACAAATGCCGGATTATACTTCAGACGAGGACGAAACCCGGTTAAACTGGATGAACAGTTAAAATCCGGGGTCCCCGTAAAAACAAATCAAGGGTTACGACACCTATAATGGATTCTTGGGTTACGACACCCACCTCGGATATGCAAATTCTGGGTTACGACACCCATCTCGGATAAACAAGTTCTGGGTTACGACACCCATCATGGGTAAACAAATTCAGAAAAATGTGGAGTCCACCTCCAAAAGAGAAGGAAGAAGGACCCTGGGTACACTGAATACAGTTAAAATTCGGACTCCTTGCAAAATACAGTTGACTCCGCACTCCTTAATTGGACCCCGGACAAACTGAAAATTACCTAGTTGACTTCGCGCTCCTTAATTGGACCCCGGATAAACTGAAGATTTTCCAGTTAAATCTGTGCTTCTTAATTGGACCTCGGATTAACTGAAGATTATCACCACGGCCCATAAGCCTTGGTTTTTTGTCGAACAAAGCCGCTGCGGCCGGCCTCCGCAATGCTAACCTCGTACACTGACGAGCAGACGTCGGAAACAAGAATGCTAGAGATGGCAAACTAGCTGCGAATTGGGAAGGCCCTTACCGGGTTGAAGAGAAGTTTGAGAAAGGAGCCTACATACTCGAAACCTTGGAAGGAAGCCAATCAAAAGGACTTGGAACGTCGACAAGCTAAGAATCTACTAACGCTAGATCCCGGCTCGGCACTCCTCTTTGGAGCAGATTAGTTAATAAAGAATCCCTCAGTGAAAATTCAAATTCTTAAACTATCAATAGTCAAAGATACTACACCGAGGTCATTACACCCAGTCAGAGTACACCGAGGTCATTACACCCGGTCAGAAATAGAACCCAATTTAAGGGATTACACCAGGGCTACCATGCCCAGGTTGCATAGAGCCCAATATGCGGCATTACACCCGGGCTATTACGCCCCGGTCGCGAAAGGGTTACAACACCATTTCTTTTAAAAGTAGATGCATATACTAATACTCCTAAATAAGGAGGCGAATTGTCATGCAGGTCCCGATCAGGCCGACATGTGTAAACGTGCGTTCTTACACCACGCTTATGCATCTGACATTTTGCCCTTATTCTGGCAAATATCCCGGACAGCAAAATCCGGATCTCGGTAGCTCGGGTATACTCCCCTACCCCTATGCCCGAAGTCAACCTATCGGAAGAATATAATTAGCAGATACTGCGCACATGAGACCCTGGCCCGGTCATAAAAAGCTATAACTTAAACGAAAGTTGGCAAAATAAATATTGATAAGGTTGAAATCAATGTTTACACCCCGACAACCCAGAGCCCTTGACTGCCAGGCTGGGGGGACGATAAGACAAGCATGACACTGTAAAGCTGTCAACAATATAAGCTAGCCCGATCCATTGCTCTTCAGGATAATTTGGTTTGGAAGAATCCGGTGCTACAACAAACAGGCCCGGCGAGAATCCGGAGCTACAACTAACTAGCTTGGTAGCCCGATTCGTTCCAGTACAGGATTATTTCAATTGAGGGAGTTTGGTGTTGCAAGATGAGTGAAAAAGAAGAGATCCAGGCGATCATGAAGAGAAACAGACGGAGTTTCTCTCTTCAACTAACCCGGACTATACGTCTGGGGGCAACTCAATTAGAATACAAGTAAATCTGGGATTCGTTGAGACACGGACAAAAGCAAATCAAGCTGGAACAACTCGGATATGAAAGATCTTGACTTCGAAGTCGGGCAAACCGCCTCGACATTACCCCAGATCTTTGAGACATTACCTCAGATCTTTGAAGTAGACGACTTCGGTAGCCGAGATCAACATCTGGATTCAAATGCAAGCGAACCATCTCGACACTGCCTCAGGTCTTAGAGACACTACCTCGGATCTTTGAGACAAGACCTCGGATCTTCGAGATATTACCTCGGATCTTCAAGACAAGACCTCGGATCTTCGAGATACTACCTCGGATCTTTGAGCATCAGACTACTACCTCGGATCCTTGAGAAATTACCTCGGATCTGTGAGTAAATGACTTCGGTCGCCAGGGCCAGAATGATCCAACCCGACAAGGCGCGGTAGACATACGAGAGGGTAAGGTTCACAACAGCCTACCCCGGATAACCTGCTTGGGAACAAAATACATCCCGGTAGCTCGAAACCTCGAACTACCGGGATGGGGGGCATCTATTACGGATCTATATTTTGGCCCAATAGCAGTACGGCCCAACAGTGAATATATCACATATAAGGATATGCCTATAATAAAGGGAAATCCTATCTTATCTATGATCAAGGGAGATCTATCTTATCTAAAGATAGATTCGACCGTTATGATACTAGGGCAGTGGATTACGCCCATACTATCCCACCTGAGGCATGTCCTATAAATACAGAGGTCAACCCTAAGGTGCAGAGAACACTCTTGCTAGAGCATACACACCACCCCTTTGGCTAAACGCCAATGTGTGTCCTCGAACTACATGGACTTTGATCCCTCTACAGGGTACGTAGGCCCTAGGCATCACGCCTAGGTCAAGTCCGCTCCAAATAAGCAAACAATCAAACAAGCTAGTCCATCCGGGCTAGCCAAATCTGGTTCCACACCGGAACAATACCCGAAATTATCTCGAAATTTTTCATGCATCACTCCAAGCTTGACATTCCTTGCCACGTGTTGCCCCCAATCCAGGGTGTCATGTGAACGTGCAGGCCTACGAATAGGCGTGTTTGCTCCCACGCAAAGCGTCTGTTCGCTTTCCTGCAACACAGCCTATAACCGCCATTTTCAAGATAATTGTTGTTAGTTCTCTATGTGTTTTGATGATAACTGACAATTGTAAACACAAGTTGAAGTTTGTCTTTGGTAAGTTGAAAAACTTACTGTCAAAGGCAAACTCGATTTTTGGTTTCAAAACTCAAGTTTTGACTTGACAGAGAGTAAGCTCGATTTTATTAAACTAAGCAAAACTCAAGTTTCCATTGGAAACTCGAGTATTGAACTTTCAGAGAGCACTCTAAGTTTTTCACCCTGAGACAAATTTGAGTATCGGTTTGCATACTCGAGTTTACATCATACAGAGACTCTTCAATATTTCCTGAAGAAGTCAAAACTCGAGTATCTATTTGGAAAATTTTGGTCATACAGAGAGTCACCAAAGTTTTTAACATGAGAAAACTCGAGTATGGGTCTGGAAACTCGAGTATCGGATTGACAAAAAGTTTTTAAGTTTTACACATGTTTTAAAAACTCAAGTTTCGATTTGAAAACTCAAGTATTGACTTGGCATAGATTTCTCAAAGTTTTCACAATCTCTGAAAACTCAAGTATGGATTTGGAAACTCGAGTTTCGGGCATACAGAGAGCTTTGCTTTTTTTTTTTCAATGATCTGGAAACTCAAGTATTGAAATGAAAAATCTAGTATTGAGATTTTGGACTATCAAAAGTCCAAAACTCAAGTTTGGGTGTGGAAACTCGAGTTTTGTTCCTATTCAAAGATATGGTCCAAAGCTCAAATCATGACGTTCCTCTTTGAAAGAAGGAAACTCGAGTTTGATTATGGATACTTGAGTATTGATATTAGTGCACAGTGACAAACTCGAGTATTGACGAACAAACTCGAGTATGAGTCGCAGAGTTTGAAAATCAAATCTGACGAATTTGTGAAACCTTCTTGTTTAATCTTAATACTTCTCCTCTACATTCACTACTATTCTTAACTATGTTTAATCAGTTTATTAGTGAGTTATAGATGGTTTAGAGGACATTAAATGAAGATTTGAACAAAAGCAAAAAGTGATGTCAGAACATTAAATGCAAAGTCCAGAAACTTGCATCCTTTTGTGCCATCATTCTATACACGTTGCAAAGGGATTAATGTTTTCTTTCCACATCCAGTAGCTACTCTTCCAATGGATTAAAAGTCAGAAAGTAAAGCACAAACATCTGTGCAACTGGATTAACCACAAAGTAGTGAGAGAAGAAGACCAAAGCTTAACCTAATCCTTGCTTAATGAAGGCAACGATCATATTGAAGATTTCAACGGTCATTTAATACTCTCTTTGTATAAATAGAGTTGTATTCAATTCCTCTCAACAACATATCTGCTGAAGCCCACTACTCTTTTAGTTTTCACCAGTAAAGTATCTTTTGATACATTGATCTTCAGTGTTTATATTTATCCACTCTTAGAGAGAGCTAATTTATTGTGAATCATTTCATTGTAAGAATCTCAAGTCAGGGGACTTGGAGATTGAAATATTGATTGCAACTTGTAAGGGGGAGTAAGTTCTAGTGAGAGCATTACTCTTGAGTTACAGAGTGTGTAATCAATTGAAATAGTGAAAATCCCAGAGAGTCTGGGGACTGGACGTAGGTCAAGAGGTTGGACCAAACCAGTATAAATCCTTGTGTCTATCTCTTCATCTCTATACTCTGTTTAGCTCTGTTTTTCGTGTTTTAAACAGAGCACTTAGAAAATAATTTTAAAATCCCCAATTCACCTCCTCTTGGTAATTAAGCTCCACTTTCAATTGCCACGCGCCCACAATAGCCGTCTTCGATTATCATACGCAATAAATGTTCACGTCATTTCATATCCGTCATGATTGCTTTTGAGGGTTTTTAGCTTTTTCCTCTTAATCGTCGTAACGCTTCACGTAGTGGACATTACATCTCCGACCCTTCAATCTGTCATGTCTATAAATCCCCGCTCACTATTTCTTTTCGCCACTTTGCTCAAGAACTTCTCTACATTTTCAGAAAATTCTCCTTGTGACAAATTTCTTTTGCTTTCGAAGTTCTCAACTTCTTCGAGCCTTTCTTCTATCAGGTACTATTAACGCCTTTCTGGCTTTTTTTTCTTTGTGTTGCATTTCCTTTCTTTTTGGGTCAATCAGTTTACCGTAAACTCCCTTATCGCATTCTGGGCAGTCTGGGTTTTTCTGTTTCGCATTGTAAGATTTGTTTTGAAAGCATTCTTGTGTTGAAAGCATTCTTGTTTTGCCTTTTTCTAACTGTGTGGGTACTTGAATGACTGTGATGACCTACTCAAATTCCTCTCTGAACGAGAAGCGTTGAGAACAAACGTTGAGGTATTTGCCCTTGCCCTTTGTCTGAGTTATTTCAATACCCGAGGGTTTTCGCAATTGTTTTGCTGAAGTTCTTGACAGTTTCTGGACTCTTTTGCATGACTAAATTTCTGGGTTTGTCTGCATCCATTTGATTACTTTTTTGAACTTCAGCGTTTCTCCCCTTTTTGGCTGTGCAAATAAACCCGAATCCTGACGTGCCTTTGGACATGTATGGTAGGCCCATCCCCGAAGAAGATAGGGACATACTCGAGAGTCTTTCTGGTTCCACAAAATTTTGGCTTTGGTCAATTCTTCCTACTGAAGAAGAGAAAAAGGAAGCCTTCCTTTGTACCTCGGGGGGAAGGGGGAGCAGGGAGAGTGCCCGAGTTCCGCACCCTTCAATCATTAAGCCCACCCTAATTTCAACATCCTTACCTCAAACTTCAAACTCAGACCAGAGTAGTTCTACCCCGGTTATGCTGTCTTCAGGCCCTACGCCCTGTGATGAATATTGCTACAAAGCCATTGAATTCGCTAGTCTTAGTTGTGATAGGGAGGCCGACTTGCTGCTAGATAAATGTTGGTGTAACATCATTCCTCCTACCAGCTCGGCTGGCATCCTTCCGAATCGCCCTAACCCAGTTCCTCTTTATACTCCCCAGTTACTCCTGTTATGTCAGGTATACTTCCACTTTCTTACTCCTGCCATTTTTCTTATTATAGCTATTATATGGCTTCTTCTTCACACTACACAAATCAATCCATGACGGGAGAATCCAGCTATTCAGGTTCCTCTCAAATGCCCTTTGCCAAGGAACCCATCATTAGTAGCACCGTGACACGGATGAAGAATTCGATGACCGCGGATGAACTTGTGCGAGTAGTTCATGGTGGGGAGGGATATGACATATGTCTACCCCAAGTACATGAGTCGGTCGCTTCTTGTCGATCGGGCAATGAGGGTCTCCACTTCTTTTATATTTACCGAGATATAATTACTCGGCTTGGTTTGCAATTCCCTTTCACCGACTTCTAAATGTGCTTTCTTCGTCACTTGCATCTTGCCCCCTCCCAGCTGCACCCCAATGGCTGGGCCTTTACTATTCGTTCGAGAATTTTTGCAAAACCCACGATCTAGTCTGCTTTGTCCCCGTCTTTTGTAGTTTCTTTGTTCCTTTAAAGATGAACATCGTCACTGAGGGCGATCGCACATGGTTTGGCTGGACATCTCTCCAAGCTGCTCATGGTCGCAAATTCCTTAAGCCATTCACAGATTCGTGGAAAGGCTTCAAAACCTCCTTTTTCAAGGTTGTTGCCAAACTCGAGGAAGTACCTTGGTTTCTCCAATCTCTCGACTTCGGGGAAGTTGAAGAACGATTTCCCTTGTACTGGTGTACGGGGCACCACAAACTAACCTCTAAAGATTTCATCCGCTCAGCTACCAGCCTTTCAGAAGCCGAGGATGAGGCCATACTTGCTCTTACGAAACTTGCCAGTAAGAAGGGCAAGTTGGTGGACTCGACCAAATATATTCCAGCTCATGTATTCAAAAAATGACCCGCTGGTAGTACGGACCTGATCTTTTATTGTTTTGCGTACCTTGTTTTTTATTGCACAAGAAATTTACCTCTGCCTTCTCTTGTTTCAGGTTGACAAATGGGAAAACGACATGCCTACCTTGATGTGACCCGTCAAGACGAGTGAATCATCGGTGCGACCATGGCAGGGACCACGGTGGGTGAAAAGCGCACGGCCCCTGAGCCTATCCAACAAGCCCCCACCAAAAAGGCCAAGGTCACGAAGAAAAAAGCTGCCACTGCACCCACTCGGGATGTCACGCCACCACCTCCTTCTCTTCAGGATTCAGAACTTCAAATTGCCGAGCCTGATGCTGCCATCGCCGGCCAACTCATTGTGCTCCCCCGGTCCCATGTTTGGGAGCACAGGGTCACCAAGGGTCTTCGCCAAGGCTTTCGTCCTCCCGAGCATTATTATGATGGTATGCCCCTGTCTAACCCCGAGGTGAAGGAGCTCCGAGATATGGAGCACATGGGTTTAAAGATCGTCGGGTTGTGTCAGCTTGTGGCGATCCTTAAAGAAAAACACGCCCTGGATCAGGAGGAGTTGAAACGCATCCAATCGGAGAGGGACAAGGCCAACGGGCTAGCGCCCGGACTCTCCAGGATTCACAGGGGGTGAAGGCGGAGAGGGACAACCTGCGAACTGAGGTGCAGGTGGTCAGGGCTGAGAGGGAAAACCTTCATCAAGAGCTTCAACTAACTCGAGAAAGTCTACAGAAGGCCGAGTCAAAGGTAGCCAGGGGGCAACGGATTCACAAGAATGATGTCGATTCCATGAATAGGCACAAAGTCATAATCTCATAGTTAGAGGCAGAGTTGAAGCATTACAAAGAAGGATTCAACTCTGCTCGCGCCGACGTCTCCAAGCTGAAAGCGGGTGTCGAGGATGCTTTCAACAATGCTCTGGAGCAGGTCCAGTTTTTGAACTCGACCGTGACGTTGAACCTTGAGGGGGTGCATTATAATGCATATGTTGAAGATGGAAAGTTCATTCCTCCCCCTTCGTCGTTTGTAACATCCCAAATTTTGGGATTTGGAATAAAAAATATTATATGGGAATTATAGTGAAAATATAGTCTAAAACAATTATGAAAATAATTATTACCTATTTTCTTGAAATGTTCAAAGAAAATAGTTAGAGGATGATTTATAGTCTAAGATTTTTAGAGAAATTACTTTAAGGGTTAAAGAAGCTAAATAAGGAAGAAAATCCTTACAAACCATCAAGGAGTTGTTTCTAGCATATATTTGATAATTAAACAATAAGACAAGGGAATAATTTATTATTAAATAATGCTTTGTTGAGTGGGTCAAACAAAAATACAACACACATACTCCATCCATTATTTCCCCTTCAGCCTTCACGCCAACAAAACCATTTTCTCATTCTCAACTTTCAGCCCAACTAAGCCATTCAAACCCAATCCATCCTAATAACCCCAACACTGGATAATGAGCTGCGGAAACAGATCCCACAAAGATGCAACAGCAGGGGGTAGCAGCGTCACTTACGCAAACGTGGAAAGAAGATCACGCCATAATTATGATCTTGCTTTCGGCTAACCACTGGGAGACACGCAACAGTGAAATCAAAGAGCCCATACTTCTTAAACACAGGCATCTCGAGCCCAATGTCACCAAACGTACGAACTCAACGCCACACACCCCTATTTTATGTCTCGAACCGATGGCTTTGTTTCCTCGGACCAGGCCATTCATCTCCTATATTTTTACTAGCTCCTGAGCTTACCTTCATTTAGTAGCAAAAAGTGAACACGAGAGGGAAGGAGAATGTAGTGGGCCAAGCATCCAGAGGGAACTTAGTACATGAAGCCTCAGGTAATGAGAAAGAAGTACCTGGTATTGGGCCACAGCCACCTAATATAGGGCCTCAGCCCATAAGAAGAAGTAAGAGAACGAAGAGAAGGACTTGGAAGCTGAGGGAATTGGAAGAATAGGTTATAAATAGAAAGTTAGAAGTAATGAGAGGTGTGGAATATTTTGTGAATGATCTTTCTCTCTCTTATGGCTCACTCCTTTCTGTTATTCTGTCAGTAACGTGTCATTCCAGTATCTTCTTATTTTCCCTGACTGTAGTACTGGATTTCTAATCGTTTTACAATTACATAATACAAGGAGAATTGAAGTTCTATCTTCTGCTCAACTTCATTGAGATATTGTGCGATTAATTCTGTCATTTTACTGTGATTATATCTGTGTTCATATCAGAGGACCGAGAGGAAGATGAGTTGCAAAGTGAGTGAGTTGTGATCATTTCTTCCTCTGCATTTACACCGTAGAACATGGGAGTTTGGTGTTAATGGAAACCACAACGATCAAGCTTGAAAACTAAGGTAAGTGGTCAAGTCTTTACTCCCTTTAGTTGCCATCATATCCCAACATAAGTTTCACATGCTTTTCATGTTGAAAATTCCAAACAACCACACAAAACCTTAAGGAGCTTACTGTCAGTTTTCCAACAAGAAAAATATAAGGTTTATGCCATAGGAAATAGATCATGAGTTTTTGCTGTGAGTTTAGTGGGGTGTGTGTACTAGCTTGTTATATGTGAGTCTGCGTTACTGCACAGGGGAGACGAGAGGAAGCCTAGTTGTCTTAAATGGAAAATCACATGTGTATATATATGAGTTTTGAGCTTAGGTTCCACTGTGCTCGCAATAAATATATATATATATATATATATATATATATATATATATATATATATATATATATATATATATATATATAAGTTTCGTACTGTACATAGAATAAAAAGATGAAACATGATTTTGATATTGGAACACACACACGTGTGTGTTGCAGAACTTGGAAAGGAAATAGAAAATCTTGAAAGTATATGTATATACATATATGGCGCTAGTTTAGGAAGGAACAAGAAAGAATATGCTGATGTATATACTTATAGCACTGCTCATATACATTAGTGTTGTGTGTTGAGTGTATAAAAATATATATTCTGCATAAAGAGGAATAAATAGATTTTGCTTGCTGTCATGCATACATGCTATATATATATATACACACACACACACATTTACTGATATAAAGCGTTGTGTACTTATAAAAGAGAAAAGAAAAAAAAAATAGTGTAATATGTACTGGAAGTTATTTTGCTGATATAATATCATGAAATCAAAAAGACAAAATCAGATCCAACTTACTCCTATATAATAGGATCTAACTAATTCCTATATTATTTCACTTATAATATTATTTATAAAATAATGTTTATATATGTACATAAATCATTGTTAAAGTATATGTATATATACATACCACGTTACATTTTGAAGAATGGAGGAAAACATTTGTTGTCATAAACATATACGTATATGATATTGCTGTTATAAATATTTTCTCACTGCATATCTATTTTTGAATACATATACCTATATATATAAGTTTAGCGTTGCACTTGGAAATTTTAGGAAGACTTTTTCTGTTGAGATTATGTGTGTGTAATATGCTAAATCATATGCATTTAAAATAATAATATACTATATTATGAATATCTAAAGAGTATATTTGATTTTATTAATATCTAAAGAGCATAATTTATATAATGTTTGGTTTTTTTTTTTTAAACTCCTAAATTAAAGTGTTAAGACAGCCTCGAGAGTTTTAAAATACTTGTAGAGAAATAATAATAATAATAATAATAATAATAATAATTGTTATTAGAAAAAAAAGGTAATAAAATATATTATTTTTATTATTATTAAAAAGGAGAATAAATAATAAAGAAAATTATTAATTAATAATAAATAGAAAAGGGAGTTATTAATTAATAATAAATCGAAAGGAGAATTAACAATTACAATGGCTCCCTTAATTTTTCAATCCCGTCATAATTTACTCACTTCACGCATTCTAAAATTATTATTAGAATTTGTATTTTTTTTTAATTTTATGAAATTATAAGTTATACTTTTATGTAGAGTTTTAGATGAGTTATTAATGGCTTGTAAATTGGTTGTGGTAGATTGATTTTTGGCGTATGTTTGAACTCTTGGATTAGGAGCAATGTGATAATAGTTAGCTTCGGCGAGAGGTAACCACTTTCCACTTGTTACGTGTATTAGTATGTTGTTTGTGAGTATTTTGTAAAATGATTATAAATATCTTAATAGAAATTTCCTTGTGAACCTTATGATTTGAATTGTGAAATATTTGCATATATTTATATATGTATAAGAAATTGGAAATTGAGCTATTATGACATGTATATGAGAATTTTTTTGATATGAACGTGAAAATCTTGGAAAATTCCTATTGAGCTATTTATTGTGATAATTATGATAATGGTTGAATTGGGAATAGATGGAGTAGTTTATTCCACCACGTGGTGAGGCCTCCATTGGTGCACAATGGTTGGCTTTCTATTATCCCACTTGTTGACTGCCCACTAGTTCAATGAGGGCTTACGACACCTCACTAGTTCAATGAGGGGAAAAGACCAATGGTCTGGGACATATGCTCTGAAGATTTTGGCCGGTCCTCATTACATGACCAGTGAGCTTTTGAGTAACCAATAACATGGATGTAACTTAGCCCATGGGTCTAGTCGAAGGAAATAAGGCGGTTCGGTTGGATTGGTGGGAGGCATCTTGGGAATTGTGTTAATAAAAAATTGTGATACTTAATTTATGATATGAAATTTTGTGATATGGATATTGGTGAATTATATTTTTGATATTTTGTTATATAAATTGTTTCACTTGGCACCTCACTAGCACGTATTAGTATTCGTAATAAGTTGGATTGATGGTCACCACATTTTTCAGGTGATAGTTCCCGTATGGGTCCATCAGGGAAGACCTCGGAAGCTTAGGCTACTTCTGCTAAGAGTAGTGCTTCTGTCTTTTTGCTTTATGTTGGATGATTGTATATTGCCACGTTAGGGTTCATTTTGCATACTCTGGTTTATTTTAGATATTTTGGTAAATGTTGAAGCATTACTTAGTTGTTAATGAATCCTTAATTAGTTATTATGTTAAGTTAAAATGGAGGACGTTTCATCGTCCGCCGTGCTGCTGGTCCCGAGGTTTTCTCAGAGGACAGAGGTGAAGAGGTTAATCCTCCCAACCCGGTCAACCCCAACGTGGATGCTCCTGCTGCTGAGTGACGCTAAGCATAGCCTCATAAGCAGCTATAGTTTCCTTCGTTTTTGGTTGATAGACGCCTTCCTCTGTATTTTAGGACACTCCTTTTGAAGCCTTCTCTTTGTAAACGGTTCTCGTGTAATGAAAATTATTTACTTCTCTCACGTTTGTTGAGTTATCAAATCCGAGCACTTAGTCAGGCTGGACTTGTGATTTGCTATTGATTGTCATTTATTTGAGACATATCCCAGAATAAAGATTAACACATTGCGTCTGACTTGATCAGGGTCGGTGAAATGGTTCTCTTACATTTGTGTTCATGCTCATCGCACGCCTTTTGATTAGCTCTGGTGTCTTCTTTGGTAATTGAATCCAGATTTCAACTTCAACATTTTGTTATTGCATAGACTTTGTAACAAAGCTATCTTTACATGATTTATGAAAACAGGTTCACACGCCCTGAGGTCATACATGTTTGATTTTTACATGATCTATAAAAATTGGTGTGATAACCATGGATTATGACATGTGTATGTATTCAGCGTGTTACTGCTGATGCATGATTTATGAAAACAAGTTTACGTTCCTCATGTTCACACAAGCTTAATTCACTTTGGGCTGCTATCCCGCTACATGATTTATGAAAACGGGTTTCTATACCTCGGATTCACACATGCTTAATTAATTTTAGGCGGTTCTGCCGCTACATGATTTACGAAAACAGGTTTCTTTACCTCGGATTCACACATGCTCAATTAATTTTAAGCGGCTATGCCGCTACATGATTTATGAAAATGAGTTTCTATACATCGGATTCACACATGCTCAATTAATCTTAGGCGGCTATGCCGCTACATGATTTATGAAAACGAGTTTCTATACCTCACGGATTCTCACATGCTCAATTAATCTTAGTCGACTATGCCGCTATCACATTGCTTCTGAAAATGGGTTCCTAGACCCAAAATTCTTTATTTACTTAGTCTGGTGATAACAGCGTCATACATGATTCCCGTAGGAATAGATTTGCGGCTAGGATGACTGAAAATAAACGAAACAAAAGGAATTCCTAAACATAAATGAAAATCAGAGAAATTGAGATTTGACCACGAGAATTTCACGATCCGAGGATGTGTCCTCTATTGGTGGGTTAACGGCTTTAACTATAGTAGGCTTTCAGTTTATCCGCGTTCCATGTTCTCTTCACCGCCTTTTTCTTCAATGACTCTAGCATGTATGCTCCCTTGCCGAGGTTTTCTTTGATGCGATATGGGCCTTCCCAGTTTGCAGCGAGTTTTCCATCAGCAACATTTTTGTTGCCTATATCAGCTCTTTGCAAGACCAGGTCACCTGTTTCAAACGACTGTGGTCTTACTTTTCTGTTGTATCGAGCCGCAATGAGTTTTTTGGTGGCCATGTCTCTGCAATGTGCCGTAACTCGGACTTCGTCGCTTAGGTCCAACTCCATTGCAATTGCCTGGTTATTCTCATGCTCCTCATGTAAAGCCTTAATCCTCCTCCATAAGGGCTCGCCAATCTCAACCGGGATCATGGCCTCGCTTCCATAAGTCAATCTAAAGGGGGTTTCTCCAGTGGATGTTTGAGCGGTGATCCGATGTCCCCATAAGACGGAGTACAAATGCTCCACCCAAATGGATTTGGCCTCTTCCATCCGCTTTTTCAAACCATCAATGATAACTTTGTTGGCGACTTCCACTTGCCTGTTGGACTGTGGATGTTTCACAAAAGCAAAGTGGTGTTTAATATTGAAGTTGGATATCATCTCTTGGAAGCCTTTATCGATGAAATGGGTTACATTGTCCGTGACTATCTCTGCCGGGATCCCAAATCGAGATATTATAATTTGTTGAAGAAACTTCTGCACTCAAGTCGAGGTGATCGTTGCCAGTGGCTCTGCCTCGATCCACTTGGTAAAGTAGTCTACTGCTACTATTAGCCATCGCAGTTGCCCTGGCGCTGGCTTGAACGGTCTCAGCAAATCCACGCCCCATTTATAAAACGGCCTTGGAGCCGAGATTGACGTCAACTCTGCTGGGGAGTTCGTATTATATTGGCGTTCTTTTGGCAACTTTCGCATTTTTTGAACATGGTCTTTAGCATCAGCTGCCATTGTAGGCCAATAATAACCGGCTCTCACCGCTTTTCGGGCTAATGCTTTAGCGCCCATGTGCTTCCCGTTAATACCTTCATGTATCTCGGCCAAAACGTATTAGGCCTCCTCCGTGTTGAGGCATTTGGACATGGAGGTGTGTAAGCCCTTTCGATACAGCTGGTCATTCACCATTGCATATGCGGCTGCTGCTCTAACCAGTTTCTTTGATTCGAGGACATCATCTGGGAGGATCCCCCTTTCAAGGTAGTCGGCGATTTATTTCCTCCAATCGCTTGACTCCGAGATTACCATAACACAACTCGGTTCCAACAAACACTACTGAATCACTGTTCATAGGTTACCGGGTCCCTTGGTATTGGCCAGCTTGGATAATACATCCGCCCTAGTATTTTCCCCCTTGGGATGTGCGTAACCACCACCTCATCGAATTCTACCATAATCTCTTTCACCTTCCCAAGATATTTGGCCAGCAGTGGTCTTCTTGCTTGATAAGTCCCTTTTATTTGGGATGCCATAAGTTGGGAATCCATGAACACATGCACTTGTTTCGCTGCGTTTTCTTTGGCCTGAAGCAGACCCGCGATGAGGCCCTCATATTCAGCTTGGTTATTGGAAGTCGGGAAATCAAGTCGGAGAGAGAGTTCCATGGAAACTTCTTCCGGGCTTTCCACGATGACACCGACTCCACTTACTTTAACATTGGACGACCCGTCTACAAATACCTTCCAAGGTACTGCTTCCGCCGTCTTTTCTTTACCCAAGGGAGTTAACTCCATAAAAAAATCCGCCAACACTTGAGACTTGATGGCTTACCGGGCTTCGTAAGAAATATCAAATTCTGATAACTCTATAGCCCAACTTATCATCCTGCCTGCAAAGTTGGGTTTATGCAGCACCTACCGAAAAGGCTGATCAGTTCTAACGATGATCGAGTGCCCATGGAAATAGGGGCGAAGTCATCTGGCCGTGGTAAGTAAGGCAAAGGCCATCTTTTCTAACTTCTGATACCTCAGTTCCGAGCCTTGCAACGCCCTGCTCACAAAATACACCGATTTTTTGCCATCTTTTGTCTCCCGAACTAACACGGTGCTCACCGTCTCTTCGCCTACAGATAGGTATAGCATCAAACTTTCGCCTGGCTCGGGCCTGGACAAAACCGATGGGGTTGCCAAACATCGCTTTATTTTCAAGAACACGGTTTCACATTCTGAGTTCCATCCCCCCTGAACTTCCTTCTTTAGCAATTTAAAGAAGGGCAGTGACTTCTCAGCCGATTTTGGCAAGAACCTTGTTAGAGCGGCCAATCTTCCAGTTAACTGCTGCACTTCTGTTTTGTTTGATGGCGCCTTCATGTCTAATACTGCCTGGCATTTATCTGGGTTTGCTTCGATACCTCGGTTTGTCAACAAGAAACCCAAGAATTTGCCTGATGGAACTCCAAAGGCATACTTAGTCGGGTTCAGTCGAATCTGGTAGGCTCACAATTTATCAAACGTCTGCCATAAATTGTGAACATGGTTCTCCGGCTCTAGAGACTTTACTATCATATCGTCTATATATACCTCCACGTTCTTCCCGAGTTGGTCCTCAAACACCTTGGTCATCATTCTCTGATATGTTGCGCCGACGTTTTTGAGGCCAAATGGCATAACATTGTAACAATAGTTTGCTTTATCCATGATGAAAGCCATCTTCTCTTGATCTTCGGGATGCATAGCAATTTGATTGTACCCCGAGTACGCATCCATAAAAGATAGGAGTTGAAAACCAGAAGAATTATCGACCAATTGGTCGATGTTGGGCATGGGAAAAGCATATTTAGGACATACCTTGTTTAAGTCCTTATAATCTGTGCAGACCTGCCACTTGCCATTGGGATTTTTGACCATGATCACGTTAGAAAGCCATGTCGTGTATTGCACTTCCCTGATAAAGCCGGCTTCCATCAGCTCCTTCACATGTGCCTCCAGAGCCAGGCCTCGATCTGATCCGTGCTTTCTTTTCTTTTGTACCACTGGAGTCGACCCCGGATGGATCGCCAGTTGGTGACAGCAAAACTCGGGATCTATCCCTGGTATCTCGGATGGCTTTCATGCCAACACGTCTCTATTTTGTCTTAGGAAATCCTCAAGCGTTGCGCGAATCTCGGGACCCAACGCTTTGCCAACTTTGGTAACCTGTTCCGGTTTGGTGCCTAAGACAAAATCTTCCACCTCGCCACCTGGTTCTACCCTTAGGATTTTATCTTCTTCCCGTAGGTCCAACTCCACTATGTGGACGGATTGGTTTGCGGACCTTTCTTTCCCCTTAACTAAACATCCTGTTTTTGAAGTCTTGTTTTCTTTAACGGCCTCGAAATAGCATTGTCGGGAGTCCTTCTGATCGCCCTTAACAGTAACGACCTGATTCTTCTTGTTAACGACCTTTAGCCTGTGGTGTTTGGAGGACACCAGCATATCCCAATCGTGTATTGTAGGTCATCCTAAGATGATATTGTACGGGGATGGGAAGTCGGCCACAATGAATCGGACAAGCTCCGACTTAAATGCTTCTGTAGTTCCCAACATCAGCCTGAGATCTATGTATCCTTTCGGACGAGTATCCTGCCCACTGAATCCCGTCAAGGTTGTTTTATATGGCTTCAGGTCCTCCGAGTCAAATCTCATGCACTTGAACGCATCCTAAAGAATTATGTCCACCGAATTACCATTGTCTACAAAAAAATTCTTAACACGGCAATTGACCACTGTTCCCGTGATTACTTACCCGTCATGATGGCCTGGTACTACATTCTCCAACTCCTCGCTAGTAAAATCGAGCACTGGTGGTTTTGGTCTTGTGGAATCTTTTTTAAACTCAGGACGGTCCCTAATAGAGAGAACCTCCTTCAAGTATTTTTTCCGTTGAGTAACCGAATCTCCTCCACCGCCAAAACCTCCGACGATCACACCGCAATCGTATTTAGAGTCGGGAAATTCGTCACCAATGTCTTCCGTTTTCTTCTTCTGTTCTCGCCTCTTTTTCTCTGGTGGTGGGCTTTTACTCTGGCCCCCTTGACGTTTGTTATTCCGCCCTTACGTCTGAATGACGTAACGACGGAGTTTTCCTTCTCGGACAAATTTTTCTTCTGCATCTCTCAAATCCCAGCAGGCGTCCGTTGTATGACCGTGTTGGTCATGGAATTCGTAGTACCGAGATTTGTCTAGGGTGGCCTCTTTCGTAATGGCCGCGGACGCTCAACTTTCTTCATCTCGGTCATGGATACCTCCTTCCAGATTTGAGCTTGAGATACCTTCAACGGAGGATATATGTCATATTTTCCTTTCTCCCTGCCTCCTCTGCTTTTGTTATCTCTATCGCGCGTTTAGGAGTCTTGTTTGTTGTGGCCATATTGCTCTTTGCCCCGAGGAGGCAGGCTTCTTGCTTTCTCCTTTGGCTCTCAGCTCATGATATCCATTTGCTCCAGCTCTAAGTACTGTTTAGACCGATCTAGGAACTTTGCCAAGGTTTCTGGATGGTTTTAAATGACTGACTTCTTCATGCGTGACGACTTGCCCAAGCCTGCTATGGCACAATGTATATGTACTTCTTCTTTCAGTCCCGGTACTTGTAGAGTCGTGTCTTTAAATCGCTCCAGATATTTTTGTAATGTTTCACTAGGTGATTGCTTCACCTGTCCGAGTTGGAACTCGGTCTTTGGCTGCTTTCTACTTGTGGCGAAATTCAGCAAAAACTTCTTCACTAGGTCTTTCAAGTCAGGGACTGAATTTGGTGGCAAGGAGTTAAATCAAATTTGCGCGGCTGCCCGCAACGTTCCTGCGAATAGCCAAGGTATCACGGGTCTTGCATAACCTTTCACCATGATTTCCATTTTGAAATTATTGACGTGCACTTGTGGATCTTGACTCCAGTCGTACTTTGGAAAGTCCTTCGTGTCTAATCCTTTGGGATAAGCATCGGTCATGATTCTTTCAGGAAAAGGACTCGGCACTCTGTCGTCGTCATCGAAAATTGACACATGTGGTGACGAAGGTGTCACGTCTTTCTTAGATGGAACTTGGCCTTCGAGAGGCTCCTTACCTTTAGTCTGGGCCGAGTTCCAAATCTGTGCCTGATCATGTCTGGCCTTGTTAACCTTCGGGACATCTGCAACCTGAGTGGACGTCGTACGACTTTCCCCACTCGGATTCCTAGCTTCTCGACCAACAGGGTTCTCAAGCATCTTTACGCGTTCTTCCAACGACTGTATCTTCAATGTCTCGTCTCCAGTGTTTTGGAGCTGGTCTTGACTAGGCATGGTTCCTTCAACATTTGCATGCGGTGCTCTGGCACTAGTGGATACCGAGGCATTAACTCGGCTTGGGCAAGCCACGTCTTTGCTTGCACTACGTGTTGGATGTTCAACCCATCCGGCGTGCTCCTCCAACATTTGTCTCAACCTTAGACCTTCTTCATGCCTCCAGGCCGCACTACGATGGTCCATCTCATCCCGGATAAGCCGAATATCTTCTTCCCTCTGGAGACGATTACGGGTTTCCATCTCCTCCATCCGGTTCATCATCGACCCAAGGGTGGATTCTAACCTTCGAACGTCAGGATTCTGCACCTGAAATTCTAACGGAGGACCCTGCGGTTGAGCTGGCGTACCAATCTGCTGGATCACCACATTCTCAGGGAGTGGAGAACTCGCAGTATCCGAGGTCTCAGATTCAGTTTCCACCGTGACATGGTCTGCATCCGGGACCACTGGATCTGCTCGTTGAGTTGGTTGCTCTTGGTGCTGTCGCTGCGATGGTTCTTCTGGCAACTGGTCCTGTCGAGTTGCCTGAATACGACTTCTAGTGTTTGCGGCCATGCTCAATGGTGATTTAATGGCTTTTTGTGATTTGGGAATTGAACTTTATGGTTCTCCACTGTCAGCGCCAATGTTCTGGAGTAGAACACGGTTGTCTAGCCTCTGAGGGCTAGTGAATGGTTTATATTGGATCAGATGATTCTCAAGGATGTCTATTGACCTAACACCTAAGAGAAGATTACCCACTGTTATCTATGATAAAGATAACAATGAGTTCTCATAGATCATCGTGCTACACAAGTATGGCGTGTCGCCAGAAGGGTGGGGTGTGTGCACAGTGAGACTGAATGTAATGTAATAAATTACAGAGAATAGAGAGAGTGCACCTAGTGAATTTCCTTCTATTTATAGAGGTTACCTAGGGTTTCAGTCTACTGGTAGTACGTCTGTTCCCCAAGCAGTACGCGTCCCCACGATATGTGCGGAGCTTGCTCCATTACCTACATCACCCAAGATTATAGGCATGATCATGGGATGATCGTTGTTTTTCCTGATTGAGGAAGATACTGTCATAAAGTGCCATTGCTGGGCCTACACTATGTCAGGCCCATTACTCAGGCCTGTAACACTTTCGATCCTCACAAATCTTTGCTCTCATTCCAAATGAATGTTGAGAATTATTGCCTTTATAGCGTTGTTGGTTATAGTGGTAAGTGGTAACTCTACAAGGACAAGCTTCAGGGATAATACTAAAGAAGTATGAGCTAGGCGACAGAAGAAAATCTTAAGGTTCCACAAATGCTTTTTGAAGTATTGGATCTTGTTCAATGAGTTTTCCTAAAAAACTGCAACCTTCAATGTTCAAATTTATTTCAAGTACAATTAAAATTCATGTCCCAAGGAATTTTCATTGTGACCCATTCCCAGTGAATACTTTTCTTTTTGATAGCAACTTTAAACTAAAACTGGACTCTCCTTCACCTATAGAAAGTCTCTATGCTTGTTCAAAATGGTGTTTGTTGTTGTTTCCGCCATATCTAGTGAATAGTAGTACTATTAGTGATAGTGAAGATAGAGGCACTTACACGATAAAAATGGGTTTTTTCAAGTTAAATGTTTAAAAGGTTTGATTTGGTGTATATACATCATTCCCCAACAATATTTGCATAACTACATGTTTTAATCAAAATTTAAAACTTCTTTTTACATGGCAGGAAAAAGCAAAAACTTTGCTACATAACACCTTGATCTCATGTGGAATCAAATGACAGCACATCTACCTTTTCTCTTCCTACTTTGTCTGCATGAAAGTGATGTCTCATACTGCCTTTTTTGCATCATATAGCCTAGTTGGAAGTGTTTGTCAAGTCAAAATGTATATTTCTATATTTAGGGAGTCTTGCTTACTCACATTGCAAAACATGTATGAACAGTAGTATTGGTCAAGTCAAAAAATGTATTTTTCTATATTTAAGGAGTCTTGCTTACTCACATTGCAAAAAATGTATGAATAATACGAATCCTTTCAAAATCCTTGGAGATTCAGGTCTTTAACATGAAAATGATCATAAATAAATCCCTCATATTTTCGTGAAAGACAATGAAGTACTCCCTCTAGTCCTTATTATAAGGCATCAACTAACTTTTCTCACAAACCAATAAAAATAGTTAAAGTCAATAAAGTTGTCATAGGATCTAAGTAATTTCCAATATTATCCCTACTAATTGCCCTAAACTCCAATATCATATTAATTATTACTCTCACCAACTACCCTTATTAATTATGGGCAGATATGGAAAAAAATAATTAATGTTCATTGGGAATCAACAAGTGCCTTATAAAAAGGACCAAATAAACTTGCTAGTCGGTGCCTTATAATAAGGACCAGACGGAGTAATACCTATTCAATGAATACCTTTGTAGATTCTGAAAATAAACAGATAAAGCAAAAAAGTTTTCCGCCTGCATTTATATAAAAGACATTAATCAGAGGATAACACACAATATGAATCCAGCAACCAGACTACGGAGATGGTTGGATGTCCAGAGCATCCAAGAACTTAGGGTTGTATTTCAAATAGACCGAACCAGGCAGGTCATTAACTGTGGTCTGGTTCGGAAGATTGATCAGGCTGGACATTCCTGCCTGAAGCCCAGTCCTACCTTGAAAAAAACCTGATGACTTCCGGGTTGGACCAATTGGGTCAGATTGGACCGAGTTAGTGGTCTGGCCAACCAATTTTTTTTCCAAAACCTAAAAACAAATAGAAACCAAAGATCTAGTCAATTGAAATGAAAAAAAAAAATCCAGAAACGGAACGATTTGCAGGGAAAACGATTCAAAAGATGAAAACGAAGAAATAAAACAAATGAAAGAAAAGCTTTATGGAAAAAAATTGAGAGAGGGTAAAATGAACGATACAATTGCCACACATAGGTCATCACTGGTGGTGGCAATGAAGCTTTCCGGCCAGAAAGAGGAAGGGGCGTGAAAAGGGAGGACGATGGCAACCCAAATCTGGAGTGAAGAGGTCATCGTCGATGAGCGAGGCTGAGCATAGTCTATCGTGACGATAACCCAGATCTTCTTGCGGATAGACGATGAGGTAGGACAAACGATGCAACTGGTTGAGGAGGAGTAGATATGGTGAGAGTGAGATGCCGAATCGGGAGAGTGGGAGATTGAATGCGCAAATGGGGAGAGCTAGGGCAAGTTTGAATATATATATATATATATATATATATATATATAATCAAATTATCCGGGTAGGACCGGGCTTATAGGTCGTGGACTCTAGCCCAATACCCGGTCTTATCCGGACTTCGGGTCAGACCTGGTCCTACCCGAATATGTTAGGTTTTTTCACCTTTTTTTGAGCCTGGACTGGGTAGGGTTAGGTCAGACTGGGTTTCCAGGTTTAATGTACACCCCTACAAGAACTATTCAAATGCTTGAACCCATTCAACATGATTACATACACGGTGTATATGGACAGATATAACATGGTAACCTTACAAAAATTTTGTTAATCCTCAAAAAATAGATCAATTATATCATAGAGAAAAAGAAAATTCAGAGAGGGTGATTGACAAAAATATAAATTGATTGCAACACTATTTATTATGTTAACATATGCATTACCTTCATGGACAATGCCTTGATCTGATTATAGTACTGATCTCGTTTTAGGAAAACAAATGAGTGTAGGCACAACTCTTGGACCAAAATCAAAGACAACCCTGCACTACATCCCTCATGATTCAGCCATGAACATGACCTATAGTCACAGACAACCTACTTTGCCTCTTGCATGATTCTCCGTTGTTCTTTTCCATGGCACGATTTGCAGACAAAAATAAGGAAATGGAAAAATGGCCAAGTTTTTTGGGCAATGTTTCATATGGGGAGGAGAAAAAGGAGGGGCATCAGAGAGCAGAGGCGGACCTACGTGTATCATTGGGGGGCAAGTGCCCCCCAAAAATTTGGGACTTTTTTTTTAAAAAAAAAAAATCAAGTTAAAAGAGTTTGAATTAATAACTTGAATATAATGGTTTCAAATTTCCATTAGCATTAGCATTATTTGTCTACTTTCCTTGAATTAATACATGTTTGAATAATTGTCCACCCTTAAATTAAGTGTTCACTCTTAATACATTAAGATTGTACTTCGTAATCGGATGGGAGATGAATAGTTGAATGATTGTTTAGTGCCTTATATTGAAAAATATGTATTTGATAGCATTGATAATAAGACAATTATGATGGAATTCCAAAACATAAGGCCTAGAAGAATGACATTGTAATTATGTTTATTGTAATATAATTTTTTTATTAAAATATATGTACTTGAACTTATTGAGTGTCCACCCTTCATTGTAATATATGTAGCTGCATTTCTAACCGTACTTAACCTTGCTTTTCTAAATGACAGGTTTGTAAAATAATTTTCTCTCTTATTACATTATCAATATTCAATTGATTTCATAAATATTTTTTTGTATATTTTTTTCTTGTTTATATTTTTTTTGTTTTTTTAATGTATTTAAAACTTTCCTTAAAAAAATTTTGGGGGCAGCCCCCCGAATCCCCACGCCAATTATGCCCCTTCTGTAATTTTCTGGGTCCGCCCACTGTCAGAGAAGACAGTGAGACAGAACGAGATTATGACAAATGAGAGTCGAAAGGCTTTGACAAAGGAAAAAGAAGATGCTCATTAGAGGCATTAGAGAATTAATTCATATTCATAGTAGAAGAAAATAGAAGCACTCACCACCAACTAATCGAACACAACGATCTCATATCGACAGAGAACCTTCGTCGAAAACTCATATTCAATTGTTTCACGAGGCTGTTCGATTAATTCAAATTTGTTATGCATCTGCTTGTAATTAAATCTACAGAGACAAATAGGAAAATGACAATAATATGTTTGTATGCGTGTTGACATTGCCAACTTCAAGCAGTGTAGAAAAGAGACCTGAGCATGGTGCATATTCTTGTTTAAGGAATTTGGTTTAGTCAACTTTATAAGAGGTAGTGGCAAGCTAACCATAAACTTGTTATAAGAATTAGTTATAATGAGACAAAATTAGTAGACACAGAATGAGGCAAGTCTAGCTTTTTCATTGTACAGACAGATAGAAGCCACAAAGATGAAACACAATATACATGGTTACATAAGCTAATGAACATGAAAAGGAGATAAAATAAATCTAGCTTGCAGAAAGTAGCTTGTGTGAAACAAATAAACATCATCAAACTCCATAGTTTCACAAATTAGGAATGACATTAGCCACATTTTGAAAGTGAAGACTAAATGTTACTATTTTAAGGTATTAAAAAAAGACTTCATTGATATGACCCTTTCTGGGAATAATAGAAAATAATCAGCATAATTAAACACAATGACCAATATTTTTTTTTGCTCAGACACAATGACCAATATTGGATAGTTGCATTCTTCGCCTAGAATACCTAAAACTGAAAATCAACATTTCCATGGTCAACATAACAATATAAAGTAGATGTGTATCAGTTGGACACTTAAACATGTATGAACCAACCGGTAAAACAATATAAATGACGAGAAAAGTTTATGACCTCTGGACAAATGACACATTTCTCAGCATACAGATGTGACTACTTGGATAATGCATAATTATGGAATGTGCTCTATTTTCTTTGGACCCCTTGATCTAACTAAGCCTAAGACACTTCATTTATTAAGGCAAAGAAGAATTCATCACTGCAGGAAAAGAAAATGCATGTATTACCTCTATCAAAACAAAGCAAAATATAAGATAAGAATGGATAACCAACCAAATGCTCTCTCTGATCACATTAATGACCTCTAAGCACAAGAAATGTTACTTCAGATCATTAAAATTTAACAAATATCTACACCATCTTTGCAAAATATATAATACTATGATACCTCCGTATTTGTGAATAAATGTAGACAATACCCCTTTCTAGAAAATGAGTTTCTGCTTTTTCATAAGTAAAGGGGCCCATATTTGTTTGGCTTTCTAGTTGCTAGGCATCTATATATTCAACGTCTTCTTCTTGCCCGCCATTTTGCATTACTAAAATTGAACATACTTAGTTGAAGGCAAACAAGAATGAAGCGATAATACTATTGCTCCTTGTTCTCTCCCGGTTGGAATAGTAGAAAAATAGCTTTGCATCATCAAATTCATAGATTAACTCAGTGAGAAAGAGATAAATATCAAAATGATGCACTAGAGAGCAAGTAGCAGTATGAAAAACACAGAACAAATCATCCTCAAATCAAGTATCAAGATGAGAACCTAAAAAATCAAACTTGGTAACTTGGGGAAATTTTCAATACCGCAATTAAACACGCCGACTCACTCCAGGCATATATGAAAATTAAAAAAGAAAACTGTCATATAGAATAAAAGGCTCAAGAGCGGTTACCATTCTCGGCGAGTTAAGAGAGAAAATGAGCAGCACACTTGGCCACCAGGCGATCCGAATGAGATGACGATAAACTTGAGTTGAGAAGAGTGACATTACTATTGATCCTTGTTCTCTCCCGATTGGAAGAGTAGAAAAGGCAAAAATGGAGGGGAAAAAACTGAGGAAGTTAATACAAGATCCATACCTTCTGGAAAAGTAAAACATAGTGGCCCGTTCCATTCTTCTATACCCACTAATTTCTTATTTCTTAAATGCTTTTTATGTCCCCTTTCTTCACAAATTAAAATAATGCTATGCGTTCTTTGCTTCGTGGCATTGGTTAAAAAAGGTACTAGATGAGCAAAACCTACCTTTCTTTGTCATTTACACATGGAAAGTGTTAAAAGATGATCTTGTGTATGTGGGGTATATATATGTATGTGTGTTTTGGGATCCAAAAAGCTCATTTGTATGTTGTATATATAGATGAAAAAGAGTTGAGGTGGTCTTTAACAGCAACAAAACCGTGAGATATTTGATCATGTTGATTCTTAAGCTGCACCAGATTCATAAACTTTGAAACCATTAAAGCCAAAAACAGAACCTTGAGAGATGAAAATGAAGTATTCGTGGATTCCAAGATAGGATGGAGAAATGAAGAGAATGAGATCCTCATATAATCTGAGAGAGGGTTAAAGATTACCTTTATGTGTGGATCTAAAGATCGTTTTTGGCTAGAGAGATGAGATGCTATGAGATTATGATGAACCGACGAAGAAGAGAAAAGGGACACGGGGAAAGGTAAAGAAGGAGAGGGAGAGAGGGGAAGCTATGGTTCTAACTTCTAACGCAGCACGAGGCATTCAAATTGTGGCTTAAAACAGTACAATATGAGGAGAGCTGATGCAAAGCCTACAAGGAATTCGCTTGAAAGATGTGATTTTAGATATATATTGGTATTGATGATGGTATTGATTCAGCTAAAGTCTGATACATTAGACTGTTATAGTAGTAGCAAAATGCATAAACGTGACACTACAGAAATCGAGACAGAAGCAGAAAAGTAATGGCAGAGAGGGGGAGGATCCACACCGAAGAGAAAGAGGAATTCTTATCATTTCTTTCTTTTGTCGTCTTATATAGCAAACCCTTCATCAACTTTCGTGGAAGCGCTAACGTAGTTGAAAGTTGCGTTGTAGAATTGAGCATTACCTCCTACTCGAATCGTTTTTTAGCTATCCATTTACCGATTTACGTAATCTCTCTCTACTCTCTAGTCTCTATTATCTGCGGCCTCATTCACAGATTGTGTTCTCTGATCTGTCGCGCAAGACACAAGACAACATCTCTTCATACCTCATGCCGATGCTCAGAAGGAAAAATATAGAATTTAAATTAACTTAAACCTGGACCGTCAAAATTTAATCTAACAATTTAGACGTGTGGTTATCACATTTTTGCTTATCAAAGTGATTAGCAGAAAATATGCATCCGCTCATTGCCCATCGGCAATTCATTTCAAAATCCTTCTTCAGACTGTGAAAAAAGGAAAATATGTACCTTTCATTAATCTGACATTCAGATAAATGAAACGTAACTGATTATTGCCTGTATATATCTCCAGCATTTGCGAACAATACTATGTAAACGATCCTTTAATTAGCACATACGGTTGATGCTTGATATATTTCTCCGATTATCATTTGGAACTAAATACTGTTAATTAAGACTTGTAACAATTATATAAAAGGACCATTATTGTTGTTAACCTGCAAAAAAAAAAAAAAAAAAAAAAAGGCAAGGCCATTATATACATTTAGTCGGATAAGAAAACTGTAAAAAAGTGCATGATAAATGAAGATATATCAAGCACACATAGATCTCATTATAAAAATAAGGGTTAAGTTTGCCCTGAAGTATACGCCCATGAGTAATTCTGCCCCTGAAGTTTTTGGGGTCTTAATGTTACCCCGGAAGTCTCAAAACGTAGCAATGTTGTCCTTCCGTTAACCGCTCTAACGGTCAACATTGCTCATGGGTAACATTGCTAGGTTTTGAGACTTCAGAGGCAACATTGCTCATGGGCGTAGGGAAAAATTGATACTTAACCCTTTCTTCAAAAAAAAAAAGTCAACCCAATTTTATGATTAGAGTTAAGGAACAATTTGGCCAACGAACTTTTACCTAAGGAGCGCCTAACACAAATAACTTTAAAGTGGACCAAAAATACCAAAAACTTTTAAAAATGTGCAGTTAGGACAAAAATAGAGTACATTTTTTTTGTGCTGGGCGATTCTACACATTTTTAAAAGTTTTTGGGTATTTTTGGTCAACTTAAAAGTTATTTTAGCTGGGCGCTCTTGAGGTAAAAGTTCGTTGGCTAAATTGCTCCTTAACCATTTATAATTATAATCATGACAAGAGGGAGTATGGGTGACATTTAAAAAAAAAAAAAAAAAAGTAAACATAGCCTACTCCTTCTTTAAAAAGAATGCAAACAAAGTACGATAAGTATTGGGGAAAAGCTGAGAAAATGAATCTATTATTGGTGGTTGCAATGATATTGAACCCTAGATACAAGATGACATATGTCAAAATTGCTTTTGAAAACATTTTTCCAGAATCTACAAAGTGTGAATTTATGTTGAAGAGGATTGTGGATGTCTTGTATCGTTTGTATGATCATTATTCACCAAATGTCATTACTAATGAAGCTTTTGGATCTCAGCCAAGAATGGAGCAAGGGGATATCAGTGATGGTGGGAGTAATGCGTTGACTCCAGAAGTTGAACTTGAAATGACCTTGTCATCTTTTGATGCAACATTCCAGAAATTCTTAGCTACTGCAGACTCTACATGTAATGTAGAGAAAATTTCAGAAGTGGATGAATTTATTCAAACTGAATTAGTTGGCTTTCGTGATCCAAAATTTGATGTTTTGGCATGGTGGAGAGTGAATGCTTCCAAGTATCAAGTTCTGAATCTATTGGCACGTGATTTGTTGGCTATATCAGTCTCTACGGTATCTTCAGAATCAACTTTTAGTACTGTGGGTTGGATACTAGATTCTTTCAGGAGCTCCTTGTCTTCAAAGATGGTTGAAGCACTCGTATGTGCTCAAAATTGGCTATTCAAGACACCCCTAAATTTAAAGACCTTGATATTGATAATTTTGATGAGAGTGCAAGTGTTATTACTGGTATTTTCAATAACATTCTCAATTTTTTTCATTTTTATTTATTTCATATTAGATTATTAATGAATATGTTTTCTTTTCATTTTTTTTGCAGAGGAAGATTTAGCGTCTAGAGCTACAGCCCGTTCCTCAAGTGAATCTGAAAATGATGGTGAAGATTGAAGCATGCAGATTCAATGGAAGCATGTCATTTTGTTAATCTTTGAACTTTAGTTGTTATGTTTTAATTTAAAAGTTAAAGCAGTTTGAACATCAAAATTATGTTATAATAGTACTTGTCTAAATTTATGTTCTTTTCTGTGAATTTTTATTATTGAACATTGAAGATTCAGATTTCAGAATTTAGAATGATGAATTTGGATGGATGCTTAATACTTATATATATTTTTTTTCAAAAAATAAAAAATAAACAAGTCAAATATAAATGGGTTATCCAAAACCCGGTTAGCCCGCCCATTTACACGGGTTTAAATGGGTTGAGGTACGGGTATAGGCTAGCCCATACCCATTTAAAGTTAACTGGACGCGCTATGGGTTAGGGCATGGGCTACCCAACCCGCCAGTGGCGGAGCCAAGATTCTATATTTGTGGGTGCACAATTAATGGGGGGTTTGGGGGCGCTACCCCCGAAAAAAATTTTAAAAGAAAATTTTAAATGCATTAAAAAAACAAAAGAATATAGACCAGAAAAGAAAAGAAAACTTCAATTTAACATAAAAAATAATAATCAAGAGTCAACTAAGCAGTATCAAATTCAAGAATGAACTATACTCAAGAAGATACAGGCATATCTCACTGAAGGAAAATTAGGAAACATTAATGTGTATGTGAGGCTGCTAGTTTGCCAAACCCATTTTTTGTTCTCAAAAACCAATTTCCTAATAGTAACACTCTTACTATTTGCAAAACCCAATTTTAGGTTAATATTTCAATTTTCAAAAGTCACTTTTGAGTTACTCAAATAAACATTACCAGAACTGGGTTTTGCAAAAGTCAGACTAGATCTTCAAAACTAGTAGCCACACATATACTATGATATTTTACTAATTTATTTTTATTAGGTTTTCTTTGGTTGTTTCCTATATTATTAAAAATCCTAAGTATGCATATTTATGATTTGTGTGAATGTATGTTCATATTCAAGAGATCTGATTTTTTTTCCTCAATTAAGGGTATCTTTTATTGGTGCATTTACACCCATGGGAAACAATGTGGCTCCGCCACTGCAACCCGTCCATTGCTCTGCCCCACATGAAAGTAATGATTATTTCCCTAGATTATCAACGCCGAAATTACAGGGCGAATTTTCCTTTGAGGAGAATATTTCAGATATGCAAACATCTTGGAGCTCAAGGAATATGAATGATAAATCTCAATCCTTTTTTTTTTCTTTAATGTTTTATGGGATATTTGCTTCATGGCCCACCAGAGGCGAATCTTAGTAGAGATAATGGGGGCTATGGCCCAAAAAAAAATTTGTTCATAATTCTTTTTAAATTTGATATAATGTAAAAATGTATATTATCTTATATATTAGACTTGTTAAAATACTTTTATTATACATTTGACCCCCAAATATTCTTTAAAAAATTAGTTAATAAGTAAATATTTGGCCCTCTCCTTATAACAAAAAGGATAAAACGTAGAGGGAGGCTAAGCGGTCAGCTAATAAAAAGCAAGCCTACATCCTCATTCATCAGGCACATAAAGCAATATATACAATTATACATGTGTGTAAAGGAACAAAAATGGCGCTCTCTGTAGGAAACTCTAAGCAGACTCCCAACTCCTCGGAAGAAGTTGATTTACTTGATCGAAGTTCAAAGAAGATAAAAAATGTGTCACCAATGTATGATGAAACCATCCTGAAGGGACATTGGCCGAAACTTGGAGAGCACTCTAACTCTCCCAGTATAGAGAAACACTCATTCGCAGATAAGCTGAAGGGCACTTGTGATAAGAATGAAGTACAAAATATTTTCAACCAGGATAAAGACCCACTTTCAGATGATACTATGTCAGAAAACTCAATAGATGAACCGGAACAAGGAAGTAAGGGTGGGTTGTGTAAAATCCTGGAAAGCAAGAAGAGGAACTTCCCCTCTTTCAGTTTCTCCGATAGAATGAAGAAGCGCCTATATCAAGCTTGAAACAAGGCGGTTATTGTAAAACTATTAGGCCGCAGCATTGGCTTCAAGGCCCTGGAAAACAGATTACAGACCATGTGGGCAAAGCGTAGAATCATAACGCTCATCAACATTGGACATGGATACTACACAGTTTAACTGACCAATACAGAGGACTACCATAATGCACTTACCGGCGGCCCCTGGCTAATATACGATCACTATCTGATTGTTAAGCCATGGGAAGCTAACTTCAAACTAGATAAAGACACCATAGCGCCTGTTTGGGATAACTTTAGTAGAAGTGGCTTTTGTTTACGATGACTTTTCTTAATAGATTTATTTTCTGATGGGCTTTTTTTGATGTGATTTGTGTTTAAGATAGCAGTAGCAGAAGTGGCTTTTGTTTGTGATGGGAACTTGTTTGGCATAGATTTTAAAAAAATAGATGAGATGGAAAATGACTGAAAATGGCATGAATCAAATTCACACACACACACATATGTGTTGTATAAAATGTGATAATTTGGGATAAAAAATTAAAAATAAATATAAATTTGCTAAATAAAATAGTAAAATTTCATTAAATAAATTACAACACAATGAAGTGTTTAAATAAACCTAGTCCTTACAAGTTTATTTTTGATTTCATCACGAAGATCATTCATTCGTGTTGATAAGGATGCTTCATCAAGTGAATCATCATTATCTTCATCACCCATATTTCCTTCTTCAGCTTGATCAAATTCCACATCATTTTGGGAATATCTTCGGATAAAATTATGTATCGCCATTGTTGCGCAAACTATGTGGACTTGTGTTCGAAATTTATATGGGGCATATTTTGCAAGATGCGAAACCTATTCTTCCAGACTCCAAACGTCCTTTCTATTGTGCACCTCAAACTTGAATGATAAAAATTGAAGTACTCATTGGGATTTCGAAATCCGATGTCACCCGAATTACGGAAGGTGATAACGCTCACGTTTATACGAACCAATATATCCAACTGGTGTTGGATAGCCAGCGTCGACCAAGTAATATTTTCCTGATAAATGTTGACATTCATATGACATTGTTAAATTATAGGAAATGTGAAATAAAAACTAAATTAAATGTAATTGAAGTAGGGATGTTAGAGATATACCTTCAAGTGGGTGGGGGAAGTTCATAGTTGGAGTCTCGAGCGCAGTCCGAAAGACACGAGCATCATGTGCAGTACACTCTCATCTTGCCAACACAAAAGTAAAGCACATTTCCCAAAATTTAACACCACTCAAAATCACCAGAAATAAGAAAAATAAAGTGGAAAAAAATTACAGAGCTTTATATACTACAGCCAAATGGACCCGATCCAAGAAAAATTTGGCTACCAGAGCTTTATACAGAGCATAAATTATATAGCTTAAATTATTGGTGAGATCAGTAAATTACAGAACAGTAAATGCAGAAAGGAAACAAAATTAAGAAGAACAAGGATCCGATGATTTACGATTTTATCGGTGAGATCAACGGCGACGAAATTGAGAGGTATCACGATCAGACAAGGATCCGGCGATATCAACGGCGATGCAATGGAGAAGAACAGATCTGACAAATACAGTTTCAACGGCGACGAACGGAATGGAATTGAACCGCGCAAAGAAGAACATATATAATTAGCGGCGAAGAGGAGGTAGGTCGACCATGAATTAAAGAGGAGAGGAGGTAGACGATTTGAGTTTGAGGAGGTAGGTCAGGACTTTAATGGAGAACATAGGGGGTAGGTCGAGACTTTAATGCTCAGATTGAAGAGACTGGGAGAGGGCGAACGGATAAACCAAAGAACTGAAAGAGATTGAAAGGGATGAGAGGAATTGAACTTGAAATCCAACGGATAGACCTGTACGAACAAGACGAAATGGACTGGGGGGCAAACAGTGTCATTTTACAAAGGGGCCCCACATGTGCAATTGATGGGATCAGAAATAATGGGATTAGAAGCTAGAGAAAGTGGCTTCAAAAAAAAACCCCATCAAGCTTTAAAGTCCATTAAAAATGAAGGTAAGCCAAACACTCAATAATTGTATTTTTTTTCCTCTTAATGGACTTATTATCCCATCTAATCGATGGGATACCCAAACAGGCCCATAGACAAGGTAGCGATCTGGGTGAGATTTCCAAAAATTCCATTAGAATATTACGATGAACAAGCATTGACAATCATCGACAACAGAACCGGGAAAACAATCAAAGTGGACATGAATACATCATGCCAGCTCAAGGGTCATTTTGCTCGAATCTGTATTGTGGTTGAGCTCGGGAATTGGGAATCAATTGATGCAGGGATTTTACCTTGATGGTCAAGAGTTCTATCTTGAATATGAAGGCCTACATCTCCTTTGCACCAGTTGCGGAAATTACGGACACAAGAAGGAAACGTGCCCACTGAGGAAACCAGAGACAGTGGCGGAAACCGACGTTCAGGCAAGGAATCAGTCGACAGAGAACGTTTAGAAACAAGAGGCACCCACCGCTGCAGAATGGAGGGTCGTACAGAAACACGTCGCCAAAAAAAAGAAAGGAAAACCCTCGGAGCAGTCAGGGCAGCAGAAAGGTGGATCAAGGTTTGACGTGCTAGCTGACATGGCAGACATGGGGAGTGAGGAGAACGTACCGGAGAAAGATTCAAATCTAGTCGAAGTGGCCCCTGGTTTGGGGGTGATGGAGCAGAGCATTCATCGAGACAATCAAACGGGCAAATCAATTGCGAAAAACAAGAGCACTGGAGTAAGGAAGAGTAAAAACAATGAGAAGGCTACAGAGATTATAGGTAATGCTCTAGAGATAGTAGTACCATAGAGGAGCAGGTGTGTGGAAAAAAGACTGAGGGAGCTGACGAAGGATACCAAAAACAAAGTGTTACTAATCACAATGGGTGACGGGGAAGATTATGAACACGTGGAAGCAAAGGAGATGGAAGAGGACAGAGGCCAGGAGGACTCTGGAACTGTGCATATTCCATTCAAAAAAATCGATCCAGGTGAAGTTAGTGTAAGAGACCAAGTGGACCCCGAATTAATTGGGCCTTTAGGGGGAAACAAGGTCGAGGAAGTGAATGAGGCATCCAGCCCAATGACCAATTATGGTCCCAGCGAGAATTATAACGATTCCTTGGACATTTCTATGGTCCCCGAAACACCCCTATAGGTGGGCTTGGGCTACTATTTTTTTCCTTACGGTTTTTATGTTTAACGCCATTTATTGGAACACTAGAGGCTCTCATTGTACAGACCTCTACAAGAACTTAAAAATGATCTATGATAGATCAAAGCCCATGCTAGTTCTCCTAGCGGACACACGCTGCTCTGACGATTCCAGACTCCACCACCTTCTTCGGTTGGGATTTGACAATTACACAATGATTCCCAGTGAAGGAAGATCAGGAGGAATTTTTGCAATATGGAACAGTAACGCCATTTCGATCCAGATCCTGGAGGAAGACAAGCAATTTCTTAGTATGCGGTGCTATTTTCCAGGTACGCCGGTATTTATATTAACTTCAATTTATGCACTCCCCCACTCTAATCTATGATCTGTTATGTGGGAAAAATTGGAAAATTTAGCACCTGGAATTTCCCAGCCATGGATTGTTTGGGGTGACTTCAACGACCTCTTATCACCTTCCGAGCGAACTGGGGGTAGTGGTTGCAATCAGAGAAGATTTCAATGGTTCCAAAAAAGACTCAACGATTGTGGCTTATCTGATCTTGGGGCGTCGGGACCAAAATTTACCTGGAAGTGGCCACGCCTTAGGGGACATTCGCGATTATTTGAGAGATTGGACAGGGCACTAGCCAATCAAGCTGCTCTCTCAGATCTCCCAAATTGTGCTCTTAAAGTGCTGCCTCGATTAGCCTATTCGGACCACAATCCTATCAACCTCCTTCTGGGGACTCCACAACGGGGCTATAAGGCAAGACCATTCAGGTTTAAGGCGATGTGGCAAGAACATGATCAATTTAAAGAATTCCTGAAGGACCAGTGGCACAAAGACGATGAGCTTCCGGCCAATCTGAACAGAGTCACTATGAAGATACCGGCTTGGAACAGGGAAACTTTTGGGATGATTGAGAGAAGGAAGAAGGAAATTTAGGCGAGATTAAATGGAATCCAAAAGTCCCCTTCCTACTCTTACTCAAATTTCCTAAATACCTTCGAGGAACAGCTGCAGATTCAATTAAATGACGTATCAAAACTGGAAGAGTTGAAGTGGTTCCAGAAAGCTAGAACCGCCTGGATCTCTAAAGGCGACAGAAATACAAAATACTACTACCTAAAGACAAAGATGCGTAGAAGAAAGAACAGAGTCCTAGCTCTATAGAATACGTCTGGAGGATGGGTGGACGAGGAGGGTGAAATAAGAAATTTGGTCGTCAATTTCTTTAAAACCTTGTTTCTTGATTAATCTCCTGAGACTACTTCCTTATCCTCTCTTTCAAGTTTCCCTGACATTGATTCCTCTCTCCTTTCTGGCCTCTCAATCATCCCAACGGATAAGGAAATTCATGAGGCTATTAAGTCTATGGGCTCGTTCAAAGCGCCAGGAGTTGACGGCTTTCCTCCAGCCTTCTTCCAGCGGAACTGGGATGTGGTTGGTCTGGCGTTGTGTAACTTTGTCAAAGGGGTCTTTGCTGGTAATGTGGACATTGCAGATGCAAACAGAACTCTTATCTGTCTAATCCCAAAGATTGATCATCCCCAACGTGTTGAGCACTTTAGGTCCATCTCATTATGCACAGTTCACTACAAGTGCATCACCAAAACCATAGCTCAACGTTTAAGAGTTTTGAAGGATTTAATCTCTCCATATCAGTCTAGTTTCATTCTTGGGAGACACATCCAGGATGACAACATAATCGGGCAGGAAATCCTCCACAAAATGAGAAGAACGAAAGGTAAACGTGGGATCATCACCATGAAGATAGATTTAGAGCCTTAGACAGAGTCAAATGGAGTTTTATCAAAATAATGTTGTCTGAAGCAGGCTTCGAAGAAAATTTGATTAATCTAGTAATGAGATGTATCTCCCCCACTACGCTGAATGTTCTTTGGAATGGCGAAGTCACTGAATTTTTCCAACCAGCAAAAGGCATCAGGCAGGGGGACCCCTTATCACCATTCCTTTTTGTATTATGCATGGATCATCTTTCTCACATCATAAATGATGTTGTAAATGCAAACAGATGGAAACCGGTAAGGATCACGAATGATGGCCCGGCTATTTCACATTTGATGTTTGCCGACGATATTCTACTATTTGGGGAAGCTACCGAGGTTCAGGCCAAATGCATGATGGAAACCCTTGATATTTTTTGTCATGCTTCAGGGGAGAAGGTTAGCCTTAACAAGTCGTCCATATTTTTTTCACCCAAAGTCCCTACTGTCCTAAAGAGCCGGATAAAGGATATTACTGGGATGAAGATTACTGGTGAAATAGGCAAGTATCTGGGGTTTCCCTTAACTAGCCAGAGGAAGAAAACCGACACATTCAGATATGTCATTGACCGTGTGAAGAATAAGCTCTCAGCGTGGAAAGCCAACTGCCTAACCACGGTAGGCCGAATCATACTGGCTAAATCAGTGGTTGGTTCAATACCCATATACCCGATGCAAGTTTCCCAACTGCCAGTTAAAACATGTTAAGAGATTGAACACCTACAACGAAATTTTATCTGGGGAAGTACTAATAACAGACGCAATTTCCACCCATTGGGGTGGGACAAAATCATTCTTCCAAAAAATTATGGAGGTCTGGGACTGAAAAAACTTTCATCAGTTAATAGAGCTTTCAGAGCTAAACTAGCTTGGTCTCTAGTACACGATGTTGAGGGTTTATGGGCTGATGTTTTGGCTCATAAGTACATGATGAGAAGTGAATCTACACTTATGAATGTTAAGCAATCTGATTCTGCCCTGTGGAAATTTATATGCAAACAGCACGACATCATTGAGAGAGGCACGGGATGGTAGATTAGAAATGGGAAATTTGTTTACTTTTTCACGGACCGCTGGCTATTCAAGGATAGGAGAATAAAGGAGTTTTGAAAAAGACCTTTACAGGTAGAGGAGGAAGAAAGCAAGGTAGCTGATTGGGTTAAATATGGGGCATGGGACTTTCCAAGGCTTGCATCAATTGTGGATACGACGGTCATACAGAAACTATTAGCAATCCTTCCTCCTATGGATATGGCTGGGGAAGACTTGATGACCTGGTCTCCAAATGCAAATGTGCTCTTCTCGATTAAAAGCGCCTACTTCATGATCGAGACACCTAATCCGGAGTTGTACAACAGAACCTTCAAACGCATTTGGTCTTGGAAAGGAGCTGAAAGGATCATATGCTTCTTATGGCGGTCATTTAACAACTGCCTCCCAACAAACGAAAAGCGCAGTAGGTGGACTTCAGATTCTCCCCTTTGTAACTTCTGTGTTTCAGCAGTTGAGGATGAAATGCACATTTTTCGCGACTGCTACTATGCTAGACAAATATGGATGGCTCTTGTTCATCCAAGATTCCTACCGGCTTTTTTATCTCACTCCCTTAAGGACTGGATGTCATTTAATTTCCAAGAAGAGATATGAAGAGACAAAACGGTAAAATGGAGTTTAGTGTGGGGAGCAGCCATCTGGTTCCTTTGGAAGTGGAGGAACAACTATACCTTCTCTGTTGCCTTCCATAAACCAATCAATCCATCTTCAGTTGTCTTAAGGTCTTGGAAGCTCTTCTGTGAATTTCCTGACTCGGACCACCAGGTTACCACAGCAACAAATTTAAAGTAGGAACCTCCACCTCCTAACTGGGTCAAGCTCATGATTCACAAAAGCAACACACATCAGTCCACAGATAATTTTCAATCCCCTCATGCTTCCATCTATAGAGAGCACCATTATGTCAACAAAGTTGTGTATTATTGAATGAATTATATATCATACTACACTGATAAGAATTCAACTGCGTATGCGAATGTAAACTCAAGAAAGTTTCCAAGACGAGTTAATTAGGATTTTGGTCCTTCAATGGCCAAAGTTCAACATTACACGACAACAAAGGAAAAAAATCCGAAGTTTAACTCGATTGCCAAGGATTTTCTCCAAAATAGTATGCAGTGCCAAGTGCCAACCATAAGAGCTACTGTAGCACCTTGGACAACCACACAAGCCCTTATTAACTTCTGACCCAAGTGAGAATTACCGTGAGCGCACCAGCAGTAATAAGTGCACCTAAAATTCATACACTAGCAGTAATAAGTGATAACCAATTATCTCAATTTAATCCTTTTTTAACTTCTATTGTATAAAATCTGTAAGCTAAACAGTTGGCTTTGATACATAAAACAAATTAAAACGAAGCCAAATAGAAAAAAACAAATAAAATTGAGACCTGAAATACTCATTCAAGAAAAGTCATTAAGAACCATCTCATTGGAGACAACAATCTAAAGTTGAGATTACCCAACGTATGCAGGATGGAAGATGGCATCAATCAGAAAGAGAACCCTGCATCAGAACTCGTTTAATACACCATAGTTCATCACGTCTCAATCTTCAGACATTGACAGAGTGCAAACCATTTCCACCTAGAATTATGATCCATTTGCTAAATTAATTAGCATCCAATGTTCAGCAGACAGCAACCAAGTAAACTGACTAACTACATATATGGTCAGAAGTTTCAAGCACAAGATTTGGCATCCTCAGGATTCGAGCAGATTCAGGACCATGAACAAAAGGTGGTGATCATTACTTAAACATGGAAACATAATCAGTTAGCAAAGCAGATGAAAGTCAAATTCAGATTTTAGTTGCTTTATACATACGTATGATCTCACAAGTCAAACCAAATGGCACGTTACTTTTTTGTGCCGCATTAACTCCACAGTATTATCTCCAGTTCCCTTTGCTCCAACTCTCAATTCATCGATCCAAGAAGACCATTCTCCCCAAATCACATCCCTCCCCAAATCGGACATCAACACAGGGTATCAAAACTAATGGTAACGGTAATGGTTATTTGCTCTCACGTTTAGTACCTCCATGGAGAAAGAAAAGCTAATACTGCCCAGGTGTAACGATGAGACATCACACTCGTCCATAAATTACGGTGACTGGCTCATACTCAGATGAGGAGCGCTGGGCTTTTGTAACAGAACTTCGTGCAAAGTCAATAGTTAATACCGTAGAAAAACATGAAAAGAATACAGACTTTTTGAGGGGATGCTAGTCCAAATGTCCAATCGATGGATTCACACTTAGACGAGAAGATTATAGGGTTCATAATGAGATGTCTCCGAGTGAATCCAGCTCCCCGAACCCTAAATTTTTTCTCCCTCAATCCAAATGTCAATTCTGTACTTGTAATTCCACCTTTCCCATTTATTCAGAGGATTTTGCCCCAAAGTTTAAAATAAAATTTAAAACCTGAATAACGAAATCAGTCAGAAGACATACAATGTGCCACCAAAAATTCGATAAAAAGACAGGAACCGATCACAATTATGAAACAAGGAAATATAGAGCGCGGGGAAAATGAGGACAGAGGATAATACCAACGGGGACAAAAGAGTTACTGACGTGCTTATTCTCTTCGAAAAATTCTTCCAAACTACGGTCATCAATACCCATCTTCTTCATACAAAGCTGAGAATCTGAGGGATAAACGGACCAAAGTGTGCGGAAAAATTTGAAGCAAACCTGATGCAATATTGCAAAGGCAGGCCAGGCTAAAAGAATTCGGCTTTCCTACGATGCTAATAGCGTCCGCCGCCCTCCTATACTGCAAAACTTTTGGCGCAAAACAGTGCAGCTGCAGCTGCCTCCCTATTTTTCCTTTTAAAAATATTTCAGGTATATTGACGTATTAGATACTTCTTTATCAGACCAAAAAAAAAAAAAACTTCAGGATACTGACCATACTGAAAAAAAATTCATGATTTTAAAAAATTATTTTAAGATCTTAAAAAATTTCCTAAAGTATATTTATATTACCAGTCAATACCCTAAAATATTTTTTCACAATCCTAATATAAATTTTCAAGATCATGAAATATTTTTCCAGTCTTAATCAAGATTCTCAAGTATCCTTTTAGTACCAGTGAGTACATGAAATATTTTTTTAACATCTTGAAATATTTTTCACAATAATGAGGTATTTTTTTCAGTACCAGTCATTATCCTAAAGTAGCTTTTTAGTATCATCAAGACCTTTAAAATATTATTTCAAGATCCTCAAATAATTTTTCAAGATCATGAATTATTTTTCAATATCGATCATTATCCTAAAGTATCTTTTAGTAACAGTACCTTGAAATATTTTTTAAAGATCCTAAAATAATTTTTCAACATCATGAAGTATTTGTTCAGTACTGGTCGGTATCATGAAGTATCTTTTTAATACCCATCAGTACCTGAAATATTTTTTTAATAAAAAAAAGGAGTACCCTAAAATATTTTTTTAATAAAATAAAAGAGTACCCTGAAATATTTTAAAAAAAAATAAAAAAAGGAGGTTGTTGCATTGTTTTTGCGCCAAAATTGCGAGTTTGGGATAAGCGGTAGAAGTGACTTTTTTTCCGATGTGCTTTTTTCTTTTTGGACTTTTTTTTACGATGGATTTTTTTTCGATGTGATTTGTGTTTGGGATAGCGATGGCGAAGTAGTTTTTTTTTTTATGGAGATTTGTTTGGCATAGCTTTTAAAAAGTTATCATGAGATGGAAAGTGGCGAAAAGGCGTTAATCATATATATATATATATTATATATAAAATGTAATAATTTGGGATAAAAAATTAAAAATAAATGTAAATTACAAGTTGGTTTCTAAATGAAGTGCTTAAATAAAAAATTACAACACAATGCAATGTTTAGGATGAGGATGCTTCATCTTACAATAAACATATCCCTTACAACTTGGTTTTAATTTCATCACGAAGACGATTCATACGTGTTGAAGATAATGATGAGGATGCTTCATCAACCAGATCATCATTATCTTCATCACCCATATTTCCTTCTTCAACTTGATCAAATTCCACATCATTTTGGGAATATCTCCGGATAAAAGTATGTATCGCTATTGTTGCGCAAACTATGTGGGCTTGTGTTCGAAATTTATATGAGGGCATATCTTGCAAGATGTGAAACCTATTCTTCCAGACTCCAAACGTCATTTCTATCGTACACCTCAAACTTGAATGATAAAAATTGAAGTACTCGTTGGGATTTCGAAATCCCGATGTCGCACGAATTTCGGAAGGTGATAACGCTCACGTTTATATGGACTAATATATCCAACCGGTGTTGGATAGCCAAAGATCGACCAAGTAATATTTCCTAATAAATGTTGACATTTATTTGACATTGTGAAATAAAGACGGAAAGTAATGCAATTGAAGTGAGGATGTTAAAGATATACCTTCGGGTGGATGGGGAAGTTCATAGTTGGAGTCTCAATCGCATGCCGGAAGACACGAGCATCAGAGTCAACATTTGGTGCTAATACTTAGGTGCTTATTTATGTGCTTCTACCTCTAATTAGAGGTATAAGCAATTTTTTTAATTTTTTTTATATATTGTATTTATTTATATTTAAATCATATGATGCTTTTTGAGATTTTTTTTGCACCCAGTATCTCAAATTAATTAATTTTCATAATACTGGTGTTACAAACAAATACAGAACTGGGAATTAATTAATTTGAGATACTGGGTGCAAAAAAACATCTCAGAAAGCAGCATATAATTTAAATCTAAATAAATACAATAAAAATTAAAAAAAAAATTGCTTATACCTCTAATTAGAGGTATAAGCACCTAAGTATTAGCACCAAATGTGGACTCCGAGCATCATGTGCAGTACCCTCTCATCCTGCCAACACAAAAGTAAAGCACATATCTCAATCACAAACAACCATGATATGTTGTGTTGGATATCTCTTTCTTCCAATATATTTGTCGTGCTTCGATTGGCTGACCACACACTTGATGTGAGTTCCATCAATTGCTCCTATGCAGTCCTTGAAATATGGGTCATATCGTGCATCGGTAGCTATTTTATTGTGACACTGGCGAAACTCCAGATCAAGTGGTTTGACATTTTCTATTGAAAGCCTGAAACAAGCTTTTAGAACCTTGTGGAAAATCCTACTAACAGTTTCACCTGAATGTTGAAATCGCTCCTGGATTATTCGATTTCCTTGTCTATGCCCAATTTGTATATAAAAACATGGCAACCATTTCTTCAATGCCGATGTTCTGAGTGTGCCGTAATCGATGTTCCCTCAATTTAGAACATAACAACATGAATACATGTTTTTCCACACGGAAATTTTCCTGACATACTACATCATGGCCTTGCAAAACCTCCTACACCCACATTGCCCTTGTTTTGCTTACTAGTTCTACGTGGTTGTTTGCAAAAAGAATGCGTGATATACTGAGCCATCAAGTTACCAATCTGTGCATACTTTGTCATTTGTTCATTTATAACAGCAAGTTGTAGGGACCTTCTTTGTTCATGAGACAATTCTTCTTCCTCCGAATTGTCTGAAATATCCTCATCACTCGAACTTGCCATGGATATATAATGAAACATGTGTGAAGGCCAAGACTTAACCGAATCAATACCAATGATATATGTTGCAAGATTTAACTGAATCAATACCAATAATAAGTGTCAATGATTTAACTGAATCAATACCAATAATAAGTGTCATCAAATGGTTTATATTGATACATGTTATCAATAATAAGTGTCATTAAATAAAGATGCGTCATACAATATATAAAAGAATTAATGTAAATTAACGGTTATCATGAAATGGTTTAGTGCTTCGGGCTGACCTACCGGTATGGGTCATTGTAGGCATGCTCACGCAACCAATCCAACAAGGCACTTTTATCTCCTTTTAGGCCTAAAAACATATTTTGAGGCGTTCGATACATCATCATATTACAACATCGCCTTCGAAAATCAATGTCACTAAGAATCTCCGGAATGGTTAGTAATTCAGCTACAATGTCAGTACATCTATCATCACGTTCAGACATCTTTTTGAGGACATTTGTGCTATCCTTAGATGTGTTAGCTATCACACTAAGAATCAACTAGTTCTTTCTAGGAGGTTTTTTATTTTATTTTTGATCCATCTACCACTTCACCCCTCTTTCTCTTCCCAATGCTCGCCTGAACCACTAGGTGCACTAGGTTGGGTGTTGGATGTCAAGTTCATGCCTTCTAAATCTGCGGCATCCGCACACTATTAATAGTTGTAGTACCTTGAAGCTCTTCCTCACTATCACACCGAGCCTTCTTCTAGGTCCATTTGCGGTCGATACACATCATCTTCATCATCACCAAGTGACACCCGTCTAGTTAACGATGGACATTCGAAATCTTCTCCTGATGCTAAAACATCCTTGAAAATTATTTGCAATTCTCTGGCAAACTTCATACCTTTATACCTATACCTTCATACCATTCATCTTCTGCAATAACCTTATTCCTTGCATAGTCAATGGCTATATACCGGTCTCTTTTAAAAATAACTTCTCCCAAGTTCTCCATTCTCTCCTCAAGCTATCATACCTATTTTTTAGTTGTTTCTTGGTATATGTTAAGCATGTTTTTTCTTGAAATCCAGTAACAATGTACTTCCACCCGTCCCTTGTAAATGATGAGCCAAGTCGTTCTTTTTTATATATTTGCTCAATGCATAAATCAATGAAAGTCTTAGTGGAACCTACATCCCATTCTGCTGCTACGGTGGTCATATTTCTGTATCACTAATGAGCAAGTTAACACTATTAGTATTTCCATATCAGATCAGTAAATGTGCAAAACCGTTGACAAATGTGATCATTTTAAATTATTTCCCAGCAGTGAAACCGTATTGGAACAGCTGACGATTTAAAACAAAAGCAGTGCAAAATGAATGAAGCAAAATTCCCAAGGTCGAAACAAAAATTAGAAAAAAGACATGTCCATGTTCAACAAAAATCAGAAAATACTGCATCAGAAAATTCCCAGGATCGAAACCACTACAGGATGAATGAAGAAACCAGATTGAAATAAATGCAAAATGAATGAAGCAAAATGTTCAAATGTCTTTTTTTCCACTGAAAATCAGACATGTCCATGTTCAAATGTTCCTATGAAACCACAACAGGCTCGAAACCTCACTGAAAAAAGACATGCCCATGTTCAAATGTTCATATGAAAATCGAGACAATCTTGCATCAGTGATCACTGGACCACTACAGGGTCGAAACCTCACCTTTGGTGGATGATCAAATGTCCATTTTTTTGGGTTTAACTCAGTAAAATATTCATCAACATGAATAGATGTGCAAATTCCCATATCAGATCAGAGTATATGAAACCATAAGCAAAATGAATGAAGAAAATTTCCCAGAACAGAGCATATGAAAATAACAATGTAAATTCCCATATCAAATCAGATGAAACCACAAGCATATAATTGGTGAAATTCCCAGAACACATCAAGCATATGAAACCACAAGATGAAGAAATCACCAGAGGCAAATGACGAACAAACCCGGCTAAGGATGAACAGATCCGGCGAAGGACGAGGAGATCCGCAAAGGACGATTAGATCCAAGCACGACGACGGAGAATAATAAGCAAGAGTTATTAAAACAGAAATATTAATGATAATAATAGAAAATTCAAAAAGACAATAAAGGAGAATTAAAATTTTATGACTTGGTCATAATTTTAGAAGATTATGACTTCGGTCATATAATAGAATTATATGGCTTCCGGCCATAACATACAAGAGATTGTATGCGAGTTAACATAAAATTAACAAGTAATAACATAACATTAATAATAAAAGTAAAATGCTTAAAGTAAATGTTACGTTAGTAACATAAAAGTAAATGTTAGATTAGTAACATAAAAGTAAATATTATGTTAGTAACATAAAAGTAAAAGTTATGTTAGTAGGAGGTAGAACCATCCATGTAAGAGTCAAAATAATAATAAAGTGCTAGCATTAAAATTAAACTTAGGTTAGTAACATAAAAGTAAATATTATGTTAGTAACATAAAAGTAAAAGTTATGTTAGGAGGAGGTAGAACCATCCATGTAAGAGTCAAAATAATAATAAAGTGCTAGCATTAAAATTAAACTTTGGAAGTAGAACCATCACATGTAGGAGGTAATAACAATATATATTGTGCACAAGAATAAAGCATTATATAAAATAATTAAATCAAGGATGAATAGTAAAATAAATAATCTCCAATCTCACACATGGAACCCGATGTTTAAAACATTCGGTAAAAATATAATGTCTTTAATTCCATGTTGCTAAGATCATCACAGATCAATATAATAAACATGTAGAGAAATCATTAAAAGATAATAAGAAAATCATACCTTCTTTAGAGCACTTTCGTGCGATAACGTGTTATAAAACTAAAGATAACTTAAGGTAAATGAAGAAGAATAAGAGCGAGAATAATTCTAGAGAGAGAAAGTGGAGAGAGGAGTTCTCATTCAAGTGTATTCGAATGTTTACAATGGACGTCTATTTATAGAAGGAAAATGGGTCCTTAAGTGTAATTATTCAACCGGGTCATTAGCTGTAATTTTCCCCAAAAGTCAAATAAATTCAACACGGTTACATACCGCACCGAAAGTGAGAAAACGCGTGGGCCCCACATGAACAAGTAAATACGTATACATGAACAAGATCGTATATGTGAACAAGTAAAATACGTATGCATGAACAAGTAACTCTGTATGAACAAGTACTCGTAAAATATTGAGGACGAGGAAGGGTCAATGGACATCCACATAATTAGTATATTCATAACACTCCCCTTGGATGTCCATTTATGAATGTGCCTCGTTAAAAACTTTAACTAGGAAAAACCCGGTGGGATAAAAACCTAGCCAAAGAAAAGAGTACAACATTCATTGATACATCGTCCTGTCTTTGCCTCATTAAAAACCTTTCTAGGAAAACCCAAAGTGGGATAAAACCTAGATAAGGGAAAAAAGAGTACAGCGTGTATTGACTCCCCTCTTGACAATATCATTTGAGATCTACGAGTTTTCGAAGACCAATACCACGGACCAGCTTTTCAAAGATTACTCCCTGGAAGTGACTTGGTAAATAAATCTGCTAGATTTTCACTTGAACTGATTTTCTGAATGTCTATTTCACCATTCTTTTGAAGATCACGTGTAAAGAAGAATTTTGGTGAAATATGCTTTGTTCTGTCACCCTTGATATAACCTTCTTTAAGTTGAGCAACACATGCAGCATTATCCTCATATAGAACTGTTGGAACCATCCTTCCGAAGATAAATAACAAGTTGTTTGAATATGATGTATATCGACCTCAACCATACACATTCACGACTTGCTTCATGCATTGCTAAAATTTCGCATGGTTTGATGATGTGGGCGATATAGTCTGTTTCATAGACCGCCATGAGATAGCCGCACCTCCACATGTAAACAAATAACCAGTTTGTGATTTACCATCATGTGGGTCGAAAGAAAACCTAAGCATCTCGCATAACCAATCGTTCATGCTTGGATTCATTTGAGTAGTATAACCCCATATCAATAGTGCCTCCGAGATATCGAAAAATGTGTTTTACTCCATTCCAATGTCTCCGTGTTGGTGCAGAACTATATCTTGCTAATAAATTAACAAAGCAAATGATATATCGGGACGTGTGTGATTAGCAAGATACATTAGTGCTCCGATAGCACTAAGATATGGTACTTCCGGACCAAGTAGTTCTTCTTCACCTTCTTCGTTAATTATTTGAGGTCGGAATGGATCTTTATCCACATCTAGAGATCTTACTATCATTGGAGTACATAATGGATGTGACTTATCCATATAAAATCTCTCTAGGACTTTCTTTGTATAAGTTTGTTGATATACAAAAATCCCATTTTTCGATACTCTATCTCGTAATCCAAGACAATTTCGTTCGGCCCAAGTCTTTCATCTCAAATTCTTTCTTCAAACAGATAATTGCTTTTGGAGCTCCCGGGAGTTCCAATGATGTTAATATCATCAACATAGACCGCAATAATAACAAATTCCTTTTTAGATCTTCTCATAAAAATACATGGGCATATTGGGTCATTTCGTATCCTTCTTTCAACAAATATTCTCTCGAGACAATTATACCACATGCGTCCCGATTGCTTCAAGCCATACGGGGACTTATTTAATTTAATCGAGTATTGATCTCGAATATTTGAACTAGATGCTTCCAAGCATCTTGAGTCCTTCTGGGACTTTCATATAAATATCACTATCAAGTGATCCATACAAATATGCAGTTACAACATCCATCAGATGTAGATCAAGCCCTTCATTTACTGCTAGGCTAATCAAATAACGAAAAGTAGTTGCATCTACTACGGTGAATATGTTTCTTCAAAATCAATACCAGGTCTTTGTGTAAAACCTTGGGCTACAAGACGTGCTTTATATCTTGTAATTTCACCCTTTTCATTTCTTTTCCGTACAAAAACCCATTTATATCCAACGGCTTTACATCTTCAGGTGTATGGACTACAGGTCCAAATACATTTCGTTTTGCCAGTGATTTTAATTCTGCATTAATAGCATCTTTCCATAGAGGCCAATCCTTTCGTTGTTGGCACTCATTGATAGATTTTGGCTCATAATCCTCATTATCATTTATTACATCATTTGCTACATGATAAGCAAAAATGTCGTCAACGTTGATTCCGTTTCGGTCCCATTGAATACCATTCATAACATAATTTATTGAGATCTCATTATTTTCATACATTTCAGGTACCTTGGTCTCTTCTGGGACTACAATATTCTCTTCTGGAGATTTCTCTTCTGGAGATAACATCTCTTTAAGAAGATGACTCTTCTGGAGTTATTAACTTTTCTTGTTTATCCTCTACTTGACCATCTATACTTTTAGCTCCTTTTCTTTTTCGAGGATTTTTGTCTTTGGAACCGATGGGTCTACCACGCTTCAGGCGTACTTTAGATTCATTTATAATGGGTTGTCCTTCGGGGACATCAATTCGAATAGGAGCATTAGCAATGGGTACATGTGACTTTGTCACTTTCTTTGGATCGATAAATGCTTCGGCATTCGATTAGCTAAATTCTGTAAATGAATTATCTTTTGAACTTCTAGTTCACATTGTTTTGTACGAGGATCAAAATGAGTCAATGATAATTCATTCCGCCTAATCTCTTTACCCAACTGCTTATTTTCTCCCCTAATGTTGGGAAAAATGATTCATTAAAATGACAATCAGCAAATCGCGCAAAGTAAATAAATCTCCGTAGATGGTTCTAAATATTTTATAATAGAAGGAGATTCATACCCGATATATATTCCCAACCTTCTTTGAGAACCCATTTTGGTGCGTTGTGGTGGAGCTACCGGTACATATACGCACATCCAAAAATTCTTATATGGGAAATATTAGGTTCTTGACCAAAAACCATCTCGTGAGGGGAGACCTTTAAGTAACTTGTTGGTCGATGCGAATTAACATTCTTTGCATGCAAAATGGCATGACCCCAAAGCGAGAAATTGGAAGATTAGATCTCATTAGTAAAGGTCTTGCAATGAGTTGCAATCGTTTAATCAATGATTCGCAAGTCCATTTTGTGTGTGAACATGAGCTACGGGATGTTCAATATCAATTCCAAGGGACATACAATATTCATTAAAAGATTGTGAAGTAAATTCACCAAAGATTATCAAGACGTATTTTCTTGATAGGATAGTCGGGTAATGTGCTCTTAATCGATCAATTGAGCAAGTAATCTTGCAAACGCCAGGTTGCGTGAAGATAATAAACAGACATGCGACCATTTAGTTGATGCATCAATTAATATCATATAGTACCTGAATGGTCCGCATGGTGGATGTATTGGCCCACAAATATCTCCCTGTATCCGTTCTAGAAATGTGAGAGACTCACTTTCGCTTTGCTTGGGAAGGCCGAATAATTAATTTTCCCTTGGAACATGCCGTACATGAGAATTCATTGGATTGTGGTATTTGCTTACACTTCGGGTATGTCCACATGAATTCTCAATTATCCGTCGCATCATAATTGACCGGGATGGCCTAACCGGTCATGCCAAATATTAAATTCATTAGTAAACTTGGTTTACATTGACAAACTTTCTGGTTTGTATTGGTAAACTTCTCGGTTTACAATAGCATATGTTTCAATTGCACTTATATATGTATAATATAAACCGGAAGAGAATGTAGGAAAACATTCTAATATGCTTTTTCTACCGTAAACAATATTTGTAACAAGACATTCACGATCATTATTAGTTATTGTTTCTATATGATATCCATTTTTGCGAATATCTTTGAAACTCAACAAATTTCTTTTAGATTTAGTAGAATAAAATGCATTATCAATGCATAATTTTGTTCCTTCAGGTAACAAAATATTAGCTCTTCCGGAGCCTTCAATCAAATTTATATTACCGGATATAGTTTGAATATTGGCTTCTTGCATTACCAAGGAAGAGAAATATTTATCTTGTCTTAATATGGTATGGGTTGTAGCACTATCAACGAGACATAAATCTTCGAGGATTGATGCCGTGAAAATCATTCTTCATTAAAGATACATGAAAAACAAATTAAAACATAATTAAAAGAAATACATAAGATAGGAAAACAAGTTTAAAGCATAGAAATACTAAAAGATAAAGGTAATTTATTCTAGGAAATCAAAGACTTCCATATAATTTACATCATTGTCATTATACTCAGAATTTTCTCGCCATATCCACATGATTTACCTCGGTCCTTAGCCCTTTACCATTATTTTTCGTGATTCTTTGTAAAGGTCAACCAAGTGTCTTGGCGTACGACATGTGTACGAGACCAATGACCTTTTCCACCACAACGATAACATGCATTTTCAGAATGCTTGTTATTTCCACTAGTTTCCTTCCGGGGTTCTTTTCAATCCTCCCTCCTTTGGGGCGGGAATTTGATCCACCATGATTTGGACCATGATAACGGCCACGGCCACGGCCACGACCACGACCACGGTTGTAACCGCCTTTACGTCCACGTCCTCGGCCCTTAAAATTTTCATAGTTTACTACATTCACTTCAGGGAATGGATTCGAACCTGTTGGACGAGATTCATGATTTTTCAACAAAAGTTCATTATTCTGTTCAGCCATGAGGAGACAAGAAATTAATTCAGAATATTTCTCGAAACCTTGTCCACGATATTGTCGCTGCGGGAGCATATTGGATGCATGAAATGTGGTGAATGTTTTTTCTAACATATCATAATCGGTAATATTTTCTCCACATAATTTTAACTCGTGAAGTAATTCTCGAACACGGCTGAGTTATATTCACTCACGATTTAAAATCTTGCAGTACGCGAGATGCAACCACTCATAACGAGCTTTTGGAAGGACGATCATCTTTCGGTGATCATACCTTTCTTTTAGGTCGTTCCAAAGAACTAGTGGGTCTTTCTCACATCAAATACTCAATTTTTAAATCATCATGTAAATGGTGACGAAGGAAAATCATGGATCTGGCTTTGTTTTGATTAGATGTTTCATTTTGTTCTTTAATTGTATCTTCAAGACCATGTGCATTCGATGAATTTCCGATCTAGCATCCAAGATAAATAATTCTTTAGGTAATATCAAGAGCCATGAATTCGAGTTTTGCATAGTTCGCAAGGTTTCGTTTGACATGATTCAAGCTATTTAAAAAGAAAAATAAGCAAGAGTTATTAAAAAGAAATATTAATGATAATAATAGAAAATTCAAAAAGACAATAAAGGAGAATTAAAATTTTATGACTTCGGTCATAATTTTAGAAGATTATGACTTTCGGTCATATAATAGAATTATATGGCTTCCGGCCATAACATACAAGAGATTGTACCGAGTTAACATAAAATTAACAATAATAACATAACATTAATAATAAAAGTAAAATGCTTAAAGTAAATGTTACGTTAGTAACATAAAAGTAAATGTTAGATTAGTAACATAAAAGTAAATATTATGTTAGTAACATAAAAGTAAAAGTTATGTTAGTAGGAGGTAGAACCATCCATGTAAGAGTCAAAATAATAATAAAGTGCTAGCATTAAAATTAAACTTAGGTTAGTAACATAAAAGTAAATATTATGTTAGTAACATAAAAGTAAAAGTTATGTTAGGAGGAGGTAGAACCATCCATGTAAGAGTCAAAATAATAATAAAGTGCTAGCATTAAAATTAAACTTTGGAAGTAGAACCATCACATGTAGGAGGTAATAACAATATATATTGTGCACAAGAATAAAGCATTATATAAAATAATTAAATCAAGGATGAATAGTAAAATAAATAATCTCCAATCTCACACATGGAACCCGATGTTTAAAACATTCGGTAAAAATATAATGTCTTTAATTCCATGTTGCTAAGATCATCACAGATCAATATAATAAACATGTAGAGAAATCATTAAAAGATAATAAGAAAATCATACCTTCTTTAGAGCACTTTCGTGCTGATAACGTGTTATAAAACTAAAGATAACTTAAGGTAAATGAAGAAGAATAAGAGCAGAATAATTCTAGAGAGAGAAAGTGGAGAGAGGAGTTCTCATTCAAGTGTATTCGAATGTTTACAATGGACGTCTATTTATAGAAGGAAAATGGGTCCTTAAGTGTAATTATTCAACCTGGGTCATTAGCTGTAATTTTCCCCAAAAGTCAAATAAATTCAACACGGTTACAGCTGCACCGAAAGTGAGAAAACGCGTGGGCCCCACATGAACGGTAAATACGTATACATGAACAAGACCGTATATGTGAACAGTAAAATACGTATGCATGAACAAGAATCATGAACAAGATTCGTAAAATATTGAGGACCAGAAGGGTCAATGGACATCCACATAATTAGTATATTCATAACAATTTCAGGTATATTGACGTATTAGATACTTCTTTATCGGACCAAAAAAAAAAAACTTCGGATATCGACCATATGCGAAAAAAAAATTCATGATTTTAAAAATTATTTTAAGATCTTAAAAAATTTCCTAAAGTATATTTATATTACCAGTCAATACCCTAAAATATTTTTTCACAATCCTAATATAAATTTTCAAGATCATGAAATATTTTTCCAGTGCTAATCAGTATTCTGAAGTATCCTTTTAGTACCAGTGAGTACATGAAATATTTTTTTAACATCTTGAAATATTTTTCACAATAATGAGGTATTTTTTTCAGTACCAGTCATTATCCTAAAGTAGCTTTTTAGTATCGATCAAGACCTTTAAAATATTATTTCAAGATCCTCAAATAATTTTTCAAGATCATGAATTATTTTTCAATATCGATCATTATCCTAAAGTATCTTTTAGTAATGCTTGATACCTTGAAATATTTTTTAAAGATCCTAAAATAATTTTTCAACATCATGAAGTATTTGTTCAAGATCTTGGTCGGTATCATGAAGTATCTTTTTAATACCCATCAAGATCGAAATATTTTTTAATAAAAAAAGGAGTACCCTAAAATATTTTTTTAATAAAATAAAAGAGTACCCTGAAATATTTTAAAAAAAAATAAAAAAAAGGAGGGTTGCATTGTTTTTGCGCCAAAATTGCGCGATTTGGGATAGCAAGCGGTAGAAGTGACTTTTTTTCCGATGTGCTTTTCTTGTTGGACTTTTTTTCCGATGGACTTTTTCTGATGTGATTTGTGTTTGGGATAGCGGTGGCAGAAGTAGTTTTTTTTTTTATGGAGATTTGTTTGGCATAGCTTTTAAAAAGTTATCATGAGATGGAAAGTGACTGAAAAGGGCATGAATCATATATATATATATATTATATATAAAATGTAATAATTTGGGATAAAAAATTAAAAATAAATGTAAATTACAAGTTGGTTTCTAAATGAAGTGCTTAAATAAAAAATTACAACACAATGCAATGTTTAGGATGAGGATGCTTCATCTTACAATAAACATATCCCTTACAACTTGGTTTCTAATTTCATCACGAAGACGATTCATACGTGTTGAAGATAATGATGAGGATGCTTCATCAACCAGATCATCATTATCTTCATCACCCATATTTCCTTCTTCAACTTGATCAAATTCCACATCATTTTGGGAATATCTCCGGATAAAAGTATGTATCGCTATTGTTGCGCAAACTATGTGGGCTTGTGTTCGAAATTTATATGAGGGCATATCTTGCAAGATGTGAAACCTATTCTTCCGACTCAAACGTCATTTCTATCGTACACCTCAAACTTGAATGATAAAAATTGAAGTACTCGTTGGGATTTCGAAATCCGATGTCGCCGAATTCGGAAGGTGATAACGCTCACGTTTATATGGACTAATATATCCAACTGGTGTTGGATAGCCAGCATCGACCAAGTAATATTTCCCTAATAAATGTTGACATTTATTTGACATTGTGAAATAAAGACGGAAAGTAATGCAATTGAAGTGAGGATGTTAAAGATATACCTTCAGGTGGATGGGGGAAGTTCATAGTTGGAGTCTCAATCGCATGCCGGAAGACACGAGCATCAGAGTCAACATTTGGTGCTAATACTTAGGTGCTTATTTATGTGCTTCTACCTCTAATTAGAGGTATAAGCAATTTTTTTAATTTTTTATATATTGTATTTATTTATATTTAAATCATATGCTGCTTTTTGAGATTTTTTTTTGCAGTATCTCAAATTAATTAATTTTCATAATACCGGTGTTACAAACAAATACAGGCGGGAATTAATTAATTTGAGATCGGGTGCAAAAAAACATCTCGTAAAGCAAAGATATAATTTAAATCTAAATAAATACAATAAAAATTAAAAAAAATTGCTTATACCTCTAATTAGAGGTATAAGCACCTAAGTATTAGCACCAAATGTGGACTCCGAGCATCATGTGCAAGCACCCTCTCATCCCGCCAACACAAAAGTAAAGCACATATCTCAATCACAAACAACCATGATATGTTGTGTTGGATATCTCTTTCTTCCAATATATTTGTCGTGCTTCGATTGGTGACCACACACTTGATGTGAGTTCCATCAATTGCTCCTATGCGATCCTTGAAATATGGGTCATATCGTGCATCGGTAGCTATTTTATTGTGACACCGGCGAAACTCCGAGATCAAGTGGTTTGACATTTTCTATTGAAAGCCTGAAACAAGCTTTTAGAACCTTGTGGAAAATCCTACTAACAGTTTCACCTGAATGTTGAAATCGCTCCTGGATTATTCGATTTCCTTGTCTATGCCCAACTGTATATAAAAACATGGCAACCATTTCTTCAATGCCGATGTTCTGAGTGTGCCGTAATCGATGTTCCCTCAATTTAGAACATAACAACATGAATACATGTTTTTCCACACGGAAATTTTCCTGACATACTACATCATGGCCTTGCAAAACCTCCTACACCCACATTGCCCTTGTTTTGCTTACTAGTTCTACGTGGTTGTTTGCAAAAAGAATGCGTGATATACCGAGCCATCAAGTTACCAATCGTGCATACTTTGTCATTTGTTCATTTATAACAGCAAGTTGTAGGGACCTTCTTTGTTCATGAGACAATTCTTCTTCCTCCGAATTGTCTGAAATATCCTCATCACTCGAACTTGCCATGGATATATAATGAAACATGTGTGAAGGCCAAGACTTAACCGAATCAATACCAATGATATATGTTGCAAGATTTAACGAATCAATACCAATAATAAGTGTCAATGATTTAACTGAATCAATACCAATAATAAGTGTCATCAAATGGTTTATATTGATACATGTTATCAATAATAAGTGTCATTAAATAAAGATGCGTCATACAATATATAAAAGAATTAATGTAAATTAACGGTTATCATGAAATGGTTTAGTGCTTCGGGCCAGCCTACCAGTATGGGTCATTGTAGGCATGCTCACGCAACCAATCCAACAAGGCACTTTTATCTCCTTTTAGGCCTAAAAACATATTTTGAGGCGTTCGATACATCATCATATTACAACATCGCCTTCGAAAATCAATGTCACCGAGAATCTCGGAATGGTTAGTAATTCAGCTACAATGTCAGTACATCTATCATCACGTTCAGACATCTTTTTGAGGACATTTGTGCTATCCTTAGATGTGTTAGCTATCACACTAACAGAATCAACTAGTTCTTTCTAGGAGGTTTTTTATTTTATTTTTGATCCATCTACCACTTCACCCCTCTTTCTCTTCCCAATGCTCGCTGAACCACTAGGTGCACTAGGTTGGGTGTTGGATGTCAAGTTCATGCCTTCTAAATCTGCTGGCATCTGCACACTATTAATAGTTGTAGTACCTTGAAGCTCTTCCTCACTATCACCTGAGCCTTCTTCTAGGTCCATTTGCGGTCGATACACATCATCTTCATCATCACCAAGTGACACCCGTCTAGTTAACGATGGACATTCGAAATCTTCTCCTGATGCTAAAACATCCTTGAAAATTATTTGCAATTCTCTGGCAAACTTCATACCTTTATACCTATACCTTCATACCATTCATCTTCTGCAATAACCTTATTCCTTGCATAGTCAATGGCTATACCGGTCTCTTTTAAAAATAACTTCTCCCAAGTTCTCCATTCTCTCCTCAAGCTATCATACCTATTTTTTAGTTGTTTCTTGGTATATGTTAAGCATGTTTTTTCTTGAAATCCAGTAACAATGTACTTCCACCCGTCCCTTGTAAATGATGAGCCAAGTCGTTCTTTTTTATATATTTGCTCAATGCATAAATCAATGAAAGTCTTAGTGGAACCTACATCCCATTCTGCTGCTACGGTGGTCATATTTCTATATCACTAATGAGCAAGTTAACACTATTAGTATTTCCATATCAGATCAGCAAATGTGCAAAACCATTGACAAATGTGATCATTTTAAATTATTTCAAACAAAGGAAAGCGTATTGGAACAAATTTGACGATTTAAAACAAAAGCAGTGCAAAATGAATGAAGCAAAATTCCCAAGGTCGAAACAAAAATTAGAAAAAAGACATGTCCATGTTCAACAAAAATCAGAAAATACTGCATCAGAAAATTCCCAGGATCGAAACCACTACAGGATGAATGAAGAAACCAGATTGAAATAAATGCAAAATGAATGAAGCAAAATGTTCAAATGTCTTTTTTTCCACTGAAAATCAGACATGTCCATGTTCAAATGTTCCTATGAAACCACAACAGGCTCGAAACCTCACTGAAAAAAGACATGCCCATGTTCAAATGTTCATATGAAAATCAGACAATACTGCATCAGTGATCACTGGACCACTACAGGGTCGAAACCTCACCATTGGTGGATGATCAAATGTCCATTTTTTTTGGGTTTAACTCAGTAAAATATTCATCAACATGAATAGATGTGCAAATTCCCATATCAGATCATAGTATATGAAACCATAAGCAAAATGAATGAAGAAAATTTCCCTAAGCAGAGCATATGAAAATAACAATGTAAATTCCCATATCAAATCGATGAAACCACAAGCATATAATTGGTGAAATTCCCGAACACATCAAGCATATGAAACCACAAGATGAAGAAATCACCAGAGGCAAATGACGAACAAACCCGGCTAAGGATGAACAGATCCGGCGAAGGACGAGGAGATCCGGCAAAGGACGATTAGATCCGGCAAGCACGACGACGGAGGAAAATGAAAAGAAGAACATCGCTTGAATTCTGGAATTGAAGGGCGCAAAAGAGAATAAGATTGAACATATATGTTTAAGCGGAGAAGAGGAGGTAGCTCGCAATGAATTGAAGAGGAGAGGAGGTAGGTCGGGGAAATTGAAGAGCAGACGAGCAGAAACAAGCAAAAATGAAGAAGGGAGAAGCAGGCGAAATTGAAGAGGAGGACAGAAGGTAGCTCGTGAATTGAATAGGAGATTAATTGCAGAGGAGATCAGGCATGAGGTTGTCGAAATTGAAGAAGGAGAGGAGGAGAGAGAAGGCACGACGCGCGGGGTACAATTGTCCAAAAAGATGAGAAGTTGATGTGATGCGGTCAGAAGCAACCACCCCTTACTTCAAAAAAAAAAACCAGCTTTAAGTTTGAAGCACATCAAATAATTAGGTCATTCAAACACTCTTAAATTTTGCTTCTACAATGGTTGTGCGTTTGTTGTGCTTATTTTAGCATCCACAACTATGCCAAATACACCCAGAATTAGGAGGGTAGCAAGCTGGGTCAAAGTTAAACACGCATCAACTAACCATAGAGAGTTAGGTGGGTTATTATTGCCTTTATATAGTTTTTGGAATTGGGTTCTCTCCTTTCCTCTTACTCTCCTTTTTTTATTCTTTGCTCTCATTTTCACATCTCCACCATTGAATGAAAATTTCAATGGCCCATATTTACATCTTATAAAAATATTATTATAATTTTAGTTAAAAATACATAAATAAATTTAAATTGTTAAAATTTATTCAGAAAATAAGTTAATTATTATTATAGAGTAAATTTTATTTTCATTTTTTTTCAATTTGTTCAGAATAAATTTTAACAATTAAAATTTATTTATGTATTTTTAACTAAAATTATAATAATATTTTTATAAGATGTAAAAATCTGGGCCATTGAAATTTTCATTCAAAGGTGGAGATGTGAAAAGGAAAGCAAAGAATGCGAAAAGAAGAGAAAATGAGAGTAAGGGAAAAGGAGAGAAGCCAATTTCATAGTTTTCACGTTGACATAGCGCTCTTTGTTACCAGACACGTGGATATTCTTGAGCCGATGGGCCGAAGAATGAACCAAACATAGTCCAACACTAATCACTTAGGCCCATTTAAATAGGCCCCAAATCAAGGAATTAAGTTGAGCATCGCACGATTTGTTGACGAGCAACTAATTTTTGTTTGACACCAAGATCAAAATGTTTTTAGACCAAAGTCTCATGCCTCAGAATAAGAAATTAATTTTTTAGGGATTTTAATAGATCTTTGTTATAAAAGTGAAGAAATATAAAGTAAGAACAAGAGAAGGTAGAGATTCAGGAGAGAATGAGAGAAGGAATTCTTATTCCAGTGTGTATTCAATAGTTACAGAAGACCTCTATTTATAGAAGAAAAATGGGTCCTAAAGTGTAATTATTTCATTTGGGTCATTAGCTGTAATTTTTCCCAAAGTCACCAATCACTTCCATTCGCCGTGGGTTCTGGAATTTGTGAGAATTTTCGTGGGCCCCACATGAATAGTAACTGTATACATGAATAGTAAATACGTATATGTGAATAGTAAATACGTATACATGAACAGTGATTCCGTATGAACAATAAATCCGTAAATATTATTTGAGGAACAAGAGTCAATGGACATCCACATAATTAGTATATTCATAACACTCCCCTTTGGATGTCCATTTATGAATATGCCTCATTAAAAACTTTAACTAGGAAAAACTCAGGTGGGATAAAAACCTAGCCAAAGAAAAGAGTACATCATTCATTGATACACTTTCTAATCGCCGCTCATTAAAAACCTTTCTAAGAAAACCCGAGTGGGACAAAACCTAGATAAGGGAAAAAGAGTACGGCGTATATTAACTCCCCTCTTAATTACATCGTTTTACTCCCCCGATGATAACATTACTTTCAATGTCTTTTGAACACATCTTCCTTTCGGTTGCCACTTGACAATATCGTTAAGATTTCGAATCTTCGAAGACCAATATTAAATACAAGCTTTTCAAATATTGTACTTGGAAGTGATTTGGTAAACAAATCTGCTAAATTTTCACTTGAACCGATTTCTTTGAATATCTATTTCACCATTCTTTTGAAGGTCATGAGTAAAGAAGAATTTTGGTGAAATATGCTTCGTTCTATCACCCTTGATATATTCTTCTTTAAGTTGAGCAATACATGCAGTATTATCTTCATACGAATTTGTTGGAACCATTTTTCTTGAAGATAAATCACAAGTTGTTTGTATATAATGTATTACCGACCTCAACCATACACATTCTCGACTTGTTTCATGCATTGCTAAAATTTCGCATGATTAGATGATGTAGCCGATATAGTCTCGTTTCATAGATCGCCATGATATAGCTGTACCTCCACATGTAAATAGATAGCCTGTTTGTGATTTACCATCATGTGGATCAGACAAAAATCCAAAGATCAAAGCAAAACCAATCAGTTCATACTTGGATACATTTGAGTAATATAACCCCATATCCATAGTGCCTACGAGGTAGCGTAAAATTTGTTTTACTCCATTCCAATGCCTTTGAGTAGGTGAAGAACGTATCTTGCTAATAAGTTTACAGCAAATGATATATCGGGACGTGTATGATTAGCAAGATACATTAGTGCTCCAATAGCACCGAGATATGGTACTACGGACCAAATAGATCTTCTTTACCTTCTTCATTAATTATTCTAGGTCGAAATGGATCTTTATCCACTTTCAAAGACCTTACAATCATTGGAGTACATAATGGATGTGACTTATCCATATAAAATCGCTCTAGGACCTTCTTTGTATAAGTTTCTTGATATACAAAGATCTCATTCTTTAAATACTCAATTTGTAATCCAAGACAAAATTTTGTTCTTCCCAAATCTTTCATTTCAAATTCTCTTTTCAAGCAATTAATTGCTTTTTGAAGCTCTTCAGGAGTTCCAATAATGTTGATATCATCAACATAAATAATAATTATAGAAAATTCTCTTCATGATCTTTTCATAAAGATACATGAGCATATCGGGTCATTTCTATACCCTTCTTTCAACAAATATTTCTGAAGACAATTATACCACATACACCCTGATTGTTTCAGGCCATATAGAGACTTATTTAACTTTATTGAACATTGTTCTTGAGAATTTGAATTAGATGCTACTGGCATCTTAAGTCCTTCAGGGACTTTCATATAAATATCACTATCAAGTGATCCATATAAATAGGCAGTCACAACATCCATTAAATGCAGATCAAGACCTTCATTTTGCAGGATCGATTAAATAACGAAAAGTAGTTGCATCCACTACTGGTGAATAAGTTTCTTCAAAATCAATGCCAGGTCTTTGTGTGAAGCCTTGGGCTACAAGACGTGCTTTATATCTAACAATTGCACCCTTTTCATTTCTCTTTCGTACAAATACTCATTTGTATCCAACTGGCTTTACATCTTTAGGTGTTTGGACTACGTGTCCAAATACTTTTCGTTTTTGCTAATGAATTCAATTCCGCATTAATGGCATCTTTCCATAGGGGCCAATCCTTTCTTTGTTGACATTCCCTAATAGATGTTGGCTCATAATCCTCATTATTATTCATTACATCATTTGCTATATAATAAGCAAATACATCATCAATGTTGACGTCATTTCGATCCCATCGATTCCATTCATAACATAATTTATTGAGATCTCATTATTTTCACATGTTTCAGGTACCTGAGTCTCTTCTGAGACTTCATTATTCTCTTCTATAGATAATACCTCTTCATGAGATAGCTCTTCTGGAGCTATAAATTTTTCTTGATTATCCTCAATTTGACCATCTATATTCTTAGCTCCTTTTCTTTTCCGAGGATTTTTATCTTTTGAACCGATAGGCCTTCCACGCTTTAAGCGTGTTTCGATTTGTTCATAATAGATTGACCTTGTCCTTCGGGGACATCAATTCGAATAGGAGCATTAACAGCTGGGACATGTGACTTTGTCACCTTTTTTGGGTCAGTAAATGCTTCTGGCATTCGATTAGCTAAATTCTGTAAATGAATTATCTTCTGAACTTCTAGTTCACATTGTTTTGTATGAGAATCAAAATGAGCCAATGATAATTCATTCCAGCTAATATCTTTTCCCAACTGCTTACTTTCTTTATCTTTTCTCAACCGCTTACTTTCTCCCCCAATGTTGGGAAAACTGATTCATTAAAATGACAATCGGCAAATCGTGCCGTAAATAAATCTCCTGTTGAGGGTTCTAAATATTTTATAATTGAAGGAGATTCATATCCAACATATATTCTTATCCTTCTTTGAAGACCCATTTTGGTCCGTTGTGGTGGTGATATTGGCACATATCGCACACCCAAAAATCTTTATATGGGAAATATTAGGTTCTTGACCAAAAACCATTTGTAAAGGGGAAACTTTTAGATAACTTGTTGGCCGATACGAATTAACATTCTTTGCATGCAAAATGGCATGGCCCCAAGCAGTAAATTAAGAGATTAGATCTCATAAGTAAAGGTCTTGCAATAAATTGCAATCGTTTAACCAATGATTCGCAAGTCCGTTTTGCGTATGAACATGTGCTACAGGATGTTCAACATCAATTCCAAGGGACATACAATATTCATTAAAAGCTTGTGAAGTAAATTCACCAGCATTATCAAGACGTATTTTCTTGATTGGATAATCAGGGTAATGTGCTCTTAATCTAATCAATTGAGCAAGCAATCTCGCAAATGCCAAATTACGAGAAGATAATAAACAAACATGCGACCATTTGGTTGATGCATCAATTAAAACCATAAAATACCTAAATGGTCCGCATTGTGGGTTTATCGGCCCACAAATATCTCCCCGTATCCGTTCTAGAAATGTGAAAGACTCACTTTCTACTTTAATTGTTGAGGGTGAATAATTAATTTTCCTTTTGAACATGCCACACATGAGAAATCATGAGATTGTGGAATTTCTTTACACTTCAAGGTATGTCCACATGAATTCTCAATTATTTTTCGCATCATAGATGACCGGGATGGCCTAACCGGTCATGCCAAACATTAAACATATCTTTATCAATATTCTTCTGTTTTACCATGACATTTGTTTCAATTGTACTAATATTTGTATAGTACAAACCAGAAGATAACATTGTTGATTTTTCAAGAACACATTTTTCACCAAATCTAACAAAAATAATTTGTAGATATTCCTTATTCTTCTCATTTATAGTCTCAATATGATATCCATTCCCGAGGATATCCTTAAAACTTAATAAATTTCGTGAGACTTAGAAGAATATAAAGCATCATTAATAACAAATTTTGTACCTTTGGGTAATATTATAATTGCTCTTAGGAGCCTTCAATCGTTTTGTATTACCCACTATAGTATTGATGCTTGCACAACTTATTGTTAGATGTGAAAAATATTTCTTATCTTTAAGAATTGTATGTGTTGTAGCACTATCAATGAGACACATATCTTCATTCTTGTGTTCAATATTTGTAATTTCCATAATCTTCATCAAATAGAAAAGAAATGTATTAAAACATATTTTAATAATAATCTCATAATATATAAAACATAAATCACATATTACAAAACATTATTCTTATTATACATTCAACCAAACATTTTTAATAAAACTCTGCCACCTCTAAGTGTGTCATAGCATCACTTTCATTAGGCTCATTGGCATCATCATTCTTCGTGCCTCATCATGATTTTCATTATATTCAACATCATTCACACTCTTTTTCATGGAGGCTTGATACAATTTTACTAGATGCTCGGGTATACGACAAGTTCGTACCCAATGTCCCTTCATACCACACCGGTAACAATGGTTCTCAACAACATTTGAAGGGCGATAAAATTGATTCTCAAGCAACCTTTGAAGGACCACCTTTGTCATTCTTTCTGTCCTTCATTATTTATCTTTTTCTGGTGGGTATAAGGATTATAATAAGTATTTCTACAACCATGATAACGGTAATTACCGCGACCTCTACCACGGCCACGGCCTCATCCACGGCCACGGCCACGTCCGCGACCATTATTATATACACTCACATTCACTTCAGGGAATGGAGCAGATCCAGTTGGACGATTTTCATGATTCTTCAATAATAACTCGTTATTTTGCTCGGCTACCAACAAGCATGAGATTAATTCAGAATATTTTTGAAAACCTTTTTCTCGGTATTGCGTTTGCAATAGCATGTTTGATGCATGAAAAGTAGAAAACGTTTTTTCTAATAAGTCATTATCAGTCATTTTCTCACCACATAATTTCATCTGAGAGCTGATTTTGAAAACTGTTGAATTATACTCACTTACGGTTTTGAAATCTTGTAGCCTTTGAGATGTATCCAATCATAACGAGCTCTAGGTAAAATCACTTTGTTTTTTGATTATCATACCTATCTTTTAAATTTGTCCATAATTCAAATGGATCTTTTACCGTTAAATACTCGTTTTTAATCCTTCATGAATATGGTGGCGAAGGAAAATCATTGCTCTTGCCTTATCTTTTCGTGATGCATCATTTTCGGGTAAAATTATATTTCCAAGGTCCATCGCATCAAGATGGATTTCAAAGATCCGAGAATCCATGATAGATAATTTCTCCCGGTGATGTCAAGAGCACTAAGCTCAAGTTTGGTAAGACTGTTGTTGGTCATGACTAAAAATAATAATAATAATAATAATAATTAGAATTAATATAGCAATAAAGTAAATGCATAAATACTATATAATTAAATATCGTATCATAAATATTAAATAGCAATAAATATTAACAACAATATAATTAAATACTTTGTATCATAAATATGTTATCAACAATAAAAGTAAATACGAGAATATTAAATCATGACTTAGGTTAGGAGGTTTAACCCCAAGTAGGTGTCGAAATTAATAACAATTATAAGATATAAATAAAAGTAAATGTTAATAACATAAAAGTAAAAGTTATGTTAGTAACATAAAAGTAAATTGCTTAATCATAAATATGTTAGTAACATAAAAGTAAATTACTGAATCATAAATATGTTAGTAACATAAAAGTAAATAACTGAATCATAAATATGTTAGTAACATAAAAGTAAATGTTATGTTAAAATTAGTAACAATATGAAAATAATTAAATCAAGGATGAATAGTAAAATACTATTCAAATAAATAATCTTCAATCTTATACATGGAACCCGATGTTTAAAACATTCGGTAAAAATATATGCTTTTAATTCCATGTTTTTAAGATCATCATAGATCAATATAATGAACATATAAAGAAATCATTAAAAGATGATACTAATAAAAATGATTAAAAATGAATAGTAATGAATAGTAAATAATCTCAAATCTTAGCCATAAAACCGATGTTTAAAATAATCGGTAAAAATATAATTTTAATTCAATATAATGGCTTCGATTATCCCGGATAGATGAAATGAACATAAAAGTAAACGATATCGTTAAAGAAACAATCGTACCTTCGTTAAAGCACTTTTCGTCGATAACGTGTTATAAAAGTGAAGAAATATAAAGTAAGAACAAGAGAAGGTAGAGATTCGGGAGAGAATGAGAGAAGAAATTCTTATTCCAGGTGTGTATTCAATAGTTACATGTACACCTCTATTTATAGAAGAAAAATGGGTCCTAAAGTGTAATTATTTCATCGGGTCATTAGCCGTAATTTTTCCCAAAGTCACCAATCACTTCCAGCCGCCGTGGGTTCTGGAATTTGTGAGAATTTTCGTGGGCCCCACATGAATAGTAACTGTATACATGAATAGTAAATACGTATACATGAACAGTGATTCCGTATGAACAGTAAATCCGTAAATATTATTTGAGGAACAAGAGTCAATGGACATCCACATAATTAGTATATTCATAACAATTTTGCAGTTATCAAGTGGTAGCTTTTTTTTTTGGGTTTTTTAATTGTCAAGACTTCATTATTTTTAAAAGAGTTGAAGCCGTACGATTAAGAGTTCATTTGTTTTGGCTTTTAAAAAGTTCTTTTATGACATTTGAAGTAAGTATTTGAGAATTGTTTTATTTCCACTTGCAAAAAAGTGAATAGGACACTTTTTTGTACTTCTCAAACCGTCCCTAAGGTGTTGGTGCTTACAGATTAAGATCTCATATCTTTTGTTATGATTCTTTAGGTTTTCCCAATTGAATGTCCATTATATAAACGTACTCCTTCACAGTAAAAGACTAGAGTAGTACTCCTCCGGTCCTTGGTATAAGACAATTTTGGAAATTTGATTTTAATCCTAAATATAAGACATAATTTTTATATTTGTTAATATTTAACTAATATGCCCATATTGATGCTCTCTAGTCAAAGAGGAGAGGAAAAGGGGAAATTAAAGATGACTATGGTGTTTTAGAAAATAATGTCGTGTTAACTAACTTCATTAATCAAAGGGTTAAGGTGCAGATTTCCCAACGAACTATTATCCAAGGAGCGTCTAGCACAAAAAACAATTGAAATGACCAAATTGGCCAACAAACTATTAAAAAGTGGATAAAAACACACAATTTTAAGCAGATTCGCCAACGAACTATTACCCCGTCACTGTTTTAGTGTCTCCATCTTCCATTAACTGTCATAGTGTCGGCGATGTCAGCATCTCCAAAGCTTCCATTGTTGCTAAGTGTTCCACTCACCCTCTTGAACTCATCTACAAATTACTGACTTTCGATCGCACGCACCTTACACCCCGATTGCGTCCCCTCGATGCCACAAGCAAGAACGCCTTTCTTCGCGTAGTCTCATCTGTTGGTGTTTGCCTTATTCAACGTAGTAAGTGATAGTTTTTTTTTTTTTTCTCCGCGTCTCCGCTACCGTCCTACGTCAGTGCCTCATATTTTAACGTAGTAGTGATAGTTTTTTTTTAAAAAAAAAATGTTTTGGTATTTTTTTTTACTTTTTAATAGTTCGTTGGCCAATTTGGTCATTCAATTGTTTTTTGTGCCAGACGCTCCTCATGTAATAGTTCGTTGGCAAATCTACACCTTAACTCTTAATCTAATTAAATTAGGTAAATAGGTAAATGTGTTTTATATTTAGAACCGGAGGAGTATAATTTAGAATCAAAAAAAGTAACACTTGTTGAAAGTGCATCAATGAATGTGGGACCCTTGAAAATAAAAAGAAAACTTGAAAGTCATGGGCAGTGTGTTGTCCAAGTCAGGAGAACTTCCAAAGGGAAAAGTGAAAGATCAAACACAAGAAATTGGGACCCTACGCATGGCTCATCTTCCAAAAAAATTTGCAACAGAAAAATGTAAAAGAATACCGTCAAAATGATGTATCTTCCACCTCACAGCAAAAAAGAATTCTATCAAGTTTCTACTTTCTACCATCTAGAGACGCATTAACACTTGAATGAAATGAAACAAAAAGTTAGCAAGTCCACCCTAAAAGCCTACATATCTGAACATTTCAAAAGATAAAGTAAAAGATCATCCGACATGGCTGACGGAATGCAGTACGTGTCAAGAATATCAAGAGTAGCATCTTTAGCCCTAGCTGTTCGAAGTGCCACTATCTGCATTGGAGATATGCTTACTAGTTAATAACAGGACAATGCCATATTCCACCCGAAAAATGGGGTAAATGCGACATTTCACACCAGCAGTCAGGGGATGAAGGAATGAGAAGGTACCTGATCATCCTCTAGACTGAATTCTAGATGTTCATCATTGCAGTTCTCAACCAGGCTGGCCAAGCTCTTCAGATTTTTAACAAGTTTACCATTAAAAGCAAGTACCTTCATATATGTAAGTGAGAGTAATGACTTTGAAGGACCACGTGGACTAATATAATGTAACTAGGAACAAGGAAATAAAAGAAAGGAAAACAAAACATTACTTACCCGATTATTAGTAATATCTTCAAACCCAAAGTTTATATCAGCTACCAGCACCTAGTATATAGCCGACACAGATCATCCAACTTTGTCAAAAACTAAAGAGAAATAGCAACAAACGGCAAGAGATAGTGTCACAGTGACAGAGCACCTGAGAGATCACAACAAGTTGCTCATCTGGTGACTCTGGCATTGAATCTAGTTTATCCAAAAGCTTGATCGGAGCCTTGATGTTATAATCCTCCCCATACTGTTCAAATGTGAAAAACAGGGTACAAAACTCAAGAATTCAAGTACAAGCTTTGTAAACACAGGTTGTACCAATAAATTTATTATGTTTCCTGAACTGCATGAGACTAGATGGAAAAGCTCAAGAATTCAAGTCTAGAAACGTGAAAGCGAAACAAGTGACAACAAAAACTGCTGTCATAAATACCTGAAATCGAAATATTAATAAAGCGTTTCAAGAACTTACATATCACTAGACTACGATTAGACTTGATATATAAAAATATTATTGCATCCAACTAAATATTCTTTAGTAACTAACTAGAGAACCGAGTCCTACTAAATTCAGGCATATCCTACTTGCACAGGTCCAACCATATTATGAGCCCTATAAGTGCAGTCAAGAGCCGACAATTATTCATGACAATTATTCATATCGCTAATGATAGATGAACTGCCCCATTCACTTATACATGAAAACCGTACTACAAATTTACAAATTCACAAGGATGGTTCATTCTATCATCTTCATGTGATATTTAAATTTCTACAAAAATCCCAACAATATCCTAAGCCATATGGCGACACTCATTGATTTCAAGAAAAAATAAATCATTTTCTATTGTTAGGTCAGATGAAATTTATGCAGACCGCAGAAGTATTAGACATCGACACCATTTCAAGAACTACAATCACAAAGATAACAAGCATACTAAAAAATATTTAATGGTGTCAACCAACACATAAAATAAACTGAATATGGAAGTATTGGATGGTGAATCAACCACAAACCTCAGAACGAAGATATGGAACTGAGACAGCTGTAAAAACTAATCCTGCAATGATATAATATGAGGGAGACCTGCCCTGGCTATATGCTGGAATAAGCTTTTTGCGACTAACAAGTGTAACGTCAAATTCGTAGATATCTGAATTTCGCAACACTTTGATCACTGTGTTATCCCCAGTGTATTTCTGAGATATAAGATAACTGAAATTAATGTGCCCAGTTGGTCGAAATAAAACTGCAAAATGCATAGAGGAGTTAAAGCATTAGGTGGCAGACCCTTAAATCGCAAACACACAATAACTGGATACAAAGCAATGAAAGATTAAGATATAAGTTGAAATGTTATGTCAGGACAAGTGACTAGCTCAAAATTCTTCTTGTCAGCAGTAATAAGCGTAAGATATTGCTCATAGATGAACTTTAATCTTTTAGAATAGTACTTGAAAAATTAAAAATGTCAAATTCCACACTCATCTGGTCAAGAAATAAGGAAAAAAGAAGATCATGACAGAGGCATAATAATTCATGCATATATATCAAGCCATCGACTGGAAAGATGATTAACTAACAAAGATATCCTATCACTACTACCTAAAATCACTACGGACAGATGAGAAAGAGCACCCTGATAACCTGTGACTTCATTGTTAAACTGCACTCAGATCTTGGGTCAAAACAAAAAAATTATTAAGATCTACAAATGATTGAGCATAAATAAATATGAAAGGAGAATGAAGTTTGTTTTGTACTCTCTGCTTCTAATACAAATGAATTACAATATAGCAAAGCCTATCCCATAAGCACTAATGCAAGTGATAAATGATACAAAAGGCTACTGTTGAGTCACTTAATTTTCCTCCATGGAATTTTGAAATTTAAATGACTTATATCTGATGGGCAGCCAAGTGAAGGGAACACTCTTCCAAAAGCTAACTACTGAAGTAGAAGAATTTACTCGCCTAAGTTCCCCATAAGTCAACCCATATAGTTCAATATGAGACTAGGCATCTCATGTTACCTTGGTATCCATCACTAGGATGCCCTTAAAAAGCAAACATCTCAACAACTATATTGTTTGACACTTCACTTGGCTTCTTTACCAAGCAGAACCTTCCATAGATATCCCTTTCAAAGACAACATCTTCAAATTTGATATGGGAAACCCAAAAGCTAGATATTAAAGTTGGAGAACTATCCAGCTTTAAGTATCCCACAAAATACTATATAGTCTATACTCTACTATGCGGTCGTATAGGATTTATGCGCAGCCTTTATCTTTTCTTAATTCTTTTTCTTTTTACAGGCCATACATCAAAAGGATCGTTCCCCACTATGTCTCGGTCCTTTATCATATAAATAGATATGCCCATCATATTTAATTGATTCAAAGCAACATGCAAAGCCTTTTTCTATATTTTCCACCCATAAATTTGAGGAAATTGTGGGAATATTATGTATTTATTATGGATTATTTAGATTAGTCATTATCTTATTATTAGATATAGGTATATTATATCTTAGGATTAGATATAGATTATATATTCCATTTACCTGTCCCATTATCAGCGATATCAACCCCATCAAAGCTAAGAATAACATCTGATGGTTTCAAAACTCCATATGCTGGAGCAATTGGATCTATTCTTTTAATACGTATCCCCTTGGGATCAGATCCCATGCCCATTGCCATTCTCAGTTCATTTCTCATTTTCTGCCACTCAATCCCAATGACAGGGAATCCTGAAAACAGATGCAAACAGAAATAACTAATGGATTAATACTTTTGTGCTTATTTTACATGGTTAGATACTGATTGTAAAATTCAAATTTAAAGTTTACATCTTAGCACATAAAATCAGCAGCTACCATACCTGTATATGCTCCATTCTTCTCATAATCATGAATGAAATGCTTGATAACTGGTGTCGGAATGAGACGACCTATATTTTTTTCATCTACAGACTGAAATACAATTCCCACACAATTTCCTTTATCATTAAATGCAGGCCCACCATAATAACCAGGGTTTAGAGCAGTAGCATTTATCTGCAAAAGAAATAACCTTCACAAAATTAGGAAAAGACAAATGACATATTACCAACACAGCTTAACATGTCATAGGTACAAACATGGAAAAATGAAGAAATATTTTCAGTTAGGATGTGCATCATGTACATGTCAGCCCATGATTTAGAGGGCAGAGATCAGTCTTTTCAGACTAACCTGTAATTGTAATACTGGAAGTTCAGTAGAACCATGGATATAAGATATAATCTGAATGCTAGATAACATGCCACTAGTCACTGAAATAGTGTCACGACCAATGGGGTAACCAAAAACAGTAACTGCACCTCCCAGTGCGGGAAAATCTCCGAACTCTACAGGTGACATTCCGTCCCAGAATTCATCATCTGCAACAGTAAGCATGGCTGCAAGTGTAACATCAAAAGCTTTGATTCAGATTCTTATAAGAATTATAATTAGAGGCCTCATTTATGATAGGTTCATGGTTGGTTCCCTCCTAATTCTCCATGAAATAGTTGACGTCGTCACTATTTTTGTCTTGCAATTTTATTGCTGTTGTCACTCTTTTGTCTTGCAATTTTATTCCTCTATTCATCGGATTAATGCATAAGAAATCAGTTTGATTTATATGTCAACAGAGAATAGTGGTGCGTACCAATGTCACACTCGGTCCCAATGGCCAGCACAGTGGCCAAGTAATTGGTATCGGAACCACGTTTCTTGAGCATGACTAGGGTGTAGTGTTCCACTGAATGGGCATTGGTGAGCACCCTCCTCCCGCTAATAACAAACCCACTACTGCTAGAGTTGTACGGCTTCATCCTCTGCCACGGTTGAGAAAAATTAGGTGCTGAGTGTACACAAAACACTCTAACAACAGAGTCCATTACTCTTGCCAAAACTGGATCCACTTTTGTGCCTCTCTTTCGCTTGCTGTGCCCCATGTCTTGGTATTGCAAAGAATCTGTTTTAGTTTTTATCTACAAACAGTAATGCAGAAAACTGAGCTGAAAGAATAAGGTGAAGTCAGATGAATGCCCCCATGTCTTGGTATTGCAAAGAATCTGTTTTAGTTTTTATCTACAAACAGTAATGCAGAAAACTGAGCTGAAAGAATAAGGTGAAGTCAGATGAACGCAATACATAAGTGGCCTAAATAACTCCACCAGCAAGCCAAAGCATGCCAAATCGTTTTCTTTTTAAGTAAAACAACAACAACAACAACAACAAACCTGCTATCCACATTTACTAAAATCTAACTCGGTAAAAAGTAAAATCAGAAAGAGTGAAAGACAATATTAAACTTGTAGAATCAACAAACTAGACACTCAGACTGCAATTTACTCAACACATTCTCACTTGGGTGAACGATCTAATATGATGACCAAATCAAGAATTTACACCAAAATTGTTGCTTCATAGAATTAAGTGATATAAGAAAGAAAAGAGATAGAGAATGGAACAGTAAATAAAACTAAGCTACTAGGAAAAGAGACACGACCACGGCAAATTCCCACCCACGCACCAAACTCAAATTAAATAATGGTGACAAATTTGAGAAGGATTTGGCCAAACTTATAATAAGCATTTCTACCCACACCAACAATGACATAAGCAATAACCACGCCTACATTTAATATTTATTTAAACATACATGAACTAGAAATCTAACTAAAGATCAAAGTCCCTTGCAACAAATTATGCGGCCTTCCAGAATAAGCACAATAGTATAAAGCCAACGGCTATAAATTAAAGAAAAAATTTCACTGGACATATAAAGGAGGAGCAAGAGAATAGGCGACGAGAATGCCATTAGAACCAAGCTAACTCATTTCAAGAAACAAAGATAAAATCCATTAATCTCATATAATTCCTTTTTCTTTCCTGTTCTGTGGTTGTTTAAAAAGAGAATTTCAAGAAAAACCAGCTACGTTTAAGTACTCGAATTAGCAGAGGTGATCAGGAGCTATGAAGCACCGATACGGCGGAAAGTTTTTTTTTTTTTAACCTATCGGACACGCATCCGGTACGGATACGCGTCCGATAGGGGAATTCGTGTATCGGATTGGTCAACAAGCACGAAGCGGGATTGGAAAGGGGCACGAGAATCGGAATCCGAATTAAAAACAGATCTAAGAATTTTCGAAATGAAGCAGGGTTGGGGGAAAGAGAGAGATTTACCCAGACGAAAGCGCGTAATGGAGATCAGCGAAAGAGGGAGAGGCAGATTCAGAAGGAGGGAGCCACCGGGTATGAGAACAAAGTTTGATTCGGAGAAGGGTTTCCGCCGGGGAAGTGGCTTCGGTCCGCTTCTTTTAATATTCTCTTCCGTCCTCTTCGCCGTTTTGGCGCAAAAAAGTGACTCATACTTTCTTTCTTTTTTTTATTTCAGGATTCTAGGATGCTAAAAAGATACTTCAGGTTACTACTGTACAAAAAAAATATTTCATGATCTTTAAAAATTATTTTAGGATCTTAAAAAAATAATTTAGGGTACTTACTGGTACAACAAATATATTTGAAGATGTTGACCGGTACTGAAAAAATACTTTATGATCTTAAAAAATTATTTTAGGATCTTAAATTATTATTATTTTAAGATTTTGAAAAACTTTTTTAGGTACGGAACGGTACTAAAAAATATTTCATGATCTTTAAAAAATAATTTAAAGTACTGATTAGTATTAAAAATATACTTAAGGATACAAACCAGTATTGAAAAAACTTCAGGATCTTCAATAATTATTTTAGGATCTTTGACTGGTACTAAAAGGATATTTTAGGATACTGACTGGTACTGAAAAAATATTTCATGATCTTTAAAAAATAATTCTTGAAGTGATATTTGTTTAAGATCCTAAAATACTTCATAATTTTTACTACCAGGCCAAGATTATCTTGAATTATCCTTTAAGTACTAATCCGTACCTGAAATATTTTTTCAAGATCCTAAAACAATCTTTTAAGATCATGAAATATTTTTTCCAGTAACATTCAGTATTCTCAAATATATTTGTAGTACCAGTAAGTACCATAAATTATTTTTTTAAGATCCTAAAATAATTTTTAATGTTCATGAAATATTTTTCAGTATCGGCCAATAACCTAAAGTTTCTTTTTAGCACCGTTCAGAATCCTAAAATAAAAAAAAAAAAAAAAAAGCGTAAGTGTCACTTTTTGTGTGCCAAAACGACGGGAAGAAGAGGACAGAAAAAAGGATATTAAAAGAAGCGGACCCAAGCCACTTCCGCCTGGCGGTGGGCTGGGCTGGTGTGAATAGGTGAATGTAGACAAACACGCAGCGCTCAGACGCGTTTCATAATGACCGTGACGTGGGGACAATGTGATATTTTAGACATGGTTAAATGTAAAGCTGTCAATCAGGGTCGGCCCGTGAAGGGCCGGGGCCTAACTGTGGCGCCCCTCAGGCCCGGGTAAGTAAGAAAAATATATGTTTTTCAAAGTTCGTACCGAGAAAGCATCGGGGGGGGCGACCAAATACACAGGCCCTAAATTACTATTCCAAATTTTAACTATTTTTCCTACGTGTGTTTCAAAGAAATATAATTAGTAAATTACAACACGAATCATCTAATAAATAAACACAGTCACTAATTCATAATCAAAAGAAAACTATGTTCACAAATAACTCACATAGTAAAACATAAAAATCATATCACTAAACGACATTAGTACGATGACTATTATTTTATCATTTTCGTCACTATCATCAATTTTAACGACATTTTATTGTTCTTCACTTTGAGTAGTAGCCTACGGCTCATGAGTAAGAATATCATGAAATTCTTCTCCCGCATCATGAACACATCCATAATCTTTATTTGTAACAAATAATAAATCAAATCATAAAATTAAAGTATAGTTATTATGTATTTGTAGTTAAATGGATAAACAACTCTATAACAAATACAAAATATATATAAATTAATAAATTTAAAAAGGAAAAAAAGGAAAAGCTAAGTGAAAAGGGCGCGAGGTTGGCCATGACCCTCATTTCCGCGCTAATTTCAAATATCTCGTCCATTTTTGGCGTGCTGAAGGCCGAGGGCTTAATGGCCGGCCCGATGGGCTTGGCCCGTTTTGACGGCTCCAGTTAAATGGCAGTTCTTTGAATTTTGTCACGGATATATTATTAGTGGAGATCAGTTTATTTATGTTTATGATTTTCTTTTATTATATTTTTTAATGTAAAATATACCGTTTATATTAGAAATATTTTTTAACACTAAGACAGATAGGTACGTATCAAAATATTAGTATTTTTAAAATAATGTATCGACGTCTTACGTATAAGAAATGCTGTGTGAGAATAGGTGCTTCATAAATCAGGAGAATTCCATTAAAACCATGCTAACCCATTTCAAGAAACAAAGATAAAATCCATGGACAGTTGCATCAAGTTCCAGCAACTCTGCCGCATCAATATTTGATTAGATTAATGTTGATAGCTTAGCTTACCAAACTTTGTGATTGCTAGATTATATTTATAAAATGTTTTACGAAATTTAAACATTAATTAATTAATATTTTTCCTTTTGTTAAAGGAAGTACTACCGGGCCTTTTACCAACCTCTCTATATTAATTATATATAGAGAAAACTTTAGTAAAACTAAAAAGGGGCAGAGACCTATAGAAAGAGCACGAAATATTGAGAGAAGATGAGTCTTTATTTTGCTATAATTGCTTTTCTCCCAACAGATTTCCATACTATTTTATATAGGAATGATAAATCTCAATCCTTTTTCTTTAATGTTTTATGGGATATTTGCTTCATGGCCCAGCAAACAAAAAGGATAAGACCTGGAGGGAGGCTAGGCCGAAGCAAGCCAACATCCTCATTCCTCAGGATTATTATATGCACATTGCACATAAAACAATATATACATGTGTGTATCTTTCGAATTATGGATATGAGGCTTGTAACCACCACCAACAATATTTTAACAAACCACTACTCAAACAAGTGCAGCAAGCACCCAAAAGTGCTATGCCACTAAAATCCAAGCGGATATTTCGAATCATAGCTATGAGGCTTGTAGCCACATCCCATCTAGGCTATCCATCACTCCTCTATTCCTAATTTTAGTTCTAATACACGACTCACAAAAGCAACACACATCAGGCCACAGATAATTTCCAATCCCCTCATGCTTCCATCTATAGAGGGCACCGCTATGTCAATAAAGCTGTATTATTGAATGAATTATATATCAAAGTACACTGATAAGAATTCAACTGCTTATGCGAATGTAATATCAAGAAAGTTTCAAGACAAGTTAATAAGGATTTTGCTCCTTCAATGCCCAAAGTTCAACATTACACAACAACAAAGTCAGTGGGAGGGGAACAATTCAGAGTTTAACTCGATCGCCAAGGATTTTCTCCATAATAGTATGCAGTGCCAACCATAAGAGCTATTGTAGCACCTTGGACAACCACACGAGCCCTCGTTAACTTCTGACCCAAGTGAGAATTGCCTTGTCTGAAACTGATTAAGCCAGCCGTGAGCACACCAGCAGTAATAAATGCACCTAAAATTCATACACCAGCAGTAATAAGTGAAAATCCATTATCTCAATTTAATCCTTTTTTAACTTCTATTGCATAACATCTGTAAGCTAAACACTCGGCTTTGATACACAAAACAAATTAAAACGAAGCCAAATAGAAATAACAAATAAAATTGAGAACTGAAACACTCATTTAAGAAAAGTCATTAAGAACCATCTCATTGCAGACAACAATCTAAAGTTGAGATTACCCAACGTCTGCAGGATGGAAAATGGCATCAATAGAAAGAGAACCCTCTATCAGAACTCGTTTAATACACCATAAGTTCATCACATCTCAATCTTCAGAGATTGAGAGCGTGCAAAACATTTCCACCAAGAATTATGATCCATTTGCTAAATTAATTAGCGTCCAATATTCAGCAGACAACAACCTAGTAAACCGATTGACCACGTATATGGTCAGAAGTTTCAAGCACAAGATTTGGCATCCTCAGGATATGAGCATACTTAGGACCATGAAGAGAAGGGGGTGATTATTACATGCTTATTTGGAATAGCGATTGGAACCTTCAAAAACAGTTTTTCAATCATGATTTACAAGGTAAGTATGAGACATTTTTTCGGAGAAAAAACTAAAAATGATGATGCAATTTCTTCCATTTGTCAAAATTTTAAATCAGTCCATTTAGAACTATAGATATTCTACATTCTTTATTCGATTTCTATATATTTCGGTAGCCCTATTTTTTTCCCCATGTGACAAACATGCCCAAAGCCCATGCACTGAATTTTTTTTCTTTTCCCCACACGTACCGCTGATTAATCAACGTTATGATTTTGCGAGAGCCACAACAGCATTACCGAATTCAACAAACATTGTCCGAATAGTTGAGTTGACACCACTCTTGCATTCACATCGCAGTTGAGAAGGAAATCGTCAAACGTAGAAAGCTATCCTTGGCATTCTTTTATCAATCAGTCGCTCCAAAGATAATCAATCCAGGTTTACTTCTCTCAGCTATGTTCTTACGAATTTGTTTTTGAACCTTCTTTAATCAGAAGTCTATAAGGCAATCGTCAAACGTCAAAATTTTCTTGGAATTTTGATCCAGGTTTACTTCTTAAATGGCGTTTACAACTTGTGTTTGAAAAGTTTGAGTATTCATGCCCTCTAGTCTCAATCTTACTGCTCAGATTTGACAGTCGTTATTTAAGAAGTTTTTGGGTATGGTGCGTGTTTGGGTCCACGTTACATTTAGCGTTGCAGGCCAAATATTGAAAAAAAAAGTTCAGTAGCGTTTGAGTTAACAAAAACGCCCATATAAGTGTGTTTGGGTTGGCATTTTCGTTACTGGGCTTTTTGCAAAAACGCCCATTTCAGAAAAAGCTCCCCCCTCTAGCTTTTGGGCCAATGAAACGCAGAATTTTGTGGGGCCCATACGCAAACTGAGGAAGAGAGAAGGAAGGAGCAGCTTTCTTTATTTTTGTGGGCCCATTTTCGAACCAAATGGGAGAAAGAGAGAGAGAAGGGAAGGAAAAAAGGGAGAGAGAAAGCGAGGATTGGATGCGTTTTTTCCAAAAAAAAATGTCAACGGTAAAATTGCATTAAAACTTAACAGATCAATCAAAATAAAAGTTAAAAAACGCTTAAATAAAATTGAAGACAGATTTATCTTGTTTATCCGTTGGATTTTCTATTTCATTTTTGTACAACGAGTGGTGGATTGGATGAATTTTTTTTTTTTAATGTATTATTTGTATGCATTTTATTTTATAAACAATTTTATCCGTTAAATACATTTAATTAAGGACTTTATTGTTTATTAATTTTTTTAATAATCATTTAACTTTTTTCCAAATTAAAATTAAAATTAAAATTTTTATTATCCTAATTCATACAATTATTAAAAGTATTTATAATTATGCCCTTTTTAGTCATTTTCCATCTTAACTGACTTTTCAAATAATAATCCAAACACTCATCGGTTAAGAAAAAAGCCACTTCTAGAAAAAACCTAACTGGCAATCCAAACACAAATCATTATCTATACCTGACTTTTTTCCTACCGGGCTTTTACAAAAGTCAGATAGCTTTTAAGCCACCGCTTCTACCGCCAACCCAAACAGACCCATGAGCGGTGGCTTAAAAGCTATCTGAGCTCGGTAAAAAAAGAGTCAGGTTATAGATAATAATTTGTGTTTAGGATTGATGGTAGTAGAAGTGGCGGGGCCCATGTCAAAAAACTGAGAGCTTTTTAGAAAAAGCTCTATGGTGTAACTTTTTTCTTAACGGGTTTTATGAACTTTTTGAGCTTTAACCCAAACAGATCAAAAATCAGTTTGCAACGTTACTGGACTTTTTTTTCAAAATTACAGCTCCTAACGATGCACTCCAAACAAGCCTGTGTTCTAAACGCCATTTAAGAAGTAAACCTGGATCAAAATTCCAAGAAACTTTTGAGTCTTCATGCCCTTTAATCTCAATCTTATTGCTCAGATTTGACAGTCGTTATTCTTTAATACCTCATATATATATATATATATATATATATATATATATATGTATATATATATGTTACTACCTGTATACTTAGTACCGGAAATCCATTTTCTTTTATTATAATCCCTTTATGCAGAAGCTAGCAATGATAATGCATGTATGCGTCGCCATGAAAAAAGAAATGCAAGATTAACTAGATGATAGGAATGGTAAAAGATAGAAAAAAAGAAAGAAATGTCTGCAAAGATATGAATATGAGGCGCAGAAAATACTCTGGCCTTGGTCTGTATATATAGCAATCGGAATAATCCAATACAAGATTACAGGAGCGTATATGAGATCTTACAATAACAGAAAATCATAACAAATCCTATAGTCTAGTGCCACGTGTATCAGTGAGTACATTGAGGAGAATATTACAATATACAATTAATACCCTATTTCTATTTATATTCTAACATCCCCCATCAAACGAGAGGGTGTTACCAACAAACCGAGTCTGTTTCTAAAAAACTCAAATTGTGATTGAGAGAGGGGCTTGGTGAAGCAATCAGCAATCTGAGAAGAGGATGGGATGTATTTGATGTCAATCAAACCAGAAGCAACCAAATCACGAATAAAATGAATATCAACTTCAATATGTTTGCTCCTGGCATGCTGAATAGGATTAGCTACTAAGAATTTTGCACTTAGGTTATCACACCAAATCACTGAGGGGGTTTTGACAAACAAACCTATTTAAGCTAATAATGAGCTTAGCCACTTAATTTCTGCAGAACCATCTGAAAGAGATCTGTACTCGGATTCAATACTCGATCTGGATACAACCTTCTATTTTCTAGAGGACCAAGAGACAAGATTGTTGCCTAAGAAAATATACATTCCACCCATAGACCGACGATCATCAAGATCACATGCCCAATCGGCATCAGTATAAGCAATTAACTGAGGAGTACTAAAAGGCATAATATGTAATCCCAAGTTGTAAATGCCCTTAAGATATCTAAAAACTCTCTTGACAGCCTGAAAATGAATGGTTCTAGGCTGAGAAAGAAATTGGCTAAGCTTATTTACTGCAAAAGAAATATCTGGGCGTGTTGTGGTTAAATACTGTAAAGAACCTATGGCTTGTCTATACTCAGTAGGATTTTGCAAAAGATCACCATCAGTAGCAGTTATTGGACGACTAGTCACCATTGTAGTAGTAACTGGAGCACAATCAGACATTCCAAATTTACTCAGCAAATCAACTACATATTTAGTTTGATTCAGATAAGTTCTCATCTTGTCACTGTACACTTCTAGACCTAAGAAGTAATACAAGGGTCCCAAATCTTTCAAGGCAAAAATATGATTCAACTTCTTTACAAATTTCTCTATAAAAAGTTGATTATTTCCAGTTATCAAAATATCGTCGACGTAAACGGGAATGAACACAATCAGATTGCTTGTCTTAAGCATAAATAATGAGACATCACTTCTTAAGTTTCGAAAACCCCAGTCAAGTAAAGTCAAACGAAGCCTATCAAACCAGGCTCGTGGAGCTTGTCTTAGACCATAGATGACTTTTATTAACTTACAGATGTGGCGCGATTTGGTTGGATCAATGAAGCCTACCGGTTGGGGCATGTAAACCTTTTCTTGCAATACACCGTTCATGAATGCATTATTAACGTCAAGCTGACGAATTTGCCATTTGAAAGTGACCGCCATTGATAGAATTACTCTGATTGTACGTGGTGGATTTAATCACTGGACTAAAAGTTTCCCCGAAATCGATTCCGGGTGTTTGCTGGAAACCTTTAGCTACCAAACGCGCTTTGTATTTCAATATTGACCCATCTGCACGATGCTTGACTTTGAAGACCCACTTGTTGTCAATTAATTTCTGACCGGCATAACGTACCAATTTCCAGGTGTGATTGCGTTGTAGGGCATCGACTTCCTCTTTCATAGCATTTTTCCATTCCGACGAAGAAAGAGCATCTCGTATGGACAGAGGTTCATGACTGATAGCATTGGAGATGGTGAGTCCAATATAAGGGTGTTTGGGCCTCAAAGTACCAGCTTTGGCCCGAGTGACCATTTGATGTGTATTAACGACCCCAGACGGATTGGACGTGGAATTGGGTTCTTCATGCTCAGTGGACTCAATTGTATTAGAGGAAGAAGACAAAATTGGACTCTGAGGGCTACACATTCGATCACCTGGATTCTCAGATAAAGTGATTGATGATTCATGAACAGGAATCAAATCTCCACTGAAAACTTCATTGTCTTGCGTTGTCTGAATAATAAGAGGGGCTGGATTCTGATTCTCAATGGTGACTGAACTGAGATCACTGTGAAGAAAACCAACTCTGAAAGGAAAACTTTGTGAATCAAAAATAACGTGCCGTGAAGTAAATATCTTACCTGATGAGCTAAGACATCTGTGACCTTTTTGCTGTGAAGCCAAACCGAGGTACACACATTTCTGACAGCGAAATTGCATTTTGTGCTCATTATACGGTTTGAGGCAAGGAAAACGTGTGCACCCAAACGGTCGAAGGTCATCATATTTTGGCTATGTTTGTGTCAACTGAAACAGAGGTGTGTTGTGATTTAGCACTTGTGTTGGTAGACGATTGATCAGGTACACTGCATGTTGAAATGCCTCAACCCAATACTTTAGTGGCATACTTGAATGAGCTAACAGAGTGAGCCCCATTTCGACAATGTGACGATGCTTGCGTTCGGCACGTCCATTTTGCGCAGAGGTATACGGACATGTCAAACGAACTTGAATCCCTGCTTCATGAGCGATGGACAGAATAGGTTTGTATTCACCACTGTTATCACACTGTATCGCCTTGATTTTACGATCAAATCGATTTTCTACAAGGGCCTTAAATATTTTAAAAGCATTGGTGGCCTCACTCTTGTGTTTCAAGGGATATAGCCAAGTATATCTGCTATGATCATCAAGGAAGTGGATATAAAAATGATGACCGTTGCTAGAATGAGTGGGTGCAGGCCCCCACAAATCAGTGTGACAAGAGGAAATTTAGATTGAGAAACAGAATTTGTAAATGGAAGTAATTTTGATTTCCCCAACTGGCAAGCCTCACATACAAGATCATTATCAATGGAAACCTTTGAAGTATTTTTATTACAGTCCAGAACATATTTCAGAACTTTTGAACTAGGATGGCCAAGAAGATGATGCCAATTTAAAAACTGAGCTTGAGAATCAGCAGAGACTTGTCGTGTTGCTGCCAGTGCCACTGGTTGACCATTAGTTTTTCTTGCTTTCTCTTCCTTCTTCACGAGGTACATGCCCTGACTTCGAGCTCCCTGCAACAGAATTTCTCCAGTCATTGGGTCCTTCACATCACAACCATTGTTAGTGAAATTTACAGAGACAAAGTTATCGCGGATTAAACGGTTAACACTCATCAAACTTTTGGTTGATGAGGGAACATATAATACATCCTTTAGATGAAGATTAGATCGAGTACAGGGTATATCAATAGAACCTATACTGAGAATGGGCCTTTGTTCTCCAATGCAGGTTGTGATGTGTGACTTACCAACAAATACAAAATCATCAAGCTGTGTTAGATGAGGGGTAACATGGTAGTTTGCGCCGCTGTCAACGTACCACGATGGATCTACCACTAAGTGAGCATTGGCAAAATAGGCTTGTGGTGAAGCAACAGAATGATTATAACTAGAGTGAGGAGTGTAACCACCATGACCAGAACCTTCATCACGGTAATAGCATGTAGCGAGTGTATGTCCAGGGCGTTGGCAATGAACGTAGAATGGTCGGCCACCACGCCGTCCTCCTCTCGAATGTCCACCTCGGCCTCTTTGATTCCGAGAGTTATTTCCCCAGCCACGGTGGCTGCCAAAGTTTTGGTTAGGCTCATTTTTGTCGTTTCTGGAGTCACTTCTATGTACAGCGTTGACAGAGGCTTGAAAATTCAGGTTGGCAAATTGATTTAGCTGATGCAGTCTCGATTCAAATGAGAGCAGTGCCGCCTGAGCTTCAACCCAGGAGAGATCTGGTTGATCAACCAGCTTCACTACAACAAGGTTGTACTCAACGTCAAGTCCGTTGAGTGTGTGCAAGATAAGATCATCAACGGCAACTAGGGAACCAACAAGGGTAAGTTCATCCGATAAACTCTTCATTTTAGTCAGATATTCCTCCATTTTGAATGAATTCTTCCTGGTAATATGGATTTCATTTTTCAGAACCATCACGCGTGCTTTGGTGGATGCACATATGAGATCTCTAGCTTCATTCCAGAGGGCTTCAGTTGACTTGCAATGAAGGAGCTGAGCACCAATGTCTTGAGTCACAATGTTTCTCAACCATCCAACAAGGAGACGATCAACAGAGTACCATTTAGACCGGTCAGGATTAACTCTTGAAGTTCTTGTCGCGCCGAAAATAGTCTTCGGCGGAGCTTGAGATGTGCCATTAATATGGCTCTCAAGACGGTTCCCTTCAATGAGAGGGAGAACGATGGATTCCCAGATCAAAAACTTAGTGCGATCCAGCTTGATCGCGGTTGTTTGACTGGATGAGCTAAACAGGGTATAGGATCGAGTACTGTCGGCGTTTGAGCCAAGGCCAGAATCAGCAGAAGGTGAAGATGCAGACATTCTCGCTTTGATACCAAGATAGAAAACCAGAAAGAAATGTCTGCAAAGATATGAATATGAGGCGCAGAAAATACTCTGGCCTTGGCCTGAATATATAGCAATCACAATAATCCAATACAAGATTACAAGAGCGTATATGAGATCGTACAATAACATAAAATCATAACAAATCCTATAGTCTAGTGCCACGTGTATCAGTGAGTACAGTGAGGAGAATATTACAGGAATATTACAATATACAATTAATACCCTATTTCTATTTATATTCTAACAGTAAAGGTCCGCTAGGAATGCTCGGGATACACCACTGCCACCATTTAATTATTCGCCTATTATTCAAAAAATTTCAAAAACAGACAATTTCAAGCCGAACCTGAACACAAAATTCACCATGATTTTCTAGAAAATCACCAATGAGATTCTTGTCCAACCCAGTAGTGTGTCTGAAAAAGCTTGTCAGACAAAAGCTTCCAGAACACACTGTATTTCCTGTGATTCGAAATAGCTTAAAAATAAGTTTCTCATAGGAGCTTTTTTATAAACTCTTTTAATATACATATAAAAAAAAAAAACCGTAATCTCTATGCAGGATGGAAGATGACATCAATCAAAAAGAGAACCCTCCATCAAAACTCGTTTAATACACCATAAGTTCATCACATCTCAACCTTCAGAGATTGAGAGAGTGCAAACCATTTCCACCTAGAATTATGATCCATTTTCTAAATTAATTAGCGTCCAATGTTCAGCAGACAATAACCTCGTAAACTGATTGACTACATATATGGTTAGAAGTTTCCAGCACGTCCTCAGGATATGAGCAGATTCAGGACCATGAACAGAAGGGGGTGATTATTACTTAAACATGGAAACAAAATCAGTTAGCAAAGCAGATGAATGTCATATTCAGATTTTAGTTGCTTTATACATACTTACGATATCATAAGTCGAACCCAAATAGCACGGTACTTTTTTGTGCGCATTAACTCCACAGTAACATCTCCAGTTCCCTTTGCTCCAACTCTCAATTCATCGATCCAAGAACACCATTCTCCCCAAATCACATCCCTCCCCAAATCGGACATCAACACAGTATCAAAACTAATGGTAATGGTTATTCACTCTCATGTTTAGTGCCTCCATGGAGAAAGAAAAGTTAATACTGCCCAGGTGTAACGATGAGACATCACAATCGTCCGTATATTATGGTGACTGGCTCATACTCAGATGAGGAGCGGTGGGCCTGTGTAGCAGATCTCCGTGCAAAGTCAAGAGTCAATACTGTAGAAAAACATGAGAGGAATACAGACTTTTTGAGGGGATGCAGTTCCAATCGGTGGATTCACACTTAGACGAGAGGATTATTGGGTTCATAAGTAAATGAGATGTATCCCGGTGAATCCAGCTCCCCAAACCCTAAAAAAATTTCTCCCTCAATCCAAATCTAAATTCCGTACTTGCAATTCCGCCATCTTTCCCATTCATTTAGAGGATTTTTCCCCAAAGTTCAACAAAGAAAAAAAAACAACTGAATAACGAAATCAATCAGAATACATACAATATGCCACTGAAAATTCGATAAAAAGACATGAACCGAGCACAATTATGAAAAAATAAAAAAGAGAACTTGGGAAGCAGTAAGTCTAAAGTAAAAAAGGAAACACGGAAACGCGGGGAAAATGAGGATAGAGGATAATATCAACGGGGACAAAAGGGCTCCTGACGCGCTTCTTCTCTTCGAAAAATTCTTCCAAACTACGATCATCAGTACCCATCTTCTCCATACAAAGTTGAGAATTTGAGGGAGAAATTGACCCAAGTGTGCAGAAAATTTTGAACCGAACTGGCAAGCCAGGCTAATCACGTACCGACCCACAAGAGGGGTTGGGCGGGTTTTTATAGCCTTTATATAGTTTTAATGTCGGCGGAGCACTCTTCGTTACCAGGCACGTGGATATTCTTGAACTGAAGTATGAACCAAACATAATGCAACACTAATCACTTAGGCCCATTTAAATAGGCCCAAATGTTATTTCCCAGTTGTCCAAATCTAGGAATTAAATTGAGCACGGCACAATTTGTTGACGAGCCACTAACTTTTGTTTGAAGCCAAGATCAGAATGTTGTTAGACCAAAGTCTCATGCCGCAGAATGAATGTTAAAATACAAACCTCAGAATAAGAAATGAAAATTCTAGGGATTTCAATAGGTCTTCAAGTTAACGAGTGGTAGCTTTTTTTGGGGTTTTTTAATTGTCAGGACTTCATTATTATTAGTAGAGTTGTTTTGGGTTATAAGAGTAAAAGTTTGTTTGTTTTGGCTTTTTAAAAGTACTTTATGACATTTGAAGTAAGTATTTAAGAGGGGTTTTATCTCACTTACAAAAAAAAAAGTGAATACTACATTTTTTTTGTAATTCTCAAACAATCACTAAGGTGTTGCTGCCTACAGATTTAGATCCAATATCTTTTGTCTTGAGTCTTTAGGTTTGTCTAATTTAATGTCCAATATATCACCATTGTACTCCTTCACAGTAAAAAACTATAGTTGTACTCCTCCATTCATTAAGATAACTATGAGAAATTGATCTTAATTCTAAGAGTAAAATACTCTAACCACCCCTCTATTTTACTTTAATTATACAGACCTCCCCTCTATTTTGAAAACCCATATAAACCTCCCTTAAAACTAAAATTATGTTACACAAACCTCCCTTATATTTTGAGATTCTATTTTCATCCACCTAAACCGTTAGTTGGCCGTTAAGTTTGACTTTTGAACTTTTATTTTACCAAAATACCCTACTTTAACATTAGATTTATTTTAAAAAATATATATGTATGTGGCAAAATATAAAATATATATATATATCACCAAATTTTTATCCTAATATATTTTTTAAACTTTCTAATATGTCAAAAAATTTATGAATTTTGAGATTATAAAATTTTGAATTAATATTTTACCATATTTATAAAAAAATTATTTATTTTTAGTTTCTTAAATGACTAAAAATATATATCAAATATATTATTTCTATCAAATATAATAAACTATATATGTTTGAGAGATTATATTAAGTCATTTAAATTTAAATTTTGATTTTTTTTCTACAAACATTTAAAAAAATTACTTAATTTTTTCAAAGTTTGTGATATTTACAAGTTATAAATTAAAATTTAGGATTTAGCATTAAGGGTAAATTCGTAGATAAATTTTATAAATTTCAATTAAAAATATATTTTAGAATCTTCAAATAATATTCTTAATAGAGTTAATGGTTTGGACTTAAGTGTACGTTACAAAATAGAAGGGAGATCTATATAATTAACACAAAATAAAAGGATGGTTAGAATATTTTACTCTAAATTTTAATTGACAACTTGTAAATATCACAAACTTTTAAAAATTTAAGTAGGTTTTTTAAATTTTTGTAGAAAAAATATCAAAATTTAAATTTAAATTTAAATGACCTAATACAATCTCTCAAACATATATAGTTTATTATATTTGATAGAAAATTATATATTTGATATATATTTTTAGTCATTTAAGAAACTAAAAATAAATAAAATTTTAATAAATATGGTAAAACATTAAAATTATAAATTTTATAATCTCAAAATTCATAAATTTTTAACATATTAGAAAGTTTAAAAAAAATATTAGGATAAAATTTTGGTGGTATAATTTTTTTCTTTTTTTTGCCCACATACATATATTTATTTTAAATAATTCTAATGTTAAAGTAGGGTATTTTAGTAAACAAAAGTTCAAAAGTCAAACTTAACGGTCAACTAACGGTTTAGGTGGATGAAAATATAATCTCAAAATATAAGGGAGGTCTATATGGGTTTTCAAGATAGAGGGGAGGTCTGTGTAATTAAAGTAAAGCAAAAAAGATGGGTGGTTAGAGTATTTTACTCTAATTCTAAATATAAAACATAATTTTTATATTTGTCAATATTTTCCTATTTTGCCCTTATTGATGCTCCCCCAACAAGAGTTAAGGAAAAGAGGGAATAAGGGAATTAAAGAAGCTAAGATACTAGGGTGTTTTAAAAAATATATGTCATAATAACTATTTAAAAAATATATGTCATAGTAACTAACTTCCTTAATCTAATCAAATTAGGTGACCGCTTCTTAAATTTAGTACTCCAGGAGCATAATTTTGAACAAAAAATGTAACACTTGTTGAAAATTCATCAATAATTATGGGATGCTTGATAAAAAGGAAAACTTGAAAGTCATGGGCAGTGTGTTGTCCAAGTCAAGAGCACTTCCAAAGGGGAAAGTGAAAGATCAAATACAAGAAATTTGGACTCTACGCATTGCTCATCTTCCAAGAAATTTTGCAATGGACAAATGTAAAAGAATACAGTAAAAATGATGTATCTTCCACCCCACGTCAAAAATAAGAATTCTATAAGTTTCTACTTTTGACTCTCTAGAGACATATTAACACTGGAATGAAATGAAACAAAAAGTTAGCAAGTCTACCCTACAAGCCTACATATCTAAACCTTTCAAAAGATGATGTGTAATGGGTTAAACGAACTTATGTTCCAATTCATTCTTTGATATTGTCCGACATGGCTGACGAAATGTTGTACGTGGCAAGAATATCAAGAGTAGCAGCTTTAGCTGAAGCTGTCCGAAGCGCCACTATCTATAGGGGAGATATGCTTACAAGTTAATAACAGGACAAATGCCATGCTACACTTAAAAAACAGGGCAAATGCAACATTTCACACCAGCAGTAAAGGGATGAAGGAGAATGAGAAGGCACCTGATCATCCTCTAGACTGAATTCTAGATGTTCATCATTGTAGTTCTCAACCATGCTGGCCAAGCTCTTCAGGTTTTTAACAGGTTTACCATTAAAAGCAAGTACCTTCACATATGTAAATGGGAATAATAACTATGAAGGACCACGTGGACTAGACTAAATATAATGTAACTATGAGCAAGGAAATAAAAGAAAGGAAAACAAAACTTTACTTACCCGATTATCAGTAATATCTTTATACCCAAAGTTTATATCAGCTACCAACACCTAGTATATAGCCCACACAGTTCATCCAACTTTGACTAAGCTAAAGAGAAATAGCAGCGAATTACGGCAAGAGATAGTGTAATAGTGACAAAGCACCTTAGAGATCACAACAAATTGCTCGTCCGGTGACTCTGGCATTGAATCTAGTTTATCCAAAAACTTGATCGGAACCTGGGTTTTATAATTCTCTCCATACTGTTCAAACATGAAAAACAAGGGTTCAAAACTCAGGAATTCAAGTAAAAGCTTTGTAAACATAGTTGTACCAATAACTTTATAAAGCTCACAAGTCTAGAACATGTGAAAGTGAAACAAGTGATAATAAAAGTTGCTGTCATAAATACCTGAAATCGAAATATTAATAAAGGGTTTCAAGAACTTGCATATCACTGGACTATGATTAGGCTTGATATATAAATATATTATTGTATCCGACTAAATATTCTTTAGTAACTAACTAAACCACCAAGTCCTACTAAATTCAGGCATATCCCACTTGCAACAAGTGATAATAAAAGTTGTTGTCATAAATACCTGAAATCGAAATATTAATAAAGGTTTTCAAGAACTTGGATAACACTGGACTATGATTAGGCTTGATATATAAATATATTATTGTATCCGACTAAATATTCTTTAGTAACTAACTAACCCACCAAGTCCTACTAAATTAAGGCATATCCCACTTGCACAGATCCAATCATATTATGGGCCCTATAAGTGCAGTCAAGAGCCAACAATTATTCATATCCATATCGCTAATGATAGATGAACTCCACCATTGACTTATACATGAAAACCATACTACAAATTTACAAATTCACAAATGGCTATATGGTTCATTCTATCATTTTTCATGTGATTATTAAATTTCTACAAAAATCCCAACAATCTCCTAAACTGACACTCATTGATTTCAAGAAAAATTAAATCATTTTCTATTATTAGGTTAGATGAAATTTATGCAGACTGCATTAGACATTGACACCATTTCAAGAAACAAAACTACAAACACACAGATAACATGCATACTAAAAAAAATTAACGGTGTCAACCCAAGATATGAAATAAACTGAATATGGAAGTATTGGATAGTGAATCAACCACAAACCTTAGAACGAAGATATGGAACTGAAACAGTTATAAAAACAAATCCTGCAATGATATAATATGAGGGAGACCCGCCCTCGCTCTGTGCTGGAATAAGCTTTTTGTGACTACCAAGTTTAATGTTAAATTTTAAGATCTCCGAATTCCGTAACACTTTGATTACAGCTATATCATTTATGTATTTCTGAGATATAAGATAACTGAAATTAATGTGCCGTCCAACGCCAACTAAAACTGTGAAAAGCACAAAGGAGTTAAAGTATTAGGTGGCAGACTCCTGAATCGCAAACACAATAACTGAACACAAAGCAATGAAAGATTAAGATATAAGTTGAAATGTTATGAAATGTTATGTCAAGACAAGTGACTAGCTCAAAATTCTTCATGTCATAATAAGCCTCAGATATTGCTCATAGATGAACTTTAATCTTGAAGAACAGTACTTCAAAAATTAAAAATGTCAAATTCCCCAACTCATCTGTTCGAGAAATAAGGAAAAAGGAAGATCATGACAGAGACATAATAATTCATGCATATATATCAAGCCATCCACAGGAAAGAGCACCGAGATAACCTATGACTTCATTGTTAAAATGCACTCAAATCTTGGGCCAAAACAAAAAAATTATTAAGATCTACAAATGATTGAGCATAAATAAATATGAAGGGAGAATGAAGTTTGTTTTGTACTCTCTGCTTTTAATACAAATCAATTACAGTATAGCAAAGCCTATCCCATAAGAACTAATGCAAGTGATCAATGATACAAAAGGCTACTGTTAAGTCCCTTAATTTCCTCCCCGGAATTTTGAAATTTAAATGACTTATATCTGATGGGCAGCCAAGTGAAGGGAACACTCTTCCAAAAGCTAACTACTGAATGAGACGAGGCATCTCATGCTATCTTGGTATCCATCACAAGGATGCCCTTAGAAAGCAAACATCTGAGAAACTATATTGTTTGACACTTCACTTGGCTTCTTTGCCAACCAAAACCTTCCATAGATATCCCTTTCAAAGACAACATCTTCAACTTTGATATGGGCAACTCAAAAGCGAAGTTGGAGAACTATCTGGCTTTTAAGTATCCCACAAAATACTATATAGTCTACACTACTGCTCAATATACAACTTGGCATCTCATAATCCCTTAGTTCCTTATCAATTTCCCTTCGTAGATAGTCAACTATGCGGTTGCATAGGATTTATGTGCAGTCTTTATCTCTTCCTGATTCTTTTTCTCTTTGCAGGCCATACATCACCAGGATCGTTTCCCTCTATGTCTCCGTACTTTATCATAGAAATAGATATGCCCATCATATTTAATTGATTCAAATCAACATGCAAAGCCTTTTTCTGTATTTTCCACCCATAAATTTGAGGAAATGGTGAGAATATTATGCATTTATTATGGATTATTTAGATTAGTCATTATCTTATTATTAGATATAGATATATTATATCTTATGATTAAATATGGATATATTATATCTTAAGATTAGATACAGATTATATATTCCATTTACCTGTCCCATCATTGGCGATATCAACCCCATCAATGCAAAGAATAGCATCGGATGGTTTAAAAATTCCATAGGTTGGAGCAGTTTGATATATTCTTCTAATACGTACCCCTTTATGATCACCCATGCCCATTGCCAATCTCAGTTCATGATTTATCATTTTCTGCCATTCAATCCCAAGCACGGGGAATCCTGAAAACAGATGCAAACAGAAATAACTAGTAGATAAATACTTTTGTGCTTATTTTCCATGGTCAGATACAGATGGTAAAATTCAAATTTAAAGTTCACATCTTAGCACATTAAATCAGCAAATACCATACCTGTATATGCTCCATTCTTCTCATAATCACGAATGAAATGCTTGATAACTGGTGTTGAAATGAGATGACCTGTATCTTTTTCAGACTGAAATGCAATTCCCGCACAATTTCCTATATCATCAATTGCAGGCCCTCCAGAATTACCAAAGCGTAGAGCTTCATCTATCTGCAAAAGAAATAACCTTCACAAAACTAGGAAAAGACAAATGAAGCAAACTTGATGATGACCGTGAACGTAAAAGAAACTTATTTTCAACTATGTGAGTGTCTGAAAAGGGCACAACATATTGCCAACACAAGCCTAACATGTTATATGTACAAACATGGCAAAATGAAATATTTTCAGTTAGGATGTGCATCATGTACATGTCAGTCCATACTCCAAAAGATAAAGGTCAGTCTTTTCAGCCTCACCTGTAATCCTAGAAGTTCAGCAGAACCATGGGAATAATATATAATCTCAATAGGAAATACAACGCCTCCCGTCGTTGAAATAGTGCCATCAGGATAACCAACAACAATAACCTCATCTCCCAGTGCAGGCAAATCCCCGATCTCTATAGGTGACATTCCGTGCCAGAATTCTTCATTTGCAACAGTAAGCATGGCTGCAAGTGCAACATCAAAAGCAGATTCTTATAAGAATTATAATTAGAGACCTCTTTTATGATAGATTCATATGAAATAGTTGATATTGTCACTATTTTTGTCTTGTAATTTTATTCCTCTATTATATAAGAAATCCGTTAGATTTATGTGTCAACAGAGAATAGTGTAGTGCGTACCAATGTCACACTCGATCCCAATGGCTAGCACAGTGGCCAAGTATATGGTATCGGAACCATGTTTCTTGAGCATAACTTGGGAGTAGTCCTCCACTGAGTGTGCATTTGTGAGTACCCTCCTCCCACTAATAACGAACCCACTACTACTAGAATAGTACGGCTCCTTCATACTCCACGGCTGTGAAAAATTAGGTGGTGAATGTTCACAAACTACCATAACAACAGAGTCCATTACTCTAGCCAAAACACTCTCCCAAGTTGGATCCACTTTCCTGCCCATAATTACTTCTGCCCCGGAACCCCCTGTACCACCCGGAACAGGAAAATCTCCATCACTGTCAGAAGAATCGGCGTCACTGTCAGAAGAATCGGTGTCTCTCTTTCGCTTGTGGTGCTCCATGTCTTGTTATTGCAAAGAATCAGTTTTAGTTTTTATCCGCAGCCTCATTCACAAATTGTGTTCTCTGTCAAGCAAGACACAAGACAACATCTCTTCATACCTCATGTCGATTCTCAGAAGGCAAAATATATAATTTAAATTAACTTAAACGTGGACAGTCAAAATTTAATCTAACAATGTAGATGTGTCATGTGTGATTAGCACATTTTTGCTCATCAAAGCGATTAGCAGAAAATATGCTTCCGCTCATTACCCATCAGCAATTCATTTCAAACTCCTTCTTCAGGCTGTGAAAAAAGGAAAATATGTACTGTCCATCCACCGTTGTACACACCCTACTATTATTCTGTTTTCACTCTTTCTAGCAAACTGAATAGACATCGATTTCAGATTTAGTATATGAGAAAGGGCTATTAATTCTTTCTCTTATAATCTTTCGTGTCAGCCAAATGAGAAGAAAAAAAAGGAAATATTTCACCATTTAGCTACTCGTACCTGTTCTTATTCCATCAACAACCACGACGGACCGAAGCATCACTACAAAAATACACATCTATTCTTACCTGTGTTATACACTTTTTGGTTTTACTTCTATTTAATTATCAATCGACTTATGAACAGCTAATCACATATCACACAAACTGAAAAACACAGCTTCATAACTACCCAATTCCTCCATTGTCCCGACCCTATGCATGGAAACAAAGAATCAAAGTAATGAGACATTACATTGATTCTTCCGCACCATGACCCTCTCAAGCTTTAAGCTCCCAGTTTAGCTACTATTATTCTTTTTCACTCTTTCTAGCCAACCAAATAGATATCGATTTGAGAATTAGTAAATGGGAAAAAGGCAAGCGATTCTTTCCATGGTAACCTATCGGGCCAGCCAAATGAGAATGAAATAAAATAAATAGTTCACTACTTAGCTACCCTAAGACCTGAAATTCTTCTCATAAACCAGACAAAATCTTATCGATTTGAAGAACATAAGAACTTAAAAGAAGTATTGCTAGAGCTCGCGCAAAAATAATTTGAAGAGAAAACAGAGAAACGGAAAATCAAAGCATATAGCTATATGAAAGAAGATGTTCGGAAAATATTGATGAAAAAGGTAAAAGGAATCGAGAGACTAAAGATTGAACCCGGTGTTCTTGCTGCATTCTTGAGTTCGTCAACTATCTTCTGCCTCTTCTCTTTATCTTTCTCTCTCGCTAAATTTAGACTACCTTGCCCTCACTTGTTCTTGCTAACAACCCGGACTCGTGTTTGCATATAAACACCAAAAAACTCAGCAATGAAGCATTGATGCTCATCTCATCGGAAGAGCTTTCAAAGTAAGGTGAAAAAAACAAAATAAAGCAGAAATTAAGAACCTTATCGATTTGAGGAGCATAAGAACATGAAAGAATAATTCCTAGAGCTCGGGCAATAAAAAAATTCTGAAGAGGACAGAGTAACGGAAAACCAAAGCAAGGAGTGGTAGAAGATATTCAGAAAGTATAGATCACCAAAAGTTCAATCGTACTCATCGGAAAATATTGATGAAAAAGGAATGGAGAGAGAGTAGAGATTGAACCTGCTGTTCTTGTTGAATTCTTCAATTCATTAACTATCTTCTTCCTCTTCTCCTTATCTTGCTGGCCTGCTAAATTAAAGACTACCTTGTCTTCCTGAGATTTGGTTCAAGAAGTATAAAAATGAAAGCCAAAAAAGAACCACAAATCACATTTTCACTTACATTACATTCACTTTTACTCACTTGTTCTTGCTAATCAAACAGAGACTCGTTTCTGCGTATAAACTTCATAAAATTAACAATGAAGAATTAATGCTCAGCTCATCGAAAGATACTGTTAAATGTAAAGGTGAAAACAAACAAAATAGAGCAGAGAATGAGAAATCCAAAAGGCGTTGCTGGTTTGTTACCTTCAGCTCGCCACAACATGCAGTCCGAATTTGCAGAGCGTTAGTGGGAGAAGAGAGTACGGAAGAGCAACGTGGACAGTAGAATCCAAAATGACGTCCTCGGTTTTAATGGTGTGAGCAAAAGGCAAAGAAAATTTCAGTAGCTAATTTACCTAAATTAATTAAATCAGTTATATTTGCTAAAATTATATGTTTTTTTTAAATATCGCTAGTAATCATTTGCATGAGATGCTTACTTTAATGGGAAGATTTTAAAATAAAATAATAAATTTAGGAGAGAAAGCAAAGTCGGGTCAAAGTAAACTAATTTAAGATGCCTTCATTACACTGTTTTATTAATTTTAGGGATATTATTATTTTTAATCATCTTCATTTTAATATTTTTTTTAATTATGAGGAACTTACCGTTATCTTTTTAACTGAAGTTGTCCAGTTAGATTAATAGGAGGCACTTGGAATCCTACATGGCATTTGATAATTTTATATATATAACTAACGAGTTTGTGCTTTCTCGTACTTTTCACGGGGTGATAGTACTTCACAGGTTACTCAAACATATTTTAATTCCTAAATGATGCAACTTTCTTGGCTTTAAGGAATATTAAAGCATCACTACCAATGAATGTCTACATATTAGAAATGAAACATCAACAATGGTAAACGACAATATCCTCCAATCGATTCAAGGTACATATTACAAATAAAATTTCAACAATGTCTTTTAATCAATTTTTCATAAATATCTCTTTCCAAGAGGCTTATGTACGTTGATTCCACAATTGCACGAATTGGATCTTGATAGCTTGAAACTAACAAATCATCGGGTATTTCAATTTCCTCAACACGGTCATGTGAGTCCCCTAACTTGCCATCACCAACATCTAATAACCATTTTGAGAATCACACCAATTTATCATGATCAATCCCTGAAGTAGAAGAATTAAACCACATTTTCCAATTATACAGTGATCATATAGTGATTCTATAAGTAAGAAGAATTGATGCAATAATAAATGCGTAATAAGTACACATTACAATTCTTATGATATTCTTATAATAATTACATTTTTTAAATTCCCTTCATTATGACACTTGAAGTGCATGACTATGTGCATGGATGATACTTGACTTAGCTTTTAAGTGTCCATATTTTTCTTTTTTACTCACATGGAATATGTCTTGAAGGATTTATTAAATCATGTGAGACCAATTATTTAAAATTGCTTTATTAGGAATAGCAAGTTCACAATGGATCAAGTAATATTTTATGACAATTATATATTAAACCGAGATCACAATGGATCAAGTTCAAAAGCAAGTAAGTCAAATGTATGTCATTTAAGCTAAATGCTCTATTAAAAACAGACAACATATGTGTAGCCAAAGTAAGAAAAGATAATAAGCATTTATATCATAAGGACAAGAGTATTAAAGTTGACCACTTGATTAAGAGAATGAAGTTGTCCATACCACAAGAGCATGCAGTTGATTCGTATATTTAGGACCTGCAACTTCTGGATTTTGAATAATTATTGACCATCTGTGCCCTTAGATAACTGTGCAATAATTACTTTAGGAAAAATTAGAATGCATTGAAAAACTTATCTAAGGCTCAGTTTCCATTTGCATGCATCAATGCCTGTGGGGCTACTTTTTTTTGGCTCAATGCCTGTCGGGCTACTGATGGTATAAAAACAGCTACCTCCTGTAGGCTGCTCCTTGAGATCACAACCGATAGCAACCATTTTTAAATATTATTAGAATTTAAATACTTTAACTCATTAAATACATATTAAATTTATTGTTTTTAAAATTTTACTTCTATTACAAATGTGGGAAATGAAGTTTTGGAGAAGATGTTAAAAATTATGAGAAATTATATTTAAACATTAATCATTGGAGAGGCAAAGAGTGAGTCCCCTGATGAAGTGTTCAAACTTCGACGGTGAAATTCAATCATACTACTATTATTTAAAATTGATTTAGTGCTTAAAAAGCTAGTATTGTTCTCATTAAGTAACTCACTGATGCATTATCATTAAATTCATTCTTAATTGTAGACTGATACCATTTTCGTCCTAATTCTAGGTCTATTTTGACTAAAAAATTTAGTCTTTATTATAAATTCAGTTTTATAGTAATAAATGTGCTTTTTACTTTTTATTATTATTATTATTATTAACTAAAATAAACAAAAGAAATTATTTAGACGAATTAGACTCCTTCGACAGAGAACGTTTACCATTTGGTGGTAGGCGAAGGATTGCGCTAACATGTCCGTTGTTTTTTTTTTCCCCCTTAATAGATCTGTTTAAAGCTTGTACTTCTGTCTTGCAAGGATATTCAAAGGCCTGTTTGCTGGCTACAGTCATAAATTATACTACCTCCTGTTCTAATTATAAAGACACTTTTGTAGTACAAATTGCACTACAAAAATGTCCCTATAATTAGGACAAAAGTGCGCTTAGGGACAGAGGGAGTATTTCTTAATTGATTATTCCAACAAGTCAAAATCAAAAGTTGAATAATAACAGTACTTGAAAACATAGCCCTCATAATACACTTGGCTCCAGGGTTGCAGTTGTTATGCACGGAAACGTGCAAAAATCTACTTAACGTAGTAATTTTGGCTTAAAAATTTGATGTCGGGAATAACTACTAATCTCGACCTTTATTTTCCTGTGCAAACTGGATACATTATACATTGAAATCAAACTGCTACTCTACAATAGAAGCCAACAAGCTAAATCTTAAATAAAAATTATGGGATCGAGTTGCTGACGTTTAATGCAGGGGCATATCTTGCTGATGGGTCACACAACTCAGATGCCATTAGTAACTGATTCAAAGACAAAGATCAGCTGGCTAGTTAAACTCCTTGGCTCGAGATCCATAATGACCAGCTCCAAATTCATGTGTGATAGTACAAGAATCCAGTAATAATATGCACTATTTGACTTGCAATTACATTCTAAATTACCAGCGAAAAATTATTACAGCGGAAAATATGGAAAATTAAGGTAACACGTCGACCATAGATCAACCTTAAACAAGAAATGCCTCAGCTGTTAAAATTAGCTGACCAGTTAGCTGGTGAGTGTGTGCACAACAAGGAGTAAACAGAAGCAAACTGCAACAAAATAGAAATTCAGCAAGGAAATCGGGGTTCTATTGATAGAGTGGATTCTAGCCACAAATAGTCTAAACAAAGAATGGGCATCCTATCACAAGTCTAGGTGGGGCACAATGAGAGCTTTCCAGCAGTCAAGGTATCTATCTACAAAGGAAAAGCTCAAGTGCAGCCGTCACCTAGAATGTATTGAGGGAGCAGCCAACTATACTCACAGCTACATTCCTTCAGCATATTTTAGTAAAAAGATGGGGCAGAAGCCTATGAAAATAATCAGGTGCTCGCTTACCACCCAAGCCTCCCAAATTCACGATGACCCTAGGAGTTAACCATTGTCCATCCTCAAATCACTGAAGACAAGACGTAAGCATATAAAATATTAAATTTCTGGCAGCATGCAAAGCACAAGACAAGCTAACGAGAAAAAAGTGGTATAGGATCTATCTGAGACATTGGGAAGGCAAACATAGAAAATGCTGCCAAAAAAGCAGGTTTTCTCAATTAACATGAAAAAGAAAATAATGGAGAAACTACAATGACATTTATTCCTATATCATTTAAATATTTTTTTGCTTTATGAAAAATTATCTCTTCCTCCACTGAATTACATCAGCACAGCATCGGGATATATTTTCATATATCCTCTTCCTCTCAAGTTCCTACAGGTTACAGCAGTTGAATATACAGAACCGAAAACTTACAAGCATTTTTATCATCAGACTGTATGATTAGAGATTGCTATTGCCAAGAGGATTGCTTGTAGCTATCCCATCCACCATCTGGTTCCTTCCTCTTGAGAACACCACCAGCCAGCTGGAACATCCTCACCTGCTCCTCAGCTAGGGCCTGTGAACTGGCAACAGGAAGTTGCCTTGGCAACAAAGCTGAGCTCTCATCTCTGCCCTCCACTTCAGGACCTCCAGGCCCAGCATTAAGGTCTAAACCCTGCCCTCTCCGTCTCTTACCATCAGCAGTACCACTACCATCAGGAAGACTAAAGACATAAGGCCTGGCAGTGTAATGAGATGAAACAGTACTGGCAGGTCCAATTAACTGTGAATTTACTGTGGGAAAGAAAAGTCTTCCACCAGATGCTGAATCTACATAAGTAGTTGATCCACCTGAAAATGATGATGATGGAAGAGGAAAGCTGGAATTAAAAGGGAAGACAGGATACTGATATGGCGCAGATGGATATGGCATAGCAGAAGATGACAGCACTGGTCCCCTATAAACATCAGGTCCAAATGGGCTGCCACCAGTAGCAGGAACCAGCATTCTTTGCGGCCCATTAGGTGCAACAATTGAAAAGGGCTGATCCCCTCTATCAGGCATAATTGAAGATATTGTGACAGCTGAATAGGTGTTCCCAGTTGAAGGAAACCATGATGAGAAACTCCCCAGTTCAGTACTACTCGTTCTAGGTCCAGATGCAGGGGATTGTGATGGTACATTGCTTCTGGATTGGTGAGGGAACAATGTTGGCTCCGTGATGATTTCATCGACAGCAGGCCCGTCATTCAAATCAAAGTCCCTAAGGGCACTTGCCTCTCTATTTGGATGAACACTGGATGATTGTTTCACCTGCAAAAATTGTACATCCATTTTATGACCATTGCTTGTGGAACAATTGCCGACATCAGAAGCTTCATCTACTTGGTTTAAGTCAAGACCAAGACCTCCAGAGCAGCGAACAGAGGAAACGCCATCTGCTGGCTGACGAGAACTAGCTTGAGAGGCTGTATCATCAAGCATCCTTTCATCAGGCACATTTAAGTCAATATCTAATAATTGCCGACTCTGCTTTCCAGCTGTGGCATCAGATATAGGAGCTGCTGATGGTGTGCCAAGAGGTATTTCTACAAATTTTCTGGGCTCAGCAGGCCGGAATGCACTGGTGGCAGCTGATCCCCTCCAACCAAGCTCCCCCCCTTTACTTTTCAACAAGTCTTCCGGTGGCACAAAGGGCCCCTTTGCAGCTGCCGCAACAGTGATCGAGGCAGTAATACCGCTAGACATGGTTGAAGCAGGAAATGGCACTGGACTGATCACTCGTACAGCAGGTGCACAACCAGGCACAGGAATGCTATTGAACTCTCCAGATTTTCCATCTTCTGCACTGAAGCCTTCATTTAAATCAAACCCAACTTTTGCATCTGCCACATCAGACACACCAGTGGCAGACATGGAAGAGGCGTCTGCAGTGGCAGAGGTGCACTCTTCAGCTTCCTCTGTTTCAATGGCAGTCGATTTAGATTCTTTAGAGCCAGGACGCTGCTCCATTTCCTGTGAAGGCAAGCTCGGTGAAGCTCTCTGCAGATTCTGCCCAGCATGTTGGTCATGAGACTCTTTTGTTTCTGAATTCTCCTCCACGTGCTCAGAAGCAAGACAAGTGTCACCTGAACCTAAACCTGTTGTATTTCTGTTCACAGGCATTGTCACAGCATCACTTTCAAACTCATTTCTTTGGATTTCAGACTGACCTGCATGACTTCGAGCAGCCACATCAACAGTCTTTCTACATTCTCTATCACTGTGGTCTTCTACAGCCTTACCAACACAATCATCAGAAGGATGCAACACATTCTCATCAGTTCCTTTCACTGAATCCTGCATAACAACCAAAGGAACCTTCTGACCAGTCTGTCCACACCTGCTTAATTCCTCAGTCGTACAACTTTCACCTTTCAGATCAACCTCCACAGAGGGGTGTGGTGCCGATGTGTCAATGTAGTCCATCTCAACTTCTCTTGCAACCTCATTAGCTTTAACATCAAGATCTCCACCTGCATTAACATTCCCAACAGTTTGGTTTTCCTTGCGCTGTTTGCTACATTCACTACCTCTGGCTTCTTGCACTGTGCTTTCAGGAAGGCCAGATGATGCAGCAGCAACTGGAATTTCACTAGATTTTTCTTTGCTTTCTGGACAGGCTTCTGTAACCCACTGCAAACCCATACTAGATGAAGTAATATGCCTATTTTGCTCTTCAGGATCCTTCACTTCAGATACCAAAAGACCCAAACCATTATCATTATTAGCACGTGAATCACCAGATACCATATCTTGCTTCTTATGTTCGTCAATGCCAGTACTTGCATGACGTTCATTTTGAACCAGCTTTCCTTCACACTCCATGGCATTACCTGGACATGACTGTTCAACCGCATTAGTGTTTATTTCAGGTGATCCAGCAGGGGTTGTCAATTCAGATTTGGAAATCTCACCAGCCGCTACACTGGCAAGAAGCTTCATTCCAACATCATCAACCGCAGACAAAGAAGCATTAGTTTCTGAATACTTTACACAACTATCTATCAAAGCATTTATGGAGCTGAAAGAAGCATCCTGAGTATTTACTGCCTTATTTTCATTTCCAGAAGATGAAGAAGCAGCTTTTGATGCTTCCATCATCTTCTTAGAATCACTGACAGCCCTGCAGCGCTCTTCATCAGTAACAGCAGCAGGTGATCCATTGCCTTCATCAGATGCTGTTAGTACATCTTTAAAATCATTACTCTGCCAGGATTCAGTATTAATATCCGCACCAGTATTAGCTCGATAAAAATCAATCTTTTCTTTTGAGTTATGATCATAATGCTCATTCTTCTCTGAAAAAACAGGAGATGATGCTCGACTGTTCATGATTGAAGGATCATCAAAAGAACCTCCACTTGCACTTCCTGCAGGACTCCGACCTCGGTTTGGAATCTTAACAATCAGCTTGGGAGTACTTCCATCAAGAGATGTCCCATCATGCACCTTTTCTGTTAATCCAGATTGAGACAATTTTTCAGAAGATGAATTTTTGTGTACAGAGGAATTTCGAACAGACTCCCTTTGCCATCCAGATGGAGCTGCACCTGAGATTCCATTAACAGACTTCCGGTGCCGTGATGAATTGCCTGATGTTTTATTCACACTCATGGCGGTAGAGCTCCTAGCATCCTCCTTTCCTGAAAACCCCCCAGTTTTAGCATGGTCACTGGAACAAGACTGACTGTTATTATGAGATTGACTAGAACTACTACTTTTCTCATCCCTTGCATTTGACATGGGGAGATCAGAAACTCCACTAAGAGCAGCAGCACGGGGCTGTCCATCTTTTGAATTTATAGTTGCTGAGGTTGGTGAGGGGACTGACTTCATAGACCCAGGAGATGCAGATCTGGCAGCATTCTCTCCCTGGGTAATCTTCACAGAGGAAGTTCTGGATGCAGAGAGCTGTGTAACCGAGCTCTTAACAGCAACATCAGATGATCCACCTGAATTTTTATTCCCACCCTGGCCAACTTCAGAGAGGCGTGTCCTAGTAGGCCAGGGGACAGTTTGACCAGAACCAGCTTTTGCATCATTAATATTCATTTCAGCTTCAACACGTTTCTTCCATGTGTCGACTAAACCCCTAGCTTTCCTCTGGATTTCTGAGTTTTTATGAGTTCGCAAATGATTCACAGATTTACCAATGTGACATGCCTGTAGAGCTTGAAGATTTACAGGAAGCTTATCAAGCGCCCGAAGTAATACCAAAAGAAATTCTTCAACAGATTTATCACTGTCCTTAGACCCACTTCCATCACCAATCTTCCCTTTATGAACCTCCTGAAGCCATTCATCATACACCGGCAAACCCTTCAGCTGCACAAACTGACTAAGACAATCAAATTTATCTGTCGCAGCAACAACAGCAGCAAGCATTGACCGGCTAGCCAAATCTATCTTTTTTACATTCCTATCGGGATGCATAAGCTGCACAAGCTTCTCAACCCCTTCAGCATTGACAAGCACCCCCTTTTCCGTAATTTTTGCAAGCTCTGTCTTTAAAATGTTCTCCTGTCTAGAATGACCAGAATCTCCATCCTCAACTTTTGTTGTTCGTTCTCGCTTGGCAGATTCAGGCCCTTGATCTACCCTCTCCCTTTTCCTGCCCTTAACTTGAGAAGGAAAAGAAGAAGCTCTATTCTGGACACTATCTGAACCTGATTTTAACTGTGATGATGTTGGACTACTCATTGGCTTTGGAGATCGACCACCCGGTTGCACTGTAGCATGCATTTCGATACGAGTCCTATACAATAACTGATCTACTTCTTCTTGAAGTACCTGGAAGTTTGAGGACACGACAAGGGAATAAACATAAAGCACTGTAAAAGACTAAAATAGAGTTGTACACAAGATATCAGAAACTTACATTAATATAATCTTGGTCAGTTAACCACCATAAACACTTGTTTGCAATGTCATAAACCCTCCTACACACAAATGATGAAGTCCCTGATGGAAGTTCGACGCCCTTGGGAAGAAATGCAACTTTACAAGGATGCAGAAGGGAAGCAGCAGGAATCTCATCCTTATGAAAGGAGTAGAAAACTTCGTTTGGCACAGTCTCCAGCAGGAGAGCTTTGCCAAGGTTTAATTCAGCCGACCGATAAAGACAATTAACAAGTATCTTCAATTTACCCTCTTTGCCAACTGTCAGCGAACGAATTATTCCAACAAAAGGTGGACACTTCCGTGGTGGCTTGAAGAGAGCACAGTCACCAATACTAATTTTACGACCGCCCTACATATGGAAAAGAAAAAGAGTTCTCAGCAAACATAAATAATTTCAACTTTGTACACTAAGATGTTTAAGAACAAAATCCAGATATCAACACTGCAATACTTTTAAAATGAATAAATATATCTATTCACTCAAAAAATAAATAATTAAATATGTCTCAAGAGAAGACTAGGAGTGCGGGGAAAAAAAAAGATAAGAAAACTTCCCAAGAACCCACAAAAAAGAATAGACATAAGAAAACATAAAAACATAGGCCAATCTGTAAATCCTAAGAATCCCCACCCAAGCTATTCTCACACAAAATCAAGTTCTTCATGTCTCTAACGCAATTTGGAAATTAATAGTTTGTTTTAGGGTAGATAACTTCCATTGAAAACAGACTTTCCTTGAATTTTCTTTAAAAACATGTGTGTATAGAGTTTATTAAAAGTATACAAGGTATTAGCCGGACACTGTCTTATACAATTTTTGATAGTATAAAAATCAAGCTCAAGATGAAGCAACAAAAGAACAAGTAAAACATGAAAACAGGTATATTCCAAGGATTGCTAGATTATAGAAGCAAGATAATCAAGTTCTTTTTTATGAAATTTGGATAGTTCACCGTATAGCCAAGAAAACCCAACCCCCACAAAAATCAACTTGTGAAACCACTGAGCCAGGATAACAAAATCCCCATGTTTGAGGAAGTATCTAGCTCATTGGAGCTTGGGATTAAATGAACGTGCTGAAACTAATAAACTTGACAAGAATTATAATCAAATCGAGCAATCCAATACTCTATCAGTGAAAGACCTTTAAAAGATTTATATTCTACCAGAATTAGGAATTAGGAAATTTTCTAAAAATTAAGTGTTTAACACTTCGGATTAGCATATTGGTAGCTAACCACATTGGCACCAATTGGGGCAACTGATTAACCTAGTCGCGAGAATCGTGTTCCATTTTCGCCCTTTTTTATTGAACTAGTCACAAACATGGAGTGAAAAAATAAAAGTTGATTTCTTTTGAAGATTTTAATACGTCACGAGACATAATAGAATTGTTTCGTATATAAACCCATCAAAATTTCAAATCTAACAAAAGAAATAATGACAATAACATCCAGAGAAGGATGCATACCTTATAGAATGAATTAGCTGTAGGCGAAGATGAAGAAGAAACATCGGGAACAGCGCTTACAATTGGTTGGCCACGAGTGGGGCTTGTCCACATGTGCAGAGTTCGTTTCCTCTCCTCACCTCCACGCCCATGCATAGCCTTGCATTTTCCCAAATCCTAGCCTCAATCCCAGCTTCAAACCCAACGAGTACCATCAATCCCACCTTAGCTCCGCAGCAAGGCCCGAACAGCCTCAAAATTCACTAATTACAGCGACGCGAAACCCTAGATCCACCCAAAACCCTAATTTCAGCAACATCCCGAACAAAGAACCCGAAACCCTAATTCCACGACTTTTCGAATCCAACCGAGATGAATTTAGGACTTCATACAACGATAAACGGATTCAATCGAGTGTCGGATCCATCCCACGGAAGAAATAAGCGAGGAAATTTCGAACGGTCCTTCGATCTCAGGGAGAGGGAAAAAGAGAAAGGAATTTAGAGAGAGAAAATAGAAGCGAACAGAAAAGCATTCGGGCCAGCAGGAATGATGTACTTGGTACTTTGGGGAGAGCAGAGCGGGCAGCGGGGCAGATTGGGCAGTTTGGGCAGGAGAATGATAACGTCACAGGCAGGTGAGGCAGAGGGTGACACGTGTAGAAAATATGACCAGAGTTTGGGGGTTGGGAAACCCAAAATGTTGACTGGTCCCATTCCTCAGTTTGACTTTCTATTTTCTTCTCCGCGTTGGCACTGAGATTTCCAGCATCTCATGACACATTGGAAAAAGACGGAAAAATGTGGTTAACATTTATAAAAGATAAATAAATACGTTGAATTTTAATAATTTTAGAGGAATTGATTTAAAAATTTTAATTTTGGATAAATGTGAGAAATTAACAAACTACCCTCACTTTTTCTGAATAAGAAATCCCCATACACCCCCTATTGGATGTGAAGCTCCAGTGACCTCTCATATGTTTTTCTAAAAATTTATTAATAAAAATCAAAAATGTGAATATTAGAATTGTTAATATAGATAATAAAGTTGTAAGTAACCTTCATTAGAGCTCCAACAATCTCATATATTATTTTGAATTTTTTAAACAAAAGTCCTCAACATAAATACTTGAGTTGTTAATATAGATGTTAAAGTTGTAAAATAAGGTCAACCAGAGCTCCGAAAGTCTCATACTCCCTCTAGTCCTAATTATAAAAATAAATTGACTTTTTTTGGAGAGATTAAGAAAGTTAATTAAATTATTTTAGATTTTGTTCTTCCAAACTAATTAGTTTGACTAATAAATTAATATATAATTAGGAATGATATGATTAAGTCATCAACATATGATATGATTAAGTAATTTATCTAGCTTCTTTAATCTCTTCAAAAAAATTAGTTAACCCGGTCTTATAATTAGGAATGGAGAGAGTATATATTTTTGAATTTTTTAGGTAAAAGTCATCAACATAAATACTTGAGTTATTAATATAGATGCTAAAGTTGTAAATAAGGTCACGGATGCCAAAACTCCGCTGAACCAAGGGGTGTGTAATGATTATTTATTTTCTAAAAAAAAGGTGAAGGTAATTAGGTAGTTTCTCATATTGTTCGAAATTTTAAATCAGTCTCTCTGAAATAAATAAAATTTAAAATACTTATTTATCTTTAAACAATTTTGACAGTTGTCTTTTTCCCTAACACATTTGTCATTAGTTTGTTTGTTTCGTATATTTTTCATTTTTCCCCTTTACTAAGGCAGATCGGGGAACTGCTTGGTTCACTTAATTTATTAAAATCTAAAATAAGCACAAAAGATTTAAAATTTTCAATTATTTAAAGTGATTTTTTAAAAAAATTGTGCTTATTTTAAATTATTATTTATTATTTATGATAGAAAATATTATATGTTAGAATAATTAAAAATAAAGATATGTGTTTGCTAAAAATTCATGTCCTTATAAATTAAAGAATTTATGTGAAGGGTTATGTGGGAAGTTATAACACTAAAGGTTGTCAATGTTATGCCTCTTTGGTTTCTAGAGACACATATAAAAGATTATGATTAAAGGTTTTTGGTGAAAGGTTGTGTTGGTTTTAAGGCATAACTTTTCATTGAAAAGTTATTTTGAATTATCATTAGTTATTTAAGTTATGTTGGTTTATGAAGCTTCATAAATATAATATATGATTATAACTTTTGATTGAAGAGATATTGCTTTAAAAGTCACCAATTCAAAACATTACTTCATGGTCTATAATACCATACATCATCACTTCATCTATAACATACGACACAACATCATAAATCATACAACAACAATAGATCAAATTCATTGTCTTTGTCCTCAAGTGTACACAAAGATAAAGTCAAATTATCATTTTATAAAAGTAATTGCTTTCTTTTGCTAGAGTGTTGGAAGTATAATCTATACTCAAGGGTCTTCATTGTATCTTGCAAAAAATTCACCCGTCAATCCAAATCTAACTTTTTATTGTATCTACACTCTAAAATATATGTCTAGGTGGGAACAAATTAAGCGTAAAAGAAAATATTGTTCACGCCTTAAAGATATTGTATGCTATTTTTTTCTTCATCTCTTCTTCTTATACTCTTTATAGATTCAGCTCCTCCAACATTATATCCTGTTTTTTTTTTTAATATAAAATTTAACTCATGAGTTTTATTCTTTTCTTTTTTTAATTTGCAATCCATGATTGTTCACCCGGAGTTAATGAGTGTTGGTCGTGAAATCAGAGGGGCTTATTTGTGTATTGACGTTTGCTTGGGGGAAAGAATGTATCTTCTGCCAGGTAAACCATTGGTTGAACTTTACGCTCCATTCGCTATTAAGTTTTGGCTGCCTTCTGTATTTATTATGAGAGTTAGATAATTGATTTTTGAGTATTAAGGAAATTAGTTAATAGTTAATTTAGGGTTTGTTTGATACGCGGGAGGGAAGGGAGTGGAAGGGGGAAAATTTTTGATTAATTTTTCTTATTTTTTTTTTATCTTACATCATTCTTTAATTAAAATTTTATAACTCCACTTATCGAATTTTCTTAAATCCTACTTATAAAAATTTTCCCTCCCTTTCCCTCCAAATCTTTCATACCAATTAGACTCTTAGTTATTTATGATAAATGTGAGTTGATTTTTCTAAAATATCATATTTAACCCTGTATATTAAAATTACCTATGGTGAAAACCTCTTTAATATGTGTAATTAATAGAGATACTTTAGGAGAAAATTATGAATTTAAGAGACTAAAAGGATTGAGATTATATATTTACGATTAAAATGCCCTTTTATCCAACTCTTATATACAAGGCTGGATTTTGTGTGTACGTGTATCTATGACTGGATGGAGTATTTTATTCCCTCTATGTAAATTTATTTATTTAAGAATATGTCAAACTGGGAAAATAAGTTTTTTTAATAAAAAAAAAGCTAGCAATTATGGTGCATTGCGACTTTGAATGGGATCAAGCGCCAAATATTTCTCATGTCTTGTTAATGTGGTTTTAGTCATAGGTGTCTTGTTATGATTGTTTCCACTTTCTTGTTAGACTTGTTTATGGGGCTTTCAATGGGTAGATCAATAATTCGGCAAGATCCACGTTTACTAATTACTACATTAATAAAATAATATATGGTGTATCACCAAAAAAGATAATAATATATGGTCATTTTTTTAAGTAAAAAAATGTAGTGGACAAATGAAAAACACGGCATGTGAGTATTTTTATACATAAAAATTGCCATTTCAAGAATTTTTCAGAGCCGGTTTGCTACAACAGAATTTAACACGTCTTTCTTAAATCTCTCATACAACAATATATACTGTCCGGTTATGCATTTATTTCCTTGGAACCATTCTGAAAATACAAACAGGCCAACTCTGTACACCCTACTTATCTGGGCACCAAATTTGGCTCGAGGAAGCAAGTTGAACCATATAAGCATCTTTGAAGGAACTTTTGAAAGACTTATAAGTGCTTATACACATAAGTCGAGATAACACTCATCTCAAATACTTACTTCGTATTTTGTAAATCACGATTGAAAATCTGTTTTTAAACAATCCACAAGTTTCAATATGCTTTTGAACAATCCACGAGTTCAAGGATTGCGTAGCCTCAATCATCGATACGTAACCTCCACAATTTTAGCCTAATCCTAAATTATTTGCTACATATTGCAAATTCGAGCAATCATTACGTCTGGGATTCCTTCCTCCTGTTTGCTACACCAAACATACACGCATGTTCACCTTTTTTTTTTTGTATGTTCGGTCTCATATACAGATAACTTCATAAACCACTTTTTAACTGCTGTCATTTAGAACATGCTTGGTTCAGGATAAAAAGGCAACAAACTGGACTTGTGGGTTGTAAATACCTTGCTTGGTGTTGGAAGATTGAAAGCCTTTGAATTAAATTACTCATGTCAATATACCAACAACCACAACAAAAAAACATCATGTCATAAAAAGCACAGCTTTAGTTGCAGGGAAGTATGGCATGACCTTATTTCATGGACATTTACCTATTAATGCGTCGTATGACTATAGCCAAAGATTTGAAATTTTGCCACATGCCACTATCATGACTCGTCTAAATGTGTTTCCAAATTTTTAATTCTCATACAGTTTTCAGATTTCATTCCAAAGATAACGTAATGAGTTGCAAGGAACTTATGCTATTAACTTATTCCAGTTTTCTCCTATGGGTAAATGGGACCAAAATTAAGGATGCCTACCTCGAACGTTGTTTGGAACACCGTTTGGGCAGGGTAAGTTACAAGTCATTGTCTACCTCATTAATAATAACCCCTCACCTTGAGACAAGGAAAATCAAACGTGAGTCCATAAACAGGCCAGCAAAAGTCCTCTAAATAAAGTTTTCTAGACAAATAGACCCCCTTGAGTAAGCAATTTTACGAACTTGAAAGCAACATTATACTGCATCAACATGGACGATAATGCTTTCAGGTGCAGATACATTGTAGGTCGTCAAAGGGAATTTATCATCCTCTTCATCTCAGCAGACCTCCTGGGGTCTGGCTCATCTATTGCTCTCTCTGTAAGTACCTGCTTGATGCGGCACATTGACTTTCTCACCTGATTCAACATATATCAACAAGAATCAATGATGATTTAGTTGCAGTGATCCATCAGAAACAGATTAAGCATGGGGTAAAAAGGGTTCCAGACTAAATACAACATATAAAGACCTTGATATTCAAAAGTTCGATTTCCCTCTCATAAAAGTACCATGACATATTGGAAAACAGAGAACTAACCAAGTATTCTTAGAATATGCAAATAAAATTAACAGAAACCAATTGCCATTTAGTAAGATTCCCAGCAATTATTTTGTTTTGAAAGTTATCAGTGGAATGAGTTGATTACGTAGCCCCTTCCCACAGTCATTCTCCCAACCGCAATATACATTTAAAACCCAACGAACAAACATGTACTGACCAAGTCATGTCCACACATGACACATACAACTTAGCAACATAGCAGGTGGAATTTTGGAGGAAAATTTGGTGTACATAACAAGGATTTAGACTACAATCCACCTTCACCAAGGAATGAGAACACTACCTACTTTTGTAAAATGAAAATCCAACAGGTCTCAAGTAAAAAGGACTCAGAGTTTCAGACTATAATCTACCTCCACCAAGGAATGAAAAAGCTGCCTACTTTTGTAATATGCAAGTCCAACAGGTCACCAGTGAGCAAAAAAGAAATTGACCATCAAATGCTAAAATTCTAAAATTAGAATTAAATTTTTTGGAATCCATATCATCTCATTCATGCCATCCAATGTTTTCACACGTAAAGATTCTAAAGACATCTCATTATCACATTTCAACAAATTATCCCACTCTTCTGTAATTGCTTAAGTATAGTTAAGATGCTACTATGGTTCAGTTTCTACATCAACCGAGCAAATGCAATTTATTATTTTGAGTAATGGAGTATATATAGAGCAATCATAGACAATTTCCAACAAATGAAAACCCATTTAATACGTATTCTGTATATACACCATTACTTGAGTATAGTTAAGACGCTACTATGGTTTCCACCAGACTCAAACCCCGTTGTATTATCTTTTATTTGTTTTGTTGGCATGATGGCAGAGTTAAAATTGTTATAGGAAAATTAATTTAATTTCTCGAAAGCATTTTCTGTTAAATTGTTGTAGAACCAAATTGAAACTTGACGTAAGTTATTGCTTCCAACCAAGTCAAACAATTCAAATCAAAGATAAGTTTCTAGATTTTTCCAAGCAAAGAAAGAGAAGCCTAAGTCCATGTAACGCGCAGATCTATAGGTAAAAAGAACTTGCCCAGAAAATGAAAGTGGACATCATTGTTATAAGCCAATCATCCATTTAACCAAAGGTTAAGAACAACTTATTTGAAAAGATGAATAATTGTGAGGATCTGAAGTAAATAATACTATAGTAGTACCTTAGGGATGCGCTCTGGATTAGAAAAGCGTAGATTTTGTGCATGAAGCATCTGACGTTGAGTCATCAACATGTTTTTCTCCTTTAACAACACAAACCATAGTTTGTGAAGGTCATCCCAAGACTTAAGACGCAGCTCAGAGGCCTTCCAACTCCGACCTATGATAATAAATAAACAAAATAGCTTGAATTAAAAAAAATTATGGTAACAGCTAGAACCACTGTAATAGGTTATAGAGCAGTAAACTGCAGACCACACTCAATGAACTCTCTAATGTTGAGAAAAGTGGAATTCACTTAAAATGGCTCTCAACTTATCATAACAGATAAGGGGGGGAGGATACATTACCCTTGTGGATTGATTCAAAATCCGTTTGCCCTCTTGGGATTTAAAATGAAACATGGTGAAAAAAAATTACTTTTTTAATACAATGTCTATTATACATTATTATAATTACTCAACAATGTCCGTTCCTCTTTTTAGTAAAGCTACAAGAGTCACTTCTATTCACAACAGCATTCCCTTTTCCTTTCCATGAGTAACATTCCATTGTATCAAACATAGCCTTAACACCATTCTCTTCCACACATATCTTATATCCCAGTCGATAAAAGACTGGTAGGAAAAACTAAAGCAATGAAAGGTCTATACCATAGACAACAGGCTTGTCATCATCTGGGCTCCTATCTGCCTCAAAGAACTCCTGAAGAGGGTTATATCCTTCCCTGGAAGCATTAGCAGCTGCAGCAGAAGATGCAAAAGTTTCTGACCTAGCAGCAGCTAATAGTGTCCTTCCAAATGCTCTTGATAAAAACATGACTGTGACCAGTCAGATTGCTGTATGGTAGTACATTTACAAGGTAAGAAACTAGAAAAAAATGACCCTGAGTATATTGTACATTTAGAAAACCACTCTTATATTTGTAGCCAGTGAAGAGTCCATAAGGGAATAAAATCATAAACTTTCAAGGACTGCAGAGAATGACTACTCGTTGCAAAAATACACTACAGGATAAAAGGTCAGATGTTAGGGGAAAAACAAATCAATATGAATAGACAATAATGGTAAAGATGCAACACTACACAGGTTTTCTCATACAGACACTTAAGGCACATAATGATAGCACAAGGTAAATAATTAGGCAACATCAACAAAGAACAGGACCCTTGTCTTCAAACAAAAGGGGAAAAATACATACTCTTTCTCTTCTCAAACTCATACCATAACTTATTTTTCCCTTACTAGACAAATGAATCATCTAGTACCATACAAAAGCACAGATGAGTAGGGCTATAGCTTTACCCATCTCATCTGGCAAAACCAAATCAAAACATACTTATAATAAGAGAATAGATAATATTTCCCAAGAGCATAACATTCTACGGTTCATTTCATAATCTTAGAAAAATGCATACTCAACCAAATCAAAAAGTGTTATTGCAACAATAAATATGAATCAATAAATAATGTAATTCTTCCACAGTGGCAAGCCTAATTTAACATCAATAAATATGAACCAGTTGTAGAAACAACACTGACGTGATAAGGAAATACATCCTAAATAGAACAACGACCTATCTCCTCACACAGCCATAGCAGAAAGGTAAAGGGGCACATTGTAGTAGTAGTTGGTAACCCGTCATTATTGACATTGACATATTTGGATGAAATGCATGGTACATGAATTGATTTGATAACTAATTTTATTCTTCACACATTCTTTCCCACCATTTCATTTTGTTCCTGAAAGAAAGGCATAAGGTACTCTTGAGCTACTTATTGCTTTTTATTTGCTGCCACATAAGATGGTAACCTCAAATATGGTTGGCCTTTTTATTGAATCTTGTTGAAAGTCGGGATGCTATGTTCACTCCGTGCGTCCCTTTGATAGTGTACCTGGATGAGACTATGTATATCTTATGTGACTTGTGTCATTGTCAGCATAAGAAATCAATGTATTTATAGAACTGTAAAATGCTCGTCAGGCCAAGATTCTGTACAAAATAACCAGTCTCAAGTAAAAGTAAAACCAACGACCTAACTCCCCACGCAGCACGCTCATCCTAACTAGCTGACAGAAGACGCGCTCATACGGTTTATACAAGAAGGGATGTGCATCTCAGGGAAATATTGAGATTCAAATGTTGAAAGTTCAGGATTAACTATGTAACTACTGCAAACTATCTTGCGCGATAAAGAACAAAAGAAATTTTAGGAGATTTTTTTAAGCTTATTTCGAAAGAGAAAATAACGGCATCAGAGAAGGGGACAGATGACGGCTAAACCTGGACTGAGAAGACCTGAGGCAGCGGCCGCTGGATACGATTGCTGAGGCTGCTGCAGCGACGAGAGAGTAGAGAAGCGAGAAGAGCAAAACGAGAGAGTTCAGCGAGGGTACAATGCGTGAAGTGTGCAGGGTAGGAGAGGAATCATGTTTTGTGAATGAGGCTAATTTTGTGAACAAAAATTTATCTCCCATCTCTGTTCAAAAAAAATATATATATATATATGGAGGAGGGTTAAGGCAAGGGGTAAAGTCATTAATGGGCTTGTTTGGAGTGGCTTATTTTTTAGTGTTGATGTGTAAAAATTTCAGTGCCTTTTAAGTCACCGAACCAATGAGAAAAAAGCTTGTTTGGATTACCCATTGCGTTGGCTTAACTTTAAGTCAAAAAAGTTTAAAAAGCCAGTTAAGGAAAAAGCTCCAGAATCCAACTTTTTCCATAATGCTCTCAACTTTTTCATGTGGGTCCCGCCACTTCTACTACCATCAATCCAAACACAAATCATTATCTATAACCTAACTTTTTTTAAAGTCAGATAGCTTTTAAGCCACCGCTCCTACCGCCAACCCGTTGGCCCAATATGGGTTAAACCCGCATCAACCTGTAAAAACAAAATGGATTGGGTTGTGAAAAATTAAAGCCATTTTGATGTGGGTTTTGTAGCCTGAACTCGAAACCGGTTAGCGTGTCAGGTTAGCGGACTAACCGGTAATTTTTTTAAAATAATTTTTGAAATTTTTTAAAATTATGGTATTATAGTATTATGTTATGTTGTTATTTCAGACTTGATAGAAAGCTCTAGTGAATATTTTCTTCAATTTGGAAGATATTGGCTAGTGCTTTTCATCGGTTCCTTTTATTGAATTATAATCATTGCATGAACAACATTTTTTTGTTTTGTTGATTGCTCCTAATAGGAGACAAACAGTGACGCTTAAGAAGATAATTGAAGATAGGATCACAAAAGGTTCCCACAATAATTATATATTTCCTTACACATTTCCTACGTTTCATATTATTTTGGTGATGGTATCATATGATCTAGGGAGTCCTGAAATTTTGTGGGAGACAATTTCCTTCCTAAGCAATATTTATCACACATTACGTCTTTCTCTCACGCTTTGCTTTGCATAATTGTTGTTTGTTCGCACACAAGGTGTTTGTAACTTTGTACAATTATTTTTGATTGATTGTAAAATTGCATTACGGTTAAGGTTTGTGAAAAAGGGAAAAAAAAAATCATTTCATTAAATTATTTTAAAAAACTTGAAAAAAGTAATATGATTTTATAAAACGAAAAAAGCAAAAAACAAGTTAGGCCGGCTAACCTGCCAAGCCACAGGTTACAGGTTGGGTTGGCTAACCGTTAGCTATTTTGATATAGGTCTTTTCAAAAAGACCCAGTGGAATGTCAACCCGCAATAGGCCAGCTCAAACCCGGTGGGCTGGCCCATATTACCACCACGGCTTAGGAGGTGAGAAAGTATGAGAGGAGCTAAAAAAATGTCCCAATTTCCAAAAACCTTGGAATCCCGCTACTGTTGTTCTCCATGCTTGGAGGAATTTCTCTATTTCTCAGGTTGTTGCATCGGATCGTGGGGGTTCTACCCACGGGTTGGTTGGAGCCATTTGTTGGGAAAGGCCTCCGGTTGACTCGGTTAAACTAAATGTAGATGGTGCAAGATCCCTTAGAACCTCAAAAGCTGCCTGTGGAGGGGTTCTAAGAGACTGCAAAGGTGAGTGGTTGATTGGCTTCTCTAAAGAGATTGGCATTTGTGATGCTTTAATGGCGGAAGAATGGGCCATCTATGAGGGGCTTATGTTAGCATGGGATTTGGGTTATAAGAAGTTGCTGCTTGAATCTGATGCTATGGTCCTTGTTTCTAGTCTTCTTTCTGGTAACTCTGATTTTGTTAGCTTGTTGTTCCTGAAGATTAAGGATCTCTTAGCAAGAGATTGGTATGTTAATATTTCTCATGTTCCGAGGAGTGTTAATAGAGTTGCAGATGCCATGACAAAAATGGGGCTATCTAGGAATGTTATCTTGGGTGTTTGTCCTATGTATTTAAGGACTTGAGTAGATCAAGAGTGTTTGGGATTAATTTCTCCTGTGTCTTAATTGTATCTTTGGCTTTTTAGCCTCCCCTTTTTATCCCCAAAAAAAAACATGTCCTCAGAGAACTGTCACTAGCATTCTCAAACTGCACAAATGTTGTACGAGCTAGTTTCGATGTCATTGTTATTCTAAACCTAAATGATGGAATAGTTAAAACTATGCTGATTGAAACAAAAGTATACTTCAAGTTAATTATTAAAATTAAATAACTTATACAAAACAAACAGCTTTAGCTTTAGGTAGCCATTATATTAATTCCTCTAGTGGGATAGCAATATAATTGTAATATTTATTAAATTTGAAAGGAAGGTACAATGGAAGAGAAAACAAGTTCAAAATTAGGTGAAATTCTTTCTGAATGTCCAAGCATTATGCAGCAACTTTTGACAGCAATGAGCAAAATAATTGCAATTAAAGCAGCCAAATCACTCTCAATGACATCAACCTTTCAATAATTGCAGTTAGAGCATATAAGGAATTTTCAGCCCATGAACAACAATTTAGTGAATCACAGCACATGTAGTAACCAGAAAACATATTTAGATTGAAACATCATCAAGACTCAGATGTCACATAGCTGAACTCAAATGATCTAGTAATGGATCTCCCAGAAATATCAATTCATCATGGGAAAGGTATGTTCTCCTTATTTTATGGTGATATCGTGACTTGTCATGACAAAGCTGGCCTCTCCTCCTAAAATATCAACCATCACTTCCAGACGCTTTCAACTTACAGCCTCATCAACCAATTCATCTTTCAATATTCCCACATAAAACATTACAGAAGCGCACATAAGCCATAAAAGAGTAAGAGGAAATCGGAGAAAGCACGCAAATTTCTTATTATGATAAGAAAGGGATTAACATTAAATACGTAAGACAGACAATGGTAAATTCCAGCTGTGCTGGAAGTATAGTAGCTGCTACAGACAACTACTACAAAACAGAGGAGGATCTGCCTTACATATATGGTAGAGAAAGCACTACCTAATTAAATCCTATAGAGTAGAGGAGGATCTGCCTTCCATATAATTGTAAAAGAAAGCACAACCTAATTAAATCCTAACATCAGATTCAACCAAAAAAAAAATCAAAAGAAAAAGGCTAAACCCTAATAATCCTATGTACGACAGTCGCCTGAACATGGCATCAAAATAATTAGGGCCGACACCCATCTTCCTGCCGAAAAAATAAGAGAAGATCGAGGGTTACGAGCCCCAATGATTGAAGACCAGTCATCGTATTTCAGTTGGGATTTCAAGTATTGGAAAGGATCCGGATTCTCTCAAAATCGCTTCTCTCCTCATCCCTCAGTATCTTTTCATCTTAGCCGTCCAAAAATTGATCTAAGAGTTTAGAATCATTAATGTCAAAAAACCCCATGCGGTAAAAACTACCGCATGCGGCAAATATGAAAATTTTAAAAGTCTTTCTCTGAACGTTAGATTCATTTTTGGACGGCTCAGATTAAAAGATACTGAGGGATGAGGAGGGAAGGATTATGAGATAATCCGTTTCCGTATTGGACATGGGTTTGGTTGATATTCTATAATATCAAGTGTACTGTGATCATGTTCTACAATGGAAGGTAATTGGTGTCAAAACAAATTACTAAGAACCAGTCATTTATTTTTGTATTCTCTCTTTACTGAAACTACAATGAAGTTTTAACAAAAATAAAGAAATTTTTGATTTTTTTACTTTTTTTATTTAAATTCTCATCTAAATACATAAATTAATAAATAAAAAAATTATTCTTAAAAGAAATGACTTTTTTTATATAAAAAAAAACATCCAACTCTTAAGTATCAGGGGTAGTAATTATTATTTTTCAAATCCTACTGGTAATGTAGGGGGACTTTGTTGATGAGTAATTAACTGAGTCCAGAGGCATCCTCTAACCTTAGTGGGCCTCAACTCACCTACATTTTTTTTAACTAAAAAAAAAAGTATATGAGGAAGGGGGCCCAAAAATCTCTGTACATGGGAAGGGTTCAAGAATGTGAACTTCGGACAAAGCCACTAGACAGCGCCAGTATCTTTTTTTCTAATGGATCAATTTTATTTTACACCACATCTGTTGCCCAAAAAATTGATACTATATCATTATTTTGCCTTTTCGTATATAATGTCATTATTAAGGAGCCCAAACAGGTTAGGCCCACTATAGATATAAAATGTACAGCAAGAGTCCCAACTCAACAAAAGGTCCAATATGTGTTTTAACTTTTCATTTGTTAAAAACTAAAAAGTTCATTTGCCAAAGGACAATTTGGTAAAAATTTAATAATTACAACAGAATTTATATTAAGATACTTTTTGTTTAGAAAGTAATTCAAACCACTTTCTATGAAGCAATGAACATAACATCAAATATCAAATATAGCCAATAAACAATGACACCCAACAACCATGTGCTTCTACCCCAAAAAGCCAACTCTGAAATCATCGTCAAGATAATGTCCCTATAAACTATTGCTTTTAGCTATAAAGGAGATTATAGGGAGATGCATGATTATGATTGCTATATAATGGAGGCTGGTGGTGTTTTTCAATTAAACTTTGCGTTTTTATTTGTGTTTGTTGACACTGAACACCCAGTAAGTAAATTAAGATTGCTTCATAGTTCATACTGATGATATTATCATGTGTTTGTAATCATTATGATTTATGACCACAAGTCATAATATAATTATTAACATTAATACTAATTATTATCTTTACCTTATTTGATTATATTATATTAGTTAATATGATATGTATTTTTTAAAACACCGTAGTAATCTTCCTTAATTTTATCATTCTCTCTCCTTTTTTATTATTATTAAGGGAGTATCAAGGGGTAAACTAAAAAAGAATTGACAAATATGAAAAATAACTGAGTGAAAAGTGATTCCTATAAGTTAAAAAACATATTGGGATGTCCAAACTCCAATGAGTGGCTGAGTGCAGTGGTAGTTTACAAAAACTAAAATAAAATAAAATCGGGTTAGATAGGACCGTCAAAAAAAGTCTAAGCCCCTGGGCAATCCGGTCAACCCAAACAATCTAATCTGGTGAAATTGTCTTGGACCAATTTTTTTTTTTTTTTTGCTCGAACCGAGTCAGACCAAACCAATTAGACGGTCGGGTTTTTTTTTTTGAACAACCCTAGTATATACTGTCTTTTATATAAGGACTGAGGTATTGTAATTTTCTCACTTATGGATTGGAGTTTGGAGTGTAATTTTCTCACTTATTCTGGGGCACAATGTTAGGAGGGTGGAAAAACAAGGGGCGGAATCATAAATTAAAAAGTAACATGAGAAGTGTATATGCGCGTTCACTTGTATGATTGAGGTTGTTACTTGTTAGTGGGGGTCGCTTGCACATGGGAATTTTAACCTTTTCTCTTTTTCTTTTTTGTGTTTGGATATATCATAATAGAGAGTAATGAAATAGTATATTAGTAGGGGATTATGCAGCGACAGAATCACAGGATATTTAAGAGAGCCTTGAAATGTGTGTAGTTAAATATATTATCTTTGATTATTTTAATTTAAAAAATTAAATCACCAAGGATAATCTGAAATACTTTAGACACATGTACATGATGATTGGTGAAATCTCAACAGAAAACATGCAAGGATTCAGAGAAGTAGGAGATTGACAGAATATATATTATTGTATCAACTCGTTCTTGTGTTTAATATATGACATATTTTAGCAGGTTATTTTGATTTTAAATGTAATACGTAGTATTTTTTTGTAATATTTTTTAAATTTACTCTTATTGATATTTCCCTCAAAAATAATTATGGATGAGAGGAGGGGGAGGCCGTTAAAAAATATTACTAAAGTATTTTAAAAAATATACGTTATATTAATCAACTTTCTCAATCTAATTAAAATATGTAAATACGTCTTATATTAAGGACTATCACAAGTATACTCTATCATAAAATCAAGGATGAGAGAGGAGGAGGCCGTTAAAAAAAAGAAGGCTAATGTGTTTTAGAAATTACATGTTATATTAAGTAACTTTACTAACTCTCTCAATCTAATTAAAGTTAATAAATACGCCTTATATTAAGATCGATATACATACAGGAGTATACTATGTCGTAAAATCACTTATTTGAAAAATTATCTTCGCCCATTCAAAAAATGATCAAACAAAATTGGTGGCTAATTTAATTAAAAAATTTAAAAATATAGTTAAGTTTCATATTAGAGTTGTTGGGAGAAATTAAGCTAAACATGAAGATTTTGTTGGGAAAACAAAATTTCGTTTAGCTTTTTTATAAGTCATTATTTCAAATAGTTTATTAAAATTAAATAAGCTTCTTTCAACACGTACATCATGTGTTTAGCTTAAGTTCTCCAATTTTTACTCATACCTCCAACAAATTCTTATGTTTATCCTAACTAAAATTAAAATTTGTTTGTGTATAAAAAAATCCTATTTTTTTAATTATTTATTAATGATCTCCAGGGAATAAATTTTGCAAAGGATATTTTTACTTAATTTCGAATTTGATTGTATATAAATAAAAATCCTTTTAAATGGGTGCAACTATTATTCAATTTCATACAATGTATACTTATCTATGTGCAAATGACTTCTATTATGTAAAGGTAAGAAAAAAAATGTCTTCTATAATGTATATAGTTAAAAATAGGTTACACATGGCTGAAGAATAATTATAAAGGCTGAAAATATTAAATATCTTTCATATAAATTCTTAAACTAATTTCAAGTACTTTTAAATAATATAATTTGTGATGAAATTTTTAAACACCACCACTGTTTCAAGCACAAACTCACCTTTCTTACTTCTTCTTCTTTTTTTTTTTGTTGAGCATTCGGAGTGAAGCGACGGGACAACAACCACGATTAGTGCCTTTGTCTTCTTTCCTTGGGCACAAGCCATTTGTTTCGAAGAGCTCCCAATATTCTTCAATTCTGTGGACCGTTCCACCGTCATTCTTTTCTGTTTTCTTTATTAGAGTTTGGTGATTTCAATAATTTTTTTTCCCATTAGATGTCCAAAGTTTCATCCTGACTAATCCAAATCCGATTTCGGGTCGTCGATCATTTATGATGAGTGAGTCCATTTCCGACGTGGGTGAGTTCCCAACGAAGTTTTTTTCATTCACAGCTAATCTTAACTCAAAATCTTATTTAAAGCCGACATGCTTACCACTGCTTACCATATGTCAATCTCGTTAGTGTTATTTCCATAACTTCATTTCAATACTATAATCAATACTTAATGGAATTATGATTATCCCAAAAAACTAAAGAGACAAAAAGCCCACCTATATTACTTTGACATGTCTTAAAGCACAAGGAAAGGTGACATGGACACATCTCATATTCTCATTGGTCTTACGATAAAGGCAATCTCTAGCTGCTCAAACCTTAATTGTTCCTTCTCAACAATATTTCATTTCATTTTTTTCCTTTTTCTTTTTCATTCCGAAAAGAGACAAGTTGTCCAGCGACCAATCAATATGGGTATATATATTAGTGTCCCATTAAAAGACATTTTTGGCCTCTATTATAAGAAATCTTACAAAAGTTAACAAAGCATTTTTTTCTTCTGAAGTATTAGCCATTTTTTCGCAAATATATTTAATAACTTTAATCATCTCTCTCATTCATTATAAGGAAAAAAGGTAAAAAGTCCTGTTTAGAAATTTTATGGCAACAAAGATATAAATTCGAGTCCTAATACTTTATAGGGGTTTATACTTCTCATGTTATATGAGAAGAAGAAGATTCCTACACATACATGAAATGGTGGGATCCACATCTTTTTTATAAAATAAAAAACTCAAACACGGAAATGGTGGGACCCACATCTTTTTGTATCTATGATATGAGGATACACTTCTCCTACAACATGAGAAGTGTATTTCCCTACTTTATATGTATAAAATTAGAAAAGAATACTCTCAGAATTTATTTATTTATTTTCAAAATCTCATCCCCACCCTTACCTTAGATCAAGTTCAAATTTAATATTTTCTAAATTCATTATTACAGTATTTTATTTTTAAATTTTTTAAATTTTTTTCTGTGATGTAATTATGAATTGTGTAAGATAGATTTTAACAGTTTAAAATTATTTATTTATATTTAAAATAATATTCGGTAAACAATTATGTTGAAAATAATATATTTATAAAATCTGAAATCTGAACAGTCTGTATTTTTTTTTTAAAAAAAAATAAGGGTTGAGATGAGATTAAAAAAAAAAGAGAGATAAAATAAGATTATGAGAGAACATAACTGTATAAAATGTCGTACAATATCAATACTTTATAGGTCTAGAACCACATTAAAGCCTTTTAATCAATAGTTTCATTTTTATTGCCGTTTTCACACGAGACGTGACAGCTTCATATAGAAAATGCATATTCATTTTATTTGTTCTCTGATTAGTCTTGTTATTAACTTTCATGGGTGATTTTGAAAGGGACTAAATGATTCCCTTCCCCTTTCCACGTAACAAATCCACACGAATGGCGATGACAAACCCAGTCATAAAGTCTGAAAGAAAAAGTCAGGAGGCTTAAAATGTTATGATATTTTTCTTAAGGAAATGTTATTAATATTTTTTCCAAAAAAAAAAAAAAAAAGCTATATGGGTTCAGGGGAAAAATTATGTAAGAAAATTGTAATTGATTAGTTAATTATATCGATTAAGGAGAATAATTTTTTATGAATTGAAAAGAGGCATGATTGTTCATAATTATACTTAATATGGAGTAGTATTTGAAGGGAATACTCATACATCAATTTTATTTTTTTTTTTTGGTGAAAATACATTAATTTTATTTAACAATAAGCTATAAATCATGAAAAGATTATAATACTTTTTATGATAAAAAAAAGATAATATAATCTTTGATCCCTCAAGTTTGCATTCATTTTGTTTTTAGTTCAAGTTTCAAATCATAGCTCCTAGTCCTTCAAGTTTCATTTCGTTTAAAAGATTAGTAATTATAACTTATTTAAAACCTAGACCTTTTTGCCATTAGAGAGACACTACTGCAAATTTGTGCATTTATAATGCTTAATACATAATGGATACAACTAATAAATATCGTGTATGTCGAGGCGGAAGTCACACAAGGATATATAACATTTAAAAGTAATTGTTAATAATGTGCACCGTCATTTATTGTGAGGCGAAATTTGTGAAAACACAAAAGTAACGGTTGTAGTTAATAACTATAATTTATTTAGTAATAAAAGTAAAGGTTCTTTTGAAAAAACCGTCATGTAATACTTACAAACGATTCGTCTTCCAACTTTCCATAAATGAAAACACATATAACAGTTATATATATAGACCATAAAGTATTAACGACAAAAATGATATTTTATAATAAACAATCATTATGTAAAGAACAAATCTAAAAAGCACATTTTCAAAATTAACCTTTTGTTCTTGTACTTTTATAAAAGGGTTAAGGTGCAAAAATAGACGTGTCTTTATCTTGAGGAGCGTCCGAGTATGTGGTTCAAATTAGTAGCTTTTCGTTAAGTTTCTTTTTTCCTAATTTAAATACTTTAGCTTAAATACTTGAAATATTTTTTCAAGATCCTAAAATAATTTTTCAAAATTATGAAATTTTGTTCTTAGAAATATTTTTTTAAGAAAAAACACATTTTCATAACCTCGTCCTTCTCTCCCTCATCATTATCAGATGCCAGAGAGCTTTTTACATGCCTTTCTCCTCCTCCTCCTAAACAATTGTCATGTGAAGAACAAATCTAAAAAGTACATTTTTAAAACCTCATTCGGTTTGACACTAAGTACCAATTCTCATAAGCAAAATACTTTAAACTTCATTCATTTTGTTCTCAGTACTTTTCTAAAAAGAACTTTTTCATAACCTCATCATTTTCTCCCTCATCATTGTCAAACTCTAGAGAATTTTTCCATTCTCCCCCCTCCTCCTCCTCCACAAGCCCCTCCTCTTCCACCACTTCCTCCACCATCACCTCCCTCTCCCCTACCACCACCTCCTCCCCCTCTTTCTCCACCATCACCACCTCCTCTTGAAATGGAGGCTCTTCTGCAGACGTTGGCCAGCTTTGACCGCTCCACGAGGCATCAAAATCTAGGGTGAGAAAATCAAAACCGAAACCGAAAACCGAACCGAATAATTCGGTGTTCGGTTTTTTTTTTTTGGTTTTTCGGTTCGGTTTTTTTTTTTTTGGTTTTTCGGTTTGGTTTTTGCAAAATTATTTCGGTTAAAACCGAAAAATCGATTTTTATTATTTTTTTGGGCATAAATAACCAATATTAATTAAAACGACGATGCATATGTATAAGTCAGACCCAACCTTATGAGTCATGACCCTTGGCCCACCTCAGCGAAGACCCGGTACCAGGACGTCCGGACCCAACCCAATTCTTTTTTCCATCATTATTCCATGTTTTGATTTTAAAATCTGCAACCTATTGTCATACAAGTAAAAATCAATATATACCAGGTGCTTCATATAAAGTATACTTTAGCCAGGTTGCACTCAATAATCAATATTGTAGATTGATTCAGCAAAAAAAAAAAAAAGTAGATTGGCCATTTTACAAAATTAACCCAAACAAGAAGGCCCACAATAAACCCAAAAACCGAATTAACTATAAAACTGAACCGAAATATTTCGGTTTTTCGGTTCGGTTTTTAAAATATGTGTATTTCGGTTTTTCGGTTTTAACCGAAAATCGAATGCTCACCCCTAGACAGACCCACAGTCTAAACAGAAAGTTGGACCTCATCCTTTATCACAATCAGGTTGTATATAATCACTTCCAGTCAGACCCTTTATCTCATTCCTCAGACATCAATGATATGTCAAGCGATGGGGAAGGGCAGGAGGAGGAGGAAATCAATAGTGATGATGACTGAAAACCATTACTGTTTTTTTTATATTAAAAATAATTTTTAAACAAAAAATCATTTTTTTAAAAAAAAACTGTCAGTTAATAGATCATATTTAATTTATTTTAGATTCTCTATTATTAAAAATTTTTTTTTTAAAAAAAAGTAAAAATTATTAAATCTGGATGTTTCAAATAATACGACTGCTTGGATAAGCACTGGAACTGGAGCTAACACCTCTCTTTGCCTGCTTTATCTTACCGTTTTCCTTCCTCTACAAAGTTCTCAATTTCTTTATGGTTCTCTAGTTTCTGAAACACATTTCTCCCATTGATGCATACGCACGCCTTTATATTCCAACACTGAGTAACAATAGATATAACAGATTTTATGACAAAAGGATGATAACATGCATACAAACACGCACATGTTTGTGTGCTTATGTATGCATATCAATTTAGGTTGATTCTTAATTAATACTACCTCCGGTCCTAATTATAGGAACATTTTTGTAGTGGAAATTACACTACAAAAATGTTCTTATAATTAGGACATGAGGGAGTATCATTTTCAGAAGGAAAAAAAAAACAACAACAACTAACATGACTTCAATTTAGGTTGTCTCTTACCTCTTCTATTCCCTTTGATTCGTTACTCATTCTTACGGTTGTGAGAAGCGCAAAACCAACTGCCTTTGAGTAGCCATCTAGCACCTTCGATTGATTACGCCATTCAAGAGATCCCTAAACCCTCTTTTGATGAAACCAACATTTCGTACATCATCTTCAGAATCGGAGCTTCGGTGAAGCTATGGAAGCAGAGGAAAGAGTACATTAAGCTATGGTGGAGACCTAATCAAATGCGAGGCATTGTTTGGCTTGATTAGAAAGTATAAACCGACTCTAAAGACAAAAATCTGCTTCCACAGTTGAAGAATTCTAAAGACACAACTCGGCTTTCGTACAGAAACCCTAAGGGGCATAAATATGCAATTTGAATCTCGTGCATTGTTTCTGAGACGATCAGGTTAGGGAATACAGAGGGCGTGAGGTGGTTCGTGATGGGGGACGACGACACGGTGTTAGTGATGGAGAATTTGGTGAAGGTTCTTCAGAAGTACGATCACAATCAGTTCTCTTATATTTTGAGTTTGTCGGAGACTCAAATGCAGAACATATATTTATCTTACCATATGGCTTATGGCGGCGGCAGATTTTCCATTAGCTATCCTTTGGTGGTGGCTCTGGAGAAAATGCAAGATAGGTGTATCCAAAGGTGCCCGAGATTGTACGGCTTCGATGATCGGATTCAGGCGTGTATGGTGGAGCTCGATGTTCCTCTCACCAAAGAGAGATGATTTCATCAGGTTAGTAGTGAGTCTTGTAATTCTTGTTTTTTCAACTTTTTTTTTCCTTCCTTTTCCGGCTTGATTGATCAGTCGATTCACTTTTCAACCTCACTCACTCTCACTCTCACTCTCACTCTCAGCTGTGTATGGCTGATGAATAATTGATGGTGGTGACGGCGACTAGGTTTGTGACTGTGAGCATATACGATGATTGTGAGGGATTCTTTTTTACAAAAACCCTACCGCGTTTGTTTTTAAAAGGACATTGTAAGTCTTTTACGACGTTTCTTTTTTAACAAACGTTCTTTCCAAATTTTACTATAGGCATCATTTGTAATGAAACATAGAAATGACCTAAAAACAGATGTTAAAAGTTTTTTTTAGTAGTGTAAACAAGTCAATTTCTTAAACAATTAAGTTATAAGATATGAATTAAAAGTTTAGTCTATAATTTTTCGGTTATACTCGTATAGCCTATGATTAATTAATCAAATATGTATTAGGGCGTAATGTTTGTGTATCATGGCGGTGTTATTATACTCATGCCCGGGTAATCAAACAGAATCCAAATAGTGTTAGCTAAAAGGCTGCTACGTATACTAATGATAATTAAATAATACTGGTATATACTCCTAGTATAATCTTCTAGAGTAAAATACATCGATTACCCCTTTATTTTACCTAAATAACACAAACCTCCCCTCTATTTTAAAAACGTATAGTGACTTCCTTGAAATTAGAATCATGCTACAAAAACCTCCCTTACATATTTGAAATTCCATTTCCATTCACCCAATCGTTTGTTGGTCGTTAAGTTTGACTATTAAACATTTTATTTGACCAAAATACATTTCTTTCGACAAATGAATGATCATTTATATTTTCCTAAAATAATTTTATACTGACAGAAATCATTCTAATATATATGTTCAAAATTTGCAATATATTATAAAATTTATTAATTTCAGTTATATTTAAAATTTAATTTTATCATATTTATTGAAATTCATTTATTTTTTATTCTTTTAAATAATTAACAATATATTTGTTTTGTTTTTTTAGCCACGACACAATGATTGGATCACCATATGTTATTAATAATGTAAATTTGAGACATTATATAACTTATATTAATGTTAATTTTTAATTTTTCAAACAATTTTTTCATAATAATTTATAAACATGCTTATTTAAACATACATCTATTAAAAGAATTAATCACATTTTTATTTAAATTTTCTATATTTGCATTAATTAAATTAATGAAGTCTTCATCTTAATATAGAAAAAAAAATTTAACAGATAACTATTTACAAAAGTAAAAAATAGATTAAGAAAAAAAAACTTTAAATCACTTAAATAATTTTAGCCAAAATTAAGAAATTAGTAATGATGAAGGTGTAAATTAATAAATAAAAATTTTAATTAAAATATCAAAATCTTTCACAAAGTTAACAATTTGGACTTAAGTGTATGTTTTTAAATTAGAGAAAAGATTCATTAAGGTAAAACATTAGAATATTTTAGTCAATCTCCAATACCACTTTTTTTTTTTTGGTGTGCGTGAATACATCTTAAGTAATAGACGACATATTGCTCAAACTCAAATGCGATGCCCGCGAACTTTTGGCTTAAGTTGCTCGCCCAGTGTCATTTGTCTTTATGCTAACAACCCAAGTGGTGTAAATTACATTTGAACCCAACAAATTTAAAAAAAAAGCTGCAATTTTTAATTAATTTATTGCTACATGTCCTTTTTATAAAATTTAATTAACCGAATTAATTAAATAATAAATTTATGCTAACTTTGGTCCTTTTTATTAAAAAAATTATTACTACCCCTGGCCCACTAAGTGATGCTTGCTCTGTTGGTGAGTACTTTACAATATCATACAATTAATTGAACACAATGTGTCAAATTTTAAAATTTCGAAATGCATAATAAAAGTTATTTCCTCTGATTTTTTAATAAAAAGTGGAACACAAACTTTTTATTTCACATGAATCAAGAAAATCATTAAATAATTTTTGTTTTTGTGAAATGTCTAATGTACTTTCTGAAAATGTTCCTAGTGCTCTTTAAATAAATCCTATGTGACCACTAATGAGGACATTAATAAAAGGAAATTAAAAATAGGTATAGGTCCTGCAGTTCGGGTGTCTAATACTACAAAATAAGAGATAAAATAGAAAGCAAAGCATTTAATATCTTCTTTAAATATGAAAATAATAATTTTTGTTACTGAAAAATGACACTTATTTTGAAGCACAGAAAATGGGTATTTTGTAATTAAGAGAATAATCTAAATGAGTGAATAATTAAAATAAATATCTAAAATTAAAATAAGCTTTTCCCCCCAAAAAAATTAAAATAGGCTTTTAAAAGCAGTACACGTACAGAATATGTTCATAAATCATAATCATTACTTCGATTATGGTATTATATAAGATCAATGTTCCGCGTGTTAAATCCAAATCAGATGGCAATCTGCAATGTATAAATTCGTCGTCGTTTTTTAAGCAGGAGGAGCACTGGATGATCATTGTAAAAAGATTTTAACATGCAGCAAAAACATTTAATCATCCTTGATATAAATGGTCAAGTAGCAAATCCATCTCGGAAGTATAGTCTCAGGAGCAATATTACCCTATTCTATTAAAAAAGTAACATTGAGCGTCAAAAAATTGACAATTAATTTTTTAACAAATGAGTAATATTACTATGTTTTAAAATTTTTTGGGCAATATTGAGACAAGAAAAACTTCCAGGGCAACATTGTTTTTTAGCAAAAACTTTCAAGACAAATTTACTACTTAACCTTGATATAAAATACGTACTCTATTTGTAACATAACAAGTATATAACTAATTTGTATAGATTTAAAAAATTGTTTAAATTATTTATACTTTTAATAATGTGCATTTGAATATGAAAAATCTTTCATACTATATACTATAATACAAATGTTAGTGGCCTTATTGCCTAATGGTACGTGAGATTCTTTGTAGGTGGGAGGTGTAGCCTTGTGCCCTTTTAATTAAAAAAAGTATTTATAATTCAATCATGTTTCTTTTGTGATTTTTACATTCAGTACTGAAGGTAATTAATATAGCTTTTTTAGGAAAGCCAAGGGTGCACGCGCTAGTGTAAAGTCTAAAAAGGTGATAATTTTAGAGTTAATGTTTATCCATCGCCCTCAAGCATTTTTTAAGTATATTTAGCACCTTAAAGTATTTTGTAATGTACCACCAGTGTCTTAAAATATTTTTTTAGGGCGTCCATCACTATAAGGTACATTTTTATGCAATTTTACACTTAACTGTTTAGATAATTTAAGGTGTTGGATATATTAGAAAAAATATTTCAGAGTATGTTTGATAAAAAAAATAGTTTATGGTATTAATTAGATGCATCTGAAAAAATATTTATGGGCATTAGATGCATAAAAAATATACTTCAAGGTGGTATATGCATGAAAAAAAAAACTTCAAGAAAGTAGATGAGTTCAAAAAATATATAGAGTGCTGATGCAACTTATCCCTAACTTTTATTATCCCACGCATAAATTTTTAGGATTTAATGTTTATTTTCTCTGCCACACTTACATAAAAATGAGTAGATCCCACTGTAAAGAGAAGAGAGAGAGAAAACCCACTCATTTTTATGTGAGTGTAGCAGAAAAAATATTTCTGTAGCAAAAAAAGAAACATTAAACTCACATTTTTAAGGATAATTTTGTTTCTTATTTAACAAAGAAAATCCCACAATAGGTGATTGGTCTAGCGGAATGTAGCGCTGGATTCCTTTAAGAGGTATAAGGTTTGAGCTGCGATAACGTACCTGTAATCCGCCTTATATGGAGCTACCACTGTGAAGAGGATCGTCCTCACCATTACAAAACTTGAATTCGAATTAGTTGGTTCTGATGAACCGGACGGGATAAAAAAAAAAAAAAATCCCCAAAGTTTGATGTTTACTTGGAGCAGGTCTAAAATAGAAAGGCTGATTACTCTGGTAAGTGGGAACACGAGCATGTTAGCTTGTTTGTGAGTGGTAGCCACGAGCGGTGATTGCCCCAGTGGCCCTACTCGGCTCCTCCGACCCAGTGGGCCCCATCAAGTTACTCAAGTCAGTGTCACCGTTCTGGCGCTGGCTTCCTTTCATTCCATCCTATCTGCATCCACATTGCACGTTTGTGTTACTTACAGTTGCATATCTTTAATTTGCTTCAATTTATTTCCATTAATTAACTTAATTACTCCATTTAGGTAACCATTGATGTTACTCAAATTATGAGTATATATCACCCACATAATATTTTTCAAAATTCATCACAAGAACGTGTAATATTTATTCATATATAAATAATTATACTCCAGTTTATTAAAAATTCGTGAAATCCATGAATCTTAAACGTGCCGTGTCGTCACTGTTTGACCCAATGTATCTTGGAATTTGTTACTTGGTTTTTCTATGTTTTTACTATATTGCATGTTTCTATGCTCCAGCCCCACGTGATCTCTCTCCCTAATGTCAACAACACACCCACAAACTCCTTCATATTCATATTATGTGCCTCCCTTCATTTATCTGTCATTTTAGATAAGAGGAGGACCGGATTAATACTACAAAAATTTTGTAAGGCTAAAAGAGTAACATGCATGAAATATCAAGAAAAATTGAAAACATGGCCCCCACACACACATATATGTATATATAACTCCTTTTAGTCAGTGGCGAATTTTGGGATAAATGTTTGGGGGGCCAAATATATATTTATTAATTAATTAAGAAAAAAAAATTTGGGGGCAAAATGTATAAATTTTATATAAAAAAATCTATTTTATATTAAATATTTAAGACAATTTTTTTTGGGGGCCATTGAGAAGCTCCGCCTCTGCTGCTAGTCATCGTTATTTCACTTTATACATGCTCCAATGCACATTGCCACCGTCACAAGCTAAATGTGCACATTGTGTCTGTTTGAATTAGCGGTAGAAAATATTTTTCTAATGTAATTTAGAGTTTATTAGATAAGGATGAGAGATGAATTTTGTGTCTGATTACATGAATGTGTTTTCTCAATGCTAATTCAAACATGTACAATGTATCGTAAATCCAAAGGATACAACCTCTCTTGTATACAGCCCTTCCAAACAGGTGTGATGAGGTTGGTAGCGTTTTGCAATTTTTGGAAACCATATATATATGTACCCACGAAATTTTTATGACTAGGAAAAATAAATTGTCATATTAAACTTTAAAAGCATAATGTATTTCGAGCTAATATTTACTCTATAGCAAAATTTGTTTAGAAAAATTTGCCCGTTAGCTTAAGGTCTTACCGAAAGGAGGAGCGTATTAACCATTTACCATGGGCCCCACGGCCCCTCTACGTTTCTCTCTGTTACGCGCGTAACTCGTCGGTGCCCTTCCCATGGCTGCGTCTTCCGTGAAGGACAACCCAGGAAAACGGCAATAAATAGTAATAATTAAGTACTCATGTGAGTTGACATAGATGGTAAGGGATCTAGGATTAGGCAGCAGGTGCCGCGGTTCGATCCTCTGCCGTCGTTGGGACTCGCTTTGGTAAGCGATCTCGTAAGTCAAGTAAAATCTATAAAGCGGCGTCTTGGCGCAGTGAGGCCCGATGTCAAACCCCTCGAAAACCTTTCTTATTATCCAAAAAAAAAAAAGTACAGTGAAAAATAGTAAAAAATAAATACTAGTCCTACTCGTACATATACAATAAAACTGGAAAAACATGAATGCAGAAAAGGTTTGTTGGCTGAATAAACAATAAAGCTGAGACCACACATAAATGTGAAAATGTTTGTTAGCTTCTTAGTAAATGAGGATTCAGAAATGAGGAGTGAAGGACCTCTCCTTTCTCTTTTTCTTTCTCTTTCTACCACCGAGAGTTCATAGAAAGTGCTCTTCTTCTTCTCTTCCTGTTACGCCCTCATCGTTTCTTTTCTCCTAGCTTTGGAGTCTGCTTTACTCCTCACTCACTCACAGCTCCTGCGTTTTCCTTTCTCTTTTCTCTCAGCATTTCTTTATGGTGTGGTGTGGGGCACCTGCGTTTTTGACTTTATAGTCCTCCACTTGATTTTGCTTCTGAAACTTTGTTAAAAGGTACCTTTTCTCTTCTTTCTTCCTAAATTGCCGCAATTATTGTGAGTATTACTTTCACTTGACCATAGCTAACCCCTCTGGTTACACTTTCATTGTCCTCCCTAGTGTAGTTCCATTTCTGTCATTTTCTTCTTCGCTCAGTTGGCAGTCATTTAGGTAGCTCACTGTTCCTGTCCTCTTCTTCTTCGTGAATATTTTCTTTTTTTATCCTTCTCTTTCAGATTCGGGATCAGATTTGCTCTCAGATTTGAGGTTTACACGGTTCTCAGATTCAGTGGTTGTTTTAATTTATTAGTCGGAGAGAAAAATCATGGCAGGAGGAGGAGGTGCGCCAAAAGCAGATGAGCCTCAGCCACATCCACCGAAGGATCAGCTGCCCGGAATTTCTTACTGCATTACGAGTCCTCCTCCATGGCGTGAGTTTCTCTGATCTTAGATTTGAAAATCTTACCGTTTTGAAGATGAATCCTTGCTTTTTTTTACCTGATTCTTGTCAATTCATATGGTATATTCAAGGCATATTTTGTTATGCAAGTTTTTTTTTGGACGGTTGTCTTTCTGTCTACTTGTCAAAAGTTGCTTTTTATAAATTCCTTTTCCTTGCATTTGCCAGATTTTTAATGCGCACCTTCCTTAAAGCAAAGTTATTCTTGTTTTTTAGGGTGGGGGAGCTCCATTTTAGGCCAGTTACAGTTTTATGTCTAGCACTGCAAGGAACTCATGTATGGGGAAATAAAATGAATTTATTTGAAAAGAACCTTCTCACTTCCAAATCTCAGGACCATTTAATTCACACCAGTCATGTTTCAAATTAATAGAGATTCTTCCCAGCTTGGGAAAGCCTCCTGGGCTTCTCAGAGCTTAAAATGTCACCCATTTAGATTAGATAACTTTCAGAGAATCCAATTGTTATTTGATTTGACCGTTGCTATAAAAAGTTTCAAAAATATTTTTTCGTTTAACAATTTCTTTTTGTTGAATCCTCTTATCTGAGTTGTTGAAGTTTTTGGAGATTTTGTGACACCACCGAAGCCATGCGTTCAGAGCTGGTAATTGAAAAATGTTGCCTAGACTTTAAAGTTTCAAGTGATTGAAATTTTTGGCAAAATCATTTGCCGTATTCTATCATCATTTTACAGTTTATGATCTGAGAAAACCTCTTCTACCCCCGTGTCTGTATTATCTTGTTGAATGTTGAATCTTCAAAATTTTGCTTTAAATATTTGCCTTTGTTTTACTTTGTTAAACTTGACAAAAAATTGGGGACATTCTGGTGCAGCTGAGGCCATAATTCTTGGTTTTCAACATTATATCGTGATGCTTGGTACAACAGTGCTCATTCCTTCTGCTCTTGTTCCACAGATGGGAGGTGGCAATGTAAGCAATAACCGATAAATTTTACAGAAGCAACAATTTTTAGATCTAGTTTGGATTATATTGACGAAAATTCCAACCATGAGATTGAAATCATGTTTATTCAGCCAAAACTTGGAAGAGAAAAAGAAAGAAAATCAACACTACTTTTTCTTGCAGGAAGAGAAGGCAGAAGTTATCCAAACACTACTTTTTGTTGCTGGAATAAACACATTGCTGCAGACACTGTTTGGAACTCGGCTGCCTGCCATAATTGGAGGGTCTTACACCTACGTTCCAACCACAATCTCAATTATACTGGCTGGTCGATTCAGTGATGTTTCAGATCCTATAGAGGTCTTGTGGATCAGAATCCATTTTCTTATATTAAATGGTGCATGGTTGATATACTTATTATATCATTTAATGCGGTAATATAATTAGATGCAACCAATAAGCAAATTGCCATATGTTTTGTAATAAAAATGGCTTTATCAATTATAGCCTAGGTTTTATCTTTCATCAAAAGATTAACCTCTGGCGTTCAGATCCATTGGAAATAACGGCATAAATTTTAGTTCAATATTATATGTTTATTTGATCAAAATTGTCTATCCACTTTTATTTTTTGTATCTTTATTTTTTAAAAACTATATTCAGAGATTCAAGAGGATAATGAGGGCAATCCAGGGGGCTCTTATCGTTGCTTCAACTCTTCAAATTGTATTAGGCTTTAGTGGCCTCTGGCGTAATGTTGCAAGGTCGGTCTGAATTTATTTGTAGTAAGTTGATGGCTTTTGCTTTTTGATTTCTCAGTCTTCACATATGGGTAAAAATATCAAAATTGAAATATAAACCTGATTCATGGTTTTCTTTCTCTGTTGTTATATAAGGACACTTCATTTTCACGTTATTGTTTTTAATGTAGTTATTATTATGATCTGGATTGGTGTTTGAAATAAAAATTGTGCTGATATCTTTAAGTAAATTATGCAATTAAATTTATGATGACCATCGAAACCATTAACTGGATAATGAAAGAAGTAAATATTCTTGTGTTTGGATGTGAATTTATAAAGTGATATAACTTCCGATTCTTTCTTCAGGTTCTTAAGTCCACTGTCTGCAGTTCCTTTGGTATCCCTTGTTGGTTTTGGGCTCTATGAGTTAGGTTTTCCTGGGGTAAGCCTTATGTTACTTTATCACATGTTCTCATGCGAGTTAACTTGATATGAACAGTTGATACCGATTTATTCCTTGGGTGTAGGTTGCTAAATGTGTGGAGATTGGTTTGCCAGAACTTATATTGCTAGTGTTTGTTTCACAGGTGAAGTTGTTGACTGTGTCATACGCTGTTATTAAACATGTTTAATTGCTAGCATAATTTTAATTATAGTCATGAATTCTTAGCATTTTATAGTCATGGTTGATTTTGATATCTTGGTTTTTATTTACTTATTTATCATGATAATTTCTGTAAGATTAATTGTGTTAATGGTCAATGGTTGTGGCACAGTACGTTCCCCATGTGCTCCGTTCGGGAAAACATATCTTTGACCGCTTTTCTGTTCTATTTACAATTGCGATTGTGTGGATATATGCTCATCTACTCACTGTTGGAGGCGCCTATAACCATGCCGCACCAAAAACACAGGCTACCTGCCGCACTGATCGTGCTGGACTTATAAATGGTGCTCCTTGGTTAGTTGTGCAATTTCTTATAAAATTAATGCTGAATGGTGTTCTTTTCCCTGTAGCAACTGATTAGTCAATTAAAGGAGCTCCTACCTATAAAAAGGAAAAGGGTAGCGAGGGGGATGTGTTGAGCGTGCTCATTTCTATGAGATTTTGATTTTTTTTTTAAAACACAAAATCAGTAGCATACTACCTTCTAGCCTTAGTTTTGTGAGTTGAAATGTATGGGCAATAATGTATTTTGAATTTGGCTTTTCAGGATAAGAGTTCCTTACCCCTTTCAATGGGGAGCACCTTCATTTGATGCTGGGGAAGCCTTTGCCATGATGATGGCCTCCTTTGTTTCTCTTGTAGAGGTAATATATTCCTTTTAGTTTTAAGTTTCAACAGGAATTTCATTTTTGTTTCTTTAGTGGTTTTCTCCCATACAAGTGTTGGAATATTATATTAATGCTTCACTCTACCTAGCTGTCTCCTTAGTGCTCCACTACCTCCATGATTCCTTCCTTTAATCACTACCTAATTCCCTCCATCATTTCATCCATTAATGTCCTCCATTAGTGTCTTGTATCTTTACTATTATGTCCTTATATTTTGTGTATAATTAGGACTTGTATCTTCACTATCAATATATCAATGAGAATACATTTCTTCTCTCATATTATTCCCACAACAAGTATCATTTATTAGCTTCCATATTCTCATTTTCTTTGTTTGTCTTGGAATTCTGTGTACGTTGCTGATGGTCACCTAATATTGCATACAACTACAACCTTCTTTAGCGAGAGTGGTCATTCAATGATTTTGTCCTTTTGTTTTAAAATGTCACACGTATAAATAGGTTGGTAGCATGAGTAAGTTTCTGAAAAACCTTTAGGCTGAAGCTGTGTTTTAGTTTTGAGGGGAGTTTTAACTTTAGTTTGCCATTTGACATGTGTCAAGGAACCTACAAATACACACCCAAAAACTGTTGTTTTCCTGAATATATATGGGATATACTGGCTGCATGAAGCAGCGGATGTGAAAAAGGAAATTTTGCATTGAGTCATTGTAAACCATCTTGGTGTCATGATCAATGAAAGAGATTAATTTTTTTTTTTGGTTTTTTTTTTTTTGGGGGGGGGGTTCCTTGATTGCCTTGGCTACTTCTCATCTGTTAAATTCAATGCAATAATTGGGAGATTGTGTCCTTCAATTCAATCAAGGGGAGGTAGATATAAATGTTAACAAATCACTGTGCCTAGTGGCATGCTTGGGATTATATGGCTTCCTTTATTGTGCATTGGCTGATAATCAGTAATTTGGACTTGTTACTTCGCCATTTCCTTGAATGATTATGCTTTGCCAGAGTTAGATTATCTACTTACAATTTTATATGTTACCAACAGTCCAGTGGAGCTTTTATTGCAGTATATCGGTATGCAAGTGCAACTCCATTACCACCATCTGTTCTCAGTCGGGGTATTGGTTGGCAGGTAATCTAAGATGGTTACAATTACTACTCTAACATTGAACTATGAGTAAATATCCAGGCCAAAAAAATCATCTATAAATAAACTTTTGTGTACTTATAATTTATTAACAATGTTGATAGCAGAAGTAATAACTAACTATAATTCTAATTATTGTTTTTATCTGCCATTTAAAGTAGCAGAATGCAGTTGACCCAAAAAAAAAAATAGTAGCACAATGCTATAAATAGTTTTTGTGAGCTCTGACTTCAATTATTGTTGACATAATCTGATTGTGCCTCCTATATTTTGTTTTCAGGGAGTTAGCATACTGTTATCAGGATTGTTTGGCACTGTCAATGGATCCTCTGTATCTGTGTAAGACAGTCTCAAGCTTTTCTGTATTCTCTGCTAAAAAAGGGAACACAATTTGTTGATGGACCCCATCTGCTTTCTTTCCGTTTAGTGAAAATGCAGGTCTACTGGCTTTTACTCGTGTTGGAAGTCGAAGAGTTGTGCAAATATCTGCTGGATTCATGATTTTCTTTTCAATTCTTGGTGAGTAGAGCGGCATGAATATTTAAACAATTTGTGTGACTTAAATAAATGGCTGGTTCACCTTCATAGTTCCTTTTCCTTCCCTGAAAACTTGTGAATCTCATTGTCTAGGGAAATTTGGAGCAGTCTTTGCTTCAATTCCACCGCCCATTTTTGCTGCACTATACTGCTTGTTCTTTGGTTACGTTGGTAAGTCTGATTTATAAATTGACTCGTAAAGTTATTGAAGGTCCCAATTTGTTTTGATAGCTAAACACAAACTATCCATTTTCATTCATCATGTGTAGGTGTGGGAGGCCTCAGTTTTCTTCAATTCTGCAACCTCAATAGTTTTAGAACAAAATTCATATTAGGCTTCTCTATCTTCTTGGGGTTGTCTGTGCCACAGTACTTCAACGAGTACACGGCGATTAGTGGTTTTGGTCCTGTCCACACAAGTGCAAGATGGGTAAGGATATATGATACAAGAACTTGGGGTTTTTCTTGAAAGGATAACTTAGATGCAGCTCTATAGGCGTTTACTATCAAGTATTTTGTGGAATTTGCACTTGCACTGATATTTTTTGTGTTCCTGGGCAGTTCAATGATATGGTGAATGTCCCATTCCAATCGAAAGCATTCGTTGCGGGTGTCGTGGCATTTTTCCTGGACAACACTATGCACAAGAGAGATCCAGCTATTAGGAAAGACAGAGGGAAGCATTGGTGGGACAAGTTCAAGAATTTCGGGGTTGACACTAGAAGTGACGAGTTCTATTCACTGCCTTTCAATCTAAACAAATATTTCCCAGCTGTGTAATTTTGTGCTGAGAGCTCAACTTTTATGATGGTTTCATTTGGATGGTCATTGTTTAATCTTGTAATATCATCAGATAGGGACTGGATACACGCTATAGCTAAATGAATATTGAGTAGTCTCCTTTGTTTAAAGAATACTGTAAAACCATTTATTTTTATTGCTTTCTTGTGTGTAAATCTTGAGAACTCTTCGTGGTAGCAATGTGCAAATTCTCTACATCATTTGATTCATATCAAGCAAGCTTTATAGCCCTTAATACCTTGCTGATGGGTCCGAGTTAAATACCAAAAAATTGTACGTTTTAAATATAAAACTTATTTTTTATATTTGTTAATATTTTCCTAATTTATCTCGATTGATGTCATCTTAACAATAACTAAGGAGGATAGAGGATGAGAGAATTAAAGAAGATAATTATAGTGTTTTAGAAAATACACGTCATATTAATTAAGAAAAGATTTTACCGGTAGATATGGGTGTTATGTTGGAGTTCGTCTCTTAGTAAATATCCTTCTTAAACGCTCCAGGGCCGTTGATCAAAAGTGATCTTTATTTCAATGGCCTTTGTTGCATGTTACAGAAATCATTGCGTATGAAAATAGCACTTTCTAAACCAGCGGCCATTGATCAGGAGTGATTATCCACTTGGTCCCTAGTCCCTACAGAGCCTCCAACGTTAATTAAACCACCTTTCATATTCTGTATGAACCATGAAGACCATCTCAAAAGAATTCGTGAACAGTTGGATCCAACTACTTTGTCCGTTTCTAGGGGAAAAAAATAAGTACGAGTATTATTATTACCCTTTAAAATTTGTGAATAATCTCAGTTTCTATAGATGCGTGTATATATTATTGACGATATTGGTATATGATGTATATGATGTTGAAGGGAGGTTAAGAACAACAGTTATGGTTGTCTGTAAACCCGAAGCCTGATCCAACAACCCTTAGCCAATGTAGAAAGTTTCGTGAGGTTGATGTTGTAGTTTCCTAATTCGCTCTCACTGTTGCTAGAACTTAGTGCATAGTAGCCAATGTGAGTTGACATAGATGGTAAGGGATCAAGGATTAGGCCCTTGGGTGGGTGGGTTCGATCCTCTTCACGTCCTTGGGGCTTTCTTTGGTAAGCGATCTCGTAAGTCCAAGTAAGTCTTTATAGGCGCGCAGGGCGTCTTGCTGCGCAGTGGGGCGATGTCGAACCCCTCCTAAACCTTTTTATAACAAAAAAAAAAAAAAACTTAGTGCATAGTATGGTTTTAAACTTAAAATTTATTTGGTTAATAATCAAAAGAGAAAACTGTTGGATATGTGAATGCACTGTTGGAGTATTGGCAGCGTGAAGAGGCAAGAAATAATATACTCGGCCGGTCCTTAATAGAATACGAGTACATATTTAGTAAGTTGATATTGATTCTAAATATAAGACATTTTTTTATGTGTCAATTTGTTCATAATGTACCCCCTTTTGATGCTTGCTTAACAATAATTAAGGAGGAAATAAAAGAAGAGAATTAAGGAAAGATGACTATGATATTTTAAAAAATATATGTCATATTAATTAACTTAACTAACAGATCATACTATATTTTAATATGTTATTTCATGATTAATATGGGGGATTTTATCATGTTAATTGAGGCAAAAATGCATTATTTATGATAAATTTAGATTAATTAGTGATTACATGAAAAAAGTCTAAAAAGGGGTGTGATGGTGATTTTTATTGATTTTCTTGAAGGATTAGTTTTTGTGATGAAAAATGTTACATTTTTGTTGATCTTTTATGTAGATCATTTTAGAAAAAATTACAGAAAAAAACCCAAAACTTCTAAAAACTGCAAATCTAGAGACTATCGAGTTATCAATTACCTCAAGTCCTAATTATAGGACTGAGTTGAATTTTTGTGAAGAGATTAAGGAAGCTAAACAAGTTACTTAATCATATTATATGTTAAGTATCCTTAGATTTTATATTACTTTATTGGCTAAAGTATACTTTTAGTCCTTTAAGTTTACATGAGGTATACTTTTGGTCCCTTAATTAACTCTATAAAGTATACTTTTAGTCCTATAATTCTAACACCGTTAATTTTGCTAACGGAAAATACAAACTCAAGTGATAACAGTGTAAATTTAAGTGATGACTGTGTAATTAAATGCTATCAAGCTTAAATTAAAAATATAGATAAATTGAAGAATATATAAAATTTATGTAATTAAATGCTATTAATCTTCATTTAAGTTAATGTGTCAACATTTTTTAGTTAGAACATTAGCGGTGTTAAAATTTTAGGACAAAAAAGATATCTTTATAAAGTTAAGGACTAAAAGTATGTCTTATGTAAAACTTAAAAAATCTTAAAAGTATATTTTAGCCTACTTTATTAGTTAAACTAATTAGTTGGAGAAAAATATATAAATAAAAATATTTTAAAGTAATTTAATTATTTTTCTTTTTTCTTTTTTAAAAAAATCAACTTGATTTTATAATTATGACTATAGAGAATAGTTAGAGGGTAGAGTGAAGAGATTTGAGGAGACAGGAAGACCAGACAGTGCCTCGCTGCCTGGTTTTTTGCGATAGGTTAAGGTAATATTTAAATAATTGGTTCCATATCTAAACAACCTTATCATATTTCACGATTCCCTCACCCTCATGCCCCATGATATCACTCCCCAACTCTCTCTCTTCTCACAAATACGCACATTGTAATCTATACCCTGACTTCGTTACTTTGTTTTTTTTTTCCTTGGAGGGGCAATTGATGAGTGGGCCACGAGGCCCAGACTAATATTGGGGAATGCTTCTCTTTTTGTAACGTAAACGCTCAAAAGTCGAACCAGGGTGCATGGGAAGCCTCGCACGCTACACGCACTCATCATGATGCGTTGTTCGCCAATGAATTTAGCCCCGAATATTCCATAATTACCAGGCGGACCCCACAAAGCAAGAAGCCACCCACTTAACTCTATCAATGACGATAGCTTCGGTGGTCCACGCGCGCACATTTAGCGTGGCCCTAGAAAATTTAACACACTCAAATATATAGGGTTTGTTTGAGTTGACCGTTAGAAAAACATATTTACATATGTTGAGATCAAGGTTTTGAAACATAAACCGGCCACTAAATTAGCTGAGGTATTGAGTTAAAAGTCAGTGGATCAGATCGAAGTCAAATCGGAGCTGGCATAGGGCTTTACCGATGAGAAATTGAAGATTTCGGGGTAATTAATATAAAATTCTATTTTTTTTAATAAAAAAAATCGTTTGTTTTAGGGTAAAGGTGCAAAAATATACATATACTTTGCTGTTAGGAGCGTCAAACACCAAATATTTTTTTTGGTTGCAAAAGTACCCATATGATTATAGTTTTGGAGCAAAAGTCACATAAAACGTTAAGAGGAGGACGTTGACCGTTAAGTTATAATGGTTGACCTAAAGTGCTAATGTGTATGATGAATTAGATTGAGAAGAAGATAAGTGGAACAAAAATTAACGTTTGTAACTTAACTAATTCATACAAGAATTTTACTGAACGATTTTCCTAAACTTGAAGGGAAATGGAGATGGTGATGACGAAGACAAATACTCCGTCGGCAATTGCGGTGGCTCCATCGCATCGCAGAGAATTCTCAAAACCTCTTCCATTGAAGGACGAGGAGACGGTGACTTTACAAGACAAAGTAGAGCCACCTTAATACAGAGCAGAGCCTCCTTTTTCTCCGGCAACTTCAGACACATACTCTGATCCACCAGTTGTAGAAGCTTCCCATTTCAAGCGTAATGGCGTGCCCAGTAAATTAGATTCCTTCTTTGAATCTCTGACAATGGCGAACCCATCTCCACCTCAATCGGCTGTTTCCTGAAACTATCACAAGCAATAGAACCCCAAAACTGTACACATCGCATTCTCTGTCATTTCTCTGCCGCCATGGCTGTACTCTGGAGCTACATAACAAACTGTTCCTTTCAGACTTGGAGTACTACTGATTCCACCACTCTTCGGAATTTGAATTTCTCCACTTAAAGAATCATGGTTGTTCCTGCTAATTCCGTCAAACCACCAATCGATACTCCTAGTACCTTTCTTCCTAAACTCTCTGTCAAATGTTTCTTCATAATTGTAAAATCCCTTTTTCTTCTTCTTATTTTCCTTCTTGCTCTTATTCTTTTCATCGTCTTCCTTCCTCCAACAATCCCTCATCGATCTGCTCTTCGACCTTTCAACGTTCTTCGTACCTCTGTCGGCTGTCGCGATTTACGGGTGATGTTTCTGACATGGATTCTATTTTCTCCACAAAACCATTAATTATGCTCTCTGTTTCCATCTTACACGTCAGCATTTTAGGTCAACTTTGTAACTTAACGGTCAACGTCCTCCTTCTTAATGTTTTTTGTGACTTTTGCTTTAATATTGTAACCACGTGGGTACTTTTGCACAGAAAAAAAACATTTGGTGTTGGGCACTCCTAAGGGCAAAGTACACATGTATTTTTGCATATTTACCCTTTGTTTTACCGAATCGGGTTGATATTTGGACCAAATTGGTTTGTCGACTGGCTCACTGGTTTTCAGTCCTGGTTTCAGAACCTGGGTTGAGATAAAACACCCCTAACAAATTTATCTCATATACCGTAAATCACGTCAAAAAAAGTAGATTCTACCCCTAATTCAAAGAGTTAGATAGTCATGTTCATTAAATCATCCACATCCTACACCACCACTCACCTTTGTGGTGGGTGTGGCGGGGTCCACAAAATATAATGACAAATGGCCACGCCCATTTAAATCCTCGAAAACGAAATCTACTTAATTATTCTAATTATTTAATGTTTATACCAAACTGGCCTTGCCAACACATACTCATATATATTTCCCATTTCCCCCGATAAGCTGTGGCATTTTGCTGATTAAAGAAGATGGTAAAAGGGTGCGTCAAGCAATGAGGAATTTGACTCTATATAATCATTGCAGTCACTCTGATTATGGCCGTTTTGACCAGTAATGCACTCCTTCCTATAAAAGGAAGGATCTTATCTTATATTTAAATCAAAATTTAGAATTTAAATTGCATATATTACGCTCTGCTTTTCTTCTTCATAATTCAGGCTGCATTTAATATGAAGAGAGGATGGGATGGGAGAAGGGATTGAGCCCACAAAAATTGATAGAGCAAAAAGAATGTTACGTGTGAGGTCCTGCATTTCACATCAATCTGTTGCCAAAGTTCGCCAATCATCCCTTCCCAGGTAAGCCCCCATTGAATTTGGCGAAATCTCCAATATATATGAGCCCGTTTGGGATATCGGTGATAGAAGTGACTTTTGTTTCTGATTGACTTTTCTTGATAGACATTTTTTCTGATGTGATTTGTGTTTGGGATAATGATGGTAGAAGTAGCTTCAAGGTCTGAAGCAAGGAGATGTAGCTTCACAAAAAAAATGGCTTCAAGCTCTGAAGCCCATAAAGGTCTAAAACTAAGCCAAACAATCAATAATCTAGCTTCTACTTTCACTGGGTTTTTAATGGACTTATTTGAGCTTTTGAAGCTATCTCAAACAGGCCCTATACCAGTATATATGCTTCATTTCAATTTTATATATTTTACTGTTTTAGTATTTAAATCTCCTATTAACCACCCTCATTTCTTAAGTCCCCCCCTAACTATAGGTATCCTTCTATTGAAGGCAATTCCATTCGAAACATTTTCGGACATTAAATGTGGATACATTTTCTAGCATAATTTTTTTTTGGTTTTAGGTTATGAGTTCGGCTTTTTTTCCAATTTGCCCCTTATAAAATAACTATTTAACAAAATACCCTCTTGCAAACTATTTAACGATTTCCGTTGTTTGCCCCTTTTAGTCGATTAAACACCTCATTTAGTCGACTAAAACGCGGGGCCAATTTTTTTTAAATATCCCCACGATTTAGTCGACTAAACCCGATAGTTTAGTCGACTAAATTGCCACAGGGGCAATTTTTGTTTTAAATTTCCCCGTGATTTAGTCAACTAAGCTACGTCTTGTCGACTAAATCATGACAGAATGAGTTTTAAAAACCCCAATCGGCATTGGAACCCTAATCGACTAAGCACCCTCCCCAAACCTCTCCCCCTCTATTTTTTTCACCAAATCCTCCTGAATCCGTAGGTGGAATGAAGTTTAAATGTTGCTATTATATAATATATATATATATATATATAAGTAGATACATATTTACATATATACACAAAATGAAACGCACACATATAGGAAGCTTGTTAAAATAGTTACCATAATACGCATAAAAAAGGTGAGTGGAAAAAACTTCGGGGTTGAAAATATATACATATATATATATATATATATATATATATATATATATATATATATATATATCACTTGCGTGAAATAGGGATCTGTTTATATTTAGGAGGTTATTTTATTGATCTAATATCATGAAATCAAAAAGATAAAATCGACCCAACTTCTTCCTATATAATAGGATCTAATCTAGCTCATTCTTATATTATTTCATTTTTAGTATTATTTACAAATATAGATATATGATCTAAAATATATTTTTATGTTGTTAATATTTATTTAAACTCCTAATTTAAAGTATTGAAATAAGCTCACGAGAATTTAAATACTTGTAGAAAAATAATAATAAATAATAACAATAATGATAATAATAATTGTTATTGTTATTAAGAAAAAAAATAAAATAAAATAGATAATTATTATTATTAAAAAAAGAGGGAATAAATTAAAAAGGGAGTTAGTAATTAATAAAAAAAATAAAAAAGGGGTATTATTAATTACTAACAAATAGAAAAGGGTATTATTAATAAACAATAAGCGAGAAAGAGAATAAATAGTCTCCTAATTTTTGGTCCGTCATAATTTACCGACTTCAAGCATTCCAAGTTTATTATTAAAAATTGTATACTTTTAATTTTAAGAAATTATAAATTATAATTTTATGTAGAATTTTAGAAGAGTTATTAATGGTTAGTAAATTGGTTGTGGTAGAATAAAGTTTCCTTCTAGTGTCATTTGCGTCGATTTGGTGAAAAAAATATAGGGGGAGAGGTTTGGGGAGGGTACTTAGTCGATTAAGGTTCCAAATGCCGCGATTGGGGTTTTTAAAAACCCCTCTGTCGCGATTTAGTCGATAAAGATTGTAGTTTAGTCGACTAAATCACGGGGAAATTTTAAAAAAAAAATTGCCCGTGGGTAGTTTAGTCGACTAAATCGCGGGGATATTCAAAACAAATTTGTCCCCGCGTTTTAGTCGACTAAACTATATGGTTTAGTCGACTAAATCACGGGGATGTTCAAAAAAAAAATTGGCCACGCGTTTTAGTCGACTAAATGAGGTGTTTAGTCGACTAAAAGGGGCAAATCGTTAAATAGTTTACAAACATGGGCATTTTATTAAATAGTTATTTTATAAGGGGCAAATTGAAAAAAAAGCCTTATGAGTTCTGTTGGACTTTGGATTTAGGTTTGTTTATTTGATATTAGGAAACAAATAACCTTATCAAATAGGAAAGAAATCATCATTGATTATGATTTTGCTAATTGAGAAACAAGTTATTATATATTAGGAAATTAATTTCCTTATCACTAACTTGGAGGGCAAATAAGAGTGCATGTAACTTCTTAATTAGCGGTCATCCTATACCTCTATAAATAGGATGTGTCTTATCAGGTATAATCCATCCATGCCATTGAACCTTTGTGCAATCTCTCTACCATCTTTCTTGTTCTAATGCAATGCTGTGCCAACCCTATTTCGTTTAGGCTCTAGTAATCTAATATTTACATGAGCTTCTATTACCCGAATTCGACCGGACTTGATATGAGTCTCTCCTCTTTCTCCTTATTTTTCCTACAAGTTCAATCTTTCATAGGAATAATAAGTACATGAGTTATGACAAAAGAAAAATGACATATAATTTTCTAACATGTTTTACATACTACTTTCTCTTGTCCTTAATATATAACATATGTAAGTATTAATCTTGATCCTAAATGTAAGATATATTTTATATATTTGTCAATATTTTTCTAAGTTATATTAAAAAAACATGAAAATTATGTCTTATCTTTAAAATTAAGATTAACTTTTTAAATAAGTCTTGTATTAAAAATCGGAGGGAATATTTAATAATAGTGAAGTAAAGAAGACATGAAAAATGTCGAGCATCAAATTTACATTAAAAAAAAAGACAGAGAGAGAGATAGATTCCTGTTGAGTGTATATAAGCAGGCTTGCACAGGATCTCAATTTTGTGTCCCCTGAACCCTGTTTGGCGCTGTGAGTCTGCTATATACACCTCCTTGCCTCCTAACATTTCTCTTTCACCTTTCCTCTTTCTCTCACAGAGAGAGAGAGAGAGGATGGGAAATTGTCAGGCCATTGATATAGCAACACTGGTGATACAACACCCAAATGGGAAAGTGGAAAGAATGTATTATTCTGTGAGTGCTTCTCAGATCATGAAGACCAATCCTGGTCACTATGTGGCTCTCCTCATCTCCTCCTCATTATGCCCTTCCCAACACAATCATCATCATCAACACAACACTAATAACTCTGTTCGCCTCACTCGCATCAAGCTCCTCAAGCCCTCTGATTCCCTCCTTCTCGGCCATGTTTACAGACTCATCACCTCTCAAGGTTCTTGAATTCCTCCTTTTATCTCTCTCTACTATTCAAAGTTTTATTCTTTGTCTTCCACTTATCACTCTTTTGTGCTTGTTTTGTTCAGAGGTTATGAGGGGTTTGTGGGCCAAGAAACAAGCTAAGATGAACAAAACCCTTGCAGAAACAGAGAGACGAAGCTTTGAGTTGAAGACTATCACCAAGATCAACGATATGGAGAACAACCAGGTTAATCTCTATCAGAACTGTTACATTAGCCCCAATAAAACTCAAGAAATTAGTTATCTGGGTTCTGAAAAAGATTTAATCTTGGTACCTGATACGACATATAACATTTTAAATTTAGTTAATTTATGTTCTGAGAGTATGACTTGTATGCATGTTTTAGGAGAGGAAAAAGGATAGAGAAGGAGGAAGGAGAAGAAGAAGGAGTAATGGAAGAACATGGGAGCCTTCATTACAGAGTATCTCAGAGTCATCAAGCTGATCTGTGTTTTGCAGTATAAACCCACATGCAGGTCTCTTCTGCCTTGCCTTCAGGCACTGACAGATCAAAGTTCCTTGATTGGATCATATACATTTCTCATTTTTAAAAATACTAAATCTAGGAATATAATGGTAGTTACAAATGCAAGTGAGCTCAAAGTTCAATTCATTGGCCACAGCCAGCTCAATCCTTCTGCATAATTGTGTATACTGTATACCAAATGTTCACATATCCAGCTTCAATTAATGTAACCAAGCTCTGCTCTTTTATATCAAATCAGGCTTCAACATCATCAAATTCTTCATCTCCCTCGTTGTCCTTCTTAAACTGTAGCTCGCGTCTCTGTAAAACTAAAGATCATAGAGTGGTTTCAATTAAATTATGCATGGAAGATGGAACATTGGAGCTTTGGGTTATGGGTATCATAGAAGAAGTGAAGGTGGTTTGGATTCTTTATTCCAAAGCAAAAACAAATTGGCCACTGACATGTTTGTGAAATTTAAATTCTATTAATTGCTTTCATTTTTCAAATACCCCTATGAGATATGGTTCCTTTATTTAAAGAACCGCCCACATACCCAAGAATAAAGCACACCGTAAAATATTTTATCATGGAAATGATTAATATCAATATAACAAAATTTATAGGAAGTCGCATAATTCATAAGTTACAAATAAAAAAATATTTTTGAATTTCGTATAATTTATTTCAATTTTTCATATTTCCTTACACATTTTATTGACTTATGTGCAATTTCTTTTTACCCTTTCACTATTTCTTCACATGTTTTAATAAAACTCAAATATCATATAGATGGGTATAATTTTCAAATTTTATTATTTTTCGTCAAAAAGACCTGTGCCAGTGACATATAATGTAAAAACGACAAATCCACAATAATTTCACTGTGAAAATAATTATATTTTATATAATATGTTGATTACATATCTATCTTTTATTTCTGAAATATAAAACAATTTCTTTGCAGGTAGAAAATGTGTCTAGGTATTTTTAAGAAAGCTCAATAAGAATACGTATAATTAATTTTTTATTAAATGAAGCATAACTAAGTTTTGAAAATAAAGAAATTGTATAACTTTTTGGTACTAAGAAATTGTACAACTTTATTAAAGAAAGTTTAAGGAACGTTTTTTTTTCGTGAAAAAAAGAAGAAGAAGAAGAGGCTTCTTAAAAAGATGGGATCCGAGGTTAAGAATAAATCAGGTGTAATATATATATATATATATATATATATATATATATATATTTATATGAAAATTTTAAGAAAGGGGTTGGGTTCACCACATCCATGGCAGGCGAAATCTCCTTTCCCTGGTTATACCGATGTTAGGCGGCTGGCCGTCTATTACCTCCCGCGTTTCGCAGCACCAGGAGTTAGGATCTCCGCCGCTTTAACTAACTCAGAACCCCTCGAACCCCTCCCTTTGGTGAGAGTGTCCGACCCCTTTACCCAGGTTAGCCCCAAAGACAGGTAAATCAGGTGCAATAGATATCGCATGATTCGCACAATTCTTTTTTGTTGCATTAAGAACAAGAACAAGCAAATTCCATGGCCCATTAGCATTATTGGTCCCTCTCTTTGTTCCTTTCCACGCCTCGAAAAAAGGTAACTACATGACACTTATGTCTCATCTTTGTCAATTTTTTATTTTTATTCTTTGTTAAGTATATTATATATATAATCAATATAATTCCTAAAGAATCCCAATTATCTTTTTGTGTCAATTGCCAACAAGTCTTGTTTTTTATTAAACATAAAAGTCCCATGGAGTATGCTCTGACTCCAAAAAAAAAAACAGAGCTTCTTTTGCAAGTGCCTTGTTATTCTTATGAGAAAATCAAATAACATTACGCTTAGGCCAACTTTTTCTTTCCGCCCTTCTCTACTTTTTCATTATTCCATTTATTTTTTGTGTAATACTATAATGGCCAATCATGCAACTTAGATATGCATAGGCATTGGACCAAAGCATGCTCTGTTTCATTTTTTTTAAAGTTTGACTTTACCTTTTTGACATCACACTTCCTCAACAAAGATCTTCCTCTCATCATATTTCTAGGCTTTAGCTTCTCTCTTTTAAGTTATCTTATTTTACGCAAGTGCCTTTGGTGGGAATTTTCTTTTTTTACTTTGAGTGTCGGCCAGATAATATTATTTTAATTGAATAAAACTAATTCAGCTAACATTTCTTAGACTTTAAGTATAATAGCACTCAGACAAATCAATCATCAAATATTAACAGATTTCATATTTTGATAACTAGTGATATTCGTTAGGTTCCTATCTAGGAAATACTAGAAAACTAGCCTTTGAAAATCAAGAGAACCATTAAGAAACTTTATGTAGCTTCTTATTTAGAAATTGGCAATAAACCTTCTAACATACTCTTTCTATCTTTAATGCTAGACCTAATTGAGATTTATCTCCTTTATCATTTTCCCCCAGGGCTACCTTCTATTAATACTCCTTCAACAAGTTGACGGTTTTTTTTCCCCCCAACAATGGTTGAAGCCACAAAGATAATCCTAAAATAACAGTGTTTTAGGAAAAACATGTCATTTATTATAATTTATTAATTTTGTTAATCTAATCAAATTAGTTAAATAGGTAGTATGTATTACATTGAGGACCAGAGTAATATAACAATGGATCAAACCTTCCATCACATTGCCAACTCCAACTCCAACTTCATAATTTTCTGCTATTTCATGGTGTAAATCACAAGTCAAAGCATTTAGGCATGAAATCAAACAGTGGCTATGGAGTGGACTACTCAGGCATTAACATGTTTTTATAAGATTCAAAACAGCCTCAATTTTTCTTGACCTTAGAAACTTCTACCACTCCTTGTCAATATACTGAAGAATGGTGTCTGAGAGAAACAGACATCAAATAAACATTCATCATTAAAAAGGAGAAAATGCTGACAGCAAAGAGAAAGGTAACTGCTTCTAGAAATCTTAAAAGCAGGATGGTAAATGGTAATACACCATCATGATTATTGTTTAAAAAGCAGATCAAAACCATCTCCTAATTGTTTCTCAATACTCAATACTCAACCTCAATTTCCCACAAAATCTGAGTTCCTTTGTTACAATGTTTCCTCACAAAAATATTACATACATAACAAAAAACAAGGAGAAATACAATTGAAACAAACTTCTGCATTTGGTGTATAACAGTGAATGCCATCATTAAGTCTTGTTCTTGGCCACTGAAAGTTGATGGGTTGAAGTATATCACTCGCTCGGTGTGTTCTCAGTCACCCCATTGCCATTCTCATGCTTGTCAAGCTGACTGAAGTTACCCTTCTGCTTAAAAAGCTGAGTATGGTGGTGCCTACAATAAAGGCGATGTTCGTGGGCCACGTAATTTGATGGACTGATTACACAACCTCCATGGGTGCACCTGAAACAAGCCTTGTGATAAGAACTTCCATCAACAGCCACCTACAAAAGAACAGAATCATCAGAGAATAAAAACATACACACACGACATTGTATAATGAAGCAGAACATGTAGTTTGAATAATTGATAAGACCAATAACTTAATCCATCTTCCTCTCCATATATGTTTCTCTTCTCTCTGTTGCACTAACTCATTATGGATTCCTTTTTCCACCATCAGGGAACAAGGTTTTAACAAAGCTAATCAAAGATCCAGACAGAAGTTCTGAGAAAACTTTGCCTCTGGACTACTTATTCATTTATGCTAGCTCTTGGATAATCACTTCATACAATAATAGGGAAGGCAAGCATCTCATCTTTCTAATTATCAGCAGCTACAAACAAAGGTATTAGGGGTTTCAAGCTAGAAGAATACAGGAATAGAGATTACATGGTATTTCTCGCAGACGAAATAGTTTGACACATGGATAAACTCTAAACTTTATTTCCAGTGTCAAAGTTGGACTTTTTCCACCTTTTACTTTGTGAATTTCCATTTCTAGTACAGTCAAGCAAGACTGAACGTGAATGCAGAATCAGATAAAGCTGCTGAATCTCAAAAGGAACATCAACTCCACAACTAGGGCTGTTGGTCAAGCTATGTAGAGTGTAAAACCAAGAGCATACATACGTCTGCAATATTTGGCTCACTATTGACATATTAAACAAATATTGAGATTCTTAAATTTTCACATGTAGAAAGGTATGTTTTGTTGAAAGCATAGAGCACCAAGCTTGAACTGAGAAATCCACAAACATCTTGGTTCATTCTACACATCAATTTAGCGACCAAGTGACTTGAAAAAAACAGAGACCACCGGATACTATGGAAAAAGTTCACTGAAGTATATTTATATACCTTTTCAATTGGGTAAACTGTTCTCTTGCAAGCAACGCACTTTTCTCGAGTTCCACCAAATAAACTTGAAACTTTACTGTTGTTTTGGACCTGCAGATTTCCCAATCAGAGAAAATTCACTATAGGTGCACTGGAAATCAATGAACTAGTAGAAAAATTCCTTCACAAGCAGTTAACATCTTTTTTAAGGATGTGAAAAATACCTGATCACCCGATCTGTCAACTCTAACAGTTCTTGGAATACCTACAAGTGTTGAAAAAACATGGACATGCTCAGTATAAATTTGAACTTTGAAGAAATAGATAAGTTTTAGAAACATTTCAATGACAACAATTCACCTTCAAAACTCTTTTCCAAGCTGCCAGTCATCTTAAAGAGTTGATCAAAATGAGGCTTACAGTATAAAACTCCCTCAAAGGAATTATAATTACTCAGCTGCAGGGATGCACAAGGAGAATAATAAATGAGGACATATAGGGTGACAACTAAAGAGCAATACACAAGAGCCAAAAAAAATGTATCAGGTGCTAATCTTTCTGCATTTCAAAATATAATGAGACCAACGAGAAAGTTTCAATCAATTTCCCAATATCCATCCAACGAAAGAAAAATCAGACAGCATGTCCCTGGCCGCTATCAAGGTTTGAAAAGCCTTCTCACATATACCAGTTGTATATCTTGTTAATAAATACTTCATCCGGTCTTTAATATAGCACCTATTTGGGGAGTTGATCTTGGTCCTAAATATAAATTATATTTTTCATATTTGTTAATATTTTCTTAATTTACCCCAATTGATGCCCCCTCAACAATAATCAAGGAGGAGGGGGAAGGAGAGAATTAAGAAAGATGACTAGGGTGTTTTAGAAAATACATGTTATATTAATTAACTCAACAAACTTTCCTAATCTAATCTAATTAAATAAATATATCTTATATTATGATATAATGTTCATCCCAAACTCAGATATCACTTTGGAACAGACCTCAGCTAGAATAATCTCAGATTCAAAGTTCATAACTCAAAAGAATTATTTCGAGAAGTTTAGCCACTACAAGCAATTCCTAGCTGCGTGGTTCATGAAGCCATCACCTACTTAATTACTACCAGCTAACCACACAAATTTATTGGATCATTTATAAGGACAGGCAAAAGCATCACCATCACTAGAATGTTAAGCCTAATGAGGGTAGATTGAATTCAATAAATGAATCCCCAACGACTTTATAATTGAGAGCTACACATTCTCTATGTCAATCATAATCAATTCCACAAAAACCACTATTTAGAGATTATAAATGGAACTGGAAACAGAACACTTTGGTAGAGCATATCATCATCGATCAAACAGACAACATTTGATACAAATGCAATTTCTGTGTGTTGGCTCGTATGTTTCTTGGAAGAAGAAATGCTTCTATCTCACCTTAAGGGTACCTTTACAATGGTGGCATCTGAAGCAAGACTTGTGGTAAACCTTGTTGTCAGCAGTAAGCTGATCCACCAAGTACACTGTTTTCTCACAGGCTTTACACTTCTGGGTAGTGCCTGCAAACGTCGCCATATCAAAATCAAGAGTCAAAGTTTCAAACTTTGGAGAATTGAAGAAACGAAAGGATGAGTTGAGTTGAGGTTTCTTTAGCGCTTTGTGATTTCAAATTTGTGTGTGGGGCTTTGGAATATTTACAGGCGTATAGGCTGGTGACGTGGGCCAACCGTTAAGGGTTTGAGACAAAAAAAATACAATAATGAGCTGGAGCTCATAATGGACAGTTCGATGGTGCTGGTGAGTCGCTGACTCGGAGGCTTCCTCGTGACGGCTCTGTCGGGCTCTGGCCCCACTCACACAAATGCTGACATTACTTCTCGAATTTGGTGAAATTCTTACTGGTTTTCCAACATGTTGCCGTGGTTTTAAGGATTTAGACCATAGATTTGATATAACGGCCTACACCAACAACCTTATTAACTCAAATCAATAGTTGTGATTGAATAATATGAGAATCCTCTCCCGTGTTATTGGGAGGCATATGCATGGGAATAACTAAGCCAACAAACAAAAACATAACAACATAACGCATCTCACTTGTATGAGGGGTTGATTCAAGGATCAGATACGATCCTTGACTTGATTGAGGGATCCTCACATCACATATAAGCTAGGTCCCAATACACACAATTAGCAAAAACTCGACCAAAACCATAGAGCATGCTCCCAAGTCCCAACTAAACTAGACACAAAGCTTAGGTGTCAGGGTCACTCCCGTCACGTTTTATCTGGAAGCTCCATAACCGCCTTTTTTTAAAATATATATATATATATATATATATTTGCTAATAATGCTGGTTTGTTTTAATTTTTTAGAGCTGTTTTTACTGTTGTCTTGACTTATGAAAAAATGTTTAAAAAAACAGTTTTTTAAGGTTGCCAAGCCAGAAAACACAGTTTCATTTAGGGGTTACACTCAGTCTCCATTTTTACCCAATATGAAATAACTTGATTAAATTTTGATAAAATTTATACTTTATTCTTTTTATAAGAAACAACTATAAAAAATAACGTGGTTCAAAGAAACCCAAGAGTAAAATCTTGATCCTTTCTTCCATGCTAGTCATCTCATTCAAAACATTCATAGTTTATTAATATCGTCGTGGAAGCAATAATGGAGGAGATTAATGTGTTCAGTAATGCAAACCTACCCAATTCAGCCGACCATACTGACCGACTATTGCCTCTGTCACCATTCAAAATTTTTCAAATTAAGCTTAATCCATTGTAAATTAATATTTAATTACAAAGTTGATTTTTTGGGAAAAAGTGTACTTCAGAAATATTCTAGACATAATTTAATCATCACCACTAAAACTTCGATAACATTATGAAGAAGATTCAAAGAAAAGGAGGTGATAAATAGATGAAAATTTTAAAGAGGGTGTTTTTTTTTTTTTTTTAGAAAGAGGGCAGATGCGACTGTCATTTTATGGAAATACCCATCACAATAAAGAGTCACAAGTTCTTCCAAGTTCCATCTCTCAAATTCTTCCTCACATTAGATGGTACAACTACCCAGAAAGGCATGAAACCATCTGAAGCCTCTCATTTTAATCAGCCCCACCAGCCTTACTCTTTAGATGGTGAAAAAACTATTGAGTTGACAGGCATTTTGGATTCAAATGCTTTTTGGCTTATTCAAAGTTTTAAGTAACACACTGCTAGTCATCACAGATCCACATTGTTGCCAGAAATATGAGACAAATGTCACAACATAGCAACACAATATTCCCTTCATTCTGCACTGTGGTCCCTTGCCTGCTTCCGAGCTTCTTCTCTCATTACTGCTCTCACATATATCTCATAACAGCATCCTGCAGAAACATATAAAAAGCACAAATCATATTGAGAAAACGCATAGGCGACATTAAAAGTTGAGGATAAAATCTTTGAAACAAGATAATGGTTATGTCTATCCATATCAAATCTAAATATATACCCTCCTCCTCAAAGTTTGATGAATACATTAGAGTTATTTGCATAAATATAAACAATTTATACCATGGGTAGGTAAGGAATAGAATCCTACTTTCCCCATCCCTATTTACTTTTCCTCATTTGGATTTTCTTTTGTCCCTAAATATATGTAATGTTCCAAATCTGAAGGTATAATTATTAGTTGTTTCTAACAATACCCCTGTTAGATGGAGGTAGTTAAAATTTAAAATAGTGTACCATCGAATGGAGGGAAAAACTGAAAAGGAAAAAATAATTATTACATAGTACATGGATTTTGCTTTCTACCTGGTCTGTCTTTTTCTATGGGAACAAGTAGGGACAGAGAAAGCATTAAATCAATCTTTTGAAGAGGCCACATCACACACTAGTGAAAAATCTCATTTAAACTGCCTCATGACTCTGTTGCCTTTTCATTACCTTGGCTCTCCTTTCATCTTTTATCTGGACTAGAGATATATGCCATAAGAAGCGAGTGAAGGTGGGTGTCATAACATTAACGAGTCCGTTTAATAGCTAAGAGTGTGGACCACATGCATCTTGCAAAGGCATTTCCAATAGAAGCTGGCAAGGCAAAGCAAATCCTTGCTTGATGTGTCCCACTTACCACAATACGACATAAGGCTAATTGGTAGTCTCACTGACTAACAAGATAGTTTAGTGAGGGGACCTATGGTTGGATGGAGTCTAGTTGCATTTCTTATAGCGAGATTGATTTTTTCTGTATAGAATCCCACTCTCTTATTTTTTATGATCATTCCTTATTGGCCAATCATTGAAGGCTTGGAGCTAAACAGGAGGTGCAAATCAGTTATCAGACGAGTCTTTTCCATTTGTTGCTATTGATGTCAAATTTGTTACTGAATAAGTGAATATGCCATCATCAATTTCAGCAACAATGTTCATGAATGAATACGCAGCAATATGAGAATTCAAGATTTCAAAAATATGCCAAAGCTTTCCAAACCATTAACGGAACATTTGAGATAGCCGCATCAAAAACATTGTTGAATTTTGTATTTATGATATGTGAAACAGACCTTCCAACTCAAAGGAGCTCCAGCTCACAAGTTTCAACATCAAACTGGAATTACCCCAGTAAGCACATTGCTCAATGCTGAAGATACTATAAGTTTATATTGAGGAAATAATGAATGTAGAAAAACAAGCATATGCACACACATGCATTCAGTAAGACACAATCTATTGACTCAATCAAAGACTAGCCTTCTGAAAATGGTGCATCAGAAATCTCTGAAGTGCCCCAAGAATCCAGAGAATACAATTCTCCTCGAAAGGTATATTGAGGAAATATCTGCTTGTCAAAGATATCAGAAAAATAAAGAATGACTATTTTTTTAATCCCCTATTAGTCCATATATTGGTATTGGTTTATTCATATTGTTGCCATTTATAAATGACAGGAACCAAATAAACTCATCAGATTTAAACAAAATCAGTGCATGCTTCACCCACCCCGGAATCAGGAATAGAAAACAGCATACCTGCAACAACAACGACCGTTAGAACATCCCCAATTCTCTTGATTCGCGACACACTCTTCTTATATGATTTGAATGGCTTCAGAGATGGATCCTCAGCCAAGAGCTGCAAGATTATCAATGTTATAAAATTGAGTGCACAAGTAAATCCGAAGGAACCACCAAAAATAAGCTAACAAAGTAACCCAATCATGCAACAAACAGCTTGTCAAAGCATATTCAAGGTTATATGAGATCAACTACTTTGCTCAGGAAAAATTATGCAACTTTATTAAGGTTCTACAGTGCTCAAAAGCTCATGCAATGGAAACTCAATGATAATTGTTGGAGAGGCAAAGCTTATATAAGTTCGTCTTCTAAGTTTCATTCAGCTTTGCTTCGAATAGTTATTATAAGAAATCCGACAAATTAAATAAAAAACTCATTTGAGCGATTGCTCAGACTGAAATCCTAAAACCCATGTTCATTGGTTAGAAAAAAAGTGAAGAGAGCAATATTAATTGGGTGTTAAGCAGCCAGCTACCATTTAATAAAGCTCATAAACAGGCAAACGATGGCAAGTGATCTAGATGCAACAAGTAAGCAATTTGAATAGAAGAGGCGAAAGGGGAGTCTACGCCTTACAGCTTTCTCACGAGGCCCGGGTTCGATGTGGAATTCACGGCGCGCTATAGAAAGCAAATCCTCCCTCTTGTGCTAATTTTGGGATTTCATTACAAAGAGAGTTCAAAAGGCCAGAGAACGAATCAAATTTAACATAGAAAAAAATATTTTAGTATATTGAAACAATCGCAACCGATCGGGAGAGAAGATACCAAAATACCTGGGAGTGAGAACGGAAATGAGAAGCAAGGCTTGTTTTGCTCAACAAGAACGCCATTTTGCTTTCCGCTGTGACCTTACTCGAGTGAATGATACAAATGGAGCACAGAACCCGTCTCCTTTTTTGTTGTTGACGATGGTGAGTCCTATTCCAGTTGATCAAATCTCACATACCGAGGTAAGTATCTTAATGATTATAGAACAAATTTCTAATTTTACTTTCATTTATGAATGAGTATATTTTAAAATTTATTGTCAAATCTCCCTCATGTTTTTTTCTTTCCAACATGACTAGCCAATCTCTCTCATATCATTACTATGGGCAAAATTGTCACAATCTCATTTATTTGGTCAAACCGACTTATAAAAAGGACCAAATTTTTTTTTGGTCAAAAATTTATAAATAGAACTTGGTAGTTGTTAAGAATCATAGGGAGTACAAATTTGAAAACACAATTTTTCATACTTAAAAAACATTTTCCACCCTTATTAAAAAAATTGTATTTAAAAATTTAATAAATGAGCAAATTGAAAATCAACATTAATTACAAGAATAAAATTTAAAAGTGAGTAAATAACTTATATTTTAAACCAGTCAAATCTTTAAGCTCCTAATATTATAGACGGAGAGAGTAATTTTAGATTGGCACACACGGTTGGTGTGCATTTTGAATAATTTTTTTATTTTGCCAACAGTCAGTATTTCATTCGGTATGCATTTTTTTTTTAATATAAAAATTTTAGGACATGGGTTGGGCCACCTACGCCTAGGTAGAGGCTTGGGTTTCAATCCACACTACGTTAACTGGGCTTTTTGGTACGTGTGGGTACGCTTCGAAGACTCTAGGATCTCCAAAGACTCTTGACCAACACAGGGATCGAACCCCCTCCCATAAGGTGAGGAAGATCGACCCCGACGACAATTGAACCCAAGGATGATGGGTCATTCGGAGTACATTTTGAATATACTCCCTCTCGTCTTTCTATAAAAGTCCAAAATTTAAATTCCTTTGATCCATTATTACCCCATCATTGATTATATATATTATACTATTAATTAAAATGTTATTGATACATGTATTTACTCTATTTCTTCTCTTACTTAACTTTTATAAATAAAGGCACATATAGAAAAAGAATGTTTATTTTAGACACACTTATTATTTTTAATCAATTCTAACAGCTTTTTAAAACGCGTCATTCAATTATTAATCTCTTATAAATACAATCTAGGGAGTATTTTAAAAAGAGGGGATATAATGAGTGGGTAAATTTAGAAAATAATTTTTTTTAAAAAATGTCTTATATTATCCAAATAAATATTTCTTGATATGGGGTAGAGAAGTTAGCTTTGGCTTTCGTAATAATTTTAAGAATTGGGCCCTTGCGCGTCTCCCGCGGAATACAGTTAATATTTAAGGCAGAGCAAGTGTCCATTGCGCGAAAATTTTCCCATAATCCCATTCAACCGGAAAAGTCTCAGCCACAAAGATGGCGCTGAGAGGAGCAGCCGGTGCTTCCATGGCTTCTGCCTCCTCTTCATTCATAGCAAGACGAAGAATCCCAATTTTCTTCTCAATCCCTCACCCTTTTACACTCAAACCCCATAATCCTCCTTCATATTACCCCAATACCCTTCCAACCATTCCTATTTGTCGACCCGGTGAATCCCCAATCCCCTTTCCTTATGTTATTTTCTTAACTTTTGAGCGAACGAAATGAAATTTTTCTTTATAGGCTAACGTTATTTTTCTGGGTATATGAATGGGGTTCTTTGAGTTTATTTCCTTATATAAATTTGAACTCTCAAGTCCTGATTGTTCTTTTCATCTTTCAGGATTTCAATGTCAAATTCGGGCAATTAGTCAGGCAGCTGCGGAGATCAAAGTCTCCAAGAAAGAAAACGAAGAGCAATCACCCAAAGACTGGAAGATTAAAATGCTTTATGATGGAGATTGTCCACTTTGCATGCGCGAGGTGTGCCTTCTATTACTAGTGCTCACGTATAATACTTTTTTTTGGCACATGCAATGGGGACATGGGTGTTTTGTTATTGGACATAAAGTGAAACATTTTTTTAAAGATTTTTTGCTGTAGATTCTATAATAAAATATTGTTTTAGCCTGAATTGTAATTTGCTAACTGTGTCAGGTCAATATGCTTAGAGAGAGGAATAAGACCTACCGTACAATTAAATTTGTCGATATAAGTTCAGATGACTACTCTCCGCAGGAGAATCAAGATCTCGACTACGAAACTGTGAGTTTGGATTCCCCATGTTTTACCTGTTAAAAGCAAATTTTCTAGCAAGTATAACCGCTTGTGTCTTCAATAAGAATGGTATAAATCATGAAGTTCTGTTCTTCATTGTTCTTTCTTTCTTTGGGGTGAGCTTTTACAGTTCATTTAGAGGGTTATGAAAACTACTTTTCGATTCTATATATGGTGATCTAGAAACTCCATATAGCTCCACGTTTCTTAAAAGGAAGTCAGCAAGATCTTTTTCTTTTTTGTTCTACAAAATGTATATGATGTGGTGATTCGGAGATGTTCACCTGGTGAGAAGATGTTCTCACGGGTAATGCGCGTTGAATGTGCAGTATTCTAGATTACCGGCATTTCTTTGATCTGGAGAGATACTATGACAATGTGGTTATTTCTCTTTCAGGTTATGGGAAGAATTCATGCCATTCTCTCAGATGGAACTGTGGTCACAGATGTTGAAGTATGTCTTCTTTCCTGATCGTCCATAGTTTCAAACATGGGATAATTTCATGATCTTAATATGAGTGCTTTAAAGTAGTTGTACAGGTTGAAGTTGAGCTCAGAAATTCTTTATGGATTTCTAAAAATTCCCAGATTAGAGCATCATTCATAGGCATACTACTCTCTTATTCAGTTTAAACCAAACACAGTACCTCCTACACATCGTCATATATAATCTGACATTGACATGCCCTAAAAGAGTTGCTTTTAAGACCTTTAATATAATGATGACTCTTTGGAGGAATATTCGTATTATGATCTTATTTAAAGTTTATAATTGTTAAATGTAAATGTGTGTTTATTTGCGCATGAATATCATGCCAGTGATATGTGTTGCAGGCATTTAGGAGATTATATGAACAAGTTGGTCTTGGTTGGGTTTATGCCATTACAAAATATGAACCAGTAAGTCATTCTACCATCCTTTTGAAATGACTTGTCTCACATTTCAACTTTGAGACACTTTCACTCTTGCTTTACTGAGTGAAAAGGGTTTCTTTATTTATATATCATGTCATTAATGTAGGAAATTTCCTTTTACAGATTGCTAGAATTGCTGATGGAATATATGGTGTGTGGGCTAAATACCGTCTTCAAGTCACAGGTAACAGCAAAGAACACATAGCATGAGAATTTCTACCAAAGTTTTCTGATAGTTATGCTGTCATAGTTCTGTTGCCAAGAGTAAAAGCCTTTTTGTTTTAGTTGTGCTGATTTAGCCTGATGTAGTGATATTCATATTAGAGAAAGCATGAAGTCTACAAGCCCAGATTGTAGTGATAGGCTGTCTTCTTTCACATGATCAACAGATATCCATCCACGTGATGGCAAACATTATGCAGTTTTTGTTGCATTTTTCACTTCTACATGATTTTTCTGTTAGTAGCTCCCATGTGGCCACGACTAGGGATGAAGACTGGCCTCCGCTGTGATGCTCAGCAATATATTAATGCTGAGATTGTCAAATTGATATATTCATATCTTTTTTTGTTTTAATTTCAGGCCGACCACCTATGGAAGAAATATTAAAAACTCGAAGACAGAAGGTAGGTACACGGCAACTGCATAAGTTCATATATTTGTTACTCCTCCAATCCTTAATATAAGACATATTTGGAGAGTTGATCTTGGTCTTAAATAGAATAAAACATAGTTTTCATATTTATCATTTTTTTCCTAATTTATTCCTATTGTAGCTTCCTCAACAATAATAAAGTAAGAGAGGGAATGAAGGAATTAAAAAGATGACTATGGTATTTTAGAAAGAGTTAAAGGGCAAAAATACCCACAAATTTTTCCCCAATGTGCTCTAGGCACCTTAAACTTTTTATGGGTGCAAAAACGCCCATGAACTCCATAAAACGGGGTAAAGATGCTGCTTTCTTTAAATGGGGTTAACTGTTACCTTTTTTGTCTGTGGGCCCCACATTTTATTATTTAAAAGATTATTTTAATTAAAAAAAAACTCCTCATGCTACTATCTCTCTTCCCCTCTTCCATCCTCCATCTCTCATTCTCAACTTTCTCTCTCCAACTCTATGTCTCCGTGCCTCCAACTCAAATGATCCTTCTGTATATTTGGAGTTGGAGAGAGAAAGTTGAGAATGAGAGAGGGAGAAGGAAAGAGGAATGGGGAAGAGAGAGAGAGAGTGACATGAGGAGTTTTTTTTTTTTTATTATTACTAAAATAACCATTTAAATAATAAAATGTGAGGCCTACAAACAAAAAAATAACGGCAGTTAACCCCATCTAACGGAAGTGGCATTTTTTCTCCATTTTAAGTAGTTCATGAGCATTTTTGCATCCATGAAAAGTTTATGGTGTTTGACGACATGAGAGAAAAGTATATGGGTAGTTTTGCCCCTTAACCCTTTTAGAAAATACATGTCATATTAACTAACTTAACTAATTTTCTTAATTTAATCAAATTAGGTAAATATGTTTTATATTAAGGACTGAATGAAGTATTATAGAATAAATCTGCTGGATAAAACAGGACAAAAGTATTGGAAATTGATTAAATAAATAGGAAAACTGATGTTAGAGAACCTTCTGAAATTCTGGAGTTATCTTGAGACTAAAATTCTTTGAACTCATACATTCATGGAGAAGCTGAGAATGAAACTTTTATTTTCAGTTGGAAAGAGTGAAGCTGTTTGTAGTGTTTTGATTAACATTTTGAAGACCATTTGTTAGTTTAAAACGTAGGTCTTCCGACTCTGATGTGGGTTTAAAGAGGTGTGACTGTTTAAGCTCTGTAAAATGTCCTAAAATGAACAAAATTTTGAATAATGCGCAGATAGATATGGAACTAAGAAATCTCATTTATAAACCATGCTTTATCTTATACCAAAGTTGATGCTTCAGACAGTAGACACCCGTGGCAATCTGAATAAAGACGGCTAAAGATATGTCAGAAGTTAATGTGAATACTGTTAAGATGTCTTAGATAATCTGATTCCATTCAAGTGTTTGTTTTGGATTCTCATTGTCAGTTTTTTTTTTAGCACACACTTCTCTGTCTTTAATACGCTTGATTTGAGATTTGTTTGGTGCTGGTATGTACTTGGTTTTCCCTGTTCTTTACAGGATGAAGTATGCAAAGACAGCGACGCTTGCAAGATGTGAATTACCAAGATAGCTGATGGTTGTGACTATTTTAGTCACAACTTTTAAAGTTATAAGAGCTTGGTTTGAAAAACAAGCCAACATAGATACGTGTCACATCTCTTCTCCATGTTACCCATAATAATGTATATTTCAGTGCATGTATCAGGAAACTTATTTTTTGGATAAATTTTGCTGCCATTAGCTGAAATAAGAACTGGGAATGTATATAAATATCACTTGGGGCATGTGAAATCATCAGGGAAGGTTATGTAGAAAAGTTACATTTGCCCGTAAATACGCAAACACAGAAAGTTCCCCTATTCATGTTGCATGTGTCTATATCCCTACTGAGTATGAGGATTACTTCTGGTTGCCCTTCTTTTATTGGATGAATTGTAAGATCTTGAATATATGTCTTTAATCATTATCACTTGTATGCAAGTTACTTCTTTTTCTTTCTTCTATAATTTTTGTGACATTTATGAAGACTTTCTAATATTTTATCAGATCAAAGTAACATAACACCAGCATCTTCTGAATTACCAATGCAAACCAGCACTTACTATGACTCAGAAGAAGGTAAGTAAAAAAGTTCCATTGGCATGTGCTTACATTAACAAACAGAAAGGTGCATCCATGTGTGTGCTCATCTATATAGATCCATTTGATATATTGAAAAGGCAACCTAGTACACAAGGCTCCACCTAGGTGGGTCTGAGGAGGATTAGATATATGTAGCCTTACCCTTATAAATGGGGAGGCAATTTTGTGGATTTTAACCTGTGACCTCTTAATCATATGTATGGTTATAACATTTCTCGTTACTCCCAGGCTTACCCTCATTTGATATACTGACAAATATCAAATATAGTCCCCCTCATTCCATTAAGACTCTTATAAACTTACTGATGTTATTGTCTGAAGTCCCACCCGGAGCAGCAGCTCTGGCTGCACTTTCGCTCCACTTAGAAGCATTTGTTCTAATATCTTCACTTTTTTCTCCATCCATAACCTCTCTTATGCATTTATCTAGCACTTCCCCTCTTAAAATCCCATCTGAATCCTTCTTTGCTGTTAAACCCACTCCCCATAACTCTTGTGCAAGCTTAGCATTTGTAGGCTGATCACTCCAATGAGCCACACCCACAATTGGCACTCCTATGCTCATTGCTTCTAACACAGAGTTCCATCCACAATGAGTCACAAAGCAACCCACAGCTGAGTGAGCCAACACTTCCACTTGGTTGCACCAAGTCACCACCAATCCTTCATCGTCCAGCAGATCTTGTGGTAATTTGTCGTCAGTCTCTTTCACAACCCATAAGAAGTGCTTTTTGCTTGCCTTCAAGCCTTTGGCAATTTCTTGGGCTTGTTTGGCTGAGGTAGTTCCCATGCTTCCAAATGACACAAATACTACTGATTTTGGTGGTTTTGTGTGTAGCCACCTCAAGTAGGTATGGCTGCTTGGTTCCCAGAAACTAACACCGTAAGCTGTGTCGCCGTCTGATGGTTGGCCAAGGTAGGCTGATGGAATCATCGGACCGACTGTTACAAGTGGCCATTGGCCTTCCAATGACTTCACTAGCTATCAACGACAATGCAAACACGTCACTTATGAATGAGCTAAATTAACGTTAAAAGCTTGTTTTCAAGCTCTGAAGTTTTCTAAATCATGTGGGGCAACTGGCAAGAAAATTTTGGCTTCGTTCTGTGCATATCTGCTAATCAGTATCTACTTCAAATGATTTAGGGGGTCTTAGCTTATTGCAGCTATCAAATCAGTATTTGCTTCACTGACATATCGCATTTGTAGACATAAAGGCACGTTAGAAAGAAAAGTAAGCCCCACGTACAGTCTCCCGGGATGGGAATATCTCCATTAATCTCTATTTATTTCCTCTTCATTGAATGTCTCCACTATTAAATCAATTAAAACTTGATCTAATGGTGGAGATATTCAATAAAGGCAAAACGGAAGAAAGATCAATGAAGACATTCATTCCTCGGTCGCTCCACTCTAATGAATAAATTGAATTTCAAAGTGAGTTATATATATATATATAATTATTTGTATATATGTATATTATAGAGTCAAGGATGTGATTTAATCGTTAATATAAGTATAAAAAATCATATTATTTATAAATATGAAAATTTGACTTGCAAATATTAAAGTCTTGAAATCTATGAATATTAAATAAAAGGAAAAAGTCCAGAAAAATACCTTCAAAATATTAAAATTTTAAATCAGTTTTGTTTCTTATCATAGGTATGATCACACTTGATTAACAATTCACAACTTATTTTGGGAGAAAATCACTAGTTTGAAAAATTTTCATAGTAGAGCTATTTGCATTTAATTTTTTTACCCGTTTTTGTATGTAATTTTTCCAAACAAATTGTTCTAACAATATAAATAATATCAAGCATTACATTTTTTTAAAAAAATACCCTTAATAATTTAGTATTGATGCGTTGAAGAAATAAAAAAAATCAAGGTTTTCAGTGGTAAATCTATGACTATAACCCCACCCACTCACCCTCTCGCTCTACCCCTCACACGCAGTCAAACAAAATCAAAGAATAAATCACAAATTAGATTACTAGACCACACACAAAATAAAGAATAAAATTACTAAACTAGACCTTAAAGTTACCTCATTTTCGAGCTCTTGAAAGGTGTTGCAGAATACCCAGTCATTGAGCTCCAGAGCCTCAAACTGGTCCATGATTGCCGCCAAATAAGCTGAGTGGTCATCCGGTCGCGCAATGAAACTTGGCAAATCACGGAATTCAAGACTAGGAAGCCCAGGTAGCGAGATTGGAAACGCTTCATCGTTCAGAGGCAAACTGAGTCGACCCTCTCTGACTCGCCAATACAGTGAACACACTGAAGCTGAATTCGTCAAGAACACTGCTCCATAGATCCCAAACTGCTTCGCCACATCAAGCGCCCAAGGAAGTATAGAATCGTATACAATGCAACGAACAGGAAAAGAAGAGTCTCTGAACTTCAATATAAGGTCAGTTAAAGATTTGGATCCTTGTGATTTATAGGACTCTAGGTAGGATTCTACGCTTGGAGCTTGCTTGGAGCCGCCTTCGTCGTAGCCGTCTGAGATGGGTTCAATGGAAACGGTGGGTGCATCGGTTATGTGCTTGATTGTGTAAGGCGTGGTGCCAAGAGTGGCTTTGAGACCTTTTGCGACAAGTCGTTTTGCGAATTGAAGGAGTGGGTTGATGTGCCCTTGAGCTGGGTAGGGAAGAACAATGACATGGCCTTTTGGGATGTTCATCTTCTCATCATCACTCTCTCACTTTTGTTGTGTTTTTTTTTTTTTTTTTTTTTTTGCCTCGTGAGATGATTTCGCTTTTATTTATACAAAAAAGTTTCCTGCTATTTCCTCACTTCCTCCCTTCATATTCAAATTAAGAGATTTTACCAAAAAAAAAAAAATTAAGAGATGGAAAATTTGGGAAGAGGGCTCTTTCCTCATCTTTTTTTTTTCTCATCAGTCTATCTGGGCCGTTGATTGGAAAGATGAGGGAAATGTTAAAGTAATGTTGTGATTGATTAGACAAATATAATTTAGAGATGATTAGGGATAATGAGAAAAGGATTATACCCAACCCGAAAAATTTGTAATTTGATGGTTAGTCAAACAAAGAAAATCGATGGGATTCATTAGCCAATGGCAGCATACCCTGTTTTGACAAGGAACTTTAAGACAAGTTGATAAAGCTCATTAGGCATAGATTGACGAATCCTTCTCTTTTCTCTGTTTCTGCTTTAAAATGTGTTTTTATAATTATCATAAACTATCTCCAATCCAAAACATGAGTTATCAAATTCATTCTACCTTGATTTAGATAAAGTCAAAAACATAATTTAAAATTTAAGAGATAAAGTTATCAAATTTGACAACATTTACGAACAAAAAACATCAAATCGTTATCAAACAATCCAGATATAATAATTTGATTTAAAAAAGAAGGCTGCAAATTTTTCTCTTTTATTTTTTAGATTATGAGATACTAAGGAACAGGCGTGGGACGCGTGGGACTTTATGACTCTTTGGTTTGAAGGGAGGAGAGGGAAGGGAGCTCCCCTCCCTAGTGTGAAAAGACATATATGACATTGATTTTAAATATTTGTATGAAAAACGAGATAAATCAGGGTTATATCTAACTTTTTACCCTAGGGAGGGGAGCTCCCCTCCCTTCAAACCAAACAGAGCCTACAATTTTAGGGCATTACCATGTTTTTTGTTTAAAAAAGAAGTTGGCCCTGCCAACTTGTGGATTACGAGGCGTGGGCCTCACTTTTGCCAACTGCAAAAGGTGTTAACCCAAACCTGTGAGTTGATGGGTTGAGCCTGCATTAACCAACTCTATATCCTAACCCCACCAACAACGATTTTAAAGCTCAACCACTCAAACACTAGGTTTTAAGTTTGAGCTTGTGCAAATGTAAAAAATACCTTTAAGAAAATTACTCCTAATGAGATTCAATAATGCTCAAATTTGACCTAGATAACCATATAAAAAAAAGAGTAAATGCTTGCACCAAATTTGATATGCATAAAGCCATCGTGAATAAGAAAAAAATGATTGTTTTCTAACAAAGAAGTGGTTCAGTCTTTTATATATATATAAATTTATATATATATATATATATATATATATATAAATTTTAAGCGAGGATTGACAAAAATCTCCTTTCCTCATTTAAAGTACAAAATCTCCTTTCCTCATAAGTGATACTAATGTTGGACAGGTGAGCTTTGTCTTTTAAAAGAACAACATAGACAAGAAAAAGAAATTGTATATAATGGGCTTGTTTGGGATACATCGCAGGTAGGTAATTTATAGAAAAAGTCCGATTGGGTATAAGTCGATTGGGTAAAAGTCTGATGTGAAACGTGATTTATGTTTGGATGAGTGGTTGCATAAGTAGGCATGGAAAAGTCGATTGACAAACTTGTTTGGAATGACATGGATAAGAACTTTTGAGATAATTATAAGAAAAAAATAAAATCAAAATTACCAAAAATATGAAAAATGCTAAATTAAAAAATTTGGTAATACCAAAATACATAATTTGATCAAATAAATATTACATAGGATTGGCGTTGGTGACATGGATAAGTCTTTTGGAGCTTATCATAAGCTAGGATTTGGAGCTTTTAAAATAAGTTCGATTGAAGATAAGTCCGATTGCCAATTTTTTTTACCCAAACAAAAATTTAGGGAAAAAATTCGCAATGTCCTTTTGATAAACTCCAAAATGCATAAGCCTCCTCCCATGCCTCTCCCAAACATTTCAATTTCTGTCTACATTCATGCAACCCCCCTCCCGGCCCCTACAAAAATCCCATAGGTATGGTGAAAACCTATATTTTATTGCAGCAAATTGGAACCAATGTGTGTCCCGTTTCCTGAAGTTCATATCGTGCAACTCTTCTAGAAAAAAAGAAGAGAGCTTATGTGCATATCATATAAGAAAAGATTTGTGATAGATATTTTGGCCCATAAAGACTTGAGCTCTGATGCATGTTTGTCCAGAGTGAATGATTTTATTGACCGAAGCTTGCTTACAAAATTATGATTCAGCATAGAATAGAAGCCACTGAATCGCCAAGATCGCTTCCACTTGTCTAGGCATCTTCTCACTAACCAAGGAACCATCTCCTAACTGTATAATTACTAAGTATGTACAACTCGACTTTATACGATGATAGGACAGCAGTTCAATGACCTCTAGTAAGATATTTGACAGCCAAGGTCATCGAATGTGTATTTACTTCTGTTAGAGAAACCATAATATTTTCTCAACAATGTACATTTTTTTTTTTTTTTTTGAGGTAGCAATCATGAACACATCCATTTGTTCATGTTAGAACACAAACCAATCCATTCCTGTAATGTTCAGCTTCTCAATCCTGGCTTCTTTTTTCCCAACAGGAGCCATTTTAGAACATTGAATAGCTTTCTCCATCTCTTTTGAGCTTTGCCAGGTTCTTCTACTTGCTTATCTGGATATGGAGGATGATTATTAGTATCAAAGAAATGATGAAGCTCGTCATCGAACACATGAGTATCTGTTTCACCAATGAAAGAATTAGGAGTTTGGACTGGAAAACCAAGTGTTTGGTCATAGCTAAAATCCATGCTGTCACTGGTGGGCAAGAAATAATCATCCAAGCCACTAGCTCCCACAGAGAACACAGATGACGGAATATCCGGAGTGGGGGCACTCTCTTGGAAGTAATCAAATCGATCAGTCTTCTGAGGAGACAAAAGCTTGTAGGCACTTAATCCATCTGATCTGGATGAATATGAGGAGGAAAATTCATTGTCAAAGTGAGAACACCCCTCCATTAGAGAGGCTTCATCATTGAAAGAGTCAAATTTCTCCTTCTGTTGAATTGCAGAAGTTACTGAGCTTTGAGCATCGGCCTGAAAGCATACATTAGCTTTAGTAACATGCTTCAAAATGGGAAAAGGAATGGAGCAGGAGGGTAAAAAAAACAGTAGATTAGAGAAGAGTGCCTTTTCAGTTTCTGACAGCTTATCTACTGGGACATACTGGCTTTCAGAGAGCAGTCCGGTCACTTGTCCAACAGCATTGAAGATTACACCAGTTTTTGGTGGAAATTGAGAAGACAAGTACAGAAATCTCCGAGTATCAAGCAAACATGTTCGAGCATGCTCAACTGTTGCTTCCCACATTTTTGTAGACATACCTGTCCCCAGTATCTGCACATGCCCAATATTTATTTTTTTTCATTTGGCAAGGATAAATAAATAATTTATTTGTAACCACTAACCAGAAATAACAAGTTCCTTTTAATCAGAACCTTTTAATTGCTTACTGAATGTCTGATATAAATTGACAAAAATGCACAAGTTTTCTGTAATATTGCTATAAAAGAATTCGGTCATGCCATAAACAGGAATAGAAATATGTCAAGGATAAGTCGCATTAAGATCAGTTTTAAGATACTTTAAACAGGGGTGTGAACAAGTACGTATATTATATAGTATATCCTACCAGGGAGGTGCACTTCACAATGGAGAAGATAATTTTTAAGCTCAATGATCCAACCAATGGACACAAAAACTGTAAGACAAGATCTTTTTTCTAAACTCCTTTGGATGGCAAAATCTCACAGAAGGATTTGAAGTATATGACTATATAAAACTCTATATGCTCAGGATTAACTAATAGCTAGTGATCACACACACACACACAAACAGAATAAGGTAGTAGTTAGTTTCTTTTTACCCTGCGTAGCTTTGCTGAGTCTAGGTTAAGATGTGTGAGAAAATCTTCCACAGTATTTATCTGTTCCAGACTCAAACGCTTGTGGAAAGCTCCATCCTTGCCAATCTTTTCCAATCTCCAGACTTCATCAGACAGACTAGGAGGGTGGTGTTTCTTGTACACTGCAGCCAAATATAATCACAAGTAACTTTCAATTCCTCTCTTGCTTTGACAAGCAAAATGAACAGCTCAAATAAGCTGTCTTATATGATATCCACTACAGCAAAGGGATTCTGAGTTCAGATTTTGTTTAAAAAACACTAACCAAGATCGATCATTTGCAACTAAAAGAAATCACATATTGGAAAAGAACAAAAGTTCAGAACCAGCAAACAACTTGACAAGACGGAATATTCAATCAAGTTCATTCTAGATTTAACACAACAAAAAGGACAAGGTTACCCAAGCAAATACATTTCTTTCACGCATCACATTTGTTCTTTTTCATCATTTTCTCAGATGTCTGTGAGGTTCAGGATGGAATACTCTCAAAGTAAACGCAGACAGCATTTGCAAATATTATATATTTATGCATCTAAGAAAACAAAACGAAAAAAAATACATTTGAAGTACTCACGTTCCCCTCGGTGATCCCTGACAATAAATGAGTCTGTCTTGGCTTCTTTTATTCTAAATCCAAAGTTATTTACAACTCTAGCTCCTAGCTTGAACTTCCGGCTCTTTGTCCAGCTTGAATTATCTGTAAATAAAATTTCACCGACTACACCAATCCCATCTTTAAGATGCAAAAATATTTCTCCCATAAGAAGAGGCTTTTTTCCATCTCTCTCTTTTACAATGTTGCTCCTAAACTCTTCAGGCATCCAAATGTCACTTCTTTCTTCAAAATCACCCTCAAGTACTACAATTTCCACCTTAGCTGCAGATTCAGGTCCTGAACTAACAACCTGTCCTGTCAAGGAATCAATTAAACTTGTCCTCAAATTGGAACCACCTTCCCCTTCAATTCGAGCCCCTGTAAAGATGGGAGGAGAGATATTGTTTTCAAACCGCAGCTGCAAATTTCTTGATTCGGGAGTAAGAACCTCCTTCTCACAGGCCCTGAAAAGGAAAGTGAAAAGAATACAGTAGTCAAGCTGAACTCTTTCGAAATAATTGGTTTTGCTTTTATTTTTTCCCTTTGTCTTGATTCATTTCATATACTTTGTCTGGTTGTCCCTGAAAATTTCATTATTGACAGAGGAATGTTTCTTACGGTTTCATGCTCGTTAAGTGCCTCTTTAGGGCCAATTCAACTTCTTCCTTAACCTGCAAAGATGTCATATCTATGGTTGGTATCTGATGTCAACTATCCAGTAAACGCAGAACCAATACATTACAGAATCAAAATCCAAACTTGCTCCCACCAGAAAAAGAATTAATTGATGCATAGGATTCCAGTTGGAAGACCACCTTTTACTTGAGTCAATACTCAAAGTACAAAATTTAACAGGAACACAATATCACAGCTTTTGGTTCATTTATCCAAAATGAAAGAAGTCCCATTAAGTTGCTTGAAAGCATTAAACGTCTCTCTACAAAAATAATTGATGATGATAAAAAAAATATTCCATTCAACAGACCAAATTATAAAATGCATAACATAAAACCTGATGAGTACCTCACTCATCTGACTGAACATGTACACTTCACTTATATAGCAATCAAAATTGGATGAAAACATTTTTATCTCCTCTATTGTATAATTTTTTTTGCGGCATTCTCTCAGTCAGGATCCACTAAGCAAGTTGATATCGCAGGGAACCAGGAAATTCATATCCATTCAAAAAGATTCTTTCTTCTTGACCCAGGGGGAAGAAATTCTTTCTTCGAGAATTTCTCTGATTTTTATCTGACTTCTTCCATTTTAAATAGAGAATCTCACATTTTCTTCAATCCAAAGTATCATTTTATTCAATTTAACATTTTCAGACTTAATCATCTAAAAACTTGAAATACAAAGAAATTAGAAAACATTCAATTTCACTTTTTCTGACTATTCTGCGACAAGCCAGAAGTCCAATCACAAAATAAATACCTATGACCAGGTAAAGGATAAAAATGTAGCTTTTTATAATTAGAGGGCTAGTTTGAGGAAGGCTGGGTCCGTGTGCAGACACCCACAAGGTGGAAGGATACCTCATATGAGTCATATCAGGCCACAACAATTGCCACCAACGAATGGATGCCACAAAAAGTTATCTGCAGCATGCAAAGCATTGTGGTTCACACAAATCCGTGCCTAAATTGTCTAAGGCGAATACAATTATTCTAGGGCTTATGAACTGCATCCATAAATTATCCTAGTGACCTAAAATTAAACATCACCATATATTCAAAAGCAGCATAAATTTTGAAAAAAGTATGCAATACCAGACCTTTGATAGAAATTGAACCATAAAAATATCTGAACTAAGAGAGTTCCATACCACTCGACGGAGCAAGGGCTCTAGAATTGGCTCCAGCAAACTCCGGACAATGTTACATGTCATCGCATCATGCACCACACTGAACAATATTGAAAATAATTGAAGTAAAAAGTCAGAATTGAACAGTTCAGTTAATCAAACATGTTATATAATAACATTCTTATCCATATTAAAAAAATTATTACAATACAATTAGAGGGTTAATTTGACAATCATTCCTCATCAGCAACCATGTAAGGAATATTTATGATATCAATTTCCCACACGCAGCCAAATTCCATTCGAGAAGATTAACATTATATCATGATTCATAAGCTTTAAGTGATATATAGATTCATCGATAAGATATTTTGTACCATTTTCTTCATATCAGGTACACCCTGAAGGCCTGATCCCTTCCTCAAAACAGGGTTGTACTACATTTAATCCAAATGCACTTTGCTTCAAGGTTGAAGCACAAATAACAGCATATGAATTCTGATACTTAAGCAAACCCAATGATATATCAAGCTTTCGGCAATCGGACGAGTTAATAGCAATCGAATTTAGAATGGTTATGGAGCATTCATTGTTAATTCTCCTCAGGTAAGAAACCCAGTTAAGTTTAAGCAACCACCGAGTCAGATACAGTCACTAAAAAAATTCTATTTGTTTTCTCACTTCATTTCTCACACAATATTCCAATTTTCCGAAATCATATCGACCAACAGGGAAGAAAAAAATTGAACAGATAATCGATGAGAGGAGGGAAAAAGAACAGCAGCCTCTTACGTGGAAAAGGCGGGAAACTTTCTGCGCTTATCCTCGGGACTGCTATTTCCTGATTTAGCCTCGCCATCTTCGGGGCGTCTCTTCTGCGACATCGCCGAAGCTTAAGAAAGAGGCGCAAGGCTATGAGGAGGCGGTGGTTGTGAGCATCCAAATCGAAAAACATGCAGCCGAAGAAACAGAACAGAATCAAAAAGGGACAACTGCAACAAAACCAGTAAATGACAGTATATTATTAATCTGGTAAAGCGTTATGCCACTTTTGTGACTATATGTGTGTGTCGATTATCTCTTACCATTAACTGAGTTTGTTTGCTTGCATGTAGAATGCTTCTTGGCCTCTAAGCTCACTCGCCATCTACTTTTCGTTGTTCCTTCGGCTTCAAGCAAAGCTTAACTACTGATGCTGCCATACCATCGCTTCACTGGTAATATGAATTTGTATGAGGAGAGAAAGAGGCTTGCTCTTTGGGGTAACAGTAAATGCGGGTCTTTGTCTGGGAATGTGTGGGGCCCATGGAAAGCGCGTTTCGTGACTCAGTAAAAGCCAAAGTGGGTCCACTCCACCGCTTCTTGAACGCGCGTTCGATGAGGTAAGCCCAGCGCGAGACGTGACTCATCCGCGACCAAAAATCAAAACGGCCTAGGAAACTTTTTTTTTTTTGGGCGAAGGTCGAATTTGTCCTAAAATCATCGTAAAAGAGTAATGTCGCCGGAAAGAATCTAAACGCCGCAGCCATTATCCAGTTAGATTTATATTTGACGATTGTTTAACTAAATATACCGAGTAGGCAAAGTATATATGCCATATTGATTTGTGCCAAAAAAATTTACATTTTAATATTTGTCCTTCTTGCTAAAATTTTATTATTAGATTTGGCATTAAAAAAATATCAGTTATTAATATTTTTTATTATTCATATTTATGTATTAATTTAATGTTAATTTATGAACATCGGTTAAACAAGGAAGTCATGGAGTTCGTCATAAGCTTCTAAGTTTTTCAAACTCCATCTAATTATTATATTTAAAACAGATCGGATGCTGCTAATTTGTGATCACATGATAATTGGTTATTCTAAGAATATGACTATATTCTTTTTTTTAAAAAAAAAAAAGACCAGACTCAGAGAATTCTTATATTATTATTCTTTTTAAAAAATATTATCCAATTGGTTGATGAACATTTAAAAATTACCCCCGAACATTGAATATTTTTGTTTTTCTTTAAATAGTACTCTCATCCGTTTATAATTATAAGGCACCTAAAGTTGACTTTTTTTTTTGGAGAGATTAAAAAAACTAATTAAATTAGATAAAGTATTTTTATTTTTTTCTTCATACTAAATAATTTGATTAATAAACTAATATATAAATCTAAAAAACATAAATAATTTGATTAATAAACTAATATATAATTCTAAGTAATAATTATTATCAATGAATGATTGTATTTAGAAGCGTAGAGACCACAGATTGAGGTTAGTTGGATTGTTTTTGAGTGACAAATTGCGATATGCCATTAGCATTTGCTAGCGATTTTGGGCCAAGAAACGTGTCAGTGACCGAAACGGGTGTTGCTAATTACAGGATGAGGGATTGAGTATGGAAGCAGCAAATGACAAAATCAAGCACAAAATAAACAACTCCGTCCAGTGAAATAAAAACATTTTATAATAGTTTATAAAATAAATCTGTCTTTTATTTATTTATTTATTTAGAGTAGTGACTGGTCAACTTGAGCTACCCTTCTTTTAATTTTATTTATTTATTAAAGAACCAACCTCTATGATTATGATCAGTTATGATGGAAATCCTTTTTTTTTTAAACGACTTGTTATTATTGTAGTTACTATGTTTGGTAAGGGTCAACAATTTAACTAAAATTAACCACAATCCCAATATTTATTTTTAATGACGAATATTTTAAGAATGTTGACTCAAGCGGACTATAATTATAATTTATTGATCAAATACTCTCTTTTTTGTGCTCTTAAAGAAAACAAGTTACAAGTAAAACCATTTTTAGTCCGTGTTGCAGCAATCAGCATCACGTGGCTCATTACCACAGTAAGACTTGTCTCGTCCAGAATTCCAAATATAACTTTAACACATCAATTTTAAAATGTTTAATTGATGTTTTAAATGGAGAAAAAAGTCATTTATCAACAAACTGAAAATCAAGAGTTCATCTTTATTCTTGATTTTATACATATTAAAATAATAATAATAAAGACGTAAATCACATTATTAGCTACCTTTATTAGACCATAAACATTTTAGGTTGTGACCATAGTTATTAAAATTGGACCAACGGTTTGAGTCAGAAACCGACCGACCGGTAACCTAATAGGTCTGGTCGATATGTGTTCAATACTTTTTTATTTAAAAAAAATTTAATTCATTTTTTAAATTTTATTTAAGATTTTATATTAATAACTCTAAAAATCAGTTCGGATCTGATCCCATGATAGAGCTCACGTGACTTGCAAGGACAATTTCAAAATCTCTGTCATAGACAAAAATGTTGAGATTTTTTGTGGGGGTGGGCCCACGTGGATGAAGTGATATTTGTGGTAGTAGGGTATGAGGGGGAGGCCCACAATGAAAAGATTTGGTAGACCTACTCAACCCAACTAGCTAAGCCCAACTAGTACCTACTGGTAGGGTCGTGTTGATGAAAATTCAAACATGTTAAATGTCAGGGTTAGACACTTTCACTAAAGGGAAAGGTTGGATCCTAAAGTTTGTCAAAGGGGTAGGAAGGTATGATTCAACTCCTGGTCTGCAGGTTAACCCCATGAGGGTAATAGACGCGTTTCGCTTACCCAACATCAAGTATCACCCAGGAGGAAAAAGATTTCCCGCTATAGATGTAGGATGAACCCAACCCCTTTCCTAAAATTTTATATATATAAAAAAAAAACATGTTAAAAACGCCGTCATTAAATTCATTCTACTTCAGGGGGCTTTCATTTGAATTCACTCTGCTCATGTTTTTGTGTTGTACTCTTCACACTTCTTACTATTCACTGTTTGAGGTTTGAACCCCCACCTACTTTTTTGTTTTTGCCAAACTCCTCTTGCCTACGCCCTTTTTCTTCAGAAATAAATAACCCATTTGCCTTCATTAATTAACAATAAATTAAATAGTTAAAAGCACTTCAAATTAGTACATATGTTATAAATACAAATTTCTTTCAAAAAATATCATCATCTATATGGATATAGTACTTTCTTTTTAAAAAAAACTAAAACGTTTAGATAAGTTAGGTCTAAAGTTTAGAGGAGGACTCAAAGATGTATTTTTCCTGACGGATTCTTATTAATATAATTCCATTCCATTCAGGAAAAAAAGAATACAAAATGTATTTACCGTTTTTTTTTTTATAAATAACTATTCATGTTCAAAACACTACTAGTACTAAATTCGTTTACATGCAAGGCTTTCTTATCAAACGTGATATTTTTGAAAAAAAAGGGGGAAAAACTTTTATGGGCCTTGGATTTGTACTTTTTGGGCCTTTTGACAATTTCAGCTCTTCTGCTTTCTTGTTCCTTTTCAGCCCACTTTTCTTTCATAGATATTTTGAACCAGAGTGCAGCAACAAAGATAAAAAAATGTCACCTTATTGATTGGTATTACCTAAAAAAATGTCACCCTTATCAACATTGATTGGTATTACCTAAGAGAGGAAGGAAGATTTCGCTCCAACCCATTTCTTAAAATTTTTATATTAAAAGGAAAAGGCCAAAAAAAGAGAGATATTGTAGAAAATTGTTTTCTTTTTTGAGTGTAAAATAACATGTTTGTTCTCGCATCGTGCACAAATGTATATCTAACTTTACGATCGGACGATACCTAAACAGAGTAACAAACTGTTCCATAATTAATTATTGTAATCCACATAATATAAAAACGGTTGGAAAACAGCCTTTCACTGTTAGGAAAATGGGAAATTTTTTTAAAACAATATAATTAAAAATGGGAAAAAATAGAATGGTGCTGCCAATATACCTAATCCTAATCCTAAATCAGAAGTCTAAGAATTTATCAAATCCTAAATTACAATTTCTTTTAAATGATGAAAATTATTGGCACCAGTCAATATCTATATTTATATTATCATATTTTACACTAGACTTTATTTTCATGATTTGAAGGTATCCGTTTCACGTCAATGTCAACAAGTATTAACGAATTAACAAATACTAACGAGCTAACTTTCGCATTTCATATTTCATAACTTAACCAAAAGATAAATCAACCATAACTTAACCCAGGATCATTTAGTCACAATTAGAAATATTCCTACTTCATTCATAACTGAGATTAGATTAATTAACAACATCAATTAATTTTTTCTCATTTTTAATTATATTTTTCTAAAATTTCCCCGAGGAAAAACAATTAGTCCAAGAGGCGCCGTCCACAGAAAGAGAGGCGGGTCGGATGTTTTGAAGAAACAAAAAGATCCATTTTTTCGGGGTCAAACATTCTACATAGAACACTAATTGTTGATATGAAAACAGAGTGTACAAAGAACACTAAATCTTGATATGAAAACAGAGTGTCGTAGTAGAATAAAGAGGACACGAAGAGAAAGTACTCAAAATACTGAGAAATGTACACACAGAATACTAATTCTAAAATACTGAGAAATGTATACACTCACTTCCTAAGTAGTAAAGAGCATAAAAAACAGAACAAGATCAAGGACACTTGGTCTTATTGCCGTGAGTGGTCATATCAGTATAGCAAGCTCCACAAAGCTCTCTGTTGCCTGAAGTCCCAGGAGGCACGCACTTGCACCTCACACAGCAAGTCCCACACGCCCTCTTGCACAGATTGGGCCTCGAATGCACGCTGCACCTTCCCTCACACAGCCCTCCACAATCTATGTTCTGTATCAGCTTTCTGTTCCCCTCCTTCACCCTCTGCCCCAACACCAAATAACACATATTACTTACTGTGTGATTTCATAGACACAAAGTGAATGGTATTATGTAGTATACTCACTGGGAGGGGATGCATGAGTTCTTCTTCGTCAAGCTGCTGTTCAATCTCCACATCAGATGAAACCTGCTTCACACAACAAACATCAGAGAGTTCAAGTCTCAAAAGTGTTAAAACAGAGTGGCCATGGCCATGTCCATGTCCATGTCATGCATGTTATTCGTGTTACCTGAAGAAGGAACAGGGACAGCACCAACAAAATCACACACGACACAGGAACCAGACGTAGCGCCATGGCTTATGTTTTAGTAATCACTACACAAAGTGAAGAGCAGAGAGACAAGAGTACAAAAAGAAGAGAGGCTGCTGCTTTGCCCATGTTACGCACTATCTCACGGTATTTATGGAGGAGGGGGAGTGGTGTGAAAGTTCGGAAGAGCCCCTCATGACGCCATCCGTAATTATTACTCCACTGGATAAGCTTGACGCCCATCCCCTGTTTTCCTGTTTATAGGAGAGGTCAGAGGGAATGAAGAATGTGGAAGACAGGTGGATGGAAGCTGGAATCACAATCACAATAATAGAAATAGTAATAATAATCCCAAGGGAAGTCAGATTTGGATTGCTGGGCACACCGAAACAAGAGCCAAAGTGTGATGAGAATAAAAAAAGCAGGTAAGTACTATGCCGTACTGAGCTAAACGACGATGGAGGAGGATGAGGGAGAAGGTATCAAAACACCTTTCCAGCTGGCCTGCCTCCTCACTTGTTGCCCATCTCTATCCTTTCCCAATTTTTTGCTATTCTCTTTGGCCCCCCTCTATTTAGATTTAGATTTTACACCCATGCCCGACATGAGTGAGATATTTGTTTTTGGGCTCAGGTCAAAAATGTCCCGAAATTTCACCCAGAACCATTGAGTGTTTAAAAGTTTTTTAGAGAAATTTAAAAAAGGGGCCGATTTTACTCAACACAAACGGAAGTTAAAATTCAGCGTTAAGTGTAAACCCATGGACATTCACCTGCCACATCCACACATCTCCGGCCCCACCCTCGGTGAGCTCCTCAAACGCGTCCACGATGCTCAAAACGAAACTCCCCCACCACTGTATCGTCCACCTCCCTCCACGTCCTTCATCATATCCATTTATTCTTTCATTCGCCATTTAACTTACAGTGTTAAAGCCCGCCGCAAAACTACCCTCCCTCAAAACCACTTCGCTTCGAAACATGGCAATGCCGGTAAGCGCACCAAGACTCTACTTAATAATGGGCTTGTTTGGGATGAAGGTCTGATCGAACATGGAAAAGTCGATTAAAAAAATCCGATTGTGAAACGTGATTTATGTTTGGATGGGTAGTTGATAAGTAAACATGGAAAATTGATTAGACAAACTGTTTGGAATGACTTATAAATAAGTGACTTTTGAGATAATTATAAAAAAAATTAAAATTACAAAAAATATGAAAAATGCTAAATTACAAAATTTGACAATACTAAAATACATAATTTGATCAAATAAATATTACATAACTAACTAGAAAATTAGGCTTTGTACAATAATTTGGGATCTAATAAGAGCTTATGATAAGCTCCAAATGGAGCTTGTGAAATAAACTCAAGTTGACCATGCTCTGGCATTGGCAATTTTTTTTCACCAAACATAAATTTTGACAAAAACTCCATAAGCACTTTCGATAAGCTCCTGAAATAAGCTCTCCCAAACAAGCACAATATCTCCGTCCAGGTTGTAGAAAATATTGAAAACCAGAATGTGTAGGGGTTCGATATGGTCCCCACACATCCATGTGTAAAAGCTCAAAAGTCCTTTTTGTTTTAATGCAACTAGAAGTAAATGGAAGTTTTGATTGAAAACAAATATCACAACTTTTATTGAGAGTAACAGTTTTGTCATTCATTATATACAAATGCCTTAGCACAAAAATCGGGGCATGGCCAAGTCTATTATGCAACAAAGATACATCAACATGTCTACTTTCTTTGGAACAAACATTAGCCAAATTTACTATGTCAGTTTGGTTACATTGCAAAACATATAATCCTTCAATCAGCTTACCAGTCCCCTTCAATTTGCCACCCTGAAGGCCCTGTATCAAGCAAAGATTAGGAAAGAAAACTACCATACATTTCTGTTCCTGAGTTAATTTTGATACAGAAGTTAAATTAAACCTAAGCATGGGAGCATATAAGACACCATATAATGTTATGCCATTAGAAAATCTAACAATTCCTATATGAGTTATTTGCACTTTATCTCCATTAAGAATTTTAACAGTTCTAATTGGCCCTGAATAGATTTTATAGTTATCCAATAAAGATAAATCACTAACTAAATGTGTGGTTGCTCCGGAATCAATTACCTAAGTTACATGTGCATTATTATGAAGGGAAGAATTCATCAAACCTGTACCAGTCAGAGCATGTACATTTTCTTCTGGGTCCTTCTTCAAGAGATCAAGCAATTTTTCATATTGCTCCTGTGAAAGAGATGGAGAGATCATGGTTGAAGAATGCATAGCCTTTTTTGTATCCTTCTGTCTCTCTTCTTGAACTTGCCTCCCCTTCGGTCCTTTGAAGCCAGGAGGGTACCCTATAATTTGGTAACAATTTTCTCTGGTGTGTCCACTCTTTTTGCAATAAGAGCAATTTGTGGGGATGCCTCTTCCTCTGCCTCCTCTCCCTCTCCCCCTGGCTGCCATGGCTATTCCTTCGGTAGGGGTCATCTCCACTGCCCCAACAAGAGCCCTTTGAGCCTCATCCTCTGCAACCATTGCAAAGGCTTGATTCATAGTGGGAAGAGGAGACGTGAGCAGTATTTGACTTCTAGCAAGGTGATAGGTCTCATCCAAACCCATCAAAAACTGGAGTAGCTTTTGTTGTTGCACCAAATTCCCTTGAATCCTCGATGCACCACATTTGCAACAATTGCAAGCCGACCCAACAGCCACAAGGGAAGATTGCTCTTCCCATAATTTCTTCAATTTGGAGTAATATGTAGCAACATACAACTCCCCTTGTTGAAGTGAATTAATATCACGATGGATAGCGAAAATTCGAGACCCTGTGACTTTATCAAATCTCTCTTTGAGGTCCAACCACACCATGTGTGCATCATTGAGATATACCATACCATTCGCCAAGTCCCGGGACAAGGAATTCAGAAGCCAAGATAATACAACAGCATTACAACGTTCCCACTGACCTTCCAATTCAGCACCAAACTTCTCTTTCTGGCAGGACCCATCCATAAAGCCAAGTTTATGTTTCCCACGAAGAGCAATCCTCATGGCTTTACTCCAAACAGAATAATTGTCATTGCCAGTGAGAGTAATGGGTATAATTGATGTACCTTGAGTATCTGATGGGTGGAGATACAGAGGGTGAGAGAAGTCTACGGTGGTCGCCGGCGTGGTCACAGTGCTCTTTGGGTCGCCCATGGTCTACAACGTTGGCCGTCGATTTCAGATGGTAGGTCGTCGATCTCGGCTGCTTCGAATCGATCTTGCAGCAGGAAGTCGATCTTGGCGAAGAGGAGCAGATCTTGTGTCACGAAGGCGATGTGGATGAGCGGATCAATTGCTCTGTCCGGCGTCGGCGTTCGCAGCGAAGAGGGGAAGATTATCGATCTTAGCTATGTCCCTATCCGCCAGCCTGCGATCTTGAATGTCGCGCTCGACCGGAACTGGCGGATCGTGGCTGACGATCTTGGTTACTCGACGATCGCGACCTCGCCTAGCGGAGCAGTAGCGTCGGCCGTTGAGCTGGTGTAGAAAATACTCAGACGAAAATCTTGGGAAACCACCCAAGTGCAGCGGTCAAATGGTCAGCAATCGTGAAAAGAGTAATCCTGGGCTCTGATGCCATATTGGTAAAATAATTGGATAAGAAATCCAAAACTACATTAGAGTGAATCAGATCAGTGTACACGTATTGTTCCCCATTTATACTATATGGGCATTAAACAGTTATGAAGGCCCAATTCCGTTAAAGCCCTATACTAAGACCTAAAGAATATACAAAATATACAACAACTTTACACAATATTTTCTACAGAGGCCAGAGACAGTCAAATCATGGGAGTGCTTGGTGCCAGTGGCTTCGGAAAATCCACCATGATCGATGCCCTCGTCGATCGTATCTCTAAGGACAGCTTAAAAGTCTCTCTCACCTTGAACGACGAGGCTTTGGAGTCCAGACTCCTCAAAGTCATTTTCGCTTAAGTCATGCAAGATGACCTTCTCTTCCCCATGCTCATCGTGGAAGAGATTCTCATGTTCTCCGCTGAGCTTCGCCTCCCTCACTCACTCTCTGCCTCCAAGAAGAAGGCCAGAGTCCAAGGACTCATTCACCAACTGAAATGGTCATAATCGAGAAGAGGAAATCGGCCGACACAGAATTGCTGGGCTTATTCCAACATAAAAAGTTTAAAATATCGTCCAAATGATTTAATGCTAAGAATCTCCGAGCACTCAGGTTATACAAGCTTGACGACTATGACACCACACTTGATGTAGAAGATATTTAAGTAACTTAATCTAATATTGCTCGCCGATGAACTAGCGGAAATCCAGTGTTGTTCAACACGATGTACGCAGTGGAGCCGCCGCACCGCAATGACAAATCCAAGAAGGACCACCGTTTTCACTCTCTCGACTACGTCCTCTAAGAAACGCAAGCCTCCACCTTCCTTCGGTTGCCGTAGATGCAGTTGACTCATCCATCTCTCTTCTCCACTCAACCCTCGAAGTCTCAAATGGATTATCAACTATTCAGCTAGGTTAGTGTCACCGAAACTGTCTAGGGTTTTCGAATCTTATTGTTGACATGGATGAGTCAACCAACGTGGCTAAGTTACCTGTCACAGAATTCCACTGTGTCCCGACGTTCATTGCCATTCCATCGGGCAAAAAGGGAAAATTACGCGCAGGTCCCAAGGAACGAAAAAATTACAAAAAAATCCCTTGAAATCACAAAAATTACACAAAAGTTCCAAGGGACTTTTTTGATATTATTTGTATGGAAATAAAATCCAGGTTTTTAAATGTTGTTGTAAATACAAGCATTTCTTGTTGTAAATATGGCTTTTTCTGTTGTAAATGGTCAGATTTTAAATTTTATTGTAAATACAGCACTTCCTGTTGTAAATATAGGCTTTTTCGATTGTAAATGACCTTTCTACGTTCAAAATCCAGGTGTTTAAATGTTGTTGTAAATATAGGCATTTCCTATTGTAAATATGGCTTTTTCTGTTGTAAATATCCAGATTTTAAATTTTGTTGTAAATACAACACTTCTTGTTGTAAATCTAGGCTTTTTCTATTGTAAATGACCTCTCTACGTTCAAAATCCAGGTGTTTAAATGTTGTTGTAAATATGAGCATTTCCTGTTGTAAATATGGCTTTTTCTATTGTAAATGGTCAGGTGTTTAAATGTTGTTGTAAATATAGGCATTTCCTATTGTTAATACAAATAATATCAAAAAAGTCCCTTGAAACTTCTATGTAATTTTGTGATTTTAAAGGACTTTTTTGTAATTTTTTTTGTTCCTTGGGACCTGCGCGTAATTTTCCCGGGCAAAAATGGCCCTCAAAACTTTCAACACCCAATGTGTGAAGATTTTGGGGGTTTTTTTGCCTCTTCACGCTTTTTTTTTTTAATATAAGATATATTTATTTAATTTAATTATATGAAGGAAATTATTTAATATGATAAGTATTTTTTTAAATAACTAGTAATCTTCTTTAATTCTCAATTTCTCTTTTTCAATAATTATCGAATGAAGATTGAGGGGGCTAAATTAGCGAAATCCAATACCCAACTTCTCATTGATAAAAGAAGTAAGGAAAAAGACGAATAAATACCATTTGAATTTTTAAAACCCTCAAAAGCCCCACCGAATTTGTAAAAAGATTGAGAGGTGACAAAACTTTTGAGAGTTATGCAAATTCATGTAAAATGACCATAATACCCTTCAGCCCTTCACACACAGAGAGAGAGAGAGAGAGAGAGAGAGAGAGGTGAACATGGCTCCATTTGTCGTAACTGCCGAAGTGCACGTTACCCTCCGCCGTCGACGCCGCACCCGCCGCCTTGGACGCCGCATTGCCTTAGACGCCACCGAATGAAAAAGAAAAAAAACTGAGACCGTAAAAAAAATTTCGATCGCGTGCGTTGAGAGATTGGAAGAAGAAGATGATTTACGGTGACACAGGAAGAAGAAAAAAAAAGAGTGCACTTTCAGTGCACACTCATTTGAGTGTGCAAAATTTTTTACGGTCTCAATTTTTTTTTTCTTTTTCATTCGGCGGTGTCCAAGGCGGCGCGGTGTCCGGCGGCGGTGGTCGTGGTCGACGGCGGAGGGCAACGTGCACGGCTAAGAAGACGGAAAATGGAGCCCTATTCACCCCTCTCTCTCTCTGAAGGGTTGAAGGGTATTATGGTCATTTTGCATGAGTTTGCATAACCCTCAAAAGTCTTTGTCACCTCTTAGTCTTTTTACAAATTCGGTAGGCTTCTGGGGGTTTTATAAATTCAAATGGTATTTATTCGTCTTTTTTTTCCAAAAAAGTACTCTTCGTTCTTAAAATATTATTTTACACTATAAAATAAATATATCTTATATTTAAGATCGAAGTTAGTATCATGTCACCCCGCCCTCGTTATTATCAATGAAAGATTGAGCCCAATAGATTTAAATATGTAAAATTATCTCGCTTATGCTATTATGATCCCATTTGGAATATGCTAGTATGATCCCATTTGGAAGACCAAGAAAGTAGTCGAGGTGTTAAAATTTTTCTTTTCAACTCGTTTTTTTTTAATTAAACACCTTTTTTGTTATGAAAATATGTGCTCTTTTATTATACCTAACTCATTCAATAGGCTATATCTGAAAATATTTTTTTTTATAATTCTTCCTAGAATTTTTAGACAAATTCTTAAAAACAGGGACACCCTACTTTTCAAATGGGTTTTTACAAAAGCAAGATGGAGTACACATTATTTTACAAAATTAAATTACAAGATATAAATGGATCTTTTGGGTTAGAAAAAATTTGGGGAAAAAAAATAAGAAAATACATTTAAACTTTAAAATCTTAAATCAGTTTTGTAGCTTACAAGAGTATAAGTACTGACCACACTTGTAGCAATAAACAATTCATTTTAGGAGAAAATAACTTGTTCGGGATTTTAAAATCTCAGTGGCCTTCTTTTTATCTTTTTCTCTAAAAATTAAAATGACTCATAATTCAAGAGTAATATATTGGGAAAATTAGAAAGAAGACCAGCATAGAATAATATTTATTTGGAAAGCTATTAAAAATTATAATTATTTATAAGGACCAAAATCCAAAATATAAATGCGTAAATACTAAATTGTCCCTAACCAAACTCCCTACACTCTCTCTAACTATCTCTTAATTAAAATTTAAATATTTTTATTTATGAAAATAAATAATTTAAATAATACAAATTTTTTTCTGTTGATCATATACAATACAAAAAAATTTATAAAAATCAATACCCACTGTATTTTTAAATACGAATAATAATCTTAATCTTCCATAAGAATTTTGAAAATCTAAAAGGTTCCTAATTTTTTATAAGATACTTTTAAATTCATCCACTTCCGTGAATGTTAACAAAAATATTTATTTTTATATCAATATTATTAAAAAATTAATTATCAATGAGTAATTTGAACAAATAAGTTAATAAGTGAAAATATCGTTCCATATCATTGGTTTGATTGGAGAGGAAAAATCATGATTAAACCAATATAAATTTTAATTTTATACACTGACATATTATATTATATATTATAAAATGCTAACAATTTTTATCAGTTTAATTTATTTTAAAAAAAATTACTATTGTGATCTATATTTAGACATTAAGTCTCTTTGTTGATCAACTGAATAATGAAATTTATGAAAAAACGTGACAAATAAAATGAATAGAAAAAAAAATATCTAGAAATTTTTTTTTGTTAAGTAATAAAAATATACAGAGGCAAAAAATGATAGTAAAATATATTTCAAACAAATTATATTTAATAATATTTTTAAAAATATATAATTTATAAATATAAATATTTCAATTTTTAATTAAGAGCTATGGTAAGAAAGAATGGAGGAGACTTGATTAAGGACAATTTAGTATTTATATATTTATATTTTAGTTTCAAGTCTTTTTAAATAATTACGTACAATTTTTAAGATCTTTCCCCTAAATTATTATTCTCTCTTATCCCTCAATCTAATTTTCCCAAATATATTTTGTCCACAAATTATATAAGTAGGAGAATTGGGCGCTAGCGTCCAAGCTCCATTTTGGGATAATTCCAGCTGTTACATATGGTACAGGTGACCTATTATCAAAAAAAAAAAAAAAAAATGGTACAGGTGGCCTATTATTTCGATGACAATTGACAAGCTAGACTTTTGAACGCTTTAAATGAAATTTAAGGAAAATTATATTATTTATAATCTAGAAATACTAGAAAATAGACTCTATTTTTATTTTATTTTTTTCATATCCTCTTCACTTAGGTTAAAGATGTTATAAAGTTACATAAAATAATACAAAAACTATAGAAATATTGATAATGATTTTTTAATTGTTGTTCATTATTATTAAATCATCTTGTCCATTTTCTTTTATTTCCTTCTTTCAGTCAAGGGCAACAACTCCAATTGTAACACATCTTTGGTCCCGTTTGGTACGAGGAAGATTTAAGGAGGGAAATGAATGGAAGGGAAGATTGAAAGGGAATTTAAAAAGTTGAGTTGTTCGGTAAATATGAGAAATAAACTTAAGTTGAGGAAAAATAAAATGTTTGGTAAGAAGAATTGAGTGTTGGTTAAGTGGGAAGGTAAGGTAAAATTCCCGCAATGACCTTGATTGGTTCGAACAAAAAACATAAGTTTGAACATAACATACTACTAAGCGCTTGCGTTCGAACACAAAAACTAACAGTGCCTTAAGTTATATGTGCATGTGTCCCCAGATGGAAGAAATTGAATAGAAAACCACAGCACAGACCCACCATCAGTGAACGCACAAAAATACCATTCCAGACATGCAATAAAATATGACACCCTTGTTGCTTCCTAACGGATTATCCCTCACTATGTACCCAAGTCAAACAAATAGGGAGTCCGCAAGCTTTATACAAAATTGATTTAAATCAGTCAAAAATTGAAACTCATTCCCACTTACCTCTATTGCAGCTTTCAACTTTCAGTTTCCCCTCCAACTTTGACTGCGTTCAAGTTCACCTTCGCCTCCAACCTTCTTCAAAGCTGCGTCAAGCTCCTCATTCGTTGACGAAGTTTGTAGCTTGCTCGTTGCTTAAAAGAGATCCAAAATTTTTCAGGGGCAGTTTCATCATAGTATTTCACTCTCCCGGGAAGATTTCAGCTATCTCCGCCACTTTTGGATGGAATGAAGGTTCCCACATTTAAGGGAACCCATCTTCCTTGGAGAGCTGCGCCAAACGTTTTAAATTGAAGGGAACCCATGGGAGAGCAGCACGCCAAACATTTTAAATTGGAGGGAACCATTGAAGTTCCCTTTCCCTAGCACAAGTTCAGCGTACAAAGTACAAACGGACCCGGCTTGCGTCCACTTCCACTATCGTCCACTCCCGTCCTCTTCTATAATACTGCGCCATTTCGGCGCAAAATAGGTAAGGGTGATGGTTTTTTTTTTTAAGGTACTGACCGGTACTAAAAATATATTTTAGGATATTGGCCAGGTACTTAAAAAATACTAACAGATACTTTATGATTTTAAAAAATTATTTTAGGATGTTGAAAAAATATTTTAGAGTAATTGATTAATTTTAAAAGGTACTTCGGGATATCGACGGGGGATCTTGGAAGGTACTAAAAAAATATTTCATGATCTTAAAAAATTATTTTAGGATAATATTCGGATAGTTTATATCCTAAAATAATTTTTCAACATCATAAAGTATTTTTTTTAGTACCAGTCAAGATCCTGAAAGTATCTTTTGAGTCTAGTCAAGATCTTAAAATATTTTTTAACATCCTAAAATAATTTTTTAAGATTATGAAGTATTTTTTAAGTACTGGTCAATATCCTAAAATATCTTTTTAAGACTGTCAAGTCGCTTTTTTTTTTTAAAAAAAAAAAAAACCATCACCCTTATCTATTTTGCGCCAAAACGGCGCAGTATTGTAGAAGAGGACGGGAGTGGACGATAGTGGAAGTGGATGCAAGCCGCGTCCCGTACAAACGGGGCCTTACACAAACCCTAGCTCAATCAGCATATACATTTTCATATTTTTCAGACAAGACTGAGACAACCTCAGTTTTATAAGTTCGAGACTTCAACCTGTCGGTCTTATATTAAATTACCTTAAACTTTTCAAAACTTTAGCATAGTATTTTTAATTTTTCGGTCAGAAACTTGTGCATGATATGACACGAATTTTTGTTTTCATATAGATTTTGGAATTTATTAAAGAAAGAAGTCAAGAAAATAAAAGAATGAAAAAAAAAACTTTTTTATGAATGAATGGTAAAAAAAATAATAAGTGTCACAAATATCAAAAAGACCAATTTTGTAATAGTGACAAATAATTTTATTATATATATATATATATATACGTATAGATAATTTAAGAGGGAGGGGGATGAAGAAAAGGAGAATATGACGTGTATGCCTATCAATTTATTATCCCATTTTACAGAATCAGACGGTGTTAATGAATATCAGAAAAATTTCCTCCATCCTAATTTCTAAATCATCATGGGATTTCAACATATTAAATGAGTGAACTGGAGGTCACTCATTCAAATTCGAAAATAACCTTTACGTTTGTGAGGGTAAGATTGTGGATAATTGTGAGGGTAAGATTGTGTATATCTATCCTTTCTTAGACCCTACTTGATGATTTGTGTACTGGACCGCCCTTAAGTGGGTCAAAAAATGTGTTTGCAATGAAACATATGATGAATCATATAGAGAACCACAACCCACAATAACCAGCCATACTACAAGACCTTCTTCTACATGTTGTGGAGTCAACTCCACAATCTTCATCAGCAAAACACCTGTGGTCACTGCGAGCATCAGGCACGTGGCATCCACTCTCAATATGTTTCCCTGAACTTAGAGTCATTGCAGGACATACTTGCATTGACATCGCACTTATTTTATATGCTTTTTCACTCTGCAAAACAAGAAACTCGTGCATTGGCATCGCCCTTTTGTTCGAGCACAAAAAAGTCGGCTTTGTATCTGACATATGATTGACACTTGGCATAAATTATGATGCAGCTCGGCAAATTATATGACAGTGGCCATGCTTCTTTACTCAAAACATATCTTTCCATTTCCAGGGTTTGCCAACAGTTTACATTATAATCCCTTTGGTCAAAGTGGGTCTTATATCAAGTTTCGGAGATAGTACTAATTTTTTTATACTTTATGGTTATAGTTGTTTAGTATCAAACGTAACAGGAAAAGGAACCTTCGTAGAATCGTAGGCATGCATGAGAAAACAAAAATATCTAACACTAATACACTGCCATGCCAAGCAACCCAGGTTTATCGACATTTTAGAAAGATGCTTTCTTTTAGATGAACAAAAGAAATAACTACTGGAAACTGTTCACGTACCTTCATGTAAGTCCAGTTAGTAGGAATGTAAGTTTCTGGGAGCCTTTCTTGCCAAACACTTAGTACTGGAAGAGGATGGCCTTCAGTGGTAAATACGTAATTACCTTCTTTTACAAATGAATCGTCAAATAGAAGATACAAATATTTGCACCTGCCAAATCATGAAAGGCTTTAATCTTAGCAATTATATAAAGGAAGAAAGTCCATTTTCAATTCCTTCTCCGATTTAATAAATAAAAATTGCACGTCTGGAATGGAAAACAAGAAAATCTCACGTTTCAGCAAGGAAAAAACTATGTTGATGATCTTCCAGCTCCATTGTTTTCACATCCTTGATGCTTGCAAACCCACCTTCAACTTTGGTGTAAGTGTTCAGGGAATTAATTATTGATTCACCCACTTCAATATACCATGGATCTGAAATTTACCAAAGGTAACTGCGAAGTGATGAGAATTGAGATGGCTAAACCAACACAGAACATAATTCTTGTTGAAAGACTATACTATTCGTACTTTCCATGTTTGTCAAGATTGAATACGAAATAACATCTGTTGATATAAACAGAGTGATCAGACCTTTAGTTGCTTGATATAAATAGAATGTTGACTCTGCAAATTCAGGGCGCAATGGATAATATTTTTCAGTAGGATGCAGCATCTGATGGTCCAGCAAATACCTTGAAATTGATTTACGGCTCAATAAGAAAATTAATAGTGATTTCATAACAAAATATGATGACTGCTATGCAAAAATAGGCATCAGTTACAAAGTAACTTATGAAAAGAATAATCTACCTCTCTGGAAGCACTCCAAATTTCTCCCACACATGGTAGAATTCACGATGCGTTGAATTAGCAGCTGTAATATCCCCAATAAGAACCTAGTTTCCATAAGTCACAGAAAAGAGTAAGGCAGAAAGGTCTCTGTCAACTAGAAAATTCAGTAGTTATCTGTCAATACTCAGATACATGCCTGTAGGCCAGGCCAAAATGCTTGAAGGCTTGTAAGTTGCCAATAAGTTGCTCTTCCTGTCCTCATATCAGCTTCATGGTACCTGCATTAGAATATCAAGCTCAAGTTAATGACTGTCCTCATGCCTGATAGAGCATTTATACAGTTAGTGTGGTACCAAGGACCATGTCTGAAATATTTCTGCACTGCAACATAAGCAAGACGAAACATTCTCCAGAAGTCTTCCTTCCCAAAAAGGATATGGGCTTTAAGAAGATACTCATAGAATGAATCAACCCCTAGAATATTTGAAAAATTATCCAACGTCAAAAACATCAAGGTCTGCTCATCAGCTTAACGGTTAAGACATCACTATAACATAAATCAACACCATGCGTCAACTGCAGCAGACAGTCCACTATTTCCAACATATGGACAATAGCACGCAGCTGATATATTGGAAAATCCCATGAACTGACAGATAAAGGATATGCCAATTCAGGTGGCCTACCTGCTCCAATTCCTGATGAAAACTCTATCCATTCCCCAGTTTCCACATCTAGAGTAGTTCCAAATAAATTCAATGAACTCCGCATGCTCCATAGCTTGTGTAGAGCACGTAAAGCCACTGATTCATATATAGGATCACCAGTCAATTTTGATAAAGCACCCATTTCAAGAATCAAAGAACCTGCACAAATAAAAAAATTGGAATTAGCTACAAATACAACTATCATTTATCCATACCCTAGTCTTAAAACACTAAACTAGACCTCTCACCACAACCCGAAGTGCTTGTTTCTGTAGTCTCATTCTCCATTACTCCATACTGTTCACAGATTTTGGCAATGGTGTAGTCATATATCCCTTTAAAAGGGGGAAAAAGACAAAGCAATAGACTATAATTTATATACCTTGAGTCTTCAAGACAGTTCATTCAAATGCAAGGAGTAACATATTAACAAAGCCACAGCCTTTGGTTTAAAAGAACTTTTAGGAGAACTGAAACCTAATTAATAGGAATTTTGCCATTATTTTCTTTAAATAATGGGGAATAATAATGACCAAGACAGGAGAAAGCAGAGACATTGACATAGTCGGAGAGGTGTTTATGACAACAGAAAAAATAAGGAAACACTGTAGATCAGACCATATAAAATCTCCCAGCATCTTCAGATTAATTCTCCTAAACCTTTACTCAGCCCTCAGCAGTTAGTTACATGCATTATAGCCCTTACTTAAAAGGAGGGGAAAAAATTTACTCTATATCATGTGCCTAATAACTAGAGAGTTAAGAAATAGCATTGAACTGTAAAAGCTGAAAGCTTCTTTATTTTGGAAATAAATGTTTACTCCAGAGAAGGAGTTCTTTTCCGAGTTTTTAATTTGCCAACTATTACTTCATGCCTCTGCAATGACGCTTCTATTGTAATGCAGTTACAAGACATCTGACTATTAGGATTTGGAGGAGTATTCCCCATCTTTAAAGAGTCAAAATACAAGGAAACAAATTAAACGAAATTATATGGTAAAGATGATGTCATATCTGATTATAAATTTGGAGAATGCAAGACTTTAGTATGTTCCATGAAATACCTTTAAGTTGATCCATGCATATGGCAATCCCGTGGGCGTATTAAATGCCGGTAGAAAGCGGTTCCCTAAATCTTCAGCCAGTACTAGCAACTCATTATTGTAGGCTCCTTGAAACAAATTATTTGCAGAATCAGAAGCAAGAAGATGAGCAGAGATAAGACCTCCAAGGATTCTAATGTTACACTGCATGGTAATAATCAAGCGATGGAACAATGCCATAATCAGACTTCAAATATCAAGTGTTACTAATAAACATTGGCATCTGGATGTCCTTAAAAAACAACAATACAAACTACTAAGCTTTTCAAAAGTACTGAAAAAAAAAATGATCAACCAAATCCCAGATTTACCTCAAAAAGATTTATTCGTGCATCAACATCAAATGTTAGATTTTCAGAAAGCCAGAGCACTGCCCTCTTGAATTCAGTGCTGTTGCCCATAATAACAAGGCTACAGGAGAAAGGGCACTTAGTATCAATTTATGGCGTCCAGTTCCAGAAGATGCACAGGGAAAAAAGCTCACATAAGAGATAACTATAACCACAAAATTATAACAACCTAAAAATTCAAGCCCTTGTGAGCATACCCATATACCTAGACAATGATTCAATAAGTGTAAGAGCTGATCCATTGTAGTCTTGAGGCAAGTGTTCAAGCTGCAATTGTAAATTCTAAACAGTTACTTTGTGGAACTCCTCTCACAAAATTATCTCTGATTTCACAATTAACATGTAACTCACGTTCAAATTTCCCAGCTCACTAAGGGAGTTTGTGAATGTTTTGGTTAGAGGCTTTAGCTCATCATGCTGCATGAATACAACAATTTAGATATTGTAAAGTAGGTGTATATAAAAAATAATAACAATGAACAATAGTAACTAACCGGGAATGCATGAGTCATGTAGTTGTCATACGCATGGTAAAACCTATAAACAAGAGAATAAACGAAAATCAAGGAAAGTTAATAATTCGATGTCAAAACCCCTGGAACACAAATGTTCAAGGATATGCAGTTCTATCAAGTTTTTATCCCCACCCAAAGTTAATATCAAGTAAATATTTTTTTTTGTGTGTGTGTGTGGGGGGAGTGAAGTTGAACAAGTAAATTTGTGTGTGTGTGTGTTGGGGGTACCGAATCAGCATAATAACACAGAATAATTGCAGTATACTAAACAATGAAAATCCCTTGGGGCCAAAAGCATCTAACAATCAACCAACCACTACTATAACTATAAGTCTCGTTTGGAAGATTATATCCCAGAAATTTCCGTTCAGAGATTATAACTTCTCCCATATTACATCGGCATACAAAATACTCTCACACTGCATTCTTCCTATATGATATCCCTCCTAAATTCAGATACACTATTCCAACAGACAATGAAGTAACAAGAGTCAACTTAATCGGATCAAAATTTGCAGGACTGTAAGCTTATACACATGTCATCGAAAGCATCTCGTAGAGTGACCACGAGAGCAAGAGATTGGTGAAGATTGAACCAATCATTTCAACTGGATAACATATGATAAGCCACTATCCAATCAAAAAAATAAATTGAGATAAGGTGATTTGTGGGACATTGACATACATCTCGCGAGCTTTCTCTCTCATGCGTTTTTTCTTGGCAGCCCAATGGGATTGAGGTTCAGAGACGGACGGGTCAAAGAGGACGGTCGAAAGAACCAGTAGGCATAGTACAGCCCAACTCAAACAATTGCGACGAATCATAGTCATTTCGATCGAAATAGATGTAAGAGAGTAATGAGCAGACAAGGCTTCAGGAAGAGGATTTTGCTAAGGCGGAGAACCCGGAGGGAGGACGATCTGGAGAATGCTTTCAGCGCTGAGTAAAAGAGCCAACGAGGGAAAAAGTAGATTAGCAAACGAAAATCCGCTGCGATTTTTTTTATTTATAATTTCCCGAAAAAATTCGATTTTTTGTTTTTTTGGATAAAGCAAAAGGACGGTCGGATATTGTACTAAATTGACACGAACCAGCATTTTAAGGGCGAACTTTTGGTTCATACTCTTTCCTTGTCACTTGCACTCTTGCATTTGACAATCCTATTTTTAAGGAAATACATTGAAATGTTAAGGAAGACAAATTATTATAATCAAATTCCCATGAAATCATTAAATTACTATGGAGTTTTAAGGGACCTATGAAAGATTTATTAGAATTGTTAAAAGATGAATTTGCCCTAACTTATTATTAGTAGCACGTTAACTTGTCAATTGAATAGTCTTGATTATTCTAACTTGCTAATTGTGAGACATTAACTTGTTATTAATGATTCATTAACTTATCAATTGATATGCCCTAACTTATCATTGATGGTAGCACTATCGTCTGTCAATGTGCCACTAACGACTACTCAAATAAACTTTGAACAGTCAATTTTTTTTTTTTTTTTTTTTTTTTTTTTGCAGTCAGACTCAAAGTAAACTTCTTCTTCTGAGCCGACATTGCTTCCAATCTACTGAAATCAAGCCCCTCGTATCTTCCCCAATAAAACCATCCTTTTTTTTTTCATTATTATTGATCGAATTACAATATTTACTATTTTTATCATCATCGTTTGAAAAAATGACTGTATCCTCTTATCTTTTATCCCCCCTCTCATATTACATACACTGTTTCTTCATTTCTCCGGTGCCAGATGCTTCTGTCATCCCTCCATAGTTATCATTTGTAAACAGAGCAGAGCTCCCAACAACAAAATCTGTAAACTACAAACATCTCCACAAAAATCCATTGTCATGACCACATGGGCTAATTGGATTATTGTAATAATCCATTGTAGAATGAAGGCGCATTTGGGTTAGCGGTAGGAAGAGCGGTGATTTAAAAGCCTATCTCATTTTTAAAAAAGCTCGATAGGAAAAAAATCGGGTTATAGATAATGATTTGTGTTTGGATTGATGGTGGTAGAAGTGGCGGTACCACATCAAAAGCGTTTTGGAAAAATTTAGATTCGAAAGCCTTTTTCCTTAACTCGACTTTTTGAGCTTTTTTCGACTTAAAGTTAAGCCCAACACCATGATAGGCAATTTAAACAGACATTTGGCTTTTTCCTTAAAGCGTGTGGCGTTAAGCTTTCATCTACTGCATTTTTTTGCCTTTAACGTTCAAATTTAAGTGAATCCAAACAGGAACAATGTTGTTCACAAAACAAGTAGATCTAATCCCCTATAAATGAATTGTTTCGTGGATATCTCATTGGGATAACAAGTTACCATTCAACCTACTACTTACCTCATATTTTGTGGTACTCTTCTAATCCCATTCATAAGATAGAGAAAGAAGGAATTTTTTTTAGTCTCATCTATAAATCACATCATTAAATTTTTCATATTAATGTGCAAATTTACCCTCCATATATTTTTGTGTATATTAAAAGAAAAAAGATAGATAAAGAACTTTAAAATAACAAAACAGAAAAGTGTTTTCAATATTCATAATACTAGAGAAGTGTTAGACCTAATTTGTCCTTTTTGAAATCAATATGATACACAAATGCCCTTATACATATTTTTTTAAAACAAAAAAATATGTTCCATGCGGTCCCCTTCTTCTTCCCACCACTACCAGTACCTTTCTTGGCTGTTTCCAAAGCCCCCAAACACCCGTTCACTATGAGTCCACATTATATGCTTATTAGATGCTTATACCTTTAATTAAAGGTATGAGCATTTTTTTTATTTATTTAAATTTAAATTATATGCTGCTTTCTGAGATATTTTTTTGCACCCAGTATCTCAAATTAATTAATTTCCAATTCTGAATTTGTCTGTAACACCAGTATTATGAAAATTAATTAATTTGACATACTGGATGCAAAAAAACATCTCAGAAAGCCGCATATAATTTAAATCTAAATAAATACAATATAAAAAAAATAGAAGTATAAGCATATAATTCTAAGCACATAATGTGGACTCCTTTCACTATATCGCCAATGTGGGTGAAATCTCTCGCAGCTCTTCCATGACCAGGAGCCTCAAAAAATGTAATATGCGTTCCTTAAAGAATATCTTTGGTGAAGAATGTTAGACATATTAGGATGTTATCAATTAATTAGTTAGGGCCCTAGTTTATATAAAGGGTCTTAGCTAATATATTTTAGTGTGTGGAATGTGGAGTCCTCATTAAAGAGGGGGAGTTAACTTGGTCTCCTTCTTTATGTGTTTGGTTATCTCCCTCACCCAAGTGAATTATTCTTTATATGGACATATTGCTCTAATAAGATTAATATATGATTCTTTATCAGAACAACCCCAAAGACTATATACAGTGAAAAACCGCAAACCAGTAATTGAAAGACCATATATGTGATGGTAAGTATGTACAATTTCTTCACCGGTTTTCTTAGTGGCAACATACAGATTGATCGGTTGATCTATTCTATCTTTTTTGGACAAAGGCGCCTTAGAATTAAGCCCATAGACACAGCTAAAAGACGCCCACGCGATTGCAGGTTATGGATCGGCCGATTTGCACACTTCAAGAAGATCGATGTTGCTGTGAACATAAGAATTGGGATTCTACATCGCAAACCGTACACCCGCCTGAGCAGCAAGGTGCATGACATGGGTTAACATCACATCATCGAAAAGCTTGTGAAGAAGCACCGAATCATTGATATCTCCCTCGACGATGAAGACTCCGACATGATCAAGAAGCTTCTGGCGAAGCGCGCTTAACGTGATCATAGTAACGATTGAAATTATCAAGCCCAAGGATGCCATCACCACGCCGCTTCACCAACGCCAGAGACACGTGGGTGCGACAAAATCAGCTGCACCAGTAACAAGCATAGTGAAACCAGAAGCAGAACTCCGACGCGTTGATTCACTCACTCACTTTTCCCAATCGGATACGCCCCATAAGTCGCCAAGGGCACGACGATTAGGGGCGGTTGCCGGAGAAGAAGAGCAAGAGAGAAATACGAAGAAAAGGACAAAGATTAAGAAGGAAGACCAAAGAGTGAGCTTGGAAAGAGTAGGGTAGATCCTAAGGCGATGAGCGTATGAAGATTTGTTGGACTTGAATTTGCTTGGAGTGGATGGAATGTCGCCAATGTTTGAGACTATCTTGAGGTTGGAATGGAAGAGGAGATCGTGCGGGGACGCACCGCAAATTGTCACAAGTGATTGATGCATGTTAAGGAAGGAGAGGAATTGGGGAAGGGGAATTGGAGTGGCGAAGAAGCTGAGGAAGTTGTAAGAGAGTTTTAGGAGGGCATTTATGTCATTTCATTTTAATTTTTAAAATGACAAATCAGGCCTAACTATGAATATGAATATTGGAACACCTTTCTGTATTTTCCTATTTTTAAAATTCTTTACGTCTTTTTCTCAAGGATAAAATTAGAAATTTGTAAAAGTGACTCATGAACGTAGAATCACATGAACAATACAGTTGAAAGAGCATTCAATCATTTTGGATATCATTATACTACCAAACAAAGTAAGTAACAAAAATCTTAAATGCCGCATTACTTCCAAGTTCCAAACCAACCAATTCATAAAACTTCTAAGGTTACAAGTGAATTATGAACAGAAGGCCTAATCCCACACACAAAACGCAGGCCTTCAGAATCAAAATTGTTAGATATTTAATAAGCAGAGTTCAGTGTTCATAACGAAGCCTCACAGTATTTCAACAGAGGACAAGGGTTATCACACGTCTTTTTAGGTTGGTTACCCCTCTTACTTGTACATTTACTACAGAGCTTACCATGTGTATACAGAAGACAGTTCAAGTCAAACATGAGCTCCTTTGGGATCCGGCGATTTAGATGAAGATACGTCTTGTTTCTGTCTGAAACAGCTGGTACCCACCCAATTGTTTTTGCAATCTCAAATATCTGTGCACATACATATTCATGTTTTACACTTGCAATATGTGTTTGTGTGTGGAACTTGTGGTGAAAAAGAAAGAGGAAATTGAACCGCTCTTTATGATACTGATAATAGGAAGCGGAAATCATACTTACATGTGTGTCCACAGGAAAATCATCTCGCTGAAGATTGAACATCAAGACACAAGATACCTGTCATCAATTCAACAGTTTAGATAAAAACATAGCAAACTCAACTGAATCTTAATTATCATCGCCTTCTTTTGCAGAACATGTCATAATCTTCGAAGGCACGGTTGTATTTCAGACAACAGGTACTATGAATGTTATTATTACAGCAAATTATCAAATAAAGAAAATGATTTCTACAAGATCATATAAAAGAAGATGTATTTGAAGTTGGGTTATTAATAAACCAACAGGACAAGAAGTCTGAACTCTTAAATGTCACAATATCATTGAAAAAAGTTGTAAACAATTCCTTTTGTTCATATTGGTACCTTTATTTAACCCCTTCTACAGGGAAAAATAGTTCTCACGCAAAAATAATCGGGTGCAGAAAATTGAAAAATACGAGCAGCAGATATGTTGATTATGATTACCATAGTTAACTCTGGCCAAGCCAAGTTCAGATAAAAAGGGAATTCCCAGCAAAGCGGATAAGAGTGGCCCCAAAATAAACCGACAAGCTTTTTCCTTTGGACATTAGCAGAAATAGATGACCCCCAAAAAAAAAACATTAATAGAAATAAGGAGCAATCCATAACCAGTCATTCGGATTGACTGGGAAAAAAAGAACAAGATGATTTATTGACTAATATTGATTACCCTGATTTCTGAGAATGAACTTATCAGATGTAATCCAAACAAGAAACAAGAATGAAATGACTAAAATAAGTGAGATATAGATAGACAACTTCAAAAGATTAGCAAATGACTGCCTGATGATCTGCAATATAGAAAACTAAAAGGTCCTTGAAGTTGAAGGTTAATTAAAACAATCTTTCGTGTATTTTTTTTTAATTTTCCATATTGACAGAAATAAATATAAAGCAAGAACCAAATGAAAAAGATGAGTAGAGAAGATTACTGTCTTGGGACCAATTCCTTTGAAAAGAGATAGCTCAGACTTAATTTCATCAAGAGACAAGTCTCGCAAATACTCCAAGCATAACTTTCCTCTTCTCTCAAGCAAGCAACTTAATACATTCTTAATACAAGAAGCCTTAGTTGGAGCCAAACCACCACATCGAATGGCATTCTCCACATCCTTGGCACCAGCACTAAGAACCTTGAACAGCCAAAAGAATTCAATCAATCCTGTATTCCTCGAACTTTAGTGGAAGACCAAGAATGACAAGAGCAGAAGGGCAACTAACGATGAAAGGTATAAGATAACAGGGAACTTGATGGATCAGTTTATCTGTATATCCAGGCCTATGACTAAAGGAGGAGCATTTTCATTGTGGGAGCTCAGACTCAGGGTACCAAGTCAGCTATGGATTTCTTCTACAATGAGAGAGAACCAAAAATACAGTGACGAATTTAATATGGTTATAACCAGACAATCACGTAAGCTAAAACCTAGATGAGAAAGGATGGAAACATAATTCAGCTACGAGTTCATGGTTCTGTCTACCATTCTCAGAATAAAAAGTAGTTGATCACAATTCGAGTATTGTATAAAGATTCGCCATGGGTGATGAGGGGGTTTTCGTGTCGTTATAGTGTGTATTGTGTAATTAGAAAACACAAAGACAGAAACAGAATCCAGAATGAGACCAAATTAAAAGCTAAACATACATCTTCCCAGGTAGGAAAGGCAGATTTGAGGGAAGCAAAAGCCCTTTGGGAATTTGCCTCAGTAGTATTCTGCGAGAGCACGGTCCGAACCAAACCGTCGAGAACACTCTCTTCTAGGGCAGGTAACTCGGCGGTGTCCTGTGCCAATTTCACAGCATCGTCCGTTGATTTTCTGCGATACTTGGCGAACTCTTGGGGAAAACCGTGCAGGGCCAACAAAGTGTCTCGGACAGCTCGACATTCTTCTGGGGCGGGTCGAGCGTGACTCGGGTACGGATCTTTCAGGTTTTCATTGGCGCCACCATTCGTGGCTCTCGCGGGTTTTGTTCGAGTCTCGAATGAAGAATTTAACTTTGACTCTGAATCACTCTCCGGCCGCTTCCTTTTGCGGATCTTTCCCATTCTTTCGATTCAAACGTCACAGTGGTATTTGATTCTGTTTTAACTTTTAAGCGCTGATATATTAATTAGTGGCAAAATCCCATTAAATTATTAAATATTCAATTTTTTAATGATGAACAGTATTGTACAACGGATAACTTGGGCGAAAAAAGGGAAAAGGGTCCAAGCAACGAACATGCCCTCTCTCAGATCAACATTCCCGATTATGAAGTCCAATGTTTGAACGCATCAATCTCTGAGCTCGTAGCCTCGTACTGATCAATTTCACTTCTCACAATTTATTAAGTCTCACGAGACCCTGCAAGCGAATAAAATTTCAATCAAATCACCGTCCCCAATATCGGAAGTCCTCCAGAAAAACAATGTCCGTTCTCACCCATGGCCCTTCGTTGGCTCATGCCAATTTTTTCTCTCGAAATAATAGAGCGCGAGAAAACGCATAGCGGCACGGCCTCTGTCTGTTTAAAGGAAGCGCATGACCAAAACCTTTTCAGAGAGTGATTTATACTTGGGTAGGGAATTTTTATAATGACAACTACTTTGACGAGCTAAAGAGTCATACCGATGGGCTTCTCTTAACATGAGATAAAAAAGGTCAGTTCAATCCTGCGTTAAGAAACGAATTTGTCTTGATATGGTTGTTGAGATTCATGTCAAATTCACAAATTGTAGATGTTTTCAAATTCACAAAACGTAAATGCTCAGTCTCAGGCAAGCATCATGGCTCTACTACCATAGTCATAGACTCTGCTCTTTCATTTCCTGATCTGCTGTGTTGGATTGGTTTTCTGATGTGTCCTTTCTAATTCCCTGCGTCAGCTTGTTTTAACTTCTCAAGTATCTTACATTAATTGGCCATGTTCGATTCCTTTTTATGCCTCAAAATTCTTGAGCGGTTTTGCAGGTAAATTTTGAGATTAGATGAAAGGCTATTTATGATTGAACACATCAAAAAATGGCCATTTTTTGTTGTCGTCTACCAATGTGTCTTCTACATTTCACCCATAAATACTTGCACCTTTCCACTGCTTAAACCAACAAATTCCAACTATTTACAGGTGGGACGAAATCAAATCAGAAATATATCCAACACAATCACCCATTCTAAAATCCAGTTGAGTTCGCACCGTTCCCATTCCTCCCTCGGAACCGATTCAAGTTCAGCCCGCCCGAATCGAAATCAAAATTCGATCCGTTTTCGTCTTCTCCTCTCGCCCGCAACTTCTGCATGATCCTCCTCGCTTTCTCTCTGGCTCTCTCTGTACCTCTCTCTTCAACCTCCTTCAACACCTCCATAACCCTTGCCTCCTTTGCCACTGCTCTGAACCTCAAGCTTCCATGGCTAAGCGCGTACAACGCAGCAACACAGTTCTCGCGAGTCGACTCCGAGTCCAACTCTCTCCCCTTCAATAAACTCACTATGCACTCTACTGCATCACCGTCCAGCATCGCCGATTGCCCCTCCGTGCAAGCAGCTAGATTACAAAGAATTAGCAGCACTCGGCACCTCAATTTACCTGATTTGAACATCGCAAGTAAGGTCGGGATTGCCCCGAGTCTCACGAGCTTGACCCGATTGCTTGATACCAAGGTCAGGTTGTACAACGCGAGCGCCGAGTCGTTTCGGGTACGCTCCGACTCGGATCTCAGCGCGTACATGAGTGGCTGAAACGCGCCAAGAGCTCCGATGGCCATTCTGTTGTCTTCATTTAAAGCTAAGCTGAAGAGGGCGCCAGCTGCGTGTTCCTGCGCTTCATCGGATCCACCCTTCAAGACGTCGATGAGATGGGGGACGAATTTCAGCCGAACGATCTTCACCTTATTGGATTTCTCGAGGGAGAGATTGACCAGCGAAGCGACGGCGTTCACTTGAACAGCGGTGTACCTGGAGGCGATCAAAGGTCGTAGGGCGTCAAGCAATCGGCGAGTGCAGAGAGAAATTCGGGTGTTCTCTCTGTTCCTCGTGATGCTTCTCAGTGATATAACGGCTTCTTCTTGCTCGAAGATCTCACTGCTTTTCATCTTCGAGACTAATTTGTCCTCTTCTTCAGAAATTGGACCATTAGGGTTTTGAAATTCCGATTCGACGGTTACGGAAGAAGACGACGATGAAGAGCAACAAGCTGGACGAGTGGTTAGATGCAGAGGCGTGCCGGGGCTTGGCATGACGACTACGGATTCCTCCGAGGAACTCGAATCGAAGTGGTTAACCCGAGGACCCAAAAATTCGGTGGCGGCGTGGGAGAATATCACCAGCGGGTTGTCCACCACCGCCCTGAGCAATTCCCTCTCCGAAACCCTTAAATCTGGCGAGTCCTTCTGGGACGCCATTGATTCGCGTACAACACTCACGACAGAGCTATATTCAGGCGCGCGAGGGAGTTCCATGCCGGAGTTTTTACACCAACTAGAGATTGTACTTCTGATGGCCAAATTGGAAATGATGGTGGAGAAATCAGGTCGAGACCCATCTTCGAGGCTGGGGGAGAAGTTCAAATCTCTGCAAACTTGAACGGCAACACGCTCGAATGTGTGACCGGAAGCGACAACAACAGGGTCGGACATGAACGTCCCAGAAATTGGACAAAGAAACTCCTTAGGAGGTTGCTTTGGTTCGAGCTTAGAATCAGACGAAGAGGAAGAAGAAGAAGGACGATGGAAGGAAATTCTCCACCTGCGCTTGCCATTGCCACCACCCATTTCTTCTACTACCGTGGTGGGCTTTTTCCTCGGATTCCTGTCCAATGAGCAACAACTCAATATCTTGCGATAGAGTTGGTATGGATGTAATAAGAGAGCACAAGTCGAACAAAAACGGGATCTTCGAGTGGTTATGACCCCAAGACTTAGTATGCCCTTCTTCTCTGATTTGAGTACGAGTACGACAGGTATGGAGTTGATAGGGTTCTTCCTTCTTTGTTTTCTCTTCCATTTTTAACCTCTTTTTGCGCCTGATATTTATATGGTTGGACGCCTCTGTTCTATTTCTACACTGGCGAGGGTATTTATTAAAACTTAATTAATACAGATTTTAATTAAAAATAATAATCCTCCTGCAATGTGCCAGTTGGGGGTGGACGGGTGGTGAGGATAATTACTGACTTATAGCCCCAGTGTCAAATTGACCAGTCAACTATAGAGTTTGCTAAGTATGTAATTGATTTTTAATTAATATCGATGGCAAAAGAATAAAATATTTATATATATTATTAGATTATATATTAATTTATAAGTTAAATAGATTAATTTTAAAAAAATAAGAATATATTTAAATATTTTAAAATAATTTATTTAGTTTCATTTATCCATCTAAAAATTTAAATTAGTTAATTGACTATTGTATTTGTTCAAAAAAATTGACTATGGTATTAAGAACTAATGGTTGTACTAATGTTGTGAATCTTTGTAAAATATACGATATTCATGTATAATATTTAAAATAAAATTTGCAAATGCATATACTGTTTAAGAGAACTAGTTAAATATAAAAATATTTTGAACCCTTATGGAGATTAATGACGTAGCAGCAAAATGGATTATAAAGGAAACGAAAGTGTGGGTTTTCGGACGGTTTTGTGGGAAACAGAAAAATTACCAAATGTGGGGAAACCACGTGAAGAAGAAAGCTGTTTTGAAAAATAAATGCAAGTGCCACATTGTTTAGAATTTAAGATGGCACGTCCTTTCCTTTTTTTCAACACCTTATTTATATTTCACAGTGACAGAAATTTTATATGTATTACCTCATGTCCTAATTATAAGAGCTAGTTGACTTTTTTTTGGAGAGATTAAGGAAGCTAAATAAATTACTTAATCATTTCATATGTTGTGTTTTCTTAGATTATATATTAGTTTATTAGTCAAACAATTTAGTTTGAAGAAAAAAATAGAAATAAAAATACTCTAAGCTAATTTAATTAGCTTCATTAATTTCTCTAAAAAAGTTAACTAGCTCTTATAATTAGGACCGGATGGAGTATTATATAAAGTACTACTTGCACTTCTAATTATAAGATTGAGTTGAATTTTTTTAGAGAAATTAAATAAGTTACTTAATCATATCATATGTTGTGTATCCTTAGATTATATATTAGTTTATTAATCAAACTCATTAATTTAGAGAAAAAATATATTCTAAGCTAATTTAATTAGCTTTCTTAATTTCTCCCAAAAAAATCAATTTAGTCTTATAATTAGGACCGGGTATTATTTATGAATAGTATAATTTATGATGATGTTCTATTTTGACACTGAGAACGTATTATGAAGTTTTCAAGTGGATGGTGGTAATTATGCTTATTTTTTATACGAGAAGCTTCCATCATTAGGTAGAGTCAGCCAATGGTCGTAATTATGTACTAAATAATGACTGAGAAAACTCCTTTCTTTTTCAGTGTGGATGAAATCATTAATTAAGCTGGCCTTTGCTAAACTCTCATTACCTAAACACCCCATAGACTCATCTGAGTTTGGATTTAATTAAGTTGGTCCAACATTTATTATAAGAAGCCTACATATTTCATTCATATAATTTTTATTTTTTTAATACTTTATAACTATAACAATTTTTAACTAATCGATCTTATTGAGAGTGATTGAAACTAATAAAAATGATCCAGGAAAATATATTATAATTATTTTAGTTTTAAATATATCAACTACCACATGAGTCGTTGGTATAAAACCCAGATAGAAAGGTTAGAACTTAAAAACACTAAATAAATCACGGAGTATTTTAAACAGAAACATTCCTTTTGTGTTCCTGGCCCCCTTCTCTGTACATGATATATATATATTGTATTTGTAATTTGGTCAGACGCCTTATGAGTTAGTTGGAATGTAGAGCTAGCTCGAATGCCTTCTCTATGTCTCCTTTTGTTTAGTTGGCGACAACTGCTAATAATTTTATTGGAAATTTCTTATATATAATATTTTAAAGATATATACATGTAATAAATAATGTATATAGGGAAATTATATTAAAAAGACCTGTATAATTGAATATTTATTGTAAAGGACAGTAAAAATCACAGAGGAATTGAAGTTGGTGACAAGTGACATGCCCCTTTCATACCAGTGGGATACATGTACATAGAAATACTTGTGGTTTTGGCAAAACATTATTCTTATAACAATAGGGACAGCGAAATTGGGTGAGAGAAAATTAGAGTAGAAACAGAAGGATTTTTTTTTGGGGGGTTAGGGATTTTTTTTTTTTTTTGAGATATAAAAATCTTAAGAGAGGAGGGGCCACTACGTCCAAGGAGAGGCGCTTGGCCCCACTTGCAGAAATTTTGATTTAAGAAAGACACACGCTCCACTTTAGCGCAGGTTCGATTGTTTCGTAGCACTCTAGGACGATCTTTCCCCGCTCGACTAACTCCTGGATCGAACCCCTTCCTTTTGGTAAAAGTGTCCGACCTCTTTGCCAGTTAAACCCAAAAACAAGGGATGGAGGTTAGGGATTTCGTTAACGAGAAAAATAAGAGACGGAGGAGAAAAAGAGCTGTGAGCCCATCGAGTGAGATTGATGGAGATTTTTATTTCAAGATTACTGAGAGAGCACGAGAGTGTGTCTCGAAAAGTAAATACAACAACTCAACACTTTTGTCAATTCGACTCATACAGGTTACTTTTTTTTTTAAAAAAATAAATAAATTTCGGTTTTAAGATCCTCTGGTATGAATATCAATCCATGCAGGTTTTCTATTCTCCCTATCACTGTTTTTAAAATTTACAAGAATTACAAAGTTAAAAAGTTGTTTGATTCTATTATTTACTTTTATAAAATTAGACGAATTCTATAAAGTTTTTTTTTTTTGAACAAGTTTTACAGATAAAAAAATTAGATGAATCATCATTTTGAAAACTATATTTAAAATTATGAGTTGAAGAGTAAAATAATAGTTTGATTTTTAGGTATGGTTGTTATTAGCAGTGTTATTAAATTTGGATCGGACCAAGTTTAGTTTGGCTCGAGAAAAAAAGGAGAATCACTCGGTAAAACTAGTCGGTTCGAGGCGATCAACCCAATCCACTTTTAAATATCGATTTTTTTATTTTATTTAGAATTTTATATTTAAAATTTTAAAATTTTCATTTTCTCATCGATTTAATCTTCGATTTGACTTTGATTTAACTCAATACCTTAATCGATTTAATGGCTAATTCGGGTTTAATAACAAAAAATGCAATGTTTTCTGCCAATAATGTAATTTTATAGAACAAAAGGTAACAAAACTAAATATAAAAAAAGATGTTTTGATTTTTTTCCCATAACATTTTTTTTTTTTGGTGTTTTCGAACAAATAACTGATAACACGTCTTCAACATATGTTTTACTGTTTTTTATAACAAAAATAGTTTCAAAAATAGGAAATCAACCCGCCTTTAGAACACATGCACGTTATTATGAAGAGAATAATACCATCGAAAATAGATTTCACAACTTTTTTAAACAAAGAAAGAAGAGATGAAATTTACCTTTGGGCCCCTGAACTTTATATTCATGTTGTTGTGTGGTCCTAATTAATTTAGTGAGAAGTGTTTGTTATTAGGATTGGATGCTTGTGGCGGCCACAAGTATATACTTTTTGAGCTTTAAGAAAAAGGTAGGAAGGGATACTTTGCGGCTCAAGTTGCTCATTTGGAGACTGCGTAAAGTACTTAATTCTGTTTTAAATATAACATAAAATTAATTTTTTTTTTAGAAAGATTAATAAAACTAAATAAATTATTCAAGTCATGTCATATAATGTGTATTTTAAAATTATATATCAGTTTATTAGTCAAACTAATTAGTTTGAGGTAAAAATAAAAATACTTAAAATTAATTTAATTAGATTCTTTAATCTCTCCAAAAAAAATTAATGTTGTCTTATATTGAGGACTAGAAAGAGTATTGTTGATGTCTCACATACACAAACTTAATTCTGGTGTCCTCTTCAAGACATAAGACCAAATGTGTGTGTGTGTAATTAATGAATTGCTTTTCTATTTTTTTTTCGGTTGCCCATCCGGTATCCAGAGTTTCACTCTGACTAATCCGAATCCAACCCGGGTCTCGCACCTGGCTATGATGGGTGAGTCTCTCAGGGCTTTTCTACATTCACAAGCGTTCAACTGGCTGAAGCTCGCACTGCCACTACCACTTATGCCAACCCCGTTGGTAATGAATTGCTTTTTCATCATAAGTGCTAAAAGAATTTGCAGATATATAGATGCATGGGCAGGTAATCGTTGCTTTTCATCCAAGAAACCTAAGGGAAGCAAAACAAGCTCCTACTTTACGCTCCTCTTTTATGGGTTATTTGGCACAAAAAGATTTAAAGGGGAAGAAAAAAATTTATGATCTGAATTTGAAAAAAAAATAGAAAAAACAAGGTTAAAAGTTTTTTAATTGTTTTTCTTATTCATTTATCTTACATAGTATCTTTATTAAAATTTTATAACTCAACTTATTTAATATTTTTAAGAACCATACTTACAACAAATTTTTTATATCCATTTCATCAAGTTTTTTAATCACATTTGATTATGTGTCCTCTTTTTTCATATGAGTTTATAGTTAAATGATAATAATTCAAAAATAAGACACACGATCATTTATTGTAGGAAAACTTAAAAAAATTGATAAAAAAAAACTTGACACAAGTATTTTCCTTTCTTTAAAAAAAAATCAGCTTAAATATTTTATTTCTCATCCCCTCTCATACTAGAGAGTATATTTTATTACTATGATTATTATTATTTTATTTATACGGATTTACTTGGACCTGATTAATTGCTTATTGCAAAATCACATTGCATTTTTTCTTTCCCAAGACAGTAAAACATTTTATTTGAGCCAGTGATAATTTTGGGGGTTTATTCTGTTTGTGCTGCCATAAATGCAAAACTTAGCATCAGTTTATAGCTCGTGTCAAAATAGAAGGGGTCGAAGATGCGTTTGGATTGGAATTTACCATATATACTTAGAAGAAGAATTAAATGATGAATCAATAATAAATAGGAAAAATGATAGCCAGGTCCCAAAGACCATAAAAAATTACTAAAAGTCCTAATAGAAATTCACATATCAAAAAAGTTCCTAGAGATTTTTTTGATATTATTTATATTGATAACAAAAAGTCTTATATTTACAACAAAATTTAAAAATCTCATTATTCACGCAGTGAAAAAAACTATATTTGATAGGAAGTGTTATATTCACAACAAAATTTAAACACCCGGATTTTGTTTTCAAACTCAAGTTCCTAAGCGTCAAAAAGTCATTTATAACAAAAAAATGTTAGATTACTGAAGGAAGTGTTATATTTACAACAAAATTTTAAACCTAAGCCATTCACAAATTAAAAAAATTCATATTCACAATAGGAAATGTTATATTTACAACAAAATTTAAAAATCTAGATTTTGTTTCAATACAAATAATATCAAAAAAGTCCCTAGATATATGAATTTCTATTAGGAATTTTTTGTAATTTTTTATGGTCTTTAGGACCTGACTGTCATTTTCCCTAATAAATAATTAAAATGAACATAATTAGTATACCTTGATTAAATATTCGCTGAATGGTGGTCTTTAAAGCGTGCGGTGCATCTTCTTGGAAAAATGCAGCACACTTTTACAAAAGATGAAAAAGACAACCAAATTAAGCAGCGTGCATCAATTAAAAAAAGGAAAAAGACAATCTATTTTTTTTTTGATACATTAAAAGACAATCTAATTAAGCAGCATGCATCATTTCAAAAAAGGAAAGAAAAAAAAAAAAAGCAACAATCTTGGTCCAAGTGGATAACTGGATATGCAAGCCTTTTTGTACTTTACTTTAGTGTCAACATTTTTTTATTACGCGCACAACATATTTATTTGTTAATAAAAGGTACTCCTCCGCCATAAACTATGTCTAATAGTTAATAGTTAGCACGATATGTATCACTTTGGATCTTATTTATAAGTTTATTTTGATCAAAAAATTTGGTCATATTTATAAGTTCTCTTTTAGGTAATAAATGAGATTGTGACAATTTTACCCATATTAATTGTACCAATGAAAATAGAGAGAGAAGAAAAAGTTGAAAGATATCAATGAAAAATAGAGAGAGAAGAAAAAGTTGAAGATATCATATTCATAAATAAGGGCAAAGTTGAAAATTTACCATGTCATAATCATCGGTTAACTAACTTTTTCGTTGGTATGTGTGATTTGGTGAAAGGGACTTATAAATGGGGACCAGAGTGGTATGTCCCACTCTCGCGTCTTATTTATAAATCTCTTTTGACCAAATCACACATACCAAGGAGAGGTAGGTGGCGCAATGATTATAGGGTAAATTTTCAATTTTACCCTCATTTATGAATGGATACCTTTCAACTTTTTATTCTCTCTCTATTTTCATTGGTACAATAATGTGGGCAAAATTGTCACAATCTCATTTATTTGGTTAAAAGTAACTTATAAATATGACTAAATTTTTTGGTAAAAAATGGATTTATAAATAAAACCAGAGTGGTATAAAATTAATGTTTTTTATTACCAAAAAAATAAGTTTAGTTAAGATGGTTCCAGAATTTTACAAAATCAGGACAAGTGTTACGATTTGAATGAGACTTATAAATATACTTACACGCATGAGTACATATCACCTTTGAGCAAAAAAAATGAGTACATATCACCGTGCCAACATGGTTTTCACATAAAACATGACATGCTGATGTTATTGTATTGGTTAATATAATTTTTAGTCTCTTAAACTTGTCTTTATTTTAGTTTCGATCCTTTAAATTTTAAATTATAGGTTTTTGTTCCTCAAGTTTCATTTATATTAAAATATTGTTCCCTACAACTTGATAAAAAGTGACCATGTTGCCCTTAGAGGACCAAAACTACTAATTTAAAACTTGAGAAACCAAAACTAAAAAGTAGACTTTAAAGACCAATAATAATAGGGAAAATTATTTCGGGTTCGAAGGGACTAAGAAAATGTCAAAAAAATCTTAAAAGAAATTCAAATGTTAGAAAAGTCTCGTTAACAACTCTTTAAGACTTTTCTAACATTTAAATTTCCCTTGAGATTTTTAAAATATTTTCTTAGCCCCTTGACCTAAAAAGGATTTTTCCATAATGATATTAACCCTATTGTATTTTTCATTCGTAATGTTCCTTGTGATTCAAGATTTGGAAGTAGCCTGGTCGAATAACGTTATGAAAAATTGTAATGAGTAGATCATTGGGCTGGGCCTATTGATGAGGATGGGCTTGGTACATTAAGTAATGGGTCACTGAGCCCTTAGACTTGCGGTTCCCGGGAATTATGCTTCTTCTGTTTTTCTTCCCCCGCCTTCATGTGAATTATGCCTCAGGACTATATTCAATAACTCATTATTTTACTGTGAGTTGGCATAGATGGTAAGGGATCTAGGTTTAAGAAGCGAAGAAGAGTCCGTGAGTTCGATCCCTGGACGCAGAAAACTCTTTGGTAAGCGATCTCGCATAAGTCCGAGTAAGTCTCGATCCAGGAATCGTGGCGCTGCAGTAGGGGATTGATAAGAAAAAAAAAAAAAACTCATTATTTTTCTTATAAATAAAAAAAACTCATTATTTTTATTGTAGCTATATCAGTTGATTTCGACACATGGGTCCTCTTGCTATCATAAGATATCTCTGGTCATCTCATAGGAATTGAGAAGATCACTAAGTTGTTAAATTTGTTTGAGATCTAAAAGAACTTTTAGATTAGTGTCTAATAGTACTTTGAATAGGAGAATATATGTGCCTCACAAAATAATAATAATATAAATTATGGAAATATTTAAAAGCATAACTCACTCTTGCTATCAAATTGTATCAAATTTTAAATACAGACAATCTTAGAAATATAATTAATACTTCCTCCAATTCTAAATGTAGGAGCTAGATAAAAAGGTTTATTTTGGTTTTAAAAATAAGACATCAATTTACTTTGCCTCCCAAAACTATAATATTTGCTTCAAAGTATCCTTGTTAACGTACATATTAAGAGGGTTTGAATCACGTGATATTCCAAATGCACATGATTAAAATGTGTATTTTAAGAAAACTAACATCGTTTGTTACAGAATAACTAAATTAATTTCCTCAATATTCATAGACTAGTTTACTTGTTCTGATATTAAGGACTTGGAAGCAGTATTTTATCTGGTGACTTGTAACAAGAGCCACTCATTTTTTCCCCTAGAAGGTGGATTATATTAGGGATAAAAGAGATTATATGGTATTACCTGTGGTTCTTAATATAAAAGTCAGTTGACTTTTTTTTATAAAAGATTAAAAAAAACTAAATATATAAGTTACATTAAAATATTTATATTTATCGTTTTTTTCAAAACTAAATTATCTAACTTGATATGATTAAATAATTTATTTAGCTTCCTTGAGATATGAAAAAAAGTTAATTGAAAATGACGTGATGTATTGCTTGAATGAAGGAATCTTCAAAAGAGGATGGGTATGTTTTATACTTGGCAAAAAATAATGCAAGCTGCCTCCCCTCTAAATTATTTTGTGTTGTTGTGGGTTGTCTTTTCCAGCTAATTGTTTGACAATTTGATGAATTTTGAGCCTTTTGGATTTTGATTAACGCGTCGTGTACGTCTTGATTTTCTTTTAATTTGAACTCAAAGCACATATATAACTGTCTATTACGTACGTCGTCGATTGTTCCTTTAATTTCCTTGTTTTGGACGATGATTTATTTAAAACAGAAGGTGAATTGTGATTCTATATTTAAAATCAAAGCAAAACCCCTTGCTAACTACTATATTTAGTACTGATGGTGAGAGTACCAACCTGCATGCTTCATGAGTTTTTTTTTTTTTTTTTTTTTTTTTTGCTGAAGGAATTCTTAGGTTGAGAGGGGAATTAATTAAAATTTTGAGGGATGGAAACCCATATGTCTTGTTTTTCTCCGACCGTGTTGATCACGCCATTAAAATGGTCGCTACTTGTAAGTCTTGAATCTTGACTTTCATTATTTACGCATGCTTAGCTTATCAGCACTCTTTTTGACGCTTTAATAAGCCCTTTAATTTCTTTCTCCACGCATGCACACTGCAGCTTCTTATTGCACTGGATGCATTCAGCTCTATATATATATATGTATATTGCATGACAAGTTTTAAACATATCATGTGAAGTCAACCCCAGCTGAGATTCGGAGAAGCAAATAAGGGCCCTTTTTCATTAGCAATGATAGAAGTGATTTTTTTTTCCTAATATGACTTTTACAAACTTAAGATAAGATAAAAGTCATATTGTAAATGTGATTTATGTTTGGATTGATGGTAGTAAAAGCTCATCTACACTGTAAAAAGAGGTCTTAGTGGCTTCTTCTTAAAAGTAGCTTTTGACTTAAAATGCCATTTGAAAAAAAATATTAACCCAAACATCTTATTTTACTCCCACTGTGTTTTCCCATTCCTACTGTACTTTTTTAGCTCCCCACCCCCTTCCCAAACAGGCCGGAGGTGGGTCCACTTATAAGTGTTGCCCAGGCCAAGTTAAAAAGCTTTTGCTGAAAATGAAGTTATAAACTTGTTAAACTGGAGAGTGTAAAAGAAAAGGTAGAGAAAAAGAGAAGATAGGTGATCTGCATAATCTTTTCAACTACTAATATATATAACTGTGTTGTGCCAGCCACTCTTATGCTATTGTAATTTAGAGTCACATGCATGGTCTATATCTCACTAATCCACAGTCATAATTCTTTCTCCTTCTATTAATTAAAGTTTACTCTAGATCTAACGGCTGATACGTAGAATCAAATTATAAGCATTAAATGTACGTATTTGTAATAATTATAAGATTCCAAAGCCTGTAACTGTACGTAGAAGAGAATGTTAAAGTTAGATAGCTTCATGTTGATTGCGATAACATGACAAAAATGCTGTACCAGGAAGAACTTATTATATCAAATTAAAGCTTAGAACCGGACACAGGCAAGTTGGCTATAGCAGGATGAGACCTTACCGTTTCAAAACAGAAGAAGAATTTGTACATCAGTTTTCTTTTTTGACTTTCTATTCCGAATTTTCACTTTCAAGTCCCTAAGCACATTTGGCGTAGCTAGATAGATAGACACATATACACGGCTCTCATTTCGTCCTCAAAATTCCATCGATGTGTATTTGTGTGTGTTCATTTCTGAAATAGATCAGACTCTAATAATGATTCATGATGTGTTTATATAGATGAACAAAACCAGTGTAAGAAGATACGGAAGGAAAAATACCCCCCCCAAAAAAAAAACACAAGGCACAGTGTAAGGTTGAAATTAAAAACCCTAGACCGGGAAAAGGCAAATATAAATCATCAATATAGATAGAGAGAGTACCGCTAAGTCAGTGCCTGAAATTGCCTGTATTTCTGTGGAAAACAAGAAAGCCCATTCATTACGTTTGAAGCATCAAGAAGCTTCATCAGACAAAGATTTCCTCCTCCATTAATTACTTCTAGTCTAGATAGAGCAGCATGAAGAAGATTTGGCTCAACATGTTCTATTTGATACTATGGGAATAGGAGAACAACCCAACTCGATATTCTTAAAAAAAAATAGAGAAACCAGAACCAAGTCAAGATGATACGGATGAACCCTTGCAGAAAAGTAAGGTTGAAAAAAGGACATAAATAATTAATTAAGGAGAAGCAGGTAGATCAAAGACGGAGGGTGATAATTAAAGAGGGAAGGAAATTAATCACAAGAAACAAAATATGCATATAATTTGGATTCCTTCATGGATCTGAATTGGTAGTACAAAACAATAATAAGAAGAAATTAACAGAAAATATAATATCAAAGAGAAAGAGAGAGTGTGAGAGAATGCTTAAACAATTGAAAATAAATGCTTGAAATATATATAAAAGCAAAACCGAAGTGGATCGGACCAGGACGCTTGATTCCCCAGGAGTAGTGGATGAGTTTTGGTGGAATCTGATCTTACCAGCAAATAAAATTAAAAGCCAGATAGAGATATCCACACAGTAACTCAGTATTACTCCTATATGAAAGTTTGTGACTTGAAATCGCCTACTAGATATCAAAGTAGGGCTCTTCTCTCATATCCAAAAACCCGTCTCCTTCTTCTTCTTCGTCTTCTCCTTCTCCTTCTGGTTCTTGTTCTTGTCGTTGGTGTTTGTGTTGTATTAGTTTTGTGTGTAAAGAAGAGAAGTAGTGGTGGTGGTGATAATGATGACGACGATGAGGATGGAGGGTGATGATGATGATGATAAGGGAGAGAGGGTAATGATGACGAAGCATATGGATGGAGAAGGAAGAGGAAGAAGAAGAGGGCATGATGATTGCTGTTTGGAGAGGGCGTTGAAAGGTGGAAGAAAAATCCAAGGTTGTTCTTCGTGCCATCACTACTCTCTCTCTCTCTCTCTCTGAGAGAAAGAAGAAAGAGACTCTTATTTTGACGATGGGATACAATACCTGTTTGTTTCTCTCTTGGTGATGGTGTTGATGTTGTTGTTGTGGGAATATGAATTATCACGAAAACCGTGGAGCCAACTTTGGATGGCGTCCAGCTCTTGTTGGCGAGGAAAAGGAAAATACAGACACCTCATCCATCTTATTTTCCTTACCCTAATCATCTCCTTCTTCTTCGTCCCCACTCTCTCTGGCCCACACTCCTCTATTCTCTTTTGTTCCCACTTCTAATTTACTGCAACACAGTTTAGTTGCGTCATCCAGCCATTACTTTTGTAGTCTAGTTATATATAAAAGCTATATTAGTAAGAGACAGTGGGTTTGATTAGTGACATAAAATCTATTACATCTCTCACGTACAGGCATTTCGACAGTAGTCTTTGCAGGATCAATCACCACATTTTTACTCCTTCTCGTCCTTAATATAAGACGTATTTTAATGTGATTAGATTAAAGAAGTTGGTTAAATTAATTAATGTGACATGTATTTTCTAAAACACCATAGCCATCTTTTATAAATTTCTTCATTTCCTTTCCTTCTTAATTAATAATGTTGAGGGTGCATTAATAGAGGAAAATTAGGAAAAAAATGACAAATATAAAAACTATGTCTTATATTTAAAACTAAGATCAATTCCTCAAATATATCTTATATTAAGAACAGGAGGGAGTGCAACATAACAAAAATTATTCACCTCATCTAGTATATACAACATTCAGTCCTTCTAAATTGAACTGTAAAGTGGCTTTGACATTAAGGATCCGAGCTACTCTTTAAATTTTTTTTTTTTATGTTAGCTCTCTAGGTCATTTATCTTGAGTGCAAATCACTAGTAAAAGGCTTAATGTTATGAGGGTGTGACGACTGATCAATGGTAAAGTTTTAGGGTAGTATATATATAGCGCAGAGTCGTCATTGGGTAAGTTAAATGGATGATGGCTATAGCTGATGAATTCTCACTTTAATCATCAGACATGTAAACATTTTTTTAATAATGATGAGGGGAATATTATATTGAACACAGCAAAAGGCTGTTTGTGACTGTATATGAATGAAGTAGATAAAATGGTTCAAGCTTTATAGGGCTTAGTTAAAGAGAGAGTTTGGCAGGTACACACAGATAAATATTCCCACACATGAGAGAATAAAGAATGACAAAGTACATCAAAAGAACAGACGCCCAAGTAAAATACAAAAGAAAATTACAAGAGAGAGAGAGAGAGAATATACGAGCCCTTGTGCAGAAAAAAAGCAAAGAGAGATTGTAAATTATAATACAAATGGAGACAAAAAAAATGGTGGTTACTGTTGAAAATAATGGGAAAATAATAATGTTCCGGCCTTTGTGAAGGTTGAAAGCAATAATTCATTGTTTACAGAGACAGAGGAAAAAGATTCCCATACAAGCATATTTTTTAAAATATATTATGTCGTCTTATATAAAATGTCAGGAGTAGCACTTTATTACCTGGTTCTCAGAGTAGGGCAACACTTCTCTCAACGACTCGTCTGATATCAATGTCTCTCAATACTACTTCTTTACTTCATTCTTTTTTGTTTTTTAATATTCCCTTATCATCACTTTATTTATTTAACCACTTCTCGATCGTATATATAATATATGTCACTTTCATCAGGATCTGAATCCAAGCTCTCACCTCAGTTATATAGGTTGCATATATAGGTTTAAATCCTCCCACAACCAACCAGAGAAAATTAAGCCTTTAATTTCTTGATGGGCATATTTTCTTAATCAAGAAGATCATCTAGGAGTTAACTGGTTGCTATGCTTGTTCTCGTCCTCAGTATAATACATATTTATCTAAATTTGATTAGATTAAGGAACTTAGTTAATATAGTGTGTGTATATATATATATATATTCCTTCTAAAACATCTTAGTTTATTCATTAATTCTCTCATTTCCTCTACGTTGCTTATTGTTGAGGAAGTATGAATAGGGGTAAATCGGAAAGGATAAATATATATTTAGGACCATTATTAAAACCTAAATTGATCTTACAAATATAAAAAATAAATCTTATATTTAAAAAAAGTTTTTTTTTTTTTTTTTTAAAATGTTTTTCTTTTAAGCTCCAAATTGGAGCTTTTAAAAAAAAGCAACATTTTATTATACTTTTTTTAAAAAAAAACCTAAAAATTTATTAAAACAAACATTTTTTTTGCATTAAAAAATGGAAAAAGTATTAGTTAAGTAATTATAATTTGAGTAAAATTACTTGCCGGTGTAGACTTGGATATATGATTGGGAAGTACATATATATATACTTTCTCCTTCTGCTATACAAATAAAAACGCATCTCAGATTATTAGTAATTTTCTTTCCTGACCCTTCTTTTCATATCTATTTTTTTGTTTAGAAGAATGTGTATAAGTATAAACAGTTTGGAATTACAAATAGGATTCAACCACGCACGATTTATCATTTACATCAGAGCCATCATTAGCCTTCTTTTCACACAATAGAAATCTATACTAAACGCATGAAATTAAATCCTCTTGTGCAACTATATAGTTAACAAACAAAATGCAACATTATCTGCTTAAAAATGTGAGATTTAGGGTTTGATGATGGCGAGAAAAGGGCCATATATATATATATATATATATATATATATATATATATATATATATAGTGTAACTGATCTCTAAGAAAGAATAAGCTTTACTATTACTAGAGGACGTGGGAAGGTTGGTGTGTATTGAGGAAGGAGGACAACAGCAGTCCTAGAAAATAACCCTAGAAAAGAGAGAGAGACACTCTTTTATGTTTGACCTTGATAAAGTCACTCGTGAGGCGGTGAGGCCAGCCTTTTCTTCCACTTTCTTGGGCGAAAATTTGTGTCTAAACAACCTAGTTTTTTTTTTTCCTTGAAAAAAAAATTACGCAAAAGTGATACTCTACTATACTCTTTTCTCCCAATAAAAGTGAATTTCTTTTCCAGAGATTCAAATCTTTTTGGCTTAAAACAAAAGTTTAAACCCTCTTATATGTTATAAAAGTGCACAGTTTTCCATGTCCCCACACCCCCCTTGCTTAATACCAAATATAATTTGTTGGCAACAAAAGTAATAATAATAATATTACTTTTTAGTTTTAATATAAGTGTTGTGTATATATTGATGGCGCGCACACATATATATATATTTTATCTTTTTCATGCATTCTAAATATCTTAAATGATTTCGTTTATGTATCTAATTACTAATTAGTTTGTATGTGACTATAAATTGATTGAGGACAACTTCACTTTAGTATATTCTTTATATTTATGTCTTTGTGGCATATCATCGATCACTTGTTTAAACTAAATCTTCATTAGAGATATTTTTGTCGTGCATCGTTTGTTATAGGTAGCTAGTTAGGCATGCTAATGTGGAACAGTGGAAAGAATATGTTGTCAGTCCCTTTGGTCTTTATATGTTTGTGGTTTTGACAATATAGGTAATTAACTGCTCGAAGCCTCAAACAATAATATTCAAAAAAAAATTAAAGCTGTTTAAACTCATAAGCCACAATCTCTCTGCTAGCCTCGATAGAGTTTGAGATCCTAACTAAAAGTAATATAACTTATCAATAATATCAATAATAGTTCCTTCACTTGTCAATTATCACTCTTCACCCCGATTTGCCCCTTCCCTCTCTTTATTATAGTTGAGTCTCTCTGATATTTTCATCTTTAAATTTTTATCAACCCTGATTTGCCCCTTCTCCCTTATTTCTGTGGCGGAGTTCTTGTACTTGATTTCTAATCATGAGTGTTGTATTTCTCAATCAAACCTTTCTTGTTGTAAGTCCAACACAATACCTAATCATCAAGCTACTTCATCATAAAAATTCAAACATAAATTATATTACACTATTTAACTTTTACCCTATCTTGAATTTCTAAATGTTAGATTGAAAAAAAAAACCCACCTATATCACTGCTAATCCAAACACTCACAGAGTAATCAAATGACTGTGTATAGAATTGTTCATAGTGATGATTTTTAGTATAATCCAGGATACTTAACATGTGATTGGCAAGTGGAACTTGAGACTTGTGACCAAGATTCAAATAGAGTTGTGGAGTTGCTTTGTGAAAGAGGTGTTCAAAATGGCATCAGATCAGATCTGTACGTCCTGCAGGAACTTTGATGAGACGATACTAGTTAATCTGGTTTTGGTTGTGTTTGTTTCTTTTGGTGTCGTCAAATTAATCTGAAGAGCCTCATGCGCACATTTAAAAAGATTGGTAACTCAACTGTTTTATGGTAATCTTTCAAAAGATAGCTATGTAGCTAGCTAATAGCATTTTATTTATATGCAGACACAATTTATCATCACTATTGAGCAGATTCAGAACACAAATTATTAAACAATCAGAGGCATGCCTTTAGAGAATCACAGAGACCAAGGAATACAAAAACTTCGTAGGAAGAAGACTAATATACTTCAATTGAGAAGGGAACAAGAAAGGACTGGCCTAACCCAAATTCTGTGTGTTAATTTGTTTTAGAATTTTACATGATTTACCTTCTTTTTAAAATTTAAATATAAAAATTTTCAACAGCTTAGTTAAATTTAATTTAAAACTATTGTGCCATAATATTTAAAGCATATCTTATACTTACTTTTATTCTTAATATAAAAACTATTTGAAGGGTTTATATTTATTCATAAATATAAAATCTTAATCAATTTAAACTTAATTTTCTTAACTCATAAAGTAATATATAATCTGGCGTTAAACATGGATATTTTGGGGAGATTATGTCATATTTATTTAAATTAAAAAATTTATTTTATTTCTTTAATTTACTCAAATTAGCTGAATTAAATACTGAGATGTAGTATATTATTTCGTAACAATGTATATCTTAAAATTAAATAATGGTAAGAAAAGTTATGCAAATTTTTTTTTTTGGATATATAAATTTTAGGAAGGGGTTGGGTCACCCACGATCTAAGGGTAAATCTCTTCTTCTTTTATGTGATACCAATATTAGGCAGGGCGGGTTGTCTACCACCTTCCTCCTATTAGGGGTGGGCATGGGCAAGGTCAGAAGAATGAATGGGTTGCATTTTGTATCGACGCGGCTTTTTCGATAAAAGCCTAATAATTTTCTTCGGGCAAGAAGGGCGGGCTCAAGCGGGCGGGCTTCCCCTTTAACGCCTACCCCCGTTCCTTGAAATTTTTAGTTGATTTTAGTTCACAGTTCATAGAATTTCAAAGCTTTAGAGATAGCTGAAGTATAATATAATATATTTAGACATAATAATATAATATATTTTAAATAAAATAATATATGTAGAACAATATTTATTTAATTTTTAAGGCGAGGGCCAAATGGGCGGGCGGGACCCCCGCCCGATGCCCACTCCGCCTACTACTTCGCCTAAAAAATCGCCTAAAATGTTTTTCGGCCACTTTTTTAAATTTTGACAAATTGGGCGTGGCCTTATTCACCCCTACGGCCCTACCTCCTATGCAATTTTATTTGAATTTTGTGAATAGTGAAGATGTAAGATGCAAACCTAAATTGAGCTGGGCTCCAAGAACGCTGCTTTATTGGAACAAGTAAAGGCTCTGGGTAATACATGGGCTTGCTAAAGCCCAGTTAAGCTGATTAGCCATCGTTTCTGTTTTGTTGAGCCCATAATATTTTTGTTGGAGACTTGAAAATTGAAATGTTTGTTTAAGCTTATCTATTATCTTGTTCATCTTCCTCTACCTGTCATTATGAACAGATTTCAATTTAATAAATGAAATAACAACACACACACATATAAAACTCATACAAATTATACTAATTATAATCTGTAAAATAAAATTCAGTTTTAAGAGTTTGTAAAATGCAGGAGAGGAGACTTGCATCTACAAAAATAATAATATAATATTATGAATAAATTAATTTATATATTTCCAAAAATCTCAAGCTATTACAAATTACTTAGTTCTAACTCTAGAAAAATTTGACATAACAAATATTTTTTATTGATTTTTTAAGAAATTATTATTCTATTAATACATTAATGTTTTGGGAAAATTTATTGTCACTGATATATATTGTTAGCGAAATAACGAACTACGTAATTAATAGTACAAAAACTACTTACATAAATTTACACAGTTAGATGATCACTTAATAAAGTGTTAAACAACAAGTACCTACTTACATATAATTCAAAACTTATGAAAAAAAAGGGGAAAAAGGTAGAAAAAGAACTTTGAAATTGTAAAATTTCAGATTGGGCTTGTTCTAAGAGTTGATAAGGGATCGAGTTTGTTTCAACTATTTTTTTAAGAAATCCCTAATTTTACAATTTCAAAGTTCTTTTTATTTATTTATTTTCCTAAAAAAAGTGTATGATTTGTTATTTTATGGGGGAAAAATTGGGAGAATGTCATTTAGGTCCAAATCAAAAATAATATTAAAAAAGTCTCTATTGACAAGTAAAAGAGCTATAATTGACAAGTTAAAAAAATTGTTAATATATTTTTTCTTGGTTAGGAGTTAAATAAATTCTCCTTAAAAATTTGGTAGAAATCATACTTTATGGTGACAAATTTTTCTCAAGATAAGCAAAATATCTTCTTTCCCTCTTACATGGATGTGGAATCTTTGAGCCCCGACCAATGAGGAATCCTGTAAGTGCCACAATCTCTTTTCGGCTGTGAAGTCTGTTTCTTTCAGGGAAAGTAAATATGGACGGTTATATATACCTGATTCAGAGAAAGAGAGACCAACCAAAGTTTAATTAATTGGTGGCTTTCTTTCATGAAAGGTAATTTGCGTTAAAAGTTTATTTATATGGTGCCTCCATTGGCAATATATATAGATGGTGCCTCCTCGTTTTGAAATTTAAGTGACTTTTTTGCGAAGTTGGTTTTGTCATCTTTTGCTAAATATCCGTGTTTTCCCCTTCCGATGTGGGATTTACGTGCCATCAACTAGTCCAGTTTCTCAATCGTTAGATTTTTAGGATTTCATTCATGGTGCTTTTGAATTTGATTCCTGATCAGATATTTCAACTTACTGCCAGAAACTTGGATAGAATAGAAGCTGTATCTCTAAACACAGACAATGAAACAACTGATCGCTTTAATAGTTGCTTTATAAGCTGATCAACCAAGAGGAGAATTCAAAATACTCTTTAACTTTGGCTCTAAGCTGGAATCAACAAATGAAAGATATAAAGAGAAAGAAAAATTACACTTGATATAAATTTGTTTCCCTTTTCTTGTGGTTATTAATTAATTAACAACAGAATCTAGAGAACAAGAGGTAAAATGATCTGCCAAACCTTAATGTCACAGTCCAAACTACCACTGTAAACTAGAAAAGATTGTTCAGAAGCACCGTTACAACGATCAACTGCTGCAGTTAAGCACTTAACAGGACCATTATGCCCTTCTAAAACTGCTAAACAAGAATAATCACCATGAACGCTTCTCCATATTCTTATCGTTTTATCAGCAGAACCACTAAACACCAAATCAGACACCATAGCTAAACATAATATAGACTTGGTGTGTCCCCTAAGCGCACCCACCAGCCTCATTTTCCCATCTTCTTCATTATTATCCTTTTCCCAAACCAGTATAGATCTGTCACAAGCACCTGAATATAACAGAGACCCATCACTGCTCAGAGCCAAGGCATTAATCCCAGAGTTGTGTTTCTCTAACGTATCAACCAAACTATGTTTCTTCTCTCCTTCACATTTCTTCCACACTTTGATCTTCTTATCTGCTGATCCAGTGTACACATAACCATCACCAGAAACTGCTATGGCGTTTATAGCATCATCATGTGCGTTGTTCACTGATTCTAAACAGGTCAAGTCTTTGATTCTCCACACTTTAACGGTACGATCCCATGAAACAGAGTAGAGCAAGGTCTCGTCCCTGGACAGGGTCAAAGCAGAGACTGTGTCCACATGGTGAACCCATGTACATTTTTTATGCCTCCTAATCTGAACATGGTTCTTTGGGTTCAACACCTTCGTGGCTCGGTCGCCTAACGTCGGAAGTGTGGCTAAACGGGTGTACTTCCGGTGATCAGGCTCGTCGGCTGTAACCTTCCACACCCTAATTTTGTAGTCTTGGTGAGCACTGAATAGTTTATCAGACTGAACTATCAGTGACTTCACTGCACCTTTCCCTGCCGACACCATTATGCTAGTAGTGATTGAAGAATTTGACTGGTCGAATATATCAGAATGGAAAGGAGCATTATGGTTCCAGGATCTGATTTCTCTGTCAGATGATCCAGTGTAGAGGAATTTCGGCGAGGGCTATACATGATATGTAAGAAGTGTGACCTTTGAGAGTTGCTAGACACTGGTAATAGGCAGATGAGGCATGATGCTGAGACTGAGAGTTCAGGGAAGGAACTGAAACAAGGCTGCGTTGTGAAGACAGAGAAGCTAGTCTGCTAGATTGAACATGGTTGGATGAAGAAGACGATCGCTGGAGCTCCATGATTCACATGTTCAGGAGAGAGAAAATGGACTAGTTAGTATCCAAAAGGCAAGTGAACTGTCTATTATAAATGTGCGGGCATATATAAACACATAGCACAACAACAAGATAGAGAGATATTGGATAGAGGAGTGGCTCTGGGATATGATTTTTTTTTTTTTTGGTTAAGGAAACTAGATAAATTATTTTAAAATATTTATATTTAATATTTTCTTTGAATTGATTTACTTAATTTATAAACTGATATATAATTTAATTTTATATATATATATTATATTATGATTAAATAATTTATTAGCTTAAATTTTAGGTATTTTATTTATTAAGAAAGTCTTTTATCAGATTTGGGTATATAGTTGTTTGGTGTCCTGCAAGGACAAAGTGAGGAAGCAGGATTGATCCATTAGGGGCCATTCTAGAAATGAAAACGTGATATTAACATCGTTCTTTAATTGAAGCTGGGGTCACAAACGTCTTTTCCAATATCATCTTTATTTAGAAGAGAAGCGGCAGGTATTAGGTTGTGTAAATGGACAGGTTCAACCTTCATCATTACCTTCGGTCTTCTACATAATAACTAATTAATTAATTTAAATAAATTAAGAAAGTTAGTTATTCCTAACAAATAGAAATCAATTTTCCAAAAATATCATCTTTTTTATCATGACTAACCTCATATAAAAGCTACTCCTTAATACGTGCAATCAATAGAAATATTATAAAGAAAAAATTATAAATTTAAAAAATAAAGTGGATTGAGGTATTATATTAAAGGTCAAACTCAATCTCCAACTAAATTTTAGGAGGAGGTAATACAATTTACAAGCTTCAAACCAGCAAATTTGACCCACCCTCACCATCTGCACAACAATATGAAAGTCTTGGTCAACTTTGGAGTATTAGCTAGCATCCATTTAGTTCCTTCCACCTAATATCTTGGTGATTTTGCTTGTTCCAAGGTTTTAGCCTGCGTTCTATATTGTTTTGGAGCAAATTTTAACTGGGTTCAATGGACCTGGTTTCTGTCCACGGTCATTCTGGTCCACTTCTCTCCTTTTCTCAAAACATCGCTGTTTTGGCTCAAAATTGGTGCTCTTTTTTTTGAAAAAAATATTTTAGGATAAATTGGCATTAAAAAAAGATCTTGGGATATTGACCGATCTTGAAAAATTATTTTAGGATCTTGAAAAATTATTTGAGATCTTTTGATCTAAAAGGATCTTGGATCTGGCAGTACTTAAAAATACCTTATGATCTTGAAAAATTATTTGGAAGTAAATTTTTAGTAACAGACAATAGCTGAAATAATTTTTTAAGATCGTAAGATATTTTTTCAACACCAATCAATATTCTGAAATATCCTTTTAGTACTAATCAGTACCCTAAAATATTTTTTCAAGATCCTAAAATAATTTTTCAAGATCATGAAGTATTTTTTTAGTATCAGTCAGTATCCTGAAATATTTTTTTTTACTACTGCCGAAATATTTTTTCAAGATCCTAAAAAATTTTCAAGATCATAAAATATTTTTTCAAGATCATCAGGTTAATACACCGATTTTTTTTTTCTAGAAAAAAGTACCAGTTTTGCACTAAAATGACGTTTTAAGAAAAGGAGGGAGCGGACTGGAATGACAGCAAAGAGAAGCCACGTTTGGGTTCAATAGGTAACAGATATATTTATAGACAATATTAAGAAGTTTTCTTTGCGGGGGGACAAACAACATTAAATAATCATGGAAATGGGCCAATAATGATGATTTCGATAGATTTAGCCACTTGTATCAGATCGATGATCGTTATGAATCTTTCAAGAGCTGTTTCTTTCTGGTCAGTTCTAGTCATTAAACGATTTCACTCATTGGGGTCGGTACATGAAGGCCACTAAATGTGTACAGGTTAAGATAACATAGATAAAGACTGATTAATTTATTTGTGAATTGAATAATCCATCTAGCTACTAGAGAGACCTAGGCATGAAGAAAACTGATCGAAAAAGAAAAAGATCCCATAGAGAGACCAGCAAAGTAGGTAAAGGTAATTAGGCATATCAATTATAGGTCAGAATTGGGTAAATGATGACAATATAAAATTTTAGTGAAACAAAAGGAGTAATAGACATGTTCTTTTATCTTTTATGTGTTCCTTAATCTTTGAGTTGACAAAGGAGTATCCTAATCCAAATGACTCATGTGGGGAGGGGTAAGGGAAAAACAGGGGACAGAATGTTTAATGAGGTTTTGTTGGCTTTAAGGGAAAGGTTAGAGAGGACTGAGGAGGAAGTGAAAACATGCATGTGGCTTCAACTAAACTGAGGTGATTTGGGTACCCAGCCATGCTCGGCTTGCTCCTCTTTTCTCTGTCTCATCTCATTCAATCGCTTTCTTTCATATTTAATCTCAGCCCTTTACTTAATTATCAACACAATCGATTATATTATTGAATGCCACTACTGTCTTTGAGCAACTCGATCGCTACGTCCCTCTCTATTCCATTTCTCCCAGTACGTCCAAATTTCGACTTCTTTGCTCTCATCACTTTCACTCCACTTTAAAACCGGATTTTCTATCATTATTAATTTTGTAAAAAAATTAAAATACTCAAAACAGTTTTTGACTTTTTGGAAACTAAGTTTTGAAGGGGGAAAAAAATCTATTTAGATAATTGCTTTAAAAAATCTGTTTTTTTAAGTGACATGTCAGTGGCCATTGCCATAGTGTCGTGGCGGTAGCATCACCGGTAGTGTGACGTCAATAGATAGTAGCCTCAAAAAATAAAAAATAGAAAAACAAAAATAGGAAAACAACTAAAAGCTATTTTTGCTTTTTAGTTTCTAGAAACAACTTATTGAAAACAGTTTTCTTTACATTTTTTTTTTAAAATAAACAAAATCATATATGAGAAGTCAACCAAGAAACGTTTAAGATAATACTCCCTTCATGGTCAATTATAAAGTAAGTTAAGCTTTTTTTTGAAAAAATTAAGGAAGCTAATTAATTAAATTACTATAGAGTATTTTTATTTTTATTTTTCTCTCCAAACTAATTAATTTGACTAATGAACTAATTTTTAATCTAAGGATATATAACATATGATATAATTAAGTAAATTATTTATCTTCCTTAATCTCTCAAAAAAAAGTCAACTCGGTCTTATAATTAGGATAAGAGGTAGTATCATGCAGATAGACAGACAAACAGTACTAGCACTTTGATTGGTTAGCTTTGCAAAAATCCTATCCGCTGCGAAGGGATCGGACCTTCATTAAGCCTCACCCTATCATTTAAATAATAATAATGAAAAAAAAAAGATTCACGGATTTTGTTTTTTGAAGTTTGAACAGAAACTTAACATGTAGTTGTGAGAGTGAGTTGGTTGTGAATGGAGAGTGTGTGTGGGGTCCAGGTGGTAGAGTTGGATTCATGATTCATTGTCAATGTCAATTGTGTTGGCGTAGTCGACGGTCGTCCTCTTTGTTATCTCTTTCTCTATCTATTTTTTGAAGTTTGTGACCCTTCTTTCCTACCAATTTTCCTTCCCGGTAGTTCATCTTACACCATGGTAGCATCAACAGTGAGTTACGTAAATGAAAACTCAAAATTTCATTAGTATCATGATCTAAGAATATGTGCATATATATATATATATGCTTTCTTAGGTTTTGTCTTAAAAGTTTTCCAATGAAGCATTAAAGACAACATGAAGCAAAGATACATAATGAAGTAAATGATAGACAACATGAAGCATATGGTACACAAACACCAATGAAGACGAGGAAGAAGCATAAAGCAATTATCAAACAACTCTACCTCTCAATTAATATTTTTCGAGGGGTTTTTTATGCATACATAAGTAGGGATTAAACAATACCTATATGTGATTCAACGGTGAAAGATATTTTTGAAGAGTTTGCTACAGATTGAGAACTAAAACCTATGTAGCACGAGTATTTGTTTCCTTTTTTTTTTTTCGGATGCATCAGTATTAGTAATATATATAAAGAAAAAGAAGTGAAGTTTGAATACCTAACTCCTTTAATTTTTCTGTTGTCACAGAGACATCGGCCTTTTCTCTAAACAAATATTCAGGCCACAGAATAATTTCGATATGTTTATTATTATTGGATGAATGCATATGGACAACATTTTTATACACATGCGCAGTACTTTGAGTACAGTACATGATGGCTAAATAAATGGATAGTAATTCCAATTCTACATGAAATTCGAATTTGTTATGAATATATTGAATACATCAAATATACATCCTCAAATATAATAGTATAAATCATAGTTTCATCAAATATTACATTCTTAATTTATTACAATATCTGCCAAATGCAGTCACTGACTTGAATGAGAATTCTTATATTTCATGTTTCAGTTGAAAAATGCTCCAATATAATGAGTATAAATGAAAGTTGAGACATGCCTGAAGTATGAGAAAGCAATCGATTCCAAAAGAAAAGAAAGGGAGCAAATAATCAACATATTGAGGAGGTAAAAATTGAGACATAACTATTTGTAAGACCCAAAAGAGGTTGAAGTACCTGAAAGAAATAAAGAGAACTCAATTAGTTATGTCATGAAAAACGAACCAAAATGATGAAGTCGTCGACAACATCTTAGATGAAAATATCACATGATTAAATGAGGATATTATATACAAATATGTCATGAAATACAAATTAAACATAAAGATAGTTGGCTAATAGAAAATAAAATGCACAATATACAATATCATAACGTGAATTTTGTATTTTTAGATTGAGCACCCAAAGTGCAAAAATACCCATTTATGATATTGTATATTTTTAATGAGGCAACAATATTAAGTGTATCACTAAATAGTGTAGTATCTCTTTTTGTCTACCAAGTTTTTGTCCAATTGAGTTTTTCTTGGTTAAAGTTTTTTTAGTGAGGCACATGTTTAATCATGGATAATATATAAAATGGATGTCCATCTCCCTATTATTTCTTCTACTTCTTTCCATTATTTTCCTATGGATTAATTATATATGTAATCTTATCTATTGTAGATCATAGAGATATGCCTATTGTACTCACATATGAATAGTAAATAAAATTGTTATATCTTGTTCTCTTTTTCTTCTCATCTCTCTTTTATTTCATATAACAGAATTCTAATTTTGGAACTAATGAACCAATCTGCCATGTTGATTAGTTGAGAAAGTAAAGAGCCTTGAGGCAATTGATCTCTCCAGTTTCATGTATATAGCTAGAATATGCATATATATATTCAAAGGAAAGTGATGGAGAGGGGTGACATGCATGCACTTGCTGACCACATAATCAAATTAAAATGCACGATTCAAAAGTAAAAGGGACATTAAACTTGATAATTCGTGCACTATACATAATTCAAGAAAGAACAATTGCCCAAACAATTAATCTGGATTAATTCTGGATCATATATAATTCATAAAATAGTATTTTTCATGATTGTATGTATAATTATCAATACAGGTAGAGGAGATTTAAAAGTAAATATAAATTAAAAAAAATATTGAATCCAATGCTCAATTGTTATTTTTATATAAATTTTTCTTAAAAAAAATACATGACTACAAATCGATATAGAAAAAAAAAACTTGGTCTTATTTATAAGTCATATTATTAATTTGTTATGTGAATATACAATTTTACTCTTCATTTATTATTGTATTGACTTTGTTCACATAGTATAATGTATATTAAATATATATATCGAAAAAGTTGAAAAGTTATTTAATTTTTAAGGTAGCGCTAATGAAGTTTGAGGTCCATCCTAACATGTGTGAAACATACAGAAAATAACTTATACATAGAAAATTAGAGAAGTAATAATATTAAAAAGGTATAACTTGATGTAAAATACCTTGTTCCTAGTTCCTTCGGAATGTTAATTGAAATATTTGAAAAGGTTACAATAAATAAAGTTGATTTAATATTGTTGAAGTGATATGTTTATTTAAATTAGTTTTTTTAGAATCCAGGCAATACTGTCGCCCGAAAGCTAGAGACTAATTCTTAAAACTGATTTAAATTAGTTTTTTATTAACACGGGGATGATCTTCATCCTTTACATTTTAATTTGTTGAGATAATGTGGGAGCTAGATGCTCCCTAGTAGTCTTCTTTTGTAGTATGAACCTTCTGGATGATGTCAGCCGCCTTGAACTTAGATTATGAGAGATATTTGTAATTAAGTTGACAAAGCTGTTTCCTTTAATTAATTTCCTAGTTGTAAAGCTTATACCTAAAGCATATGCTATCTCCTCATCTACTATCTATTATCTAGGGTTAGGGATAGCATTTCTATTATAAATATAGTACCTAATTATCATATTTAATTAGTTTTAAATACAACTATCATTGGACTGTGGGTGTTCCACCTTTGGTAAATTAGACCCAAGTTCATTAATTATTGGGGCGACAATGAAAATAATAATTAAAGTATATGAAGATAGAGATTGTTGGGACAAATACTAATTTTATCACGTAAGTTTTGGTTTTGGAGCACCTAATATCTGAAAGTTTTTTTTATATAATTTTTTCTCTTGAAGTTTACAAACGTAGCAATCTTGTCTATTGGTTGATCTTGACCATTGGATTGATCATTTCTTGTATCATTTTTTCCTCGGAAGTTTACAAAAATTTGTTCTTAAACAAAACTTTTAGAATAAATTTGCTCATAAAAAAAACTTTCAGGGGATAATTTGCTTCTTTTTATAAACTTTTGAGGCAAAAATGATACTAAAAAAACTTCTAGATACTGATACCCTAGTCAATACTTCCATAGCAAAAATGTTATTTAAGCTATTCTGTTTGAACTTCATGAGTAGCAGCAGTTTTAGCAGAGACATAGGCACGGTCACCAGATCCAACTCCAAATTGGAAAAACCGTACATGTCCTCTCATTTTCTTCGAACTTGGAAGTTCAAGACGAGTTCTGTGCTCCCAAATAAGCGGCTTCTGAATTAAAAATGAAACCGAAAGATCGGAATTTTATTTTCAACCGCTGATTGTTTCCAGAAAGGGGCGGTCTACTACAGCGTCTTTCACACTCCAGAGAAGTGGGCTTGGGGCGAGTTCGAACCTCTTGAATTCGGTAAAAGGCAAGGCCGTCGCTTTTGCCGATGACCCACCACCGCCATTAGGTTCTTTGAGTGAGACTCAGGAGAAGGTGGCGGTGGGGTTTGACTCCATGGGGAATATTGAGGACTGGAAGAAATTTAAGGAGTTGGAAAATTTTAGGAGCAGGTAATGGTGGGGTTGGAAAATTTTTATTAGGAGAAATTTTTAAACTGGTGTTAATTTTCTTCAAGTTAAAAATGGTAATATATATAGGTAATATAGATGATGATGGTGTAGATGAAGAACCTTCCTAAATAAATTATGTTACATCATCTTCAACCTAAATGAATTATATTCATGACTTGATTAGATATCAAATTGAATGAGATATGTGATCCAATTAGTTATTTAATATTATTTAATCAACTTATGTATATTAACATTGTTAAATTTTTTCTAAAGTTAACATTTTTTACTTTTTTGTAATTTTATTTTTTCTCTTATAATTATCTCAAAAGTCACTTATATTACCATTAATTTAAATTAGTTTCAGTTTCAAAAAAGCTACTTATGCTGTTGCCACGTCAATCTAAACATAAATTAGAAACAATCTAATTTTTACCTAATTTTTGTTATAAATCTCAAGGAAATAAAGAAGAAGAACAAGGAGAATTCCAGGAGGGGAGAGAGAAATTCTCATTCAAACAGTGTATCCGAATGTTTACACTGCGCCTCTATTTATAAACCTTCAATAGTTACTATGCAATGGACATCCACATAATAATATATTTATAACACTCCCCTTGGATGTCCATTTATGAATGTGCCTCATTAAAAACTTTAACTAGGAAAAAAAAAAGGTGGGATAAAAACCTAGCCAAAAAAAGAAAGAGACATCATCCATTGATACACTTTCTAATCGCTCATTAAAAACCTTTTCTAGGAAAACCAGGTGGACAAAACCTAGATAAGGAAAAAAGAGACAGTGATGTATCGACTCCCCTCTTCATTACATCGATTTTTTCTCCCCGACGGCAACATTACATACAATAACTTTGTATAGATGAATAACTATATTTTTCGATAATCAAAATACATTCGTGCTTTATGGTACTTCGGACCATGTAGTTCTTCTTCATCTTCTTTTCAAATTCTTTCTTTCGTAGTCAAATATTCTATTGTTCTCTATTGAACAATAATAACATCTGTCGTATATTCATTGTCCATTGTGTACGCAAATTCTAAATTTGCCAATAAAAGCATAATGAATATTAACATAATTACTAAAAATCACATAAATATCATATACTTCGAGATCTTTTCATAAAGATGCATGAACACATAGAATTATTTTGTGCATCATTCTTTCAATAAATATTTAGGCTTCGTGCCATATATAGACTTATTTAATAATGTTCTCGAGAACTTGAATTAAATGTTTTTAACATCTTGAATCCTTCGAGGACTTGTGCTTCATGCACTTTAATTCCTTCAAGGATATATATACTTCGGCATTTTAAATCCTTGAGGGATATATGCTTCGGCATTTTTTAATCCTTAGGGACATGTGCTTGTGCACCTTATGTCCTTCGGGACATATGTCTTCCGGCACCTTCTTATTAATTACATCATATGCTATATCATAATCAAATATATTGTCAACGTTGACTTTCTTTTGGTCACATCGGATAACATTCATAGTTTATTGAGATCTCATTATTTTCACATTTTTCATGTATCTTGGTCTCTTCTAGGACTACAACATTCTCTTTCCGGAGATATCTCTACTAGAGATAATAACTCTTACGGAGATAGCTCTTCCGGAGCATTTAACTTTTATTAATTATCCTCAACTCGATCATCTATATTCTTAGCTCCTTTTCTCTTTTGAGGATTTATCTTTTAAATCGATGGACCTACTACGCTTCAGGCGTGCTATAAATTTATTTATAGTATGTTGTCCTTCACGGAATTTATAGTATGTTGTCCTTCACGGACATCAATTCTGATAGGAGCATTAGCAGTTGAAACATGTGACTTTATCACTTTCTTTAGGTCAATAAATGCTTCCGCATTTGATTAGCTAAATTCGCAAATGAATTATCTTTTGAACTTCCAGTTCAAATTGTTTTGTACAATAATCAAAATGAGTCAATGATAACTCATTCCATTTTGATTATTTTGTACAATAATCAAAATGAGTCAATGATAACTCATTCCAGCTAATATCTTTAATATCTTTTCCCAACTGCCTATTTTCTCCCCCTCATATTGGGAAAACAACATCAAATTTCAATTAACAAATTATGCAGTGTAAGTATCCTAAATCCATTTGTTACCTTTAGAAACATCATTTTGTTCCATTTAGAGACAAACAAGAAGAAGGAGGTCCTTACATCGCATTTAAACTAACATTCATTCTATAACACTCTATGTGCATTGTGAAGAATTTATAAGTATTGCACATTCAAATATTCTAAGATAGAATTAATCTGGTTCTAGCTTGACCAAAAACCAATTTTACGGGGAGAGTTTTGTTGGTTTATATAAACGATACAATAATCAAATATACCAACATAAAAACTTTGTTCTCATAAGCATTGATCTAGCTATTTATGGATGCTATAATACATGATTTTTAGATCGTATAATCTGGAAATAGTGTGTTTTAATATATACAAACATCATTGCAAACTTCAGGTTGCATTCTTACAAACTTTTGGTTGTAAGCTTAGAATATCACATGTAATCATTTTGTAGATGCATCTTTCAGATTTACATGTTATTTTGATGGGCCCATATAAATATGTTTGATATATTTCCGGAGATCGAGATCCATTACTAATCATGATCAATGAGAACAAGCATCATATAACACATAGACAATATATTGGTTATTCATGAAGAATCTTCTAGTTCTTCAATGGATGTCAATACATAATCTTATTTGCATTATGTATATATGACTTGGACGATCAAAACAAGTCATGCTAATAATTAATTTAAATCAAGTAAACTTCTTGTTTCTTTCGTAACATATATTTCAATCAATCATAAATTTTTCAATACTATGACATCCATTTTGGGAGATCTATAAGATAATGTGAGAAGTATATAACTTTTCAAACATTATCTCACACTTGTATATAACTTTTCAATACTATGACATCCATTTTGGGAGATCTATAAGATAATGTGAGAAGTATATAACTTTTCAAACATTATCTCACACTTGTATTCTAACTCACACTTGTTTTCTATCAATCTTCCCCTCAAGTGTGAGTCATATAAACATTTTCAAAATCATTTTCGAAAAATTTATGTTTAGTCTTCAGGAGTAAACATGTAATGTTGCATCACTAGATACGTAGTCCATCATATATGAAGATATTAATAATTAAAATAATATAGAATCACACAAATTTAAAATCGTTACATTACCTTCTGGTTTAAAATATTAGCTCTTTCGAAGCCTTCAATCAAATGTATTCTAATGTGATTAGAATACAAACTTAAAACTTATGACTTCAGGTCATTTAATATTCATGGTAAAGGATCTCATTTTATCAGGATATGATTAGAATATAATGCATTTTAATGCAAATCAACTTTAGTCATATTTTGATCTATTATTTCAGCTTAGATCAGATTCAAACTAATCCTCAATCATACCATATTAATTCTAATATTCTGCATACCTCAATGTAATCAGATCTTAAATCAAGAAGTTTTAAATTTTCAAATATTTCCCAGAAACTCACCCTTCTCGAGATTACTATCATCTTAGCACGCTTAAGATCGAATTCCATTTTCAAAAACCATCCCGACATCTCGAATCACCGCACATCCAAGATAGATTTCCTGAGATACGATCATAAAATAATCACTACGTGGCGTACAAAAATCCAACGGTACAGAACTAGCAACTACTAGGTTGCATTAGGTTTCATTTAGGGTGCGGTGCCGTAAATTTCTGCGTGATCAAAAGTTTACACGGTTCTGAGCTAACGACAGATTAGAAAACGGCGTTGGTTAATGAAAATAAATCCAGACGTTACAGGCTCAACTATAAATCGAGGAAGACGAAGGGTAAATGCCTTACTCACTATCAAGTATTTCAAAACTTCAAAGATACCCATTTCCTCCGCATTCATACCTTTCTCTATATCTTTCATATTATCTTTAAACATGGCGGTCCAAGTAACTTCATTCCAGTTTTCGGGTCATACAACCCTTTCTTTCTTGAAGCTTTACTAAATGATAACCAATCTAATATATTGGCTGATTTATCTAACAATGTACGTCATTCCTTACCTTCTTATAATCCCTTAGAGGTATACGTTCCTCCTTTTACTTCAATGTCTTATGTTCCAGAGGCTAATGAACCTCATCCATCCCCTAGGATTCAAGATCCGACTCCTTTAATTACAAACCAAGAAGTATCTGAAGCAGGTCCATCAAGGCGACCAGTCAAAAGATGTCGTAACATGGCCGAACTTATGGAATCAACCAAGCCCGCTCAACCAAGGAATTCTGCTTCCAGTTTGGCTGAGACTTCTAATCCATTCTCATGTAGTTGCTGCCATGTTCTGAGGGAGATCATTCATACCAATGGGTTTCAATACCATAAACTTGAAGTTCATGGGAGGATCGGTATGATAAACCATGCTATCTTTCACCAGGACGTACAAGGAGGTTCCTCCAGACCTCAAATGTTCGATTTTGGTAAGAAAAATATAGAAGAAATCAAACATTTTCTGAATAGTTATTGTTTGAATCAAAACTCTTTAGGGTATGTCCTGGTGTGTCGATCCTCTATCGCCTACTATGAGGCTCTTTGTGTTGGTTTGGAATGGACCAAAACTCAAAATGAACCCATCGGTAGTTCATTTCCAACCACTATCGAAAACATAACCAATAAAGGTAAAGAACCCATGGTTGTAAATAATAATCCTCCTATCCCTATACATAATAATCCTTTAGTCCTCATACCTAGAGATTCATATAGGTCAAGGGCTGAACAAAACATTAGGGGTGAGTTAATGTCAATAGATGATCTAAAAGACTTCTTCCATTTACCTCAACAAAAGCGGCTAAACGAGTCCGTCTATGCAAAAATGTTATACGTAAAATATGTCGTAGGGGAAAAATACATTGGCCTTACGTAAAGGTGCGAACTACCATGAGTCGAATCATTTGGATTGAGAAGAACACTTTCTTCGGTGATCCTGTCTCAAGAGCAATTCTTTGAAAGAGAAATTAGTAGACTTAAACATGAAATAGTCGAAGCTTGTGGTGGGATTGTACTAATTGTTGCTCTTGATATTTGAAATAACATTCTTATGTTGGTAAATAAGTTACATTCTAATTTTCTTTTAAATAAGTTACATTCTAATTTTCTTTTCAATCCAATGTTCATGATCTATTATTCTCCGAATATGGGGTGCTCTATAATTTACTTCTCATATCCCATTATTCTAATTTTCAAACATGATAATCGTATGCATTAAGTTCATAATAACTATAGTAAAGGTAAAACAATAATTATTACAGTAAATTAATGCGCTAATGGTAATTACCATATAAATAGTAATTATTATGCAAATGGTAAAATAATAATTACCATTACAATTTACCCTGAAGGAACAAAATTATGTATTAAGATATCTGAGAAATAGATATCATATAGAAAATACATGTTTTTGTAAAACAATAATTATTACAAAGTAAATTAATGCGCTAATGGTAATTACCATATAAATAGTAATTATTATGCAAATGGTAAAATAATAATTACCATTACAATTTACCGCATCAATAGTAATTACCATGTGAATAGTAATTACCTTATGGTAATTACTATACAAATAGTAATAATAAAATAATATAAACATGTGGATTTACTACACTTTTCCTTGTGGCTTCCAGGCCAAATTTATCTCATGTTGATCGATTAGGGGCATTCAATAACATAAATGTTATGTTAGTAAACATAAAAGTAAATGTTTAAATATAAATAACTAGACTTAGGTTAGGAGGTTTAACCCCAAGTAGGTGTTGTATATAAAATATAAATAAATACATAATTAAATGCTTAATTTAAATGGCATAAAATTAAATGCTAAATCATAAATATATTAGCAGTAATAAAAGTAAATGCTGAATTGTAAATATGTTAGTAAAAAGCAATATTTAAAATAAAATATTAAATTAAAACAATAAAAGATTAATAAATATATATATACTTGCGTAATTATTGTGCAATCAATGTGAATATAATATAATAATAAATAGTAATAATATTAATAATAATAAAAATACGTGGAGCTCACGGACTTTTTATTTCAAACTTCATCCGTGACATCCGCCCCAATTTTTTTTTTAAAATAGTAATAATAATAAAATAATAAAAACAAATAGTAATAATATTAATAAAATATGTACATAGTAATAATAATAATAAAATAAGTCAATAGTAATAATATTAATAAAATATGTAAATAGTAATAATAATAAAAAAAATATAAACACGTAGGTCCCACGTGCATATTAATTTCAACTTAAAATTGGTTTTTCTGGAATGCAAAATCGTACCTGATTCAATGGATAAAAATGGGCCTACTTACAAATATTTTCAACATTTGCGACTTGTTTAGTTCTTCCACAATATCAGCTTCATATCAATTTTTTTTTTCGCATTTGTTAGTTTGAAAAACATACCTTCATTTATCAAAATCGCGGTGCATCCAAAGAAGTTCCACGAGCGATCCGCCAAAGTGCTTCCAAAGTTTTGGTCGTCGATAGAAATCTTAAGGTTCACCCAGGTGCTTCCAAAGTTCACAAACTTTATCCGGATGTAATTTTTTTTTATCTGCAGAATCTTGCCAAGAAATTGCTGATGCAACAAGTGAAGATGATGTTGTTTGAAGTGATGAGTTAAGAAGTGTTGCTCCACTTGACTCTGAGAAAAACCACTGCACCCAGTAGCTAGGAGTTCCATAAGACTGAAAGGAGTTGAATACAATTGCATCTGGGTTCCACCTCCTGTCGTTTGTGTTTATAAAAAGCGGAGCATAGCTAATCATGTGGACGATGTCGCTGTTCTTTTCTAGTCCAACTAGAAATCATGCTTCAAACTATGGTCGCTAAAAGGCTTCGTCCCGGCGTCTTTACCATCCATCGCATACTCACTGACAAAAGCCTTTGGACCACCACCTCGTGATGCGCCTTTAAATACTTGAGCCCTTGAAAACATGTCATTGGCATTTGTGTAAACATGATAATCATAAAAATCAGCTGGGTGTATGTGTGATTATAGGAATGGGGTTAGAGAAGAAGAACGATGGTGAGCGTGGGATGAGACAGGGGAGGTGAAGAAGAAGAAGAAGACGGTGGTGATGCATGTTTCTGGGATTCGTTTTGCAGGCAGCTCGAATTGATTCAGAGCAATTCGTGCTGATAACGTGTTATAAATCTCAAGGAAATAAAGAAGAAGAACAAGGAGAATTCCGAGAGGGAGGAGAGAGAAATTCTCATTCAAGTGTATCCGAATGTTTACACTAGGTCTCTCTATTTATAAACCTTCAATAGTTACTATGCAATGGACATCCACATAATAACATATTTATAACAATTTTACTTTTATATAAGTCAGAGATTACAAATAAATCATTTTTCTCACCGTTGTTTTAAACACACGCATCATACAGTGAGAGAAACAAACACTACTAGCACTTTCATTGGTTAGCTTTGCAAAAATCCTACCCGCTGCTAAGGTCGGACCTTCATTAGGCCTCACCCTATCATTGAAATAATAATAATGAAAAAAAAAACACTGATTCACGGATTTTATTTTTGAACTTTGAAATTTAAACTGATAAGTAGATATTTTATGATTAAATAAGTATATATTTTGAGATATATTAGATTGAATTTATTAATATTATACTTATTTAATTATCTTTTATATCATTTATCTATCTTTTAATTAAATATAGGATAAAGGAATATTATAACCGAAAATCTATTGATATCTTTTTTTGTAGCCTTTGATATATATATATATATATAAAACTTAATGTTAACTTTTGGTGTGGGCCACGTTGCCTTTTCTTTTCCTTTGTTTTTAAAGGATATATCATATCCTTTTCAAGGATATATCATATCCTTTTGAAGCCACAGGACGTGATTTGCGTGATCGCCAAAAACTTGGTAGCGACTTCGGCAAGTGCACCGATCGTTACAAGTAATAAAGTATGTGAGAAAGAGATCGTCCCACGAAGAATAGTATTATACCACTAATTAGTTATTTCACTTTAGTTGGGTGAAATAGAGTAATAGGGGTGAATTGTAACTAAAAAGGTTTTAAATAATTAAATAAAAAATAAGAATCAAGAATTTCAAGAACGTTTTAGAAAAGATGATTAATAGAGAAAAACGCAGCTAGGGCATAGAATTCCCCTATGTTCCTCTAAGTATTCGAATTAAATCCTAATTGATCGTTATTCCCATAATCGACGATCAATTCTCTAAAATTATACTAAGTCCCAATGTCTTGACGCTATTGAGGATAATGTTTGATTTAAGTGTGGGGGAGGGATATTATCTCTTTGGTAGTGCTTGTCCTTATCCAATTGAAAAGAATTCTTTTGAAATTTTTTTATTGTTTAAGATTGACCTTAACTTTGAGAATTCCCCATCGTAGAGAATATTATCAAGAAAAACAATAAAAAGGAAAAGAATGTTTCAATTAAACCTCTAAGCCTTGAATTTTTGTAGCAATCTTGAGATGAACTATGAGAATAGGGATTAGTTTGTAATATGATCAACATATTATTAGTTTATGAATATTTTGCTACATGATTTCTTTAGGAGATGAGATGATGACTTTCATTAGCTGAGTAAAAATTTTCGTTTAGGAAGATGACTTAAAAAAAAAAAAAAAAAAAAACTCCAATGACTTCTCTAGACCGCACTTAGTAACCGGTGCCGCATCACCCACGTGTACAGGTCGCGTCAAACGGTAAAGTCAAAGAGGGTTATGAGTTGGGCTAAAAGCCTCTTGGAGGTGCCTGTTGGAGAATCGAGTAATCGGCCCGCATCACCCATGTGTAGGGTCGCGTCAAAAAGGGACCTACAACGGCTTAAGAAAAAAAAATGATGAAAAAAAAAGAGCTATGTTTTACCTGAGGATCCCTATTAAATTAAATAAAAAGCTTGGTTTAGTGGGGGAATTTGAATTTTTCTGGAGAAATTGAGTAGCGTAATATTCTTTTACTAATCGTTGTTGAATTTATTGCGTGCGATCCGTTGATCATGGGATGTTAAGAGATTATTACAATTGTTCAAGGCTATTAGCTTAGTGATCTATTCTTATAAGACATTAACTTAAATAAAGCTTGATGATATGATCTAGGTGTGGTGATTTATTGCTCCTGTTTAAAGAATTTCATGAAAGCAATGTTCTTTTCAGATAATGAATTTTATTTCTTTTGCTTGAGGACAAACAAATGTTTAAGTGTGGGGGAGTTTGATAAAAGTAGATATTTTATGATTAAATAAGTATATATTCTCGAGATATATTAGATTAAATTTATTAATATTATACTTATTTAATTATCTTTTATATCATTTATCTATCTTTTAATTAAATATAGGATAAAAGAATATTATAATAAAATCTATGATATCTTATTTTGTTGTGTAGGAGATATTATGTATATTACAAAGAGAGGCATAATAAATTAAATTGAAAAGGATATAATATAATATATTATTATATTATATTTGAAGTAATAAAGTGACGTGGGGACCGTACAATTCTATGAAGCAAATCACGCAAATCACGTCCTGTGGCTTCAAAAGGATATGATATATCCTTGAAAAGGATATGATATATCCTTTAAAAACAAAGGAAAAGAAAAGGCAACGTGGCCCACACCAAAAGTTAACATTAAGTTATATATATATATATATATATCAAAGGCTACAAAAAAAGAAGGAGGGAATTGGAACACGCACACCACGCACAGGAGCGAACAGCAAATCAGCAGAGACGCAGAAAGACGCAGAAGAGAAGTGGAGAACATTCGGACGCAAAGATTGAGAGCAAGACGCAAGGAGAATTCAAGGACGCGGAGGAGAGACAATTCTGACTCAAGAGAGAGAGGAGCATATGAGATCGAGGATTTCTCAAGAGTCTTGATTTCTCCTTTCTTTTCTTTTCCCCGTCGAATCAATATTATTTTACTTTTATGGATTTTCTTATAGCCATGCTAGCTAGTTTTCTTTAGTAGTTAGGGAGAAGATTAACCCGATGTTAATTTGAGTATTTGTTTGAATTCTCTATTGAATGTTATTTACCATGATTGAATGAATTATATTTACTTAAAGCCTTCTTAAAAGACTGATCACCTTTTAGATTGTCATAGGTTAGTGCGTGTGATAGAGATGTTGGTGCACTTAACTAGAACCTTTAATTCATCATAAAATTGCATGACCTAGACATAGGCTTACAAATTTATGTGATCTTATAATTCCGGTTTATATAATCTTTCTAAATAATACTAAGACATTAGGTTATTTTCAAAGATAAAGACTAAGGAAAGATCAAGACATTGGACTTAAGATAATTTTAGAGAATTGATCGTCAGTTATGGGAATAAATCAATTAGGGATTTAATTCGAATACTTAGAGGAACATAGGGGAATTCTACGCCCTACCGCGTTTTTCTCTATTAATCATCTTTTCTAAAACGTTTTGAAATTCTTGATTCTTATTTTTTATTTAATTATTTAAAACCTTTTTAGTTACAATTCACCCCTATTACTCTATTTCACCCAACTAAAGTTCTAAATAACTAATTAGTGGTCATTGTAATACTATTCCTCGCGACGATCTCTTTCTCATATACTTTATTACTTCAGAACGATCAGATGCGACACAAGTCAAGTCATTATCGAAACTTAACACGTAGTTGTGAGAGTGAGTTGGTTGTGAATGGAGGGTGTGTGTGGGGTCCAGGTGGTAGAATTGGATTCATGGTTCATGTCAATGTCAAATGTCTTGGCGTAGTCGACGGTCGTCCTCTTTGTTATCTCTATCTCTATCTATTTTTTGAAGTTTTGGCCCTCCTTTCGTACCAATTTTCCTTCCCGGTACTTCATTTTACACCATGGTAGCAGCAACAGTGAGTTACGTAAATGAAAAGTCAAAATTTCATTTGTACTGTGATCTAAGAATATGTGCATATATATTCTGGTCGAGGTTGATATTTGTTTTGCAAGTTTTTACAAAGAAGATATGTGACATTTGGCAGATTTTTTGACCTAATTAATGTTGCTCTTAAAGTGTTAAAAAATGAGTAATATTGCCCTACTCCATTGGCATTCAATCGTCTGTTATGTCAAACTTTAAGTTACAAATGATTCCACGTGGATATGACCATGCTTTCTTTTGTCTTGAAAGCTTTCGCAGTGGAGCAATAAAGACAACATGAAGCAAAGACACATAATGAAGTAAATGATAGACACCATGAAGCTAAGCATATGGTACACACACCAATGAAGATGAGGTACGTTGAAGCATAAAGCAATTAGCAAACAACTCTCCCTCTCAATTAATATTTTTGGAGGGTTTTTTATGGATACATATATGTGATTCAACGGTGAAAGATATTTTTGAAGAGTTTGCTACAGATTGAGAACTAAAACCTATGTAATACGAGTATTTTGTTTCCTTTCTGTTTCGGGTGCATCAGTATCAGTAATATAGATATAAAGAAAAAGATCGAAGTAAAGTTTCAATACCTAACTCCTTGAATTTTTCTGTTGTCACAGAGACATCGGATTTTTTCTAAACAAATATTCAGGAAAAAGAATAATTTCGATATGTTTATTATTATTGGATGAATGCATGTCGACAACATTTTTATACACATGTGCCGTACTTTGAGTATAGAACATGATGGCTAAATAAATGGATAGTAATTCCAATTCCACAAGAAATCCGAATTTGTTATGAATATATTGAATACATCAAAAATAGATCTTCAAATATAATAGTATGAATTATAAGTTCATCAAATATTGCATTCTTAATTTATTACAATATCTATCAAATGCAGTCACTAATTTCCCAAATCAGAATTCTTATTTCTCATGTTTTAGTTGAAAAATGCTTCAATTAGTATATAAGAAAGTTGAGACATGCTGAAGTATGAGAAACCGATCGGTTCCAAAAGAAAAGAAAGGGGGAAAATAATCAAGATAATCATATTGAGGTGTTGATAAACATATGTCTTGTGATGGATTAAATTTTCATATGTCTTGTTAATTTAGAAGTCTAGCAGTAAATGAAACTTTGATATACGTCTTGAGAACATGATTATAACCTATGAGTTACTACATTGTGTGAATTATATATGAATCCGAGAAGAATTTAAAATGCTAAGAGTATATATCTGGAACATTATTATACTTTTTAAATCTCTGAAGGATCAAATATATATATATGAATTTAGATATAAATATATGAAAGTCCCCAAGGGATTCAAGTTGCTAGAAGCACACGATTAATGAAACTCCTTGAAGGAGCCAAATTGCCAGAAGCAAACAATTTAATCGAGTTTTTTTATATGGTTTGAAGCAACCAGGATGTATGTGTTATTAATGCCTCGATAAATGTTTGTTAAAAAAAGAATATAAAATATCTATTATGCACATGTATTTTTATGAAATATCTAAAAGTGAGTTAACTATAATTGCAGTTTATGTTGAATAGTTTAAATATCTCTAAAACTTTTGAAGATTTTGCAAAAATTGTGAATTGCTTGACCTCCTGAAGAGCTTGCAAAAGGTGTAAATTGCTTAAATTCTTGAAGATCGAGCTTGCTAAATTTAAGAATTACTTAAAGAAAGGATTTGAGAAGAATAAAGTGTTTTTCTATGGAGAAATCTTGGTCTGGAAGTACCATATCTTTATACCTCGATAAGGTGGTGAAGAAACACATGTTCCAAAAGTATCATATCTTAGTAATTAGAGCACTTATGTGTATCTAGTTTGTCACATATGATTTGATTTATCATTTGCTTATTAGCATGATATAGTTATTCATCAACATGAAGACATTGCAGTGGACCCCAACAACATTAGAGAGTGAAATTAGCATCTTGCAAATCCGTTACAATGAAATATAGCATATTTAATTTGTTCATCAAGTCACTTCTTGGGACAGTTTTCGAAAAGCTAATTTGTGGCATCAGACTTCGCAGACTCGGAGATATCAACTGATGTTGTCAAGAAGGGGAGTTGATACATGCTGATCTTTTTTGTCTATGGTTTTTCCCATTGGGTTTTCTTAGCAAGGTTTTTAATGAGACAACACTATTAAGTTTATCACTAAACAAATGTACTCTTTTTCTTCTATTAAGTTTTTGTCTCATAGGGTTTTTGTCTTATTAGTTGTTCTTTTTAATGAGGCACATGTTTAATTATGGACATCCAAAGGAGAGTGTTATGAATAATATGTTAAAATGGATGTTCATCTCCATATTTTTTCTCCTATTTCTCCCCATTGTTTTCCAATGATTATGTAATCTCATTTTTTTTGTAGATTATACAGTTAAGCCTATAAATAATAGGCATATGCTATATATTGCGCACAAATCTGAATAGTAAAAAAAATTGTTCTTTCTTTTACTTCTCATCTCTCTTTTATTTCATAACAAATTCTAATTTTGGAACTAATGAACCAATCTGCCATGTTGATTAGTTGAGAAAGTAAAGAGCCTTGAGGCAATTTATCTCTCCAGGTTCATGTATATATATAGAAGCATGCATATATAGAGTCAAACGAAAGTGATGGAGAGGGGTGACATGCATGCACTTGTTCACCACATAATCAAATTAAACTGCACGATTCAAGAGTAAAAGGGACATTAAATTTGATAATTCGTGCACTATATATAATTCAAGAAAGAACAATTGCCCAAACAATTAATCTGGATTAATTCTGGATCCTATATAAAAGTAAAAATAAGTAAAAAAGATATTGAATCCAATGCTCAATTATTATTTTTATATAACTTAAATCTTTTTTAAAAAAAATACATGACTACATACACTTGACCCTATTTATAGGGCATGTAAAGAAAAAAAAAGTCTTATTTATAAGTCATATTATTAAATTTTTATGTGAATATATAATTTTACTCTTTATTTATTACTTATTGACTTTGTTCACATGGAGTATAATGTATATTAAATATATATTGATAAAGTTGAAAAGTTATTGAATTTTTAAGGTAGTGTTAATGAAGTTTAAATAAGATTCTTCCTAGCAAGTGAAACATGCTGAAAATAATTTATAAATATTAAACCAAAGGAGTAATAATATTAAAAAGGTATAACTTACAGTAAAATACCTTGTTCCTAGTTCATTCAGAATGTCGAAAGTTTTGAAAAAGCTACAGTAAATAAAGATGATTTAATATTGTTGAAGTGATATGTTTATTTATTTATTTATTTTGAATCTAGGCCAGTATCCTTAGCCAATAGTTAGAGACTAATCCTGCCGGGACGACATAGGAATTTAAATTAGGTTTTTTTATTAACACTGGGATGATCTTCATCCTTTACATTTTAACTTGTTGAGATAATGTGGGAGCTAGATGCTCCCTAGTTGTCTTCTTTTGTATTATGAAGCTTCTGGATGATGTAAACCGCCTTGAACTTAGATTATGAGAGATATTTGTAATTAAGTTGGCAAAGCTGTTTCATTTCCTAGTCGATAAGCTTATATCTAAAGCATATGCTATTCCTCATCTACTATCTATTATCTTAGGCATAGCATTTCTATTAATTATAAACATAGTACCTAATTATCAGATTTAATTAGTTTTTAAATACAACAATTATTGGACTGTGGGTGTTCCACTCTTGGTAGATTAAACCCAAGTTCATTAACTATTGGGGTGCCAATGAAAATAATAAAGAATATGAAGATAGAGATTGTTAAATGTCCATTTTGTTTGAACTCCATGAGTAGCAGCAGTTTTAGCTGTATAGGTTTTCTTTTTGGTAGTGAATTGATGAGTAGTTTATGAATGCACATGTAGCTCCTTGTGAAGTGTGAAACATTTTACTTCACACACATATGTATGAATGTAATCCTTTCTTCATGAGTTTAGGGAAGTGAGAATGATACAAAGCGGCCATAACTCTCAAGTTATTAATGAAGACATGGGTTACATAAAGCATGCCAAATGTGTATATGTGACATGGGGCATGCCTTTGTGTGTGTGACATGGGTTACATAAATCATGCCTCTGTCTGTCTGCGTGTGTGTGTGCTTGCGCGTGTCTGTGTGGCCTCTCAAACTCTGCCACATGGGTGTGTTCTTTCTTCATTTTTTCTATTTGTAATGTATTTGTTATGCATTTATGCCCATGCCCAACCGGGATTCAACTTAATGTGGATGCAGATCGCACTCAATAACATTTAAGTTCATTTTGTCTCTAGATATTATAATTTTTAAACTATCTCTTTGAAGTGCTTATGATAACTAATAAGTGAGTTTTTATTAAGGAATAGTTCCAATGTAAAAAATGATACAAGAGAGTGTTTTTTAAAAAAACAACACATATTTTAATATAAATAATTAATTTAACTAATTTCTTAATCTTTCATTAAAAAAACTGAATTTTCGACAAAATTCAGAGTTTCCGATGAAATTTATCACAAATTTGTGACGGAAATAAATTTTCGACAAAATCTATTCTGTTAGTAATAGAAGCATGAAAAAGAAATTTAATTCTATCACATTTTTTTAATTTCAAAATGCCACGTGGCATTCTAAGGAGAAGCCATATGTCATGTTTGTACGAGGCCACATCACCACAGTCCACAACCCTTCACCAGCATCAGCATTGCCACCTCAATGCCAGTGCGTGGCAGCTCCAGCAGAGCCACATCAACGCCGGCGCCCAGCTCTGCCACGTGTCTCCTTCTCTCGACATGCCACATGTTGTCACTCGATATTTCTTGAAAATGCATCACCTCTTTAAACCCATGCTCGTTCGAACCCGCGCCCTCAACTGCATGCGCTCAAAGTTATATTATTACAATATATATATATATATATATATAATCAATTATTTATAAATATTTATTTATTTCTTATGCATAAACATATATTAATATCAAAAACTAAATTTAAATTTAATAAAATATAAAGTAATTTTTACATATTCTTATAATTTTTAATATAAATTAATTTTAAACTAAAAAAAAATTACATCTTAAATAAATTTTCATATGACTATATTTTTGTCCAATTTCTGAAATTAAATTTTATTTTTTATTAACATTAATTAATAACTAATAATTTATATTACATTTTTTATTTTATTTTATTTGTAATACTCCTCTTATTTTAATATAAGACATAGTTGATTTTTTTGGAAAAGATTATGGAAACTAAATAAATTACTTTAAAGTATTGATATTTATCTTTTTAAAACCAAATTACTTTGACTGACTTATGAACTTTATATAATCAAATGATATATAATATATAGTATAATTATTTAACTTATTTAGTTTCCCTAATCTTTCCAAAACAAAGTCAACATGCCTTATATTAAAGACTGGACCATATTATTAAGAAATTACATATAGTATGTTATAATTTCAACAACAATTATGGAAAAAATAATTTTTAAATTTTTATATGGTTATTAATATCATAATTTTAATTTTTATAAAGATAATTTTTAAATTAAATTTATCTAAATAATAATAATTTTTTTAATTTTTCCCACGGAGAATTACCCACAGAATTATTCCATGGAAAAATTAGACACGGAATTTGCCATTGACTATTTTTCAGTGGCAAATTTTTCCTCGGAAAGAATTCTTTGGAAACATTTTTGACAAAATTTCCAATGGAATTTGCACGAAAAGAAATTCCGTAGCAAATTGGCAAATTCCATCCAAAATTTAGTGTTTTCTTATAGTGTTCACAAATTAGTCGTCATACTCCTAAATTAAAGACAAGAGAGAGTAATTATCTAGTGTTAGAAGCTAAATTATATGTGATTTGACTTAAAAAAATGCCTAATTTGATTATTTTATGTTTAATTGAAAATGTGGTCAAATTTAAATTATTTAAAAATTAAATAATATAATACCTGTCTATTTTAAATGTTTTCTCCCTCACTAACACAGCATTCATTCCACACCAGTCACCTATGAAACCAAAAGAACTCAGTTGAATTCATCATTTAATTTAGCCTCAAAAGTCAGTAAGTCACTAATTATTTGACAGGGCAGGGCCACAGACAATTAAAGAAAGTATACACACCAAGATAACATGAGTCTCGAAGAGGAAGAGAGACAGAAGAAGGATATTTATGTTTAAAACTTTTTCTAAAAAAATTATTCTAAGAATTTGGTGACGTGTATATATATTTAGTGGCGATATGGGGTCGATAGTGCATCAAGCTAGGAGTAGATATTCAGTCTAATTGATGGCAAAAAAAAAAAATTGTTAAAGTTTCATTAGGAAAGCTTCCATAATTAAACTACAAGAAATACAAAATTGAAATATCATATACTCCCTCTGGTCCTTATTATAAGGCACCAACTAGCAAGTTTATTTATTTTTTTTGATTTGCTTTTTATAAGCAATGATTATTTTTTTCTATTGCCCCTAATTAATAAAATGTAAGGTGAGAGTAATAATTAATATGATTATTATTAGTAGGGGTAATATTGAAAATTATTTAGATTCTAGGACAACTTTATTGACTTTAACTACTTTTATTGATTTGTGTGAAAAGTTAGTTGGTGCCTTATAATAAGGACCAGAGGGAGTACTACTCTGATCTTATTTATAAGTCATTTTTAACCAAAAAATTTGGTCCTATTTGTAAGTCCTTTTTGACCAAATAAATGAGATTATGATAATTTTGCCCATATTATTATACCAATAAAAATAGAGAGAGAATAAAAAGTTGAAATGTATTCATTCATAAATGAGGGTAGAATTGAAAATTTACCCCATAATCATTGAGCTACTTACCTTTCCTTGACATGTGTGATTTGGTCAAAAGAGACTTATAAATAGAATCAGAGTGGTATATAATTTGTAAATAATGACCCATTCAGAACAAAAATACTCACTCTTTGGCAAAAAGAATAAAGTACTTACTGATGCAATTCTAGCTGCAAGAGCTTGCAAAGAAATTTGTTTTGATTTTAAATATAAGATTTTAATTCATTCTATCTCATAAATTTATAAGCTTTTTCTTAAACTTTTCCTATTTATTACACATATTAAATGAGTATTTCAATGCAAATAATTTTCCTTAAAAAAGTATCCAAATAAAGTGTAACACATTTTTCTATAAATAACAAAATTCACTGATTTCTCTAATCTTTGCAAATTGCTCATCTATAGAAACTTCAAACACATATTTTACTATAATTAAGCAAAACCTTAATCACGTTAACTTTATCTTAAAACTTAATTACTTTTACACTTTACAAGAAAACAATAGTATACAAAATAACAAATTAAGGGAAATTGTACATTTATACTATAAATTTAATAAGGTAAGTTATACTACATCGCATCTTTAATATAACATCACGTTTGAAGGGTAAATTACAGTACAAACGAGATATTATACTATTGAATGGAGTAAAAATTACTCTTTCTCTATCTTTTTAAATAGGATTAGAAAAGTAGTTATCTTGTATGTGTTGAAGTTCTCTATCTTTTTAAATAGGATTAGAAAAGTAGTTATCTTGTATGTGTGTGTTGAAGCCGGTACAGTTTTTTTTTTTTTCTTTCTTTCTTTTTCCATTCAAGTGGAGAAGAGCCTTTTCCTCCATAACTTTATGGACAGCATTTTAGAACATCCAAGAACAACAAATGGATGGGGTCGTGGGAGCACTAAATAGACAAAGCAGAAACCCACACACTACACAGAGATCCATCAAGTTGCAAACCAGAAACCTATCATTTCATAATTATTTGTGTCTCTGGTTAATTAGTTGGCCCCATGGATGACACACTTGCAGGCAGGTGCGCAAACACCTGCAATAAATCCTGAGAGTGATATTTCATTATTCTTGATTTGATCTCTTCCTCGTCGTATCTTTTTCACTGCCTGCCCACACGTAAAATTATTTGTGGCCTTTAAAAGTTGCATGATCTTCAGCAAACAGACATGTATAGAAACTAGGGCATGTGATCTTGCTCTTAGCTAGTGGTGCTCTCCTCATTCAAATCAATCAATCTCTCTTTTTCTGTCTTTGGCAAAATTCTGCTGATTCAAGTGTTGCTCTCTAGAAAGATTATTATGCCATTATGTGTTGTTGTGCTAGCTTGTACTCTTGCTCTTCATCATTTTCCCATGGTGTGTTTGTTTGTTGAGAGTGAAGTATTCTTTGGAAAATAGTATATAAAGTGACACAAATATTACCCAAAAAGGAAAAATCGTAAAGAGATTTACCATTTATTGTACTTCTCATTTTTACTTCATCAAAAGCACTCTTTATTATTGCATGTGGCAGTGGATGAAGATTGATTTGGTTTGAGCTCACGTCACTGAGGACATGAATCCAGCAAGGAATGAGCCGTCAAGAGTGGAGGGCTAACTAGTGGACAGGATTATTTTGTCTATCTAGCCATGACACCATTCACCAATTTGCACTATACAATTTTAAAATTGTATAGTGAGAGATTATTGATCAATGTTTTGGTCTTGCCAATTTAAAATGCCAAACTTTTGAGGCACTATCTCGCCTTTTTGTGACAGAAAATGATAACCCACCTCTCTTTGTTCCTGTATGCCCACATCAAACTGAAAGACCACAAAATAAAGGGCAGCTGGGAATGCTGAAAGATGATGGTTTCTTTTTTGGTTTTGTTCTTTTCTGCATATCTTCATAAAGAAGTAAACGACTTAAATATAAGGAGCGACAAATAGTCCCACATCGGGTGATTACGGATGGTACGACACACGTACGGGGCCGAAATGGTTAGTACATGAGTTGGGCTTCTTCTATTCTCAAACTTGAGGTCAACCTTGGGCTTTCTACTTTTCAAGAAGCCCAGGTTTAACTATCCTCAACCAAAAAAAAGAAAAAAGGATTGGGTGGTTTTCATTCAATGTGGCCGGCAACATAGTTTAAAATATACTCCCAACGGTGGTTAATATAAAAAATATATTGGAGAGTTCAATTTAATTTTAAATATAGGATAAAATTTTCATATTTCTCAATATTTTTTCCTAATTCGCTTCTATTGACACTCTCTCAACAACAATCAAAGAAGAGAGGGAATGAGAATTTAAAGAAGGTGACTAGGTAATACATGTTATATTTACTAACTTAACCAACTTTCTCAACAAATCTCATCAAATTAAATAATACTTCCTTCGGTCCTAATTATAAGACTTATTTGACTTTTTTGGAGAGATTAAGGAAGCTAATTAAATTAGCTTAAAATATATTTTTTCCCTCAAATTAAATAGTTTGACCAATAAACTAATATATAATCTAAGAAAACACAACATATGAAATGATTAAGTAACTTATTTAGCTTTCTTATCTCTCCAAAAAAAAATCAATTAGGTCTTATAATTAGGACCAAAGGTAGTATGTCTTATATTAAGAACATAATAGATAATTGATACTCTTACTCTTTTGTAGATAGTTAATGTTAGTCATACATTTTTATATTGGGAAAATCCTTTTGAGGGCCCTTTTTGGTGTAAAATTCCCAAAAAAGACCCTCAAAATCGACAATACTTGAAACAACCTAAGGCCTTTTCGGGTATTTTGAAATCTTCGGGAGTTGTTAACGGGGCGATATAGTTGTTAACGGATCTTGATATAGTTGTTAATGAGGGTGATTTAGTTGTTAAAAAATTGTTGTTAATGGGGCGATATAGTTGTTAACTAACAACTATATCAGCCAAATTAACAACTCGCCGAAGATTCTGAAAATGGCCTTTTCAGGTATTGTCAGATTTTGAGGGCATTTTTTGGGATTTTTACACCAAAAAGGGCCCTCAAAAGGATTTTCCCTTTTATATTTTATATTGATATTGATGATCATTTCATGGGTAGGCAACATGTCATACAGGAACATTTTAACTAACACATGTTATTATATGATGCTTTGTCCCATAAACAAACCAAAAAAAAAAAAAAAAAAAAAAAAAAACTAGCCAATCGAAATATTTTTATTTTTTGGAAACCGTACGAACTTGTAAGTTTATAACATGGTGGTGTTGTGTTATTTTATTTATTAAAATATTTGACCAAATAGAATTCCCTAGTTTATATCTTTATTAATATTATTAAATTTTAATTTAAATATTATAGTTTGACTAATTTAAGTTGAGTTTCATTATGGGTTAATTTCTTTCCAACACAGTTGAATGTTTTTATTACAAGATTCAAACTTGATGCGCCAACTTCAATCCGTTGGTATGTTTTTATCAAGTGTTAGATATATTTTTTTATAAAAGGATAAAATGATACTAGTATTATCTAATCAAAAGGTTTACAAAGAGAGCATTAAAAACAAACATAATTGGAAAATAGTCTGCAAAAAATTCTAAAAATGACCTTTACAAAAAAGAGAAAAAATTCACATATTTAAAATAAAAGTTTATGCCAAATGATGGTAGATATAGGTGAGTTCTTATAAAAGCGTTGATTACCCATTTTCTGACTCAAGTGGCGGAAAAAAAAGGTTTGATTTCGCAAATAAAGTTGGTTTAGTTGGTAAGGAGTTGACTTATAATTATAAGGTTGTGAGTTTGAATCCCACAATTGTTATGTAGACCTTGTTGATAGATGATCTGTAAGTATTTCTGTAAGAATTCTTTGAACCCGGAGGTATACTCTCATCCTGGTGAGCCTCCGGACACAACTCACCTAAACTTTTATAAAAAAATAATAAAAGAAAATAAAAGGTTTGATTTCTCTCTAGAAGATCATAGCTATTTCAGTCAAAGGAGTTCCTGGGTAGCAAATGTATCATTGACAGAAGTGATGCCCTACTTTTTAAAATTTGTGAAGAAAAAAATTCCATCCAGCATTATCAAAAAAGATGGAAACTCTCGTGTGTGTGTGTGTTCGTTTGTGTTAACAATAGATGCTATTTTTACAATGTAATTTACAGTATACGAGATAAGTATGTATAAGGATTTTTGTCCTTACTTACATACACGCTAACTCAAACATGGCATATAGCTTTTTGAATGACTGGGAATCTTCATAAATGCCAAGGCTGAAAAAGAAAGGAGGTTGCAGATTTATCAAGTGTTAGATAATTGTCTAAAACTTGCAGATAATTATCTAAAAGTTACAGATGGATACGTGTACTAAAAAATCATTGAAGATGCATACAAAAGGTTCGCCAGAAAAAAAGATGCATACAAATAAGTGAAATAACAACGAAACAACGAACTGTACTACGAAGTTTTTTACTTGTAAACAATGAAAATTGAGATTGAAAGACTGGAGAATTAAGCTCTGTTTTATCCCAAGAGTTGGGAATAGAGTTGCTGACTCTATGGCAAAAGGAGGCATTTCCTCCTCTGCTTTCTTGGATATTTGCCCCATCTTTACGGGCCTTGGTACTGCAAGAGAAGTTGAGAATCTTTTCCCCTGTGTAATTCCGTTATTTTTCTTCGATGAAAAAAAATTCCGTTATTTTAATTTCCTAGTTATTCTCATGTATCAAAAAAAAAAAAATGAAAATTGAGATTGAAATATTTATAGGTGAAATACCTGCCGGCCGTCCTGGACAAACGGACATAAATAGCGGCAAATTAAACATTCATTTAGTTGTCTTACTCGACTCGGCCGGCCTTCGAATTTGTCGTTCAGCGATTACACCGCTTCGCCGAGAATCTATCCCCTCCCTTTCAGTCGCTTCTTTATCTTCTTCTTTCAGCGGACTACTCACTTGTTGCTCTTCCTCCTGCATTATCGTCTCTGCCATACTCATGGAGGCAAGTTTTCCCGCCATTTTCCTGCTCTTCGTCTTGACGTTCTGTTCCTTTGTTTCATCGGCCCTGTCTTCCACCGTTGGGGTTGACTCCATCTCCCGCCTTCTTGAAATTCAAGACCGGGAGATGGCTCCGCCTTCCGTCCAGGAAGCCGCCGCTCGCGCCGTTCTTCACCGCTTGCTTCCTTCTCATTCAGCCAGCTTCGACTTCCGAATTGTCTCCAAGGTTTTTGAATTTATATGATTTTTCATTTTTTGTTTAAGTTTGGTAAAAATTGAATTGCCCCACTACTTCATTTGGTCCGCAGGTGGTTGTCATCTTCTCGGCACTGACCTATGGTGTTTTTTTTTTGGTAATTTATTGTATATCCGTACGTCGCTGACGACACTTATACCTTTTCTGTTTTCAACGAATCAACAGGAGCAATGTGGTGGTGAATATTGTTTCATGATCGGAAACCATCCTTTATTCAGAAGACCCGGGGATCCTGAAATCTTGTATGCTTTTAATTTCTGCATTTACTTGCTTGTTTCAGAATGTCTTAGCCTCGCATTCAGGCTCAGCAGACGAGATATATTGTTGCATTATTAGAATATCTTGGAACCAGTGGACTAGCGATAATTTAATAGTCAGATTTAACGGCAAAGAAGTTCGTAATTAAGTTGTTTATTATATATATCAGCCTCAGTAGAATTGCAATACATGCAATTTAATGGTATCTATCGTACACATTGGAATGGAAGTCAAAGCTAACTTGGTGGAGCTTAGAAAATGATTACAAGATTTTCAATTGTCTCCAGACTTGCTGGGACAACTGGAGTGGAGGTCGTCGCTGGTCTTCACTGGTACTTGAAGCATTGGTGTGGTTCACATATATCTTGGGACAAAACTGGTGGCTCGCAATTATTTTCTGTACCAAAAGCAGGATTTCTCCCACGTGTTTATGATACTGGAATTTTAGTTAAGAGGCCTATTCCGTGGAGCTATTATCAAAATGCTGTTACGTCAAGCTGTAAGCTACTTTCAAGTCGCCTTATGTTTTTCTGGTGTATGTGGATTGAAATATTAGGGTTGGGTACCAGAAAATTATATTTCACACAATCTTATTTTATCTACTTTTGGAAGATTCTTTTGCTTGGTGGGACTGGAAAAGATGGGAAAAGGAAATTGATTGGATGGCTCTGCAGGGTGTAAATTTACCACTTGCGTTCACAGGACAAGAGGCAATCTGGCAGAAAGTTTTCCAGGTCCTTTTCTTTGCCTTAGGTCTTACGTAACTTTTGGCATGTGTTTGACGTTTTAACATCTCTTTGCCGTTTGAGGAAACTTTCTTAGGATTTTTTTTTTTTTAAATGCTCCAAATCACAAATAGACAATTCTTGAAATGCATCTCTAGACTAGTCCTTAATCATAATTAATAAAATTTAATAAGCAGCACCATGAGATGTTATTTCACTCTGTTAAAGAAATTGTGCGTCAGAAAACAAGTTATATATCATAGTTTACAATTTTCTTAGACATTATACTTAAACAGATTCTTAGAATACCAACAAATTGTGAGACCTTGCTATGCCCAAGTAACTCTTTCTTGGAGGTGTTCCCTCAAGGGCCAGAGGTAGTATTAATTTTGATGCAAGCTTGTACATGTCAATCTGTTTGGACATATAGCTTTGGTGCCCATTGCCATCTGATCACTCGTGAACATGTGTAGTTACCTCGTATCTGTTCGTCTTATAGAATACAGTAGTTTTGTTGCAGTTAGATAGTAACTTAGTTCTCGGTTGCCCTTCTTTTTTATGTGAAATTCCTACTGTTTTATTGACTGTTGGTGTTATCTTTTTTGTTTGTTTGTTTAATATCAGGCAGTTTTTTTTTCCTGGCAAGTAAACACTCACAACATTGCCCACAACTATAATTCTTTCATTAGCTCACAGCTCACTGTATTATTTTCTCATCATCGTGCTAGTGGTTTAGTATTCTTACAAAAATTTTATAGATGCTGAATTAATATTTATTTTCCAGGAGAAATTCAACATGAGCAATTCAGATTTGGATGATTTCTTTGGCGGTCCAGCATTTCTTTCTTGGTCACGTATGGCAAATTTGCATGGGTGAGTGTGAGGACTCATGGGCTTGTATTTTGACAGTTCCAGATGCTTGAATTTGGGTTTAGCTAATTTATGTTACATTGGTAGTTCATATGACTTCTAGTGTCATTTGGAAAGTTGTCTGGTCAGATGCTTCAATCTGAATTTTTTCTCCCCATATTTCAATGTTTTTATTTTCATGAGTAACAGATGTCAATGTCCAAGTTTTGAGAATGTTATAATTGTTGGACAAAAAATTATATTATTGTTTTTGTAATCACAGATGGGGTGGGCCACTGCCTCAGAGCTGGTTAGATCAACAGTTGATCCTACAGAAGAAAATTCTTGCCAGAATGTATGAACTTGGAATGACACCAGGTGCCAATTACTATTTTGGATCTCTTAACTTTTGGTTCCTTGTAGCACCCAACCCAAATGTAGATGTAGGTTCTCATGCATACCACAGTGGTGTACCCATTTTACAGATATGCTGAATTAGCCTATCTCATTATACTCTTTTGGGGGGAAGCAAGTCAGTAACAGTTACATACTGAATTATTTATTTCAGTCCTACCAGCCTTTTCTGGGAATGTCCCTGCTGCGCTCAAAAATACATTCCCATCAGCAAAAATAACACGCTTGGGAAATTGGTAAGTAGTAGCATGTGCTTAACTATAATCTGAACTCTATTTATCACCATTTTCTTTTCCCTCTTTCCTTTACGTCCATAAACATCCATCATATTGAATTTACAAAAATTCTATCATACTGTATAGGTTTTCTGTTAAGAGTGACCCTAGATGGTGCTGCACTTATCTTCTCGATGCAACTGATCCCTTGTTTATTGAGATTGGGAGAGCATTTGTTGAGCGACAATTACAAGGTAATGTCCATGCATCTTCTTAACAATGTTGTCTATCTTGTGAAATGTAGATTGACACAAGCATCTATTCCCCAAACAAAATTCAATAGTGCTCCAAATTAACTTTTATCTTGTTTTCCTAGAGTATGGAACGACCAGCCACATTTACAATTGGTAAGTTTTCAATTACTCATCGGTTTAAATAATTATGCATCCATAAATTATCATTGCATGAACTTTAGTTTGGATCATGGAGATTCTAGAGAACAGTAGTACTTTTTCTTCTTCAACGTGGGATGTGGGTTTTCTAATTATTTTGTCCTGTCTATCTTCCTCGGCTTGTGATGCATATTACTGAAGTTTTCATGCTTGTTTATATCCTACTATTGTGTTTTTGGTGCACTTTCTCCAATACAAGCAATACTCTTGCTTTGTCCTTGATTCTCAGAGTTTTCATAGGATTATGTGAAGCCCTGAGAAGTTTACAATTTTCTGATTCGCTAGCCTGAATTGTCTTTTAACTCCTTTTTACATTATTTTGTTTTAATTTTAATTTATAAGAGGAAATAAATTCTGCTAAGTTTAGATATATTGGAAAAAGATTTTAATATCATCAATGCAAGATGATTGAACAATCATTGTACTTTTATCAGGTGATTGAGCAGAAACACATCATGATAGAAAGTTTTTAGCAACTATAGATCATGAGGCAAAAATCTATTTACTATACTTATGTAAAGGTCTGATAGGATGCATTAACGAAGCTTGAGCACAAAATGGGTAATGGTTGATGCTGAAAGTTTCTTTTCTTCAGGTCTGCCACAAAACTTCACAAACAAGTGGGGTTGATTCAATGTATTCGTTAAAAGATTTAGTGCCACATAAAGATTCAAGTGTTTGAATCTTCAGCTTATTTGATTGAGGCTCATAATTTATCTTTCCAGAAGTCCACCATCATGCTCCTCATAGCACTTTATATTATGGTTTTTCCTCATAGTGAAGATGTTTTTCCATTTATTACAGTGATACTTTTGATGAAAATACCCCACCCATTGATGATCCAGAATACATTTCATCACTAGGTGCAGCAATCTTTAAAGGAGTGGAGAGTGGTGATAGTGAGGCTGTGTGGCTGATGCAGGTATAGGTGTTCGTTTGGGTTTTCTAATTTAACTTTGATGCTGTTAATTTACCTTAAGAATCCGATGTTATACATGGAGAAAGTTATATACATTCCACTGAAACTCCGATTTCTTTTAATAGGGATGGCTATTTTCGTATGATCCATTCTGGAGGCCTCCACAAATGAAGGTTATATCCATAAATCATTTCCTCTGAACTATATTTTTTGTCTTTGGAACAAGCCTTTTCTGTCATTGATGATTGTCCAAGAATTGGGTGTTTAGAGCTCTTTTGCTGCCATCAAGCAAAGAATGACATAATGACCACGGTAGCATTTTTGGCTATTACAATTAACATTGTATGCTTTATCAGAATATTTATCATATTGGCTACAAACTGGCATTCAAAACCACAATTGTTCTTCTTCTTTTTTCCTTTTTTCTTTTTTGAATTCTTTAAATGCCTCTGTAGAATATTTTTGGAATATTATTTATATGAACTTTTGACAAGATACCTGTATTAGTCGATTGATTTCTTTATGGATTCTCTGATAATTTATTTAGAGTTGCAACTTTTATTTTTCAGTTCATATGCAGTTTCGCATAGGTCGTATCAATCTGTTTTATTTTTTAAATGATTTCTGTGATTGTTTTCAGGCCCTTCTACATTCTGTTCCTGTTGGAAAGTTAGTGGTTCTTGATCTGTTTGCCGAAGTAAAACCCATATGGATCACTTCAGAGCAATTTTACGGTGTTCCCTACATCTGGAAAGTCGTTGGCCCTTAATTCAGTGAAAACAATATTTATGACATCTCTGTTGATGAATTTAACTTTCATTGCCATATTCATTTTCTGATTTTGTATTTGCCACAAAGATGTGAACCCTGCCTCAATTTGTTGATTTGTCTTCAGTATTCTTATATTGTTTGATGACGTTCTCTGAATATCAAATCTTGCCAGGCACTTGGCTTAGGTTAGTTTGACCAGACATTTATAGAGACGATGGCTTTAAAAAATTATGGTTTCATTATAGTATGGAAATGGAAATTGTCCTCGTGGATCATCTTGGTGGATTTCTTTACAAAATGTTCACAACCCATAACAACGTTGAGATGTGTATATTTTAACAATTTAGTCTATTAGAACTAAGTATGTTGATGCTTGGCATTAGCTTATAAATCTAGACATGGTATGAATTGCCAGGACTGCAAACTGCATACTCTTGATTCCATTTTCCTTTTCTTTATTTCTTAATTGATGGGGTATCTTTTCTTCTGTTTGGCAGGTGCATGCTGCATAACTTTGCAGGAAATATTGAGATGTATGGTGTTTTGGATGCAATAGCATCTGGGCCCATTGAAGCTCGTAAAAGTGTTAACTCAACTATGGTAAGTTATTTGTTTTCATCTGTGATGAATTGCGTTTAAAGTAGCTTCTCATCAACTTATTAGTTTATGTAGTTTCAATACCTTATATCAAACAACAAGCTGATCCCTTAATTTCATCCACTTTCGCCCACGATCCCATGATATATGGTACTCTATCGATTCTAAACATAAGGCATGCCAGATGATAGTGTTTTTCCAAGCAAGTCATTCTATGAATAATGTTACAAATTATTTTATTATATAAATTGTACACTTTATGATTGTGTATTTGTTGTCTGAAGGTTGGTGTTGGAATGTCAATGGAAGGCATAGAACAGAATCCCATTGTCTATGATCTGATGTCTGAAATGGCATTTCATCACGAGAAACTTAATGTTAAGGTAATAATGAGGAATCATGGAATCAGTTTTCTGTTTTTTAATTTCATTTGTGGTTTTAGAAAGTCTGAATATCGTGTCAGGTTCTGTTCTACTTGTTCTGTTAAATGTGGACTTTATCTGACTTCATCCTTGGGCGTCATTTCATCATGATATCTTGTACCAAATGGTTTTGCTTGCATCTCATCTAAGAGCTATTTCTGATAACGCCCAATTCCTGCTTTTTTAAGTCTCTGTTCTTCAATTGCTAAAGGAATTGCAACTTAAATAATGGCTATTTTCAGGCATGGGTTGATCGGTATTCTACAAGACGATATGGTCGACCTATTCCTTCAATACAAGATGCATGGAATATGTTGTATCACACGGTTTACAATTGTACCGATGGTGCCAATGTAAGTGCTTGTTTCAATCCTTTTGTTTTCCTCAGATTAGTGGTTCCTTTAACATGCACATTTCTACAAAAACAAACTGCTTAGGCCAACATATTTCTTAATCATACCTCTGATCCTTAATCTGGCCAATTATTTTTTCCTTGTAAACACAAGTCAACCTTAACTGCATAGCTTCACGCTCAGTTCCATCTTTAATTAACTTCACAAAGAAATAGAAGTCGATAACATAATTTAGTCGTTCCATAATATTTTTCTTCTTGTTTGCGGACAGAATAAAAACAGAGATGTCGTTGTAGCATTCCCAGACGTTGATCCTTCTTTAATTTCAGTCCAGCGAGAATGGTCTCACCACCATGGCAAGCCAGAATCAAGAACAGCCGTCAAGGAAGTTACTGAATCATATGACCGTCCTCATTTATGGTATTCAACTTCAGAAGTAATACGTTCACTGAAACTGTTTATATCAAATGGAGATGAACTGTCAAGAAGTAGTACTTACAGGTAAGCAATTTTAATAACATGCTCTTTCTCTTGTAAAATCTCCAACAAGGGTATTCATTATATGGTTCATTTTCATATATATATGTATATTCATGTTGTTTCTTCTTCAATCAGGTACGACCTTGTTGACCTGACGAGGCAAGCCTTGGCAAAATATGCAAATGAGCTGTTCTTAAAGGTCATAGAGGCCTATCACTCACAAGATGTCCATGGTGTGGCCTTCCACAGTCAGAGGTTTCTAGATCTAGTGGAGGATATGGACACACTGTTGGCTTGTCATGACGGATTTCTTCTGGGACCTTGGTTAGAAAGTGCGAAGCAACTGGCCCAAAATGAACAGCAGGAGAAACAGGTGAATTTGATTTATCATACAATTGAAAATTTACCATTTAAGTATTGAATTATTGATGCGACTTTAACATTTACAGTTTGAATGGAATGCGAGAACGCAAATCACTATGTGGTATGACAACACAGAGGAAGAACCCAGCCTTCTTCGTGACTATGGTATGATTTCCAATGCCTGCCTATCTTTATTTATAAGCTCCGCCGTGTGCCGACCCTTTAATAAAAGGTTTACCTTTTTGTTTCTTCTTCCAAAGCACTTGCACAAATTAATTGGAGATGTTTATTATAAGCACGTTCACCAAGCTATTACAAAACTTCTCTCATATTGAAAGACTACTTTCAAATACTCCAATCAACATTTCAAAAAGTCCTAAGAAAGTTATCTATGAACTTTTGGCATGATGACTAATACTCTATGTTTGCATTTAAATAGGAAACAAGTATTGGAGTGGGCTTCTACGTGATTATTATGGCCCCAGAGCAGCTATTTATTTTAAATATTTGATGGAAAGCTTAAAGAGAGGTGAAGATTTCAGGCTTAAGGAATGGAGGAGGGAATGGATAAAGCTTACCAACGACTGGCAAAGCCGTGGCAACATATTTTTAGTGAGGGGTACAGGAGATGCTTTAAACACTTCAAAATGGCTCTTCAACAAATACCTGAGCAATCCCGGGATGGAGCTTATTACCCCCTACTAAAAGCAATCCAAGAAGCTATCATTTTATCTCCGTATGGCCATAATAAATTACAGGGTAATGTTATTATCAAATGTTCAAATCAGTGTAGTTTGTCTTTCGAGTTTTCTCTGGTTAATGATCCTGGAAAAGATTTTCTAAAAAGTCTCCAACATGTTCCTGAAGATATTATAACGAGAGGGATACAGAGTACAATGATAAGAAAGGGGACAGCAAATCCCTAGGCTTTCCAAAGTTGTGCCATTTGGGATTTATTTCGTGTTAGCCAGAGGCTCTATTTATAAACTGAATGGGGTACTGACAAATGAAACTCAAATGATCAAGTAAAGTCGTAAAAATAATCACCAGTAGTATTGAAATCATTTTAATTGTATATGTGCTTGTTTGAATTCAAATAATGACCATTATTGAATCTTCAAGTCTTCAGAGTCCCCTAACATGTATAAATTAAGGCATCAAATTCAAATACTAGTCAAACCCAAAAAAAAAAAAAAACAGATATAATTAAATTGCATGGGAAAATTTCATAAGAAAAATACGTTTCTTAGGGGGAATTCTATCACTTTCATATGTACTTTAAATTTTCACACATTTCTGTTAGGGGAATTATAACGAGGCCCTAAGGAAGGAATTTAATTATCAAAAAGTCCATATGATAATTGAAGAGTAGACAATAACAAGTTTGAGGTAAGAAATGACAAAGCATCACTTATTATTAGGACTTCTTAATAATTAAGTCCCTTATTACAATTTTCCCTCTCTTTTATAATTCAGTACATTTATTCTGTATATTTAAAGAATACATGGCAAGTATTATTCATAAATGTGAAACCTTGAATGACTCATTCTACAAATTTTATGTAATATTAAAGTGAAACTATTTTAATAAGAATACAAAATCATTAATAAAAATTGAAGCAGACATTATTTAGTAAACCTAATTTTAACTACGTTGGCTATAGCCTTACATTGTTTTTTGAAAACATACATAATAATCAATCATTTTAAATTTGTATATTATATTAATATTGATGATGATTAAAAAAAAATGTGATAAAAAGTGCTTAAAAGAAAGTATATTTTTTAATAAAAAAAAATCAAGGTACTTGAAACTAGATCAGTCATTAATAGAGGGTGGTGGAGGAGTCAACCATTTGACCTGATTAAATCAGGATTAACCCCAACAATTATGTAAAAATTAATATTTAAATTATAAAGGTAGTAACTCATAAGTAAATAATATATGTGTTTAATGTTTCTGCTTTTGCTGCAGAAATTTTTTGGGAAAATTATAATAAAAGACCTAAAAAAATAATATTTATTAAGAAGGATCATAAAAATAGTAATCAATTTGAAGGACCAGAAATTAAAATATTAAAATAGAAAGACTAAATTCCCCTTAGCCAGATTTCCTATCTTTTCCCTAACTGAATTTGCAATGATTTTTTTCTTATCTAAGAATCTGGAGTGATTGATGGATAAAGACAAATAGAGATCAATTCAAATAACCTTGTTATTTTTCGATTGCATAAATAGCGGAGAACAATTGAAAACCCTATGCGAGACCCTATGCTTCCTTGGCCAAATGATCAGCTACTAAGTTAGTGTCTCTACTGCACCAAACTCACCTCCCAATTACAATCAATTAGTGTCCAAATGCAAGAGACGCTGAAATAGTCTGTCATTTACTAAGTATCATTTCACAGCGAACATGAACATGATTTTACTTGATCCTAGTATCATTTCATTAGCTCTACATGAAATAGAGACGATCAATTGAACAGTAACTTTGCTTGATCCTAGTTGCGATCAATTTTTTGGCGAGTTACGTCATTTACAAAGCAATCAACTATCGTTTGTCGCCTCGGTATGTCCCATTCTTGAAGCACTGGCAAAGTTATACCTATATCAATTAGCCAGTCGTAGTGAGTAGTGACAATGTTACGGTTGTAAGAGGATTTAGAGATAACACAGAGACAATTTAGTCTTTTTATTTTAATGTTTTAATTTTTAGTTCTTCAAAATAATTATTGTTTTTATGGTCCTTCTTAACATATATTATTTTTCGTAGGTTATTTATTATAATTTTTCTAATATTTTTTTGTCACACTCACATAAAAGTGAGTAGATCCCATTGTAAAGAGGAGAAAGAGAAAATATTAGTGGAACCCACTCACTTTTATGTGAGTGTGGCAAGAAAAAAAAAATTGCAGCAAAAATAGAAACATTAAACCCATAATATATTCTGGTATAAATCACAAATAATTTAATAAAAGAGAGTTATTAAAACACAAATATCATCTCTTTTCTTTAGAGGGTGTCATCACAAGTCCCCCGTCCATTTGGGGGCTACCAGGACCACCCCCGCATAACCCTCTATGATGTTAAATAAGAAATTGGCAAAAAAGAAGAATTTATTGATACTTTTATAAAATAAAAAAGACAAAATAGTATTTCTTATATAATTTTTTTTACAAAGTAGCAAAGCAAATGGAACAAACAAATTGAAGAAAATAAGTAAAATATACCTACTATAGAACAACATGAATAGGCCGCATATAAAAACCTTTTATGAGAACCAATATTTCATGTCACGTGATATTATTTGCTGAAGACTAGGCCAATGGAAATACAAGAATGCCTTATAAACATAGGTTATAACCAAATGATTATGTCTTGATGTTTTATGAAGCTAAGAGTTAGTGATTTAAAGTAGAGTCACTCTTAAACATCTAAGATGGAAAAAAAACCTATATTCCCTGTATTCTTTTATAAGAATTGAATCAAATAAAAACTTTGATGGCATATATAACATTCACAAAAGTAACCCTTCATCTTCTTAAAGTGGTGTATAATAATGTTCTATTGAGTCAAAACAATCACATGATTAATTGGAAAAACTAGTTGTTTTGATCATCATATTGTTCACCAAAACATGTTCACCTAGTTTTGCAATAGACTGAATAACCTTAACTTTTTGAATGATCATTTCTAGAGTTTGTCTTTTCCCATGATGTAACACTGTATATGAATTGTCAAAATTATCATATGTAAGTGATCTGACTCATTAGATTGATGAAGATGAATGAAGGCTTCTTTGAACTAAGATAGCAAATCAGATGAATGAAGGCTTTTTTGTTTTAGAACATCAGGGGATAGAGATTATAAACCAATGAATGGTTCCATGGGACAGGATTCAAGGGGATATGCATTAACATATCCTTTATCGATGCTGTATCAACGAAACCATTTTTTTTAAAAAAAAAAAAAAAAAAAAAAAAAAAAGGACCAAAAAACCAGATTAAAAAAGGAGAATTACACAGGTCCCAAGGAGCAGACATAATTTGTCCCTTCAAATGACAAAATTACACAGAAGTCCCTAGGACTTCTGTGTAATTATTTGTGAAAGTAAAATTACGAATCTAACCTTCTTCTTCCTTCTCCTATCTCTCTCCTCTCTCCATTTTCTTCTCTTTCGACAAACACACCAGATCAAGCTTACACCACCAAAAGAGGAAGAAATTGAGAAATACTAAACTAGAAATCTCCAACATCCACCTAACTCCGGCAAACATACCTGAAGAACAAATTTTCTCGGGAAAAATCCGAAGTTTTCGAGACAAAAAGCCGAGAATTATCTCCAAATAGTCCAACACCGAAATTCACCACTACGAAGAAAGCAATTCAGGCTCTTGTTCGCATCGAAAGTGAGAATACCTAGGAGTTTCTAGAGCTATCTTTTCAAAAAGAGAGAAGAAAACCAGGTGTCCAGCAGATTATTTTTTTTGGTTTTTTTCAATTCGAGGTGGAGGCGATTTAAAAAGAAATTCTATATTTACAACAAAGAAATTCATATTTTATGTTTTTGAAAACCTGGATTTTTTCAATTTCGAGGTCCAGAGGCGATTTACAACAAGAAATTCTATATTTACAACAATGTAAATTCCTATTTTAACAACAACTTTTAAAAACTTTTTTTTTTTTCAATTAAGAGATCAGGGGATAGAGCCATTTACAACAAGAATTCTATATTTACAACAACAAATTATTGAAGTTGGGGTTTCATGCTATTGGGTAGGGTTAATGACATGGTACTGTTTTTTGGGAAGGTAACACGGGAATAACAGAGGGACTTCTCTCGTTTTATTGGTTTCTGATTGAAAAAATCCAGGTTTTCAAAAGTTGTTGTTAAAATAGGAATTCTTGTTGTAGAATCGCCTTCTGGACCTCATAATTGAAAAAATCTAGGTTTTCAAAAGTTGTTGTTAAAATAGGAATTTGCTGTTGTAAATATAGAATTTCTTGTTGTAAATGGCCTCTGGACCTCAGAATTGAAAAAATCCAGGTTTTCAAAAGTTGTTGTTAAAATAGGAATTTGCTATTGTAAATATAGAATTTCTTGTTGTAAATGGCTCACGGATCTCGTAATGAAAAAATCCAGGGTTTTCAAAAGTTGTTGTTAAAATAGGAATTTGCTATTGTAAATATAGAATTTCTTGTTGTAAATGGCCTGACCCTCCGAATTGAAAAAATTGGTTTTCAAAAGTTGTTGTTAAAATAGGAATTTTGTTGTAAAGATAGAATTTCTTGTTGTAAATCGCCCCTGGACCTTTTAATTGAAAAAATCCAAGTTTTCAAAAGTTGTTGTTAAAATAGGAATTTTGTTGTAAATATAGAATTTCTTGTTGTAAATCGCTTTCGGACCTCGTAATTGAAAAAATCCATGTTTTCAAAAGTTGTTGTTAAAATAGGAATTTGTTGTTGTAAATATAGAATTTCTTGTTGTAAATCGCCTCGGACCTTAATTGAAAAAATCCGGGTTTTCAAAAGTTGTTGTTAAAATAAGAATTTTCATTGTAAATATAGAATTTATTGTTGTAAATGGCCTCTGGATCTAATTGAAAAAAATCCAGGTTTTCAAAACTTCTTGTTAAAATATGAATTTGTTGTTGTAAATATAGAATTTCTTGTTGTAAATCGCTCTGGACCTTTAATTGAAAAAAACCAAAAAAAAAATCTGCTTGGACACCTGGTTTTCTTCTCTCGAAAAAAGAGAGCTCTAGAAACCCCTAGGTATTCTCACTTTCAGATGCGAACAAGAGCCTAAACTGCTTTCTTCTGTAGTGGTGAATTTCAGTGTTGTGACTGGAGATAATTCTCGACTGGCTTTTTGTCTCGGAAACTTCGGATTTTTCCCAGAAAATTTGTTCTTCAGGTATGTTTGCTGGAGTTAGGTGGATGTTGGAGATTTCTAGTTTAGTATTTCTCAATTTCTTCCTCTTTGGTGGTGCAAGCGATCACGGTGTGTTTGTCGAAAGAGAAGAAAATGGAGAGAGGAGAGAGATAGGAGAAGGAAGAAGAAGGTTAGATTCGTAATTTTACTTTTCACAAATAATTACATGAAGTCTGGACTTCGTGTAATTTTGTCATTGAAGGGATATGTGCGTAATTATGTCTACTCCTGGGGACATGTGTAATTCTCCCTTAAAAAAAGCATAAATGACAGTATTTAAGTCCGTATTTAATTAATAATTGAAGATAAGACGTACTCCCTCTGGTTCTTATTATAAGGCACCAACCACTAACATTTTTTGGTCCTTATTATAAGGCACCAACTTACTTTAACTAACTCATTTATTACTATTTTTCCATTATGCCCTCATTTTTAACTAACTTATTTAAACCTGTATATCATTAAAGTAGAGGTAAAATTGGAAACATTTATTACTTTTGAACCTAATTAATGACAGTTGATTCCACAACTTACCCATTCCACCAACTAACTTCGCGCCGTCCATTAAAAAAGCTGAACACAAAATCTGCCCCCGTTAACGCCATGATCATGATCCATGTTTAAACTTCACGGCAGATTATTGGAGTTTTCTCTTTAAACTTGCACCTATCATATCATTTTCTTATAATCAGGCTAGTTATCACCATAAGATCTTACAATCATTGCTACTGAACTCTGTTGTGTTTGTATTACATAGAGAGAGAGAGAGAGAGAGAGAGGCAAAGCAAAGATGACGATCACTGTTCCCAGTCGGCAACTGTTCCTAGATGGCGAGTGGAAAGAGCCGATCCTCAAGAAACGAATTCCTATCATCGATCCCTCCACTGAACTCCAAATTGGTTCTTTCCCTTTCTTTATCTCACTCCATCATGTTTCATGTATGATTTAGTACTTCATTGTACTGGACCACTATTTCTTCAAATGTTTTGTCAATCAGTGTTATGTCCATTGTTTATTCGAGCAGATAATAATGAGATTTTGATAAAATAATTTACTGGGGCTGCTATAGACTGTGTTTTTCTGGTGGAAATATCACCCTTTTTTCCCGCATTTTCCCCTTACCAAATCAAAACCTTTCACTTCTAAATCGATCTTGCAGCTTTAAATGGTATCTTAAACGAGTTCTAAGTTATGGATCATTGAATTTCGCTTCAGGAGAAATTCCAGCTGCTACTGCGGAAGATGTGGACCTTGCAGTGGCTGCTGCTCGGAGAGCCCTGGTCAAGAACAAGGGTAAACACTGGGCAACAGCTTCTGGTTCTGTTCGTGCTCGATATTTGCGAGCTATCGCTGCTGAGGTTGGTGATATTTTTGTTATTTTTGTTTTTTGATTCACATAATTTAGATGCCTTAAGCCCATCCTGCACTTTGGCTCGCAGGTAATGAAAAGGAAGTCTGAACTAGCAAAACTTGAAGCAATTGATTGCGGAAAACCACTGGATGAAGCATTGTGGGACATGGTAACTTTTGGTGCTGGTAAATCAATAATTCTCTGCCATGTAAGTTTACTTATGTGTACATATGATTTTATCTAGGATGATGTTGCTGGTTGCTTTGAGTACTATGCTGACCTTGCTGACGGATTGGATGCAAAGCAAAAGGCTCCCATATCTCTTCCCATGCAAACCTTCAAGAGTCATGTTCTTAGGGAGCCCATTGGAGTTGTTGCATTGATTACTCCATGGTATCTGTTTCTTATTTGTTTTAGCTTCACACCCACACTCTTTTTTAGTTAAAGTTTGCAGGCCTAGTTATTGTTTGAAGTTGTGCGTCCTTTGTGATGCAAAAGTTTCGTCCATCACTTTACAGTGAAACTGATACTGGATCGGGGCGCCAGTTTCTGTTTTTTTTTTTTTCCTCGCAATTGAGTAACTTCTTTGCTCAGCCTAGTAACCACCAAAAACCCATGTGATTCTTATGAAGAGTTTTCCCACTAAATGTCTATGGATCATGTCCGATTAACCAGCAAACATAAGAAAACAAATAAAGGAATTAAAGCCTGAGAAGAATCACATGTTAAATTTGATTTATGGCACTACCAATGGTTAATGAAGTGTTGTCAATGGCTAATTGATTGGGGGCTATTATGTTTTAGGAACTATCCTCTATTAATGGCTGTGTGGAAAGTTGCTCCTGCCTTGGCTGCTGGTTGTACTGCAATTTTGAAGCCATCTGAATTGGCATCTGTGTATGTCCTTGTCAACTCATGCCAACTTGTTTGTCTTGTATGTTGGTTACCGTGATAATTGTTGGCCATTGCAGGACGTGTTTGGAGCTGGGTCAGATATCTAGAGATGTGGGCCTTCCTCCAGGAGTCTTAAATATCCTAACTGGATTAGGCCCTGAAGCTGGTGCTCCTTTGGCATCGCATCCTCATGTGGACAAGGTTTTATGATCTTCAGATTTTAGGATGATTGATACTATTGTTGGGATATGTATTATTTTAGATCTTTCTAGTATTGTTACCATGATGTTTTCCTAATTTGCAAAGCTACCATGTCATCATCGCTGAATTTTAAATTTTCAATAGATTGCCTTTACTGGAAGCTCTATGACTGGGAGCAAGATTATGTCAACTGCAGCTCAACAGATCAAGGTGCTTTAAACCATCATAGTCAGCAAACTATGTCCAGTTCATAAATCACACAGTCCGTCTGCTTTGATGCTAACGGGAAAAACAGAACACAGAACAGGCTTCCTATATTCCAATAGGAAGCCTATGTTGCTTGCTTATTCTTTCTTTTCTTCGTGAAATTTCTGAAATATGTTTCTTGGCAGCCTGTTTCACTAGAGCTTGGTGGTAAAAGCCCGATTGTTGTTTTTGAGGATGTTGACCTTGATAAAGGTCCGTACCATCATCTCAACTATTACTATTTATTCATGGACTGCCCATGTCTACTTGCATTTTTAACCTCATTTCGTCTTTAACCAATTATAGATGAATACCTTGTTGTATCTAAAGTAGATTTCTTGATTTAAAAATATACCCATGCACAATTCAAAATTGGCTGATCTGTTGTCCATGGTTTAAGCAGCTGTTGAATGGACCATGTTTGGCTGTTTCTGGACAAATGGTCAGATTTGCGCTGCCACAACCCGTCTTATTATACATGTGAGTTTAATAGGGACTACTCAGAGTTTGAAATGCTCCATCTTGCCTCTACATGCATGCACATTTTCACAAACAAGGACAAGTATTTGTTGCTTCCTTATCTGATATTTTTTCCCTTTGACTCTGTTGAATAGTGGGAATATAATATTACTTATATTTCATTAATTTGTTCTCTCAACTTTGGAGGCTTTTTGTTTGGCTTCATTTCTGAAAATTGATAACATAAGATCTCTTGTTTCAGGAAAGAATAGCTGAACAATTTTTGAATAGGCTTGTGAAATGGATTAAAAACATCAAGATATCAGATCCCTTGGAAGAAGGTTGCAGGCTAGGTCCAGTTGTTAGTAAGGGACAGGTATGTTCTCATATCCACAGGCTAAGTCCATTGCATTATTGCATCATAAACAAAGTTAATGCAAAAAAATAATGCCATTCTGCATTCATTTTTGGAATTACTGCATATCATGCAATAGAAAGTTTCATAGCAAAAGTGAAAACATATGGTGTTTAATGATACTCATATTACTTGCCTAGAAAATTGAATAGAAATTTTGCAGGAAGTTCAAACACCTTAATAATTTATGTCAAAAAATTAACTACAGGTCAACTTAATATATAAATGCATATATAGAGGAATGCTAGCTTAGCTACTTATCTTCAAATTGGTGAATAACATTGTCCTTGTTCTCTTACTGCAAATGGAACAATTATTATTAGTCACTTAACAGACATCTTTCAATCATTCTTTTGGACCAACTTTATCTTGTAAATTGGTGACCAAGAAAGCCATCTGCCAAGCTTTTCAAGAATAATCTTTAGAAGAGATATAATCCAAATTCTTCAATTTTATTCAAATGGCTGAGACACAGATTTATAGGGACGACGTTATTTTCCACTAGAAGCCGATGATGTATGGAGACTAATACAAGGAAAAAAATAAAACCAAATTAAAGATATAAATCAAGGAAATAATAATAATAATTTCACACATTTTCCTCCTGACCCTGTAACTCAATTTTTCATTAATTTATGAAATTAGTTTACTTTATCTGAGATTATACAATATCTACTGTTCTTTTTTGACCAACTGCAATATCTAATATATGAATTATATGATTCAGTACGAGAAAGTATTGAAGTTCATCTCAACTGCTAAGAGTGAGGGGGCAACAATTCTGACTGGTGGATCTCGCCCTAGGGTACTTTGTTTCCTCTGGTTAATTTGCTCAATTATGTTTTGCTGATTTTCTATTATTGTGTAGAGGATTGATGACTTTTCAAATTTATTGACAGCATTTAAACAACGGTTTCTTTATTGAACCAACTGTCGTTACTGATGTAACTACCTCTATGCAAATTTGGAGAGAAGAAGTTTTTGGACCTGTTCTCTGTGTAAAAACATTTAGTACTGAGGAAGAAGCTATTGAACTAGCAAATGACACCCAGTGAGTTTAATTATCTCAGTGTCTGGAAACTGAAATTACTTTTACCAGTACACTTTTTTCCCTCTTGCTTTATTTGCAGCTGGATGAAGTTAATATATATATTGTTCTTTCATAGATATGGCTTAGCTGCTGCTGTGATATCAAATGATCTAGAAAGATGTGAACGCTTAACTAAGGTGAGACTGATCCAAGATTGTCATAAAGACAACAAAATGATTCGGTGGCTTTTTGGATTAAAACAGTTTATTTTGCATCTCTGCAGGCTTTTCAGGCTGGAATTGTGTGGATCAATTGCTCTCAGCCGTGCTTCCCTCAAGCCCCATGGGGAGGCATTAAACGTAGTGGTTTTGGTCGTGAATTAGGAGAATGGTATGGCCTTATGTGATAGAGAAAATGCTATTAACTTTGGACATTTTTTGTGATGCCTAAAAGCTTTAAAAATCTTTCATAGTAACAGAAGTACTGTGATATGAACATAACAAGCTTGCTACAAAACTGACAAGACAAAAATCTGATATATATACATGGATGCAAAGAGAAAGCAAATATACTTATTTTGTCAGATAAGCATCATCTGAACAATGGGGCTCTGATTTTTAATTATTTTTTTAAATTTTCAGGGGGCTTGAAAACTACTTGAGTGTAAAGCAAGTGACTCAATATATATCAGATGAACCTTGGGGTTGGTACCAGTTTCCTTCAAAGCTGTGATAGCTGAGCATGTAAATTCATCATAAGTTGTTGTATTTAAAGCGTCGCGCAACTTGGTGAAGGACGAATTGGAGTCTTCAAATGTAAGTTGAGAACTGGTTTGTGGTCAAGTTTATGCTTTGTTGTGTGGTTTAATATTATGTCTTCTTTGCATTTGAGCAAGGAGGAGGTTAAGGGGATTGGTGTCTCTAATTTTAGACAAATGACAATAAATTTATAGAGTATCCATCAATTTTTAGGTTAGACATGTGCTCTCTGGTGAGTCACGGCTTTTCAGCTTCAATAATATAAAGGAAATAATGAAGTTGGGACACCCATTTCAATCTCTCTCAATATCTGGACTCCATCCTCTCCTTTTGTTGAATTCATTATCCGCACACTATTCTCATTTTATATTTAATACTATAACAATAAGGATAGTGGTTAAGAAATTTAAAAATAGAGAAAATCCATATGAGGGCCCTTTTAACAAAAAAAAAAACCCAAAAAAGATCCAAAGATTCGGTAAATCGAGAAAAAGGTGACATCCGAATATTAAGTAAAATGACAAAAACGCATCAGTTTTAGTATCACTTAATAATTTACAGATTTTTTATAGTATTATTTTTAGTTAATATTTTCGGCGGAAAAAAAAAAAGGAATATGTGGAACATGGTGGAAAGAAAAGTTATACAAAACAGGAAAGAAGTTATATTAGTCCTAAAATAAGAAAATATTTAGGTAAGTTCTTTATATCCATTTTGTCAAGTTCTCCATGTGACTATGTGTCTTATTTTTGAATTATTATTATTTAACAATATACCAATTTTTTTTTTTTTTTTAAAAAAAAAAGGCATGATTTTTTTGTGTGATTGGAAAACTTGATGTAATGAATATAAGAAATTTAATATAAGCATAACGTTTATAAATAATACTAGTCGATATTGACTGCTTATATCCACAAAATAAATGCAAGCAATATATAAAGAGGAAAAAATGTTACTATTAGTAAAGAAAAATGAATGTTTATGAGCAGGAAGGGAAAAAGGAGAGAAAAAAAGGAGGGGAGGGAAACAAGAAATCCACTCCCCTCCCCTTCCCTCAAACCAAACATCTAAGTAAGATTTCAAGTTTCGAAAGTCATTTTTTAAAATTTTATGAAGTGAAAATATATATGAAGCCATAATTGAGAAGATTCCTAGTAATTTCATATTCCAACTGAAGCAGGGGATTACCATTTGCACTTTAATCTCCTTTGATTTTTTCCGGACGAGAGACAATTTAATTTAGCAGTGGAGTACTAGTTAAATTAAATACAATGATATTGGAAAAAAATATTAAATAAAATGATACATAAATGAAATTTTATTTCTCATAGGATGAGCTCATAAGCTCATGGATAAACTGAGCAGATAATGGGAACTCCCTAATAGAGAAAACCATGGCGACTGATCTCTGTTTTTTTTTTTAACCTTAAAAACTGGATAACAATTACTCACAAGAGTATTACAACAAACAATTAAACAAGTTTAACCTTCATGAATCTCCACCTCCCGAGTACAATGAAGAGGTTGATTAAAGAGACAAACATTTTCATGATCCTATCTATCATATGAGAAAGTTTCGCCAACCCATCGAGGTTTTCTCCTTTCTCTCTCTCTCTCTTCCTCCTCTCAAAATCTCATATACACCCTTAAATATATAAAAAAATGAATGATTCAAATTTAATATTTTATCAAATTATTATTATAAACATAAATAAATAATTTAAGCAGCTAAAATTTGATCAATATAATTCAGTATTAAAAAATAATTTGATTTATAAAGTATTATAACAAGAGCTTTATAAAAAAAAATAGGAAAAATTCAACAACAACAAAAAAACCTTCAAAATTTAAATATATTATATTGGTTATTTCCTACTAACATGAGATGTGAATGAATTGTTAATCCAAAATACCTAAATTAATGTAAGAAAGAAAACTGATTTAGAATTTACTAATATAGAGTTGGTTTCATGGTGTAAGGCACGTTGAAAGGTTTAATATTTTGAGGATATTTTTTTTTTAAAAATCCCTATAATATTCTATTTTCGATCTCATATCTCATGGTGGAGAAGGGATACTAAAAAGAAAGTGGGAAAAAGAGAGAGAAATCTCCTTCCATCTCGTTTGTTTACAAGAAATGACATCAACGGCTTCCTTTAAGATTAAACTCAGAAAGCACACAATTTAACCTTCACATCAAATACTGGCCAAAAAAATGAAAGAGAGAAAAAAGCTTCACGTAAGATGACTGGAAAAAACATCAGACTACACAATTGAACAAGCTCTCGAAAAAAATCTCACACAGGAACCAAAGTGACAAAAGTAGGCGCTAAAATCCGAGTAACCTCGTGATCGTGAAGGAAAGGTAGATGGAAGCTTCCTCTTTCAGGATCCACATGATAAGTGATAACCATTTTTAACTCTTCAGCAAATACTTTACACAACCCGCCAAATTGTGAAGTGTCGTTATCTAATTTGCTTGACTTTGCATTTTCGACCGACTCTCCCTGTAGGATTGTAATAAAAGTGGGTCCGCGTACATTCTATCGCAGATCGCATATCCATTTCCAGCTTCTCTCTTCTTGTGGATCTTAATTAGCATTAGCAACAACATTGTCTGTTCAGATATATTTTTCTCTCTTGACATCTACGGCAGGTGAGGATAAAGGGAATTACTGTAATTATTAGTGTTCCGTGGAGATAGACGAAGAAAGTTCCAAAATATAATGAGTTTTTTTTTCTTTTACAAGAAGCTGAGCCTTCTCTCGCATTGTAGCAGACAGTTTGGGGCTTGAGGAGATCTGGACTTTCGCTTGAGAAGATGGGAATTGCAGAGGAGAGGGTGGTTGCTGTGATCATGGTTGGAGGACCTACTAAAGGTACGCATTCATTGGAGATTGTAGAGCAGTTAGCAATTCATAGTTATTGTTTTCGAGTTCTGAATCTTGAATCACTGAGTGCCACGATTATCTCTTTCTGTTGTGCAAATGACATTGGATTTGATAGGACGTTATGTTCACTGATTCCTTTATCTGGCCAAAAATCCCATGTCTTTACGGGTACTTTGAATTTCTCTTTACCACTTGCTCTTAAGGGGAAATGTGGTGGCTGGATCTACACTTTACGTTGCTTAACTTTGTATTGTTATTTGTTCGTTAGTTTCTTGAGATTAGATATATGGTTTCTCATGTTAAATTGGAGTAGTGGCTTTACATCTATGGTTTTTGGTGGGGTAATTGTGTATACAGGCACCAGATTCCGGCCATTGTCATTGAACATACCCAAGCCACTTTTTCCTTTAGCAGGACAACCCATGGTTCATCATCCAATTTCTGCCTGTAAAAGGGTATGTTACTGTGGACAGATGGGAATTCTCTTGTTTAAGAATCTATATGCAATCTATCAATGAGTTAACTGTTATTGTTGCCACAGATTCCAAATTTGGCTCAAATTTACCTTATTGGTTTCTATGAGGAACGTGATTTTGCGTTATACACATCTTCCATATCAAATGAGCTTAAAGTCCCTGTTAGGTAATCTCATCATCTGTTATCTTTCTATTTTTTCAGAAATTGTTTAATCCAGTTTGGCTGCATTCTGAATGAGATCACACTAACCACTTATATCATTGACTTTGATAATAGATACTTGAAGGAAGATAAACCTCATGGTTCAGCTGGTGGGCTTTATAATTTCAGAGATTTGATTATGGAGGAGAACACGGTTATTACCTCTACCTGACATTTTTTGTGTTCACGGTTAGATGGTATATTGATGGTGTTGCTCAAATTTTGTTCCGCAGTCACACATTTTCTTGCTGAATTGCGATGTTTGTTGCAGTTTTCCATTGTCAGAAATGCTGGGTAATTCCTTTTCTCACATAGACGCTTCAAAAACAGAAAAGTGTCCATGTCTAACACATACCATAAACTCTTATTATATATGACATGACACTTAGATGTGGACGCTTCAAAATGTTTTTTTCCTGTGTCCATTTCAATGTTGTGCCCTGCGTCAATGTCAGGGTTCATGGTTCCCGAGACATTGCAAAATTCATGCTCCTTAGGACATAGACCATATATTTTCTCTGTTATTCTAAAGTGATATGCTTGAATGCATTTACAGAAAAATTAACTTTGGCCTTGTTTTTTATTGTTCACAGATGCTCATAAAAAATATGGCGGGATGGGAACAATCCTAGTTGTGAAGGTTGGTCAATAATGACACAAACAGATTTATATTTTCTGAGCATGAGTTTTTATATTTAGCAACCATTTTACGATCCCCCTGAAGGTTTCAGCTGAGACGGCCCATGAGTTTGGAGAATTGGTAGCTGATCCAATTACCAATGAGCTGTTGCATTATACTGAGAAACCTGAAACATTTGTAAGTTCATAAGCCTATATATCCTTTGACTGCTGACTTAGTGTTTGAATCTTTCCTTCCCATGCTGTTGTCCCCCATCTTAATCCGATAGCTTACCTGAATGTAGGTTAGTGACCGAATAAATTGCGGTGTGTATATATTCACTCCAGATGTCTTTACTGCTATCCAGGGTGTTTCTTCTCAGCGGAAAGACAGAGGTAAGGGAAATATCCTAAGGGATTATTTGCCATGTGCTTTATTAGTCCGTTTACTTAGATTTGAATTCCAGGATGATTTGACGCTAGAATTTGTGATATTGAAAATTTTTGGGACTCGACCTGGTGAAGCAACGACAAAATCATTTTTTTACTTCTTTTATTCATGACTTAGTCTATTGATAATAACCAGAATGGATCCTTTTGTTCTTCTTGTTTTTTCTTTAACTCTGTTCACCATTTTATTTGCAGCTAATCTGAGACGTGTCTCCAGCTTTGAAGCAATGCAACCAGACACAAGGTAAGTGCTTATACCGTGTGTTGAAAAAATTCATCGTTCTTCTGAGTTGGTCAGAAGATTTTATGAAACTCCAAAAACTCATGCTGAGTACATCATATCAATCATAGCACTATAATTCTATAATCTATTTTGTATCTGATTACAAAAGCATTTTTTTCAGGAGTCTCCCTTCAGATTTTGTAAGATTGGATCAAGACATCCTCTCACCACTTGCAGGGAAGAAACAGTTGTACGTATATGAAACCAAGGACTTCTGGGAACAAATTAAAACTCCTGGGTAAGCCTTACCAGTAGAGGCTTGTGTTGCCTGGATAGCATTTTTTTTTCAATTGGGAATTCTTATGATTTTTTATCCAATGCTTGCAGAATGTCCTTAAAATGTTCTTCCTTGTATCTTGCCCAATTCCGTCGCACATCCCCCCACCTATTGGCAAAAGGAGATGGAACCAGTGGTGCCAGCATTAGTGGTGATGTTTATGTTCACCCATCTGCGAAAGTGCATCCATCTGCAAAGGTAATTATTGCTCCCCATTATTTGATTGTTAGCTAGAAGGAATTTTGACTTTCACAGTCATGTCAGGCACTTTGTGCTTTTGGCCATGATAGTCCAAATTTTTCATGCTTTTATTAACTATAGTATATTACTGGTTGCGTGATCTGTGGCATGAGCATCCATTAGTTGGGAATCTTTTGGTTGATGCACATCATTCATGTTTTGAAACTTCTTTAGTTCGAGTCAGATACCATTTTGCCCCCCCCCCAAAAAAAAAAAAACAATATGTTGCTGTTGCTTACATTCAAAAATAGAATAATGGACCACCAAGCACCTAGATCAACCGGTTGGGGTTGTTCTAGCTTAAAAACAATATGTTGCTGTTGCTTACGATAAATTCAAAGTTAAAAAAAAATATAAAAAAAAAAAAAAAAAAATAGAATAATGGCAATAAGTTACTATTTAAGTATTAATTCTTTTTCCATCAAACTGCACATCCTTACCCCCAAAAACTCTTCCTTATAAGACATTACTTGTATTTGTAGCCCTTGTTATCCTTGAAAAAGGTTGTTTATGGCCAATCATTTTCGAGGCTGCAGATAAAATAGAAATTAATTCTTGTTTATCTTCAAATTGACTTATATCACTATGGTTGAAACTTGAACAGATTGGCCCGAATGTATCAATATCTGCAAATGCTCGTATAGGAGCTGGTGCAAGGCTTATTAGTTGTATTATCCTTGATGGTGTTGAAATTAAGGCAAGTGTAAACCTTAAATGGCTTGAAACGCACAGTTTTTCAATTCCTGTGATTATATGTTTTATTTCTGACAGGAAAATGCGGTTGTTATTCATGCCATTGTTGGGTGGAAATCCTCCATTGGAAAATGGGCTCATGTCCAGGCAAGTTCAAAAAATTGTAACTATAAAGTTAAATGTTTTGTTAATCAAGGACATGCTTTTTTCCCTGCCTATTACTGTTGATACTTCTCAGGGCTGCCAGTTGCATAGACTCAGTTAGAGTGATGCACTCTGGAAAATGAAAATTCATCTGTATGACAAGCTTTCCTTAAACAGACACCTTTTTGGAGTATAACATGGTTCATTAATTATCATATCAGATACAATTAAGCATAGTCCTACGACCAAGTACACAAAGACATGCTTCAACTTCGCTTTTAGATAATCCTTGGTTAATTTTATCTTATATCTAGATTAAGATAATTTGAAGCCCTCAACACTAGCATAATTAAGAACAGTTTTGGCTTGTCAGAACTACAAAAAGACAAAAAACCTGTCAGAGAAACAAGATTTTATATTCAGACTAGATGAGTTAATCAATCCAAGCTGTTCTTCAAATCAGAATTTAACTGATACTCATCATCATGCATTAGGACTTAGATTTTCATTTCCTGTGTGGAAAATCTTAGCTTTATATACATACTTATGGGCCTTCACATACAATGAATTTCTCCATTGTAATTTGTTTGCTAAAATAAACCAACTAATATTCAGGCTAGCGGAGATTACAATGCAAAACTTGGGGTCACAATACTTGGTAACTTTCTTGTGCCTTCTGTAGATATTCTTTCTTTTTGGGTATGAAGGACCAAAACTAAAGCATTTATTAATTTACTTTGTGGCACTATCGTTTGCATGTTGGAATCCAGGTGAATCTGTTACTGTAGAAGACGAGGTTGTGGTTGTTAACAGCATCGTCCTTCCTCACAAGACCCTAAATGTGAATGTTCAGGATGAGATACTCTTGTAGGTGCTCCTCACAAAACTCTATCTGATTCCTTATAGTGTTATTTGCTTTTTAATTAGTGGGTCACATTCCCGTTATGGAAGCCAAGAAGAGAAATGAAGTGTACTGTTGCGTTTGTAAAATGACCTCCTTTGATCAAGTTATTGATTGATGAGCATAGACGCTACTATTGGTGTTCTACAAAAAGTGCACTGTATTATGCCGTTTAAAATCAATATTGAAAATAAATTGCATTTAAAGGGTAACTTTTGGTTAAGGAAATTATGCCCAGAAGTAACTTGTTAGTATGAGCTACATAATGACTTCTCCACAAAAGGAACAATAGGTTATCTCCGATCGGGCTTCAGCTGGCACGTATATTTATATTATTGACAGGCTGAAACAGAAACCAAGTGGTTGGAAGATGAAAATGCTCTCCTTGACGCATTACTTTGGCAAAAAGTGTCATCCGTGCATTACCAAGTTATACCATGCAAATATCTCAATAATGATGTTCCTTAAATCAAATCTGAATGATTAGCAAGTCTGAGTTTTTTTTTGCCCCCAACAATCCCGCGGAGGACAACTTAGTGTTTACATTGATATTTCGAGTTCAAGTTTGAATATAATGGGAAAAGAGAATGACAACGAAGATTGTTAATAGCACAAGTATCGATCCAAAAAAAAAAAAAGTTAAAGCCAAGATCATCTCAAATTTTCAAAAGGCTAGCCAAACTTAGGATCACATTCTTTGGCAAACGTTAAATTTATCGAGTCATGTCCACCAAAATATTATCAAGCATTGATTATCAATTTTTATTTTCAACTCAATCCATTTTATCACCAAAAAACATTTACAAAACTCCTAAATTTGTCTTTGTTTAATTATAAAGTTTGCTAAAAGTTCTTGGGGAGCGAAATTATTTTTGACCGAAATTCAGACGTAGGGGAGTTGGCTTTTCTCTTCGTAATTGCTCCTCAAACTAGAGCAAATGGTTGGTTTGGGCTCAAACTTCCCAGAGCACTAATAAATTCACATTAAACTGCTAAAAATACCACTATATAGAATAATATCACCCAAAGAAAAGAAAAAAAAAGGAAAGAAAAAAAAAATCACAACTGCCTTAAGTGATCCTAAACTAACTTCAATTTGGTAGAAAGATCTTCGAAGATTTCTTGATGGCAATTCCATATGATGGCGCACGGAGAGCATGCATTTCCAACATTAGATTCTCAAAGAAAGCTGTACCTCGTTATTTTGACTACACTGAACAGAAATTACTAACTATGGATGGGTCTCTTGCCAGCCACTTCTGAGTACCATGATTTCCATGCTTCCATGTAATGACTGAAGAGTTCTCTCAAAGCTGCACAATCAGGATATCAGATATCAAATCAGTTGAATATTCAGAAATATCAGTATCAAGTCCATTTTATCTCAAATAATGCCAATCAACTAAGAAATCGATCTTCATTGTTCCAAGACTGGGCGAGTTGCCATCGAATAAGTTAAGAGCAACCAATCAATCACATGAACATGATCCTTGACTATTCTCAGTTTTCCACATGAACTAGAACTGATAGTCATAGGACAAATGGATGACTGAGCAATTTCCCAACAAAGTTTCAGATTTGACAGTGTTTCTCTCTCATCTCTCGATGTCATTCGAACTTGTAAGCATATGTTGAGGAAATTGTTCCTCTCAAGTAACCATGCTACTCGAACATAGACGATTCAACAGTGTTTCTAAAGAAATAAAGCAATACCTTGGTTTTGATACTGCGGACGATAGGCAGTTGCCAGACTATCCCAATCATGGACCCGCTTCACATTATTATTCTCAGAGGCAGTCGCTTTGGGGACAAATGCAGGAGCGAAAGGACCGAACTGATAGCTCCTTAAACTCTGCTTTGAGTCCTGATTTTCCTGGCTTTTATCTGCCTCACTGGACCAACTATCACCATCCGCTTTGTTTAGTATATTAGTATTCTGGTTGGGGTCCTCATTAGAGAATAAATCCACTTTATTCCTCTTAAAACTGATGTTTGTGATATCATTACCAAATATCCTTTTCCTGGATTCCTTGGATTTTGAATTGTGAATACACTCGTTCTCTGTCTTCCCCTTCAAGCCCAGCCATCTAAAAGCAGGCTTTCTTGTGTCTGATGTGTGAGTCTGCCACCAAAATGGATTAGTCAAAAACTTACAGTTGAAATATAAAGTTACTCCCTCGGGTCCTTAAAATGAGACAAAAGTTGATCTCAACCCTAAATATAAGACATAGTTTTTATATCTGTCAATCTTTTCCAAATAAACCTTTATTGAAACTTCCTCAACAATGATCAAGGAGTAAAGGGAATGAGGGACTTAAGAAAGATAACTATGATGTTTTTGAAAATACATGTTATATGAACTAACTTCCTTAACCTAATCAAATTAAACAAATATATCTTATATTAAGGACCGGAGGGAGTATACAACTTAAATTTCAACAGCAGTTAAGGCAGAGACATAGATACATTACACTGCCCGCTCAGTTCTTCAAAAAATAATTAGAAAGAATGGAATGGCACCTTCTCAATAAGGTTCATGGAGGACAGCACATTTGCAATATCATAAAGACGTCTTACTTTCGCTGAAAGGACAAAAGGTCAAAGATGTGAGTGAAAAGTTCAAAGTTTCTTTCTCTATCAACGGATAATGAATAATTGCAGTAAAGCATTACTTCTCATTATTGACGTATTATGGGCATCTCCAAGCAATAACCTGGCGGCTTCATCAAGGGAAATCAACTGCATCTGTAGAGTGATTGTTGGAAAATTTCAACGAAACATAATATATTTGGCTAAGAAAAAAAATGATCCGATTAATTTTCATGAAACTGATGGTAACCCTCACATTATGGCAAACAAAGAGCTTGACAAAATTCTGAGTCAAAAGTGACAGAGACTTTTCCCTTCGGTTATCTGCAAAGCACAATTGAAGCATTGTAATGTCATTTGTGATATGTAAATAAAATGTAATGCTTCACGCTACAAAGCTACAAAATATTCATCAAAGCTGTTTTGCAGACAAGGCGTAGGAGAATCTATTATATCCCCCAAAGGCAGTATAGAACCCACAGCTTCCTGTAGAGTAATGGCAACCCAGCCTAAATATAAATAGAAAGAAAGAAAGCTACCTTCCTCAAATTCATGGCGTCATCTTTGTATTCTAATCTAAAGAAATGCAATGTGACATCTTGACCATAAAAAAATAGATGCACAGGTATTCTACGATTCAATTTGTAACTAATAAATTTCAACTGAATGTTAATCAATGGGAAAGAATTAAAATACCATTCTTCATAGATTTTAGAAGAGAAGAATTAGGACAAGACTTGTCATTCTGACTTCCAGTACTGGGATTGGACATTGTTTCTTCATCGTCCTCATCGTCTGACATCTGAAACGGATTATTGAGGTCAAACAGCTCATATTAGACCAGTTTAACCCTTCCAACCAAATTTTTACCTTCAGGAAGAAAAATAAATGAAACAATTCATGAAATTCCGACTCTACTCACTTTTGCATTTTCATGATTGCCATCAAAAGCATCGCAATTTTCCCTTAAACCTTCTTCCTATGATACAATCAGAAATTGAAAATCATTGACAATCCTAGAACAATCAATTTTATGGACGGCATGCACCTCAACACAGACAGGTTCTCGGAAATTCTAGTCCAAAACAAATATTTTAGTAGAAAATTTTAAACTAAATTGACCTTGAGCTCCTGCAAGGCCCCTGGAATTGCCTCAAATCCTTTCCAAGTATATTGATTCTTAGCTTTCCTTGCAAGCACCTATAAATCAACAAACGGCGCAGGACACATTATTAAGAAAGCAGAAATTAAGAGAAAATGAAAGGAATTTCAAAGTATTCAGGCATCTTACCCCGACACTCTCCAGTACATTAACTATATCATAGATCCGCCGCCTCTCGACCCCTGAAATTTTGATAAAATTGAAGTGCAACCATTACATATATCCCAAAGGCAACGAATTTTAAGAATAATAGAGTAACTACACTATATTTTCCCTTAAAAATGCATATACTTCTACTTAAACTCTTATTTTTAGTCGTTTAAAATAAATAGGACCTCATTTTCGTGACGCTACACATTAGTTGGATTCCTCAAAGCGGAAAAGAAAATATCAATATTCAAGGAGTTGCAAATTATTTTAAAAAAATCAACTTTAACTACTGAAATTAAAAAGGAACAGATTGAAAAGAGAATCAAGAGGCACGTTCTTCAAAACCAAAATTGAGTGTACGAAGCTCCTCAAGCATAATCAGGTGCATAAATACCTAATCGCGCCGCCGCATCGTCAAGGCCAATCAAGTGAACACTATCTCGATTATACAAGCTCAAGAAACTGCACGTGCAAATCATATTTAAAACAAACGATGCCAAGGAGAAAGATGGATGATTGCAAAATAAAAATAAAAAACAAAAGGAAAGACTAGGAAAGGGAAAGTACTTGGTGCACAGGAGGCCAAGAGATTTTTGCTTGCGATTATAGGTGCAGTGTCTGGAAGGATCTAGGAGTGCAGTAGAAGAATCCATAGTTTCGATCTGATGGAGCGATCCGTGGGTTAGAATTGGAGGGAAGAGAGATGGGGGGAAGAAGAGAGAGAGAGAGAGAGAGAGAGAGAGAGAGAGGACCGTTATGAAATGGGGAGGAAAAAATAGGGGTGTTTAGAAGAAAATGGCGGGGTCGGAATTTTGAAATTTGCGCATAACGAGGGCTTGGATCTCATACGTGGCTTTTGGTTTCGGTTGTTTTAGTTCCGGGATTTTCAAATAAGCGGGAATTTGAATTCTTGACGCGCCTCCCCACCTTCTTGTAATTACGCTTTTCCCCCTCCTTTGTTAGTTATTCCGGCGGGGGCTTTCCCTCCCAAATCCCCTGTCATTAAGTTTATTTGGGATTATGTTTTAACTCTAAAAAGTTTATTCACGTAAATTGAGATAAAAATTTTCTTATATGTTTACTTCGTATAACGTAAATCATGATTGAAAATATATTTTTAAAGGTTTCAATCGTTATTCCAATCAAACATATAAATATGTATTAACTTAAATATGGTGATTATTATTACTCCCTCTGGTCCTAATTATAAGACCTAGTTGACTTTTTTTGAGAGATTAAGAAAGCTAATTAAATTACTTTAGAGTATTTTTATTTTTATTTTTCTTCAAACTAATTAGTTTAACTAATAAACTAATATATAATCTAAGGATATATTACGTATAAAATGATTAAGTAATTTATTTCGCTTCCTTAATTTCTCTAAAAACAGTCAACTAGGTCTTATAATTAGGACCGGAGGTAATATTAAATAATACTGTATCTTTTTTTTTCCTAGTGATAGGGGGGCAACGATCCAAAAACACTATATTTACTCTATCAAAACGTCTGTTAAATGCTTCATCCATCTAGTCATATTCAATGCTAAAGGGTGAGATAGGAAAAGTGACTTATTTGCAATCTGACTTATGGAAAAGTAATATTGGATAAAAGTCAAATTGTGTAATAAGATTTATATTTGGATTGACGGTAGCATAAGTAGCTTTTATGAAATTGAAACTTGTTTGAAATAGTGGTAGCATAAGGATGTGTTTAATTTGAAGGGAGGGGAGCTTCCCTCCTTAGTGTGAAAAGTCAGATATGACCATAAATTCGCATCGTTTTGTACAAACATTTCACATCATGATCATATCTGATTTTTCACACGAAAGATGGAAGCTCCCCTCCTTTCAAATCAAACAAAGCCTAAGTGATTTTTGAAATAATTATAAAAGAAAAATTAAAATTACAAAAAAAATGAAAATGTTAACTTAGAAAATTTAGCAATGTTAAAATACAATTTGATCAAATAATATTACATGAGTGTGTTTGAGATATTAATAAAGTTAAATAAGTTATTTATCATATCATATGTGGTGTATCATTAGATTATATATCAATAATATAAGTTAAGCAAAATAGTTTGAAGGAAAATGATAAATATAAATATTTTAATGTAATTTAATTAGATTTCTTAATATCCCTAAAAAGAGTTAATTATATCTTATATTTAGAACTAAATAGAGTATAATTAGTAATACATATAAATATTTTTTCTCTATCTCTCACATGTCACCCTTAGGGGTGGAAATAGGCCAAGGGCCTGTAGCCTGGCCTATTAAAAGCCTGGTCAGGCCTGGTCTGTCGGCTAAAAGGTCAGACCAAGGCCTAATTCTAGGTCTGTTTGTTTTAACAGGCCAGGCCTAAGCCTCTCAATAAGCATATAAAGCCTGTCAGGCTGGCCTGTTAAGAGGAGGGTAAAATTGTAAATATATATTTTTTTATTAAAATATCTCTGCCTCAAAATAAGCCAAGGGAATTAAAAAAAAAAAAAAATAAGCCACATTTCACATTTGCTCCTCCATTTCCGCCTCTGTCAAGTGTAAGTATGGAACCCTAATTTCACGATCCAGATCTGCCGCTACCTATGCCCTCACCCTCGCTAATTTGCCTTGAAATGTCAGAGCTTTTACTTCATTCTTCACTTCCGATTGCTTTGTCGCTGGCTTCCTCTTCGATAGACGATGATCTCTCACTCTTCTCCCTCTTCGCAAGTTTTAGGTGCTCTGCTTGAGCCCTAATCTTCTGGGTCTCCATTTTGTTCGCAAGGTTAGAGCTTTGGGGTCATTCTTCGCTTCACTTCCGGTTGTCGTTCGCCACTAGGGAACCAAACATTGTATAAACCCTTTTATTTATTTCTCCTCTTTAAAGGCCATTTGGAATTTTGACTTCCTATTTCATAATTTTCTGTAGATCTTTGATAATGCTGAATTAACTTGGGATTCTACCATGCTCATTCGTATTTTTTTATATATTTTATGAGCATATTGTTTGATTATGGTTGTTGGGTTTTTGTTTTGACAGTGTTGTTTACCTTACCAGTATATTTCAATGCATGTAGTTTCACTTTATTGAATTGATAAACTTGATTCTGAATAGAAAATTATGATCTTACCTACTGGAGCAAGCAGATTTGAGGAGGCATTGAGAATGAGTTCAGAGATCTATCATCACTTAAAGGTGATTGTCTGTTTTCTTCATTTTATTTTATTTTTGTCTGTACCATTTTTTCTTCTCTGTTGAATTTTTGTTTTATCTCCTGATCTAAACTCCTTGATATGTTCTAATGCTAGAAACATATTAAATTTGGAATAATACGGTTGCTTAGCACTTTGGCTGTCTGAGAGATTTAGAATGGAAGCCCTAAACTTATTATTCAAAATTTTCCTTATGTTCTTCTAATTTTATGGGTGCTACATTCTTGCTGCAACTTAATATGGATTCTGAATAACTTATCTTTTCTGCAAAGCATGTCTATTCAAAACTTGTTCTTGGTCTGTAAAAGACATTTGGCAAGTGTTTCTTTTCTCCTTCTTGTTTCAACTCATTTTGTTGTTTGCTCATCTATTTCTAGGATCTTTTATAACTATGTTGCTTCATAGTTTCACAATTTCATAAATATCATTGTCCACTGTTAGCCACTTTTTTTTTTTCACATCATTGACTTTTGTTGCTATTTACAATTCCAATGTTTTTTATGTTGGTTTTTAACAGGTTATGCAATTAATATGTCGTATCTTAGCCAAATATTTTTATATTTCACTAATTGTGAATTAAAGAATCATAATAGGATATCATGTTTATACTGATTCATTGATTTGTATTCATAATAATAAAATGGTAGGGTGTTATTACAGAAAATTTTGGTGCATATGGCTGTAATGTTGGAGAAAACGGTGGCTTTGCTCCTAATGTCTCCAGGCAAGTGTTTTGTGTTTGAGTATTGATTTAGCAGACATCAATAGCTTTTGAATATCCATGTTCTCAATTAAATTAAATGAGTAATATTCAGGGTAAGTCCCTTTTAGGTGTAAAGCTAAGCAAAATGAAAATGCATCAAAAAAATTTGGTGTTTATGGTTCGTTCATTATATCATTCTATCTCTGATCCAAATTAGGTGGTTTTTGTGGGGGAAAAAATCAAATAGGTCCTAGATTCCCTGATCTAGTTCAAGTAGTCCATTGGATTTTTCAGGCCTCTTAACAGGCCAGGCCAGACCTATATACAAGCCAGGCTTAGACCAAAATATAAGCATGTAACAGGCCACTTCCTTGCATAACAGCCCGACTTGTTTCCACCCCTAGTCACCCTTTCCCTTTTCCTCTCTCTCTCTCCCCCTCTCCCTCCCCCCTCCCCCAATTGTCACATTCACAACCCCCTTTTTTCCGTTGGAAGCTTTTGAACTATGATAAGCTCTTTTCCTCTAAAAGCTAAAAGTTAGAAAATCTGGCTTATGAAAATAAATCATTTTTAACCAACAAGTCCAATGGAGTAAAAGCTAAACCAAACACAAGAAGAGAAACTCAAAAGCTGCAAACCCAATTTTTGACCCTTCAATCATGCTTCTTGGGGCTGAAAAATCATCCCAAACACACAATTGTCTTCTACAAATACAAAAGTTTGAATAAGCATTATTATCGTGGAATTTTATGTTGCAGGGTACCTCTCTAAAAGAATTTTTATAGAGAGATCAGTCAGTAAGAAGTCCTGCTTTCCTTTCAAGTGTCTAAGAGCCTCATTATTTTGAATCTACAAATCTAGCCTAATTGAAGCTGGGTCCAAATCTGCTCTCTCAATCTATTGTGTCAAGAATGTTTCACTCACATTATTACTCAGTCCTCTTACATGTTCATTATCACTTGATAGGAGATATTGACACTGCTTTATGATTTTTCTTTAATTGGTATTAACACTATTACTTCGCCTCCTCTTCTTATGCATTTTAGTTTTCGTAATGGCATTTTGACTATAAGTAATATGTAATACTCCCATTGCTTAGTATCATTTTGTCTTGAAAAAAAACTGTTAAATAATGCGTGCACAAAGAGTCATTATGCAAAATATTTATACACTTTTTTTAAAAAGGATTAGTCTTGTTACGGATTCCCATCAGGCCCAACGCTGATATGGCCCATTAAGGGATAGACCCAATCACGGGATACTCCGATGATATTGGATAATCCCGCTATTATCTATAATATCAATATATCGGAAATCATATCTCGGATATGATATAACGGCCATGGATTATGATAGATCTTGGATATCCTACCTAAGGTACACTCTATAAATACAAGGGTCAAACCCTAAAGGTACACACGTTCTAACAAAAGCCTATTTACATTCAGTATCACTGTGCACTCTCCCACTGAACACATCCCCCCATCCCCCTTGGCGAAGAGCCTACTGTGTATAATGATCCCGAGCTCTCCCGGATATCTTGACCATAGATACTCAGGCAGGGCCATTCGATCCAAGATCAAAGCACTAGCCCATCTGGCTAGAGATATCTGGTTCCACACCAGAACATTGGCGCCGACCGTGGGGACATTAAATTTTGATCCCCGTGACAACCGATGGTCAATACCAGAAGTAGCAGTCAGATGCCTTTGTACGGGCAGTTCCTAGAAATTGGCAGCAGCAAAATCAAAAACCGTAGCAGCCTATGAAGGGATTCAGAGAAATAATGGTTCTTAAGCAACGACGTTGGGTTTGAGCTGCTTTGCATGGGTTTTTCTTTGAACTCTCCATGTCATTTAGTTCAAAGTAATTGTCACTTTCTTTCAAATGTTCTTTATGAAGCTCTAATATTGAAAACTCCTCAAAGTTACCGTCACCCATGCAAGATTATTCTAGATCTTGTATTTCACTTTGGGTATTTTCACCGCTAGGTTGAGGAGGGAGGTCAATAATAGGTTCACACTGCATTGTGGTTGTATTTTTCGCAGCATTCAAACATTTAGTAGTAATTGAACTAGACCTTCCATTAGCAGCCTTTTGAGGTAAGGCAAGTAGTATTAGCAGTGTTTTGAGGTAAGGCCAGTAGGGTTGGACTTGCAACTGCACTTTGAAAATGTTTACATACTCCTCTCATTGGACAAGCTTAGCAATTGGGTTGTCTTCACATGACGAGAAGATAGTTAGAAGGATCACCAGGTTCTCTCTTTGGGTCCTCTCCCATGGTTTAAAGATTCTATGTTTTCCTATTTAGTTCTTCTATTGTTCGTAAATGGCGGCCCTAACAACCATGGTTAATGCCGTAACGGCAATGATAGAAGAACTTCGTCGTCTGCATCAGGAAGAACTCAGAGAAGCCTTTGAAGACCTTCATAAAAAACTAGCAGACCTAGAGGATCTTGTTCGGCAACTTCAGATCCTTCTATCATCATGCCAGGAGCCGTCGGCACAGCAGCCTCTGGGCCCACCGCGCAACAATAGCCACTGGATAGAGGATGAGATCTAGGAATTGATACAGTTGCGGGTTCAATACCCGTTTGAGAATCCCAAATCAAGATATCCGAGATAGCCGAGGTTGTTGGTAAGCCGAGGTTGATTCAATGCTAAAGGAGTTATTTTTACGACTCGGTGATGCAGGGAGGTCAATAATAGGATCACACTACTTTATGTTTGCCTTTGCCATATCTGCTTTGTGTTTGTCTTTTCTATATAAGTCACATTAAAAAGAGTTAGTGGATTACTAAAACCCTCCAAACATAATAGCATCTGATCTCATTGAACTATTATTTGGTTTATGAGAATTGTTTTGAGGCAGGGCAAACGAGCAAATCGAGATAGCCGAGGCTGATTCAACGCCTATGGCGTCCCAACTTTATCGCGATAGTCGAGGTTGATGATACACCGAGATGAGGAGGTGCCAAGACGCCGAGGTACGCTGAGATTGTTAGATGCCAAGATTCAGAGAATGCCGGGATATACTCTGAGTACATGTCGAGATGTACTCTCAGCTGGATTTGTATTTCCCTTCTCCGGATCTACTTGTTTTGAGGCAGGACAAATGAGCAAATGGAGATAGCTAATACTCCAGAAAAGCCGAGGCTGAGAAGATTTGGAAGAGATGTTTATCCTTTCTTCTACGCAAGATGAGGGTTGATGAAGAAACATCAAAGGCAGAATTTATTAGCAAAAAGCATATAGTTTCCAGATGGCTTGCTTTCTTGCCCAGTATAAAGTTCGACAGCTTGTCTAGAGGAAACTTGGGGGCCATCAGGGTTTTTCAAGATTTATTTCCTGAACCTGCAAGGCTTCAATTTATACCTAGAGGATCTTGTTCGACAACTTCAGATCCTCCTATCGTCTTGCCAGCAGCCGTAGGCACAGTAGCCTCCGGGCTCCCCGCGCAACAGGCATGGAGATCCAAAAAGCATAGGCACAGAGATATGGCTTATGAAGGGGATGCAGACTGGGAGATTTTAACAAATGATCTACCTTTTCTTCATACAGATTGGAGGTCAAGTACCTTTTTCTTTTAAATCTTGTTTCTTTATATGTAATTGTTCATTGCATATTTCCTCAAGTCTACATATCACACGTGTGTCCTCGGGAACACGGTAAAGCCAAGATAAAGGTTAAAACGTATTCTTTCGAGATGCGGAAAAACCAAGAAGGCGGACCCCGGTTACGCTGAATCTGGTTAAAATTTGGGCTCCGTGTAAAGTCTTGCGGAACGCGAAAAGAAGGCGGACCCCGGTTACACTAATTTCAGTTAAAATTCGGGCTCCGTGTAAAGTCTTGCGGAATGCGAAAAGAAGGAGGACCCCGGTTACACTGATTTCAGTTGAAATCCGGGCTCCGTGTAAAGTTTTGCGGGATGCGAAAGGAAGGCAGACCCCGGTCACACTGATTGAACCATATTTTTATATGATTTTTGATAATTAAATTGGGATTCTTAATGCATTTTTTCATAGTTATTGAGCTTAAAATGTGTTTCTTATGATAAATTAAGATTAAGAGTAAATACATTAAATTAGGGCAAAATTGTCAAAAATATGTAATTACTCTTGATCATTGATTTTTCTGAGAATATTTGATGTTAGATTAATTATTATTTTTATTGTAGCAATTTGAAGAAATTAGACCAAATTTGAAAAGGGAAGTTTGAACCCAAGTTACAAACATTTCAGTTTAGTCCCTCTATAAAAAGGAAATTTAAACTTTTCAAATTGGTCCCTGGTCAAAACTCTGCGTTTTGACCAGGAACCAATTATCTCCTTAGGTCAGCTGAGGGAAATTAATTGTTGGAGCAGATAGACCCGAGGAACCACCTGAAGACCCGACATCAAGACCCAAAACGCGTACAGGAGCTGAGGGATATTGAATAAAACCAGCGCCGCTAACACCACGCAGATTGGGACTTCAACGATCATCATCATCTTCGATTCTCATCCAACGCCTCAACACCTTCACCCTCGCCGGCGGCTTCCTCCTCCACCAAGGTCGCCGGCGAGCTACCTGTTTCCTCCTCCACCGTAGACAGCAGAGCACCGTGAGCAGAGACGCGATAGAAGGAGGACCAGAGCATTATGCCGCGAACACACAGGGAGCATTCGATCTCGAACCTCACACTCTCACCCTTAATCCTTCAATTTATCCCTTTACTTCCTCTCTCTCGCCGGCGTTGTCGTGCACCCCCACTGGTCCCGGCAAGCATCATCAGAAGCAGCTCACCTTAACGCCGGTAACCTGAAGGGAGAAGTACAGAACCACTAGCGACCTCCATTCTCTCCATCCACTGTCAACCACCACTATTTTCCTTCTCTGTTGTTGGCATCATACCTTCCCTCACCATCGGTGACCTCAGCCTTGGCAGACACCAATTTAATCTCCATTCTCCATTTTTCCAGTTATGCAGTTTGTGTGGTTATTCCAATGAACATGTGTAGCTGATTTTATTTGCTTCTTGGTGGTGGAGTTGACTTTCCCAAGCTTCAAAGGGGATTTTATTTTGTTCAATCTATTTTCTCTATTTGGATTTGGATTTGGATTTCCTAATTTTAGGAATGTTGATTGGTATTTTTGAGACTTAGTTTACCCGGTTGGATAACTTTGTGGATTGAACCCATGTGATTGGATTGGATTTTTATAGCTTGTTGGATTCATATATATGTATATTTTTCCTTATTGATTCAATGATATTGTGCTTTCTACGTGGTATTGTTATATAGTATGATTGAATTGGATTAATTGAGTGGCGTGGTATCGCATTCATATCAAGAGGAACTAAGTTGCATTAATTTAATCCTAATCGCGCACTAAGTGGTTTTAAACAATATCTCAAGAGGTAGTAGTTTGCTACAGTAGTAGGAGCTGCTGTTAATTGGGAATATTGGACTCAAGTGGTATCTTGGGGTTTTTCATCTAGACTTAGTGAAAATTTACTCCTATATTTAATTGAACTGTGATTGTCACTATTCCATTTCCAAGAGCAATCATTCATACATTTCATACTCCATTCCATTCAATTAAAAATACCAAAAATAATAGTTTAGCATTTAATTTAATTGCATTCTTATTTTATTTTATTAATTTAAAAATCCAAAACCTATTTTTCCCCTTGTTTTAATTGCATTTGCATGTCATTTAGATTACTTAGGATTCAATAAAAGGCTCCTCGAGAGAGAGAACGATCCTAGGTTTGCCTAAACGCAATCCTTGGTTATTTTTTATTGTGGACCCCAAGGCTAACGACAAAAAGGTCCTCATCACACACTTAATGCAGTTAAAACCCAGGCTCCATGTAAAGTTTTGCGGGAAGCGAAAAGAAGGCGGATCCCGGTTACACTGCATTCCAGTTAAAATCCGGGCTCCGTGTAAAGTTTTGCGGGACACGAAAGGAAGGCGGACCCCGGTTACACTTATTACAGTTAAAATCTTGGCTCCGACCAAAATACAATTAAATCTGTGCTCCTTAATTGGACCCCGGATAAACTGAAAATTATACAGTTATGGAATCTCGGGTTACGACACCCATCACTGATAAACAAATTCTGGGTTACGACACCCATAATGGAATCCTGGGTTACGACACCCACCTCGGATAAACAAATTCCGGGTTACGACACCCGTCATGGATAAACAAATCCATGATCAGATTGGACCTCGGATAAACTAAAAGTCACACAGTTGACTCCGCGCTCCTTAATTGGACCTCGGATAAACTGAAAATTATATAGGTGAATCCGCGCTCCTTAATTAGACCCCGGATAAACTGAAGGTTATCCAGTTTAATCCGCGCTTCTTAATTGGACCCCGGATTAACTGAAGATTATCACCAAGGCCCTTAAGCCTGGGTTATTTGTCAAGCAAAGCCGCTACAGCCGTCCTTCGTAATGTCGACCTCGTACTCCGACGAGCAAACGTCAGAAACAAGAACGCCAGGGATGGCAAGCAGGTGGCAAACTAGGAAGACTCTTACCGGGTTAGGGAAAAGCTCGACAAAAGAGTTTACGTACTGGAAACCTTGATGAGGGAAACCGATATCGGCCAGGCCCCAATTTATTTCGTAAGTAAGGCTTTACAGAGCTCGGAACTACGATACCAGAAGCTTGAAAAATGGCTTTCGCCTTACTTATCTCGACAAGAAGGCTTCGACCTTACTTCCAGGGACATCGAATAGTGGTCCGAACTAGCCAACCGCTCCGACAAATATTACACAAACCGGACCTGGCAGGAAGAATGACCAGCTGGACCATCGAGTTGTCCGAGTTCGACATCAACTATGAAGCTCAGCAAGCAATCAAATCACAAGCGTTGGCAGATTTTGTGAGGGAACTCACCTCGGCGGATAGGACCGACGAGGCTCAAAATAAAATATGGAAGGTTTATGTCGATGGTTCCTCGAATGCGAAGGGTAACGGAGCCGGAATCATAGTTGAAAGCCCAAAGGGTATGGCCATTGAACACTCGCTTCAACTGAAGTTCCCGACCTCAAATAACCAGGCCGAATACGAAGTCTTACTTGCTGGATTATTGCAGGCCAGAGAACACGGAGCACAAAGAGTAAGGGTTTTCACCGACTCGCAGCTCGTAGCAGCACAGATTGAAGGCACTTATCAGACAAAAGGTCCTTTATTGGCTAAGTATCTCAATAAGGCAAAGGAGGTGATCTCCGGCTTTGAAGAGGTAATTGTCACCCACATTCCAAGAGAAGAAAACACCAGAGCCGACATCCTTTCCAAACTCGCCAGTACCAAAGGCCCGGAAACCACCGAACCGTGATCCAACAAAACTTAACAGAGCCGAGCTACATCATGACTATCTCGGCGGCCACAGATTGGAGAAAACCGATTAAGGATTACCTGGAGAGAGGGATTATTCCGACGGACTCAGTCAAAGCAAAGAAACTGATTCAAGAAGCCACCGTCTATACGATGATCGATGACCAGCTATACCGAAAAGGTTTGCACTCTCCAATGATGAGATGTTTGGGTTCATCCGAGGCCAAATATGTGGTGGCCGAGATACATCAAGGAGTTAACGGCCACCACATGGGGGGCAAGGCCCTGGCTAGGAAAGCCTTGCATGCCAGATATTACTGGCCAACCATGATGACAGATACCAAAGAAGCTGTCAAAAGATGCGAGAGTTGCCAGAAACACGCCAAGATTATTTGGCCCCCGCCATCAGAACTAAAGGGCATCTCGGCCCCTTGGCCCTTTTACAAATGGGGAATGGATCTCCTGGGGCCATTCAAAGCAGCCCCTGGGAAATTTAGGTGGCTCATCGTGGCAGTAGACTACTTCACTAAATGGATCAAAGCCAAGCTCTTAACCACTATAACCTCGGCTCGGGTACAAAGGTTTTTTCGCCATAATATTGTCTCTCGTTTCAGAATTCCAGCTGAAGTAATCACGGATAATGGGACCCAGTTTATAGACAAGCGGTTCCAGAATATGATGTCGGACCTTGATGTTGTGCAGCACTTCGCCTCAGTCGAGCATCCACAATCAAACGGCCAGGCCGAAGCAGCCAACAAATTAGTCTTAAACGGCCTAAAGAAGCGGATGCAAGACGCAGAGTCTAACTGGGTCGAACAACTCTACAACGTGCTATGGGGATATAGAACCAGCATGTAGACCTCTACCCAGGAAACCCCTTTCCGGTTGACTTATGGATGAGAGGCGATGATCCCGGTTGAGATCTGCCGTCATGGAAGAAGATCCAAGCACTGCAAGATGGTGGGGAATCAAACGAAGACGCCTTAAGGACAGAGCTAGACCTGATTGACGAGATCAAAGTCATGGCACATTGCAAAGAGCTAGCCGCCACACAACTCATCGCGGCAAAGTATAATCGGAAGGTTAGACCCCGTTCTTTCAACAGGGGCAACCTAGTACTTCAACGTGCAGATGTTGGAAATAAAAACGCCGCAGATGGCAAGCTAGCTGCGAATTGGGAAGGTCCTTATCGGGTCAAAGAGAAGCTGGATAATGGAGCATATATATTGGAAACCCTAGGAAGGAAGCCAATCAAAAGAACCTGGAACGCCGACAAGTTGAGGGTCTATTGCAGCTAGACCTCGGCTCGACACACGCACAACCTCAGGCACCCTATGTCTGAGAGCCCGGTTTTTTTTTTTTCAGTATTTAAAATTATGTGATTTACATTAGTTATTTTCCGTTAACTTTTTGAGCTCTTTGGAGTTTTGATTTTCATCTTAATGAAGAAATCCTTAGTGGAAGTTTTCAAATGCGTGCAACCCATAACTTAAGTTTTACACCGAGGTCATGAACCCGGTCTCAATTAAACCCATCTAGATGGATGACACTAGGGCCGATGTGCCTAGGTTACCAGCAATGTGAAGTTGCCTGTATAGGTCTTCACAAAATTGACGCGTCAACGCTGGCTCTTTGATAAGAAGATGAATTGTCATTCCGACCCTGATCAAGTCAAAATGTTTATATCGTCGCGTTACGGACACCACGGCTTAAACACGTGACAGTTTGCCCTTATCTTGGTGATGAACCCGGCAAGGGAGCTGGAGCTCGGTAGTGTGTTAAAATAAATACCCTCAGCGGTTATAGTAAGAAAACCCTACCAAAGATTCCCGGACGACAAGTCTGGAAGAAAATGCAGATATGCACAATTAAAGACCCTGGCCCGGTCACGAAATTTTTAAACTTACCTCAGAATCGGAAAACAATATAGCAATATATTAAATAAGGTAATTAAAAATTGTTCAAACAACCGGCATATACGCCGGACAAATACAAAGTCAAGAAGAAGGGGCACAGATGCCCAAAAAGAAGAGCTCCAGACGAGAACCACCTCAGCGTCTCAGGAGTCGGAAGCAGCCGGCTTCTCAGGACCCATACCATCTTCAGAAGGAGCGTCGGGCGATACCTCGGCTCCTCCTTCCCCTCCCTGCCCTGAGCCGTCAAGCCCCGACACAGAAGCATCTTTCGGGGACGGTGGAGGAGGGAAGAATTGGCCTTGGTGAACGTATGCAAGATAATGGCACTTGCTGAGATCCAACGTCACGTCAGGGTTCCAGTGCTGGATCTGGGCCAAGGTCATGTCGAACGCATCCTTGGCGGTCCTAGCCACGGTCAAAGAACAGTTGGCGTGGGCCTTCTTGGTGTCTTCAAGCTCGGCCTTGACCTCACCCAACTCCTTGGCCAAACTACCCCGTTGAGTCTGAACCGTCTTCAGGGCGTCATGCATTGGGAATGAGCAGTTTGTACATTCAGAAGCTTGGAGCTCGTCTTTGCCAGATTGTCCTTAGTGGACTTCAGCTCATCAACGGTTTTCCCAACCCCTTCCCGGACGGCACTCAGCTCCTCATCCAGCTTCTTCTTCACCGCCACGGCCAGATCTCTTTCCACCTCCATGCGCCGCTTTTCCGCCGAGATCCCGACCACTTGATGCTTAAGATGAAGCATTGATTGCACCAAGCCAACCCCTTACAGCAGGTGATGTTGCACTGAATGAACCAAGTACTCATCGGCCTCAGTCAAGGGGATAGCAGTATCAAGGAACCGACGTGGATGGAAAAAGGCAACACTGAGCTCTTCAGTTACCCCTTTTTCCCAAGCCAAGCCACGCGGCAGCTTAGAGGGAGAAGGCGTAGCCGGGACAGATTGAGAAGAAGGTTGAGCCTTCTCGGACACAGCTTCCTTCTGACGGGTTTGAGGTTGCCCAGCAGCAGGAGATGGAGAGATGTTGACCTGGGCAGAGGTCCGGGTCCTCTTAGACGCTGGAGCCTGGGATACAGGACGTACCCGTCCCTAACCAGCCTCGTCCACAGCACGTTTCCTTGACGGATTACGCGAAGGAGCCCCTCCGCCGGGATTCAACTGAGCTAGGTAGGGGCAGCGAATTCATTGGGGTAGCTGCAAACAGAGATAACAAGCCGAGTTAGAGAAGATCAAAACAAACAAGTGGTCAGATATTATAAAGAATAAATCAGACACAAAGAGGGAAAATATATGCCGTGTCGCTGCAAGCTCGGCCACGGTATGAGAAAGTATCCAAGCTACGGTCCTTACACCGTGCTCTTTAACATCGGTTACCAGTTGGGACACCGAGATGACATCCTCGACGGGAAGATCATCCCCGTCTACTTGAAAACCAGTGGAATCCTTATTATGGTGCTCCGCGGTCCAGTACAGCGGGAACTTCCACTCCACAGTCTTGGATTCGGGACCATGGAGGAACCAAGGATGCTGACCAGAAAGAGCAACAACCTTGAAGAAACTGGTTTTAAAATGTTTAAAAGAATCAGAGAAAGGGTAGAAAAGTTTCCGGCCGGGTACACCTCGGAGGGATGTTAAACCTCTCAAGTCCTCATTGTTCTTATCAGACCGAGGTGTGAAAGGGCAGAAGAAATAAAAGAATATGGATAATTTAGCAGGAATCGGCTGTGGAAAGGATTGACAGAGGCGCTCGAAGGCCAAAACGAAGCCCCACCCATTCGGATGGAGCTAAGTAGGAGCGAGTCGTAGATAACTTAAAACGGTCATTTGAAATTCGGTAAATGGGAAGCGAATACCGAGCCGAGTAGCATAATCTCTGAAGAAAAAGAAAAAGGAGGGATTGGTCCCTTCTCAGATGGCACAGACGGGCTCTCCAGTCGAAGGCGGACATAGAGCACAGCATGAAGTATCCCCCAACTCCAGCCTGGCGATGTCGGACTGCGACATTAGGGATTGGGTCGTTAGTACCCCATGGGCGACCCAGGGGTATTTCGCTATAAGACCTTGAGGTGGACTGACAGAATCTGATTCCCTAGTCACAGAAGGGGTCCTATCAGGCAAGGGGGGTGACTCCATTTAGACCTAGAAACACAGAAAAGAAAAGGACAAAGATCAGTAACTAGAGGGTATACCTGACGCATGCATGTTAATGATAGAAGGAGGGCGATATCCAGTCCTAAGGGCCGAGGTAGAAATCGATGGGGACCTATGACGGCAGGAGCCGAGGGTAGCATCCGCCAGGGAATCCTAGCCGCTCGCGATATAGTATGAACTAGAGGCGAGACAATCCCAGCAGGGGCCGAGGTATCCCTCGGGCATAGACTCCACCCTTACGCGCGGAGAGGGCTCGTAATAATTAAGAGGTTTGACCGGATGGCTTCGGGTACACCTCGGCCTATGAGGTTCGGCATTCCACCCAGAACAGGACGAGCGTTTGGGCTCCTAGCAGAGGCTGAACGGGACCCCCCCAGCACTCCCCCTACTTGAACCACCATGAAGTAATGCGCTAGACCTTTCCCCCTCAGACAAAGGAGAACCCAATATCCAGAGACTGGCCCTAGGGAAACGGGCGCGTAGCGCCTCTTCTTCTTCTGGGGTTAATGCTTGGTTTGGAAATGACGAAGGCTTAGTCCTATCCATCAAAATACAGAGGTTGGACCTAGAACAGGCACAAAAGGGTCGATGAGACACAGGAGAAGCCAAACCAGAAAAAGGGGTATTCCAATAAATAAAAAAAAGGGATATGTATCCAGGGGAGGAACCCAGAATCCTAGTTCTACCCAGAAACTCTCACTGGAACTCACTGTGTACAAAACCAGAAATCTAGAAACACGCGCAGACAAGAAAAAGGAATGACAGATGAAAACCACGAAAGATGTAAAAATAAAACGGAAAAGAAGAATGTATACCTGAGTAGAAGGGATGTGCGAAGGACTGAGGGAGCAGCGGAAGGAGTTTGGTTGAAAAGTTGTCGTAGCGAAGAACAGAGAGAGTCGTGAAAGTAGAAACGCCAAACGACTGGAAAAGTGAAAGTAAGTTGGAGTAATGGAGGGAAGTACAAAGCAAAGTTCAAACTTCGGGGGTAAAAGGGGGAATTCGCCCTACTCGTAGGGGTGACGGGCGACGCACTAGGTGCATTAAATGCGCACGAAAATCGCTGACGGCAAAGCAAGGCGGTTGCATTCTCGAGCCAATCCAGAGGAGACAGGTGTCAGGGGGCGATGATGGCGAAATGCAAAGAGACGCAAGCCTTGAGATACGACTACACAGCTGGAAACACCTCGGATTCCATAGTACCATGGCATTTAGTCGGGGCCCATAGACATGACCATAGATCATCTAGCACCCCGGTATTAGCCCGGACCTTTGAGACTAGACCTCGGGCCATGCAAACAGATGGAGACCTCGGCCGAGTAATCAGGTATAACGGCGGGATACATCCCGGCAGCTCAAAAACTTGAACTACCGGGTTGGGGGGCAACTGTTACGGATTCCCATCAGGCCTAACGCTGATATGGCCCATTAAGGGATAGACCCAATCACGGGATACTCCGATGATATTGGATAATCCCGCTATTATCTATAATATCAATATATCGAAAATCATATCTCGGATATGATATAACGGTAATGGATTATGATAGATCCTGGATATCCTACCTAAGGTACACTCTATAAATACAAGGGTCAAACCCTAAAGGTACACACGTTCTAACAAAAGCCTATTTACATTCAGTATCACTGTGCACTCTCTCACTGAACACATCCCCCCATCCCCCTTGGCGAAGAGCCTACTGTGTACAGTGATCCCGAGCTCTCCCGGATATCTTGACCATAGATACTCCGACAGGGCCATTCGATCCAAGATCAAAGCACTAGCTCATCTGGCTAGACATATCTGGTTCCACACCAGAACAAGTCTCAAAATCAAAATTGAAACTACAATTAACTAGACAATCTACTCAACATCCTCTTTTTTTTTTTTTTGAATTTAAGTTAAGGAGTCAGTTATGAAGACTGTGTAATGATTTATGAAAAAGGTTCTACATTCTAAAATTAAGTTTACATGTTAACTGAGTAGACTCAAAAAACTTGCGACCTAGCCCCTCCAATTCCAAATTTTATTCCATAAACCATCGTCCTCTAGCTCATCCTCCCTTTTAATAAATTAAGGCATTTATATTCGTAGCACTGTCTATCACTCTTCCGTTAAACTAAACCCCCATTGATTATCAATTAATAAGTTGGTTGCACAGATCTTCACCATGCCATCACATCCGATGATCCAACATCACTTTTTAGGACAGGAAATGCTCTGATCATAGATAGATATTAGCTCAACATTCCACTCATAATCCTCATTGAGTCATTGACCCAATTCTTGATTTTCCTTGAAAACACTTCAAGATTATGTTGAACCGCAAAATGCTTCTTTATGAACCACTCAACTCCTTGTAAGTTATAAGAAATATCTTCCTAATAATGCTAACGATTTATTGAAATTTTTAAAATTCGTGTTCCTCCATGCTTGTTGTGAATGAAAAACTCAGGAAGGAAAAATCTTAAGTAGCATATATTTTCTCTGGTCTTGTAAATTCATATAAAATATTCTACTTTCAATCTTTAGTATAAGATATTGTTTATAATACAATATGCACTACGAGTGAGATCTTATATGGGTATTAAGAATTAAAGGCAATATACAATTGATAACAAATCATATAAATCATTAATGATAGAAATCATTTTTCAAATTTTGTTTTAGCTCTGTACATAACAAAAATACTTCATCTAGTTTTAAATATAAAACACAATTGACTTTTTTTCAAAAAGATTAATAAAACTAAATAAGTTACTTAATCATATCATATGTTGTATATCATTATATTATATATTAGTTTATAAGTTAGGCAAAATAATTTTTACAAAAAATAATAAATATAAGTATTTTAAAGTAATTTAATTAGTTTTATTAAAAAAATTAACACCGTCTTATATTTAGGATTAGTAGAGTTTTTTCTTTTTTCTTCAACGCTTGTAAAAGAAACTTAGAGAGCCACGACGCTGTAGTTCATAGTTATGCACTTATGCCAACACCCAAGTATTTTTTTTCTCATCGCAGGATCCTCATTATTACCTGCAAGAGGCAACCCAATGAGGAGCTTCTTGAAGGTTTCCCAGGACACACAGTGTAAGCTTGCCAATCCCTCTTTGTTGGTCTAGTTTGGGCAATTGCGATAAGAACCAAAGATGCCTACTATGAGGATTCATTACTCATTGGGAAGAGCCTCTTTCTAATAATGCAGCGTCTATATTGTAAGACAACGAAAATACGAAATCGTGTGGCACCAAGCACGTTCATACTTCATAATACACTTTCCACATAAATTATAGTCCATTCATATTATACTCCATTATGTACAAGTTATTTAATTCATATTTAAAAAATTAGATAAGTTAGTTAATTGTGAAAACAAAATGCATGTTACTTATTTTTTGTTTGTGTAAAATATCCCTCTTTTTAATCATTTATCAAGCATTATCAAAATAACTTATGCGAAAGATAAAGGATATTGAAATTTTAGGATTAAAATACAAGATCATAATTACATCAAGTTCCTTATATTTATTATATCATGTTCTCCAATTACACACAATCATGTGTTCTTTTTTTTCTTCACGAGTTTATAATTAAATGATAATAATTAAAAAACAAGACACAAGGCCACGTATAATTGAAGAACTTAACAAAATGAATATAAGAAACTTGACATAAGTATTTTCCTAAAATAAATTCATATCCGGTAAAAAATTAAAAGTGGAGAGTGAGCGTTATATGTAATCATAAGATGTGAATCCTACATTCATCCACATTGTATCCTGTCCTTCTCTCCAACTGCATCATCCATATTTTGTGAAAGGAAATGACCCAAAGGTGAAAAACCAATAGTTATGAATTCCTTTGCCACCCTGTGTAACGTACAAAACAAATATTTGTAACAATAATAAAGCTCTATAAATATTCAGATCGTAACAGATCATGCAGACAGCCATCCAGATGCTAGTCTTATTCATTCATGCTTATTTCCTAGCAAGCATAAAATGGCATTCAGAGATTATCGCTATCTCAAATGGGACAAAAATGAATGGTTGGACTGATGAAGTTACCCATCAACTGACATGCAGATGTTTGCAAGCTAGTAAATTAATCTGAAACACAGATTGATGACAATTATGATAATAGAGGTGAACAAACAGACACATATCAAATCCTCCAAGTCTTATCATCGAAGCATCCACACATAATAATTATTAGCTTATCTCCCACAGCTGACACCATACAGGCCAGCCTAAGATCACTCCCATTTCATCAATGCACATAGAAACCTTAATTAGACAGAACAGGGTTTACATTTAAAACATACTTATATTTCAAACAAACTTAGTTGCGGTTCGAGTCAGCAAAGTAGCTGTTGATGGAGGGCATGATCTCTGGGGCTCTGTTGCGCACAAACTTCCTCAAGAAATGCTCTGAATACTTTTCTCCCTCAGCAAAGTTCTCCAGCACTCCAGCAGCCCTCCCCTCTTTGTTCACTCTAATTTTAGGAACAAATTATTATACAAGACAGAAAAATAGACTATCATTCATTACCCTCTCATCCAGCTACCAATTAATCATGGAAAAGACTAACACTTGTGATAATGGCATAATTATTGAGGAAATTCCAAACCTCTGTTTTCCATTTGATGATTTAAATTTTTCTGTAATTCCCACTTTCTGAAAAACAAGTAGGTTGCTTCAATGTTAAAAAGACATCCAACTCCAAGTATTACGCACCACTGTCGAGTGATACCAACCTTAAAGTATTTTTAAGATTGGCTTAAATTAGCCTACATAAAGGTCTTTCTTAATGACTGTTCAAAAGCAGTTCTCGTTGACCTAAATATTTGTGTTTGACTGTTTGACCCATGGAAGACACTCATACTATATAACACTTCCAAGTTCCGATTGCACATAAACAATTCAGATTTTATGGGGACACCGTGTCTTCCATCCTAATAGGCATCCGTGCTTTGTAGTTGCAGATAAATAGGATCTATCTTCTTTATGCCAACCCTTCCACAATAGCAGACATCACCAAAATTGAACGGCTCTAGCTACTTAGTAGATGGCCAGAGATACTATAAATCAACATAACTTCTAACAGATCAAATTAGTCCCCCTCTCTACACCGATTCTGATAATCATGTGGAACAAGTTATCATAATCAAAATAACAAGCACGAAATTCAGTTGAAGCATATATATTTTAACCCCAGACTTCTGCTGACTAAACTAGTCAACCCAATTCCAAACCAGGGACGCAACAAGAAAATCAAACAGCGTCCACGAAAATCAACTGAAGCGAAATGGAAAAAATATATATATAAATATATATATATATTGAAAGACGAGTATTCCAAGAAAAACACATCAAGCTCAGAAGTTCGAATATCAACATCGAAAGGACCCCTACACAGGTTGAAACCTAACACGTCAGGTAAAGAGAGGGGGGGAGATTAACCTGACTTCAGGATTGATGAGGATATTGCGAACCAATTGAAAACCACAAATCCCTACAGCAACTCCAACAGCAGCGAACAGTGGGTACACCTAAAAGCTCAAATGTTCGGTAATCCAAGCGATAAAAACTTAAGAAACGCTTAAATCAAAAAGAGAGAAAGGAAACGGAGAAGCACCTCGGGCCTGAGCCAGCGATTCGCCATCTATAGCAGCGTTGAAGGAAGATCGAGGGTCAAACAAAGTTCGCTTCGAGGGAAATGGGCAAAAGAGGAGGGGTGCAAGCATGAACAGAGAACTTGCATCGAATTATTTAAAATATCAATATTGCAGGCTTTTTTATTTTGGATAAAAATCGGAAATATTTTATCGTTGCGTACTTGCGTTGACAAGTGCGTTTTTGTTTGACAAAATTCTTCTAAAATACCACCTGAATTTATAAAATCCTAAAAAATTTTAAAAAAAGCGTAAAGGACAAACTTTAAGTAGGAATTCATAAATTTAAAATGTTGTACTTTTATTTTATTTTATTTTTTAAAAAAAAAAGATAAATTCCCTCGCCGGCCGAGCTCTCCAACTACCAATTGCCACCCGTCGCAGGCCCTAGGTCCGGCACGTTGTGTTTGGCCAAATTATGCTAAAGATGTTGGAGGGAGGGTTTAAAGTTAAACCCCCAACCCTTTGGAGGCACAAAAGCTATGTGACCATTGAGCCACCATGCATTCTTATAAGGTATATGCAAAAACAAATACTACAAGTTAACACTTAAGGTTTGAAAACATGTAATTGATAACTTCTATGAAACGATTGACAACATTGCAAAACATGATTAAAAACATTGATTATTATTAAAAAAAATAACTAGTTATATTTTTATTCTATTCTGTAATATTTTTCCTATAATAATTCAAATTTTAGAATTATAAAATAATTAAACCAATTTATTACATTATTTCTTTTAAAATTGATTTACATCTTTACTCATTTAATCAATACATTTATGTCTTTGATCAATATCATTATTAATTTAATCAATACTATTGAGATTAGTTACCGTTCTCTTCTCTTACCGAGCCTTCCCCCTCAAATAACCGAAACATTTTCCATTAAACGAGATTTAAAGTCACATTATTTTACTCATGATAAATCATAATTTGTTACCCAAAAACTGGGTCTTATAATTAGTTTTAATGAAAAATAAAGATAGCATCTCATGATAATTTTCAATTAAATTAACAATACCAACAACTGTAAAGGAAACGCTCACAGCTGGTTTTGTTTGGTCGGGCACTCAGTCATGAAATTAAAGTATTGTTACGTTAAAAAAAAAAGGAGAGAGAACATAGTTTTAAGGTTTAACAGACCATGGTTTTAGATAATGCTTAGTTGACACGTTAATAATAAAAAAAATAAGTGGGCAGGGTAGGTAAGTTTTAGTTTCGTTTTCCACTACTCCACTTGTCTCTGCCCTGGAATATTTCTTTAACTAAATTTTTCTTATACGTGAATGGACACATGTCTATACCTGTATTCATTTTATTTCGATAATATATTTTATCTATATGTTATCGTATATCATGTCTATACCTGTATAAATTTTATTATCATTGTATTCTATATAATATTATTATTAAATATTAAGACTTTGATGAAATAATTAAAATTTATTCATCTAGATCTCTGTATAGTTCTAATATTTTCATTTAAAAACAGCAAAATATAAAATTTGCAAGAGTAGAGTTAACTTTTTCTTAAAAAATAATGTTCTAGATTTATTAACATACCAAAGTTAAAGGCTGAAAATGGTTTTTCACATCAAGTAAACATTTCTTACCTGAAACACAGGAAAAATAAACCACAACATTCTCACATGACATCCATCGCAGGCTAATTATTTTCTTCCAAATGGATCATGGATGTTCCTATTTTCATCCAAGTGGATGTTGGTGAACAACTGAACATGAAAATAATTATATAAACGAAATTAACAGTATATAGGAAAATCAATTTTAATGTATGTACTCCTTGAATTTTCTCATTTTTGAAGACGAACACATTTTAACAAAAGTTAGTGAATATGAATTTACCTCTACATCTATGAGAAGACGAAGATAATCATACAACAACATGAGCTAAACCTAATGAAGAAATAAGGCAATCTTGAATTATGATAGGTGTGTCTCTGAGCAAAAAAAAAAATTATGGAGAGATGTCGCGGTATAATTTGGTTATAACAAAAGATTCCCCTATTTTGGGATCTGTATTGTGTTATTGTAAATTTTTATTAGTTAAATATATTATGCAATTAATTGCAGACGCGCGTGGATAATCCATTGTGTTATTGTAAATTTTTAATTCACTAATTTTTAATTAGTGAATTAATTATTGAACTAATTATTATTCTCTATTTAAATTTATCTTATCTATCTTATGATACTTTATATATCAAATTGTTAATGTACAAAAAATTAAATAATTAGTCATCTATATTAAGGTTTTTATAATTCATTAATTAATTAATTTACTAATTAATCTTGTTCCTAAGGTTTATAATAAATTTTAGATATTTTAGTTCTCTTAATTATTAATTAAAATTATTATTTACTTTTTTTATTATTTATAATTAATTAGATATTTAATTAAAGTATTTTAATTAATTATAATTTTTTAAAAATATAATTCACGCCACTCTAGTCGCGTGATGCTTTATACGCCACGGTGATGTGACGAGTTTCACGCCACTACCGGTAGTGGCGTGACACTCTACCACGTCATTGGTGGAGTTAGCATTAGTTTAAAAATATTTTGAAAAGTGCATTGGTCAGTAATTTTTTTTTTCCTTCTTATTTTGGCAAATTTCCTAGAAAACAATAATGAAAAAGGTGATAAAAACTAAAACTTTATTATAAATTTTATTTCTTACATAAAAACTATAACAGGTAATAATCATCACAACCATGTGTTATGAATACTGACTCGAAACAAGAGAAAACAATGAAAAAAAGTAAGCAATGGAGATGAAGATGAAACAATTAATTAAAAAGTTTCATTATGAATACATGGCTTTTAGCTTTAAGATGCAAATTTAAGACAAAAAGTCACCCATGATAAAATATTCACACACTTCGATCAGTCCAGCCTTTGATATCCATTCTTATCATATGCTTCGCGCTTCTTAGGATCACTCAAAGCCGGTTAATCTAAGTGTATTTGGAGAATAACTTTTATGATTTACAAAGTAAACATGTAAGAGGAGTTTTGTCTCGACTTGTGATGTAACATCCTTCTAAAATTACCATTTAAAGAACTATTTTATACCTGAATATATTTAATTTTGGTCAAAATAAATTATCCTACATTAAACATTATATCAACAGGCTTTGTTTATAATTATAAGTTTCAGTTTGCAGCAAAATGATCAAAATATACGTGTCAAAAAGACCCTAAAGTTTGGCAATATACATCAGACTACGCTCATGTAACAAAAGAGACATACAAGATTGATAACTCTGATCAAGTCTCGGATGCCTTCTTCCCCTTGGTATTCTCGCCAAAAAAATAAATAATGACAGGGTGAGTCACAAAGACTCAGTAATCACATATCCAATTTAACAAGTATACAGGGAATGATTACAAGATAGTTAAGCGGGCCAATTATCCATTCGTATATCTATAACTCTGAGTAATTTACCAAACCAATTAATTATTCAGAATTATTCAATATGCATGTAACTTCCTCAACTATCCTTATAACCTTTTTATAACTGCTGACAGAACCCATGGGCTACAATATAATAGATTTAATCTCTTTGACGAGATTATACCAAGCTCACCAATGATGAGGTGTAGCTCGGCTAAAGGCTACAGAACTCATATCGGACCATGGGTTCCCTTTCTTTCGAATATAGAAAGGTGTCACTGTCCCAAGGGCTTACCCTTATCCCGGCCAAAGGATAAGGATGATACTAAGGACCCTGAAAATATTCAGCCATCCACTGTGCGCTCAGTGGCGGCTATACCACGTGGTATAAAATCAATCTCCTACCATCACATCTCATCTCAATCCGAACACCTCAATATGTAGTGCAATATCACAATTTTTAACATCAACAATTCATAGTTATGTTCAATATTCAACACCATGCATAAACTTTCATAATTACAAAATAAACAATTTTAATCATAACAATATAAACAATTTATGCCCACTTAACTAAAAATTTACCTTTAAACAAATATCTCACACACATATACATTTTCATAGATAACATACTATGATATATTCATATCATTTAAATACACAAGCATACGCTTATAATCACCTCAGCAAGTATACAAGATAAATTGATAAGTGGTTACCTCAAGTTCTTGACATGACACTAAGCGTAAGAGAAACCAGTCCCCGTAAAAACTCAAATAGACTCCCTTTATTCTCTTTTCTCTTCTTCTCCCGCCTCACTCTTTCTCTCTCACTTTCTCACCGGATCTCATGCTCTCAAACACATATCTCACACACACACACACACTAATTCACATACAAACACATATATAATTGAGGGTTAAGGAGGTGGATTGTGGCGGTGGTTTGGATATATATATATATATAATAATGATACTCCCTCTCTACCACACTCAAATGGTGGCAGCGTACCTGCCACACAATTTTACACACACACACACACATATATATATATATTTGTGTTTTTTTAATTTAATTATTTATTTATTTATTTTAAGAATTTTACACGTGAGATAGAAACCACATTTAAAAATATATTGAGAAAGTGGAGAAATAAAGTTAAAAATGAGAAGAGATCAAGAAGCGTGGGGAAGAAATAGGTAATAAAATAAGATGTTAACTATTCCTGTTTCCTGGTCTCAAGCTACCTTTTCAATCAGTCCAACCATAGGGTATTACTAGTAATCAAGACTCTCCCCGTGAGTGTTTTCTCTCTCCCTGGTAAGTGTGCGTGGCTCTTCGTGAGTCTTCTTTTACCGACGTTTTCCTTTTCCGATAACGGCGGTCATCTTTTCTCTTCTTCTCCTTCTCCTTTCTTGGTGTTGTTAGTCTGATTGAGTGGGTGAGTGTGGTGTGTGTTATTCTGTTGGAAGTTGGGAGGTATGGAGGTGGGTGATTGTAGTAGCGGTGTTAGGGTTCCAAAGAAGGTGGTTTTGAGCTTGGATAGGAAGGTGGAAAAATATGGTGGTACCTTAGTGGGGAAATTTTTTACTGGGAAAAAACTACATATCCCGACTGTTATTGTAATGATAAAAAAAGGATGGAAATTAGAGGATGATTTGGAGGTGCATGAGCTAGACAGTAGCCAACTCATTTTTCTTTTCCGGTTTCACACTGTTAAGGAGTATGGTCGCATTCTTAAAGGAAGACCGTGGTCGATTCAAGGTTTTCTTCTCAACCTTCAGGTATGGGAGGATGATATGGTTCTTAAGGATGTCAGTTTCGATTGGGCTCCGTTTTGGGTTCAGTTCCATGGTTTGCCTTTAGAGGCTTTTGATGAGAAAAATGCTAAAATTCTCGGAGACTCAATAGGAGAAGCGGATTTGGTTGAAAATCCGATGGTAGGAGGTCGACTTGAAAGAAGTTTTATTAGAGTAAGAACGTTGGTGAATCTGAATGATCCATTATCTCCTGGGTTCTGGGTTCCACGGGATAAAAAGGAGCCGGCTTGGGTATCGGTTAAGTATGAAAGGCTTCCATACTTCTGCTTTAACTGTGGTCGAATCGGTCATGAAGGTCGGAGTTGCTCGGAACCTCTTGCTCGAAAGGATGATGCAGGGAAGGAGAACCTATTTGGAAACTTGTTGGGTACGCCAGGGGTGAGAACGGGGAGGATCTGGTGGTCGTGTGCAAGTCGGGCTGGTGTGAAGTTAATCATGTTGACCTTAGGGATTCCAGTCGCAAAGCTCGCCGGAGTTGGTCACCGGGGAAGGAGAAAAGCTTTGAGGATAGGTCGGAGGGGAGAAATAGGGCTGGTGGTAGGGCTGAGCATGGGAATGGTAATTGTCAGGATTATTTTCGGCTAACTCAGGAAATTACTTGCCAAAAAGTTGTTAAGATGGGACAGGAAGGACAGTCTTTTTCCTCTGATGATGGGACCATTTCGACTTCTGGAAAAAACAATAGGACCAAAAAGGATTTGTGCGCTAAAGGTGATTTGTCACAGGGGCTACAGGGGTTGGGGAATCCGAGTGTAGATGAGGTGGTGGGCCCCTCATTGGGTTCGGTGTTCCCTTTTAAGTCTCAGGCCCAAGAGGCCATTGGGCCCTTTCCATCGAATCCTGTCCAAGTTTATCAAGGGAATGAGGGTATTAATTTTAAGGATGTGGGGCAGCACTATTTCGTGGAATTTCCCAACGAATCAGACTCTAGTCTTCACTGTACTCTTCCACCTGGTGAACTCTCCCCTGTTTCGGCCGTGGCTCTTTCCTTGAGGAGGTTCCAGATTAAGAGACCCCTTGAATTAGACTCTTCCCCAGAATCGAATAAAAGGAAACGAAAATTGATCTTTGATGGCCCTGTGAGCTCTACTCCTCTGCGGGCAACTGGGAGTTCTGGTCAAAGGGGACGTCGAATAAATCACAGATCTTTGAAGTCTCTTGCTCGGCACTCTGCCATCCCTCCTCCAGCTATCCCACGACTTGATTCCCAGGTAATTGGTGAAATTGAATTTCCGGACAGTTGGCTTGGTGGTTCTGATGTTTCTAATGAGGCAGATTGCTCTTCCTCTCCTCAAAACGCCGGTGGTTGGATGGGACCAACCACCGGTTCACAATGAATTGTTTGGCTTGGAATTGTCAAGGGCTTGGGGCTGCCTTGACAGTTCGCAATTTGAAGGACGAATGTCTACGTAAACAGCCCCATATGGTCTTTTTAATGGAGACAAAACAGAAGCAACGTGTTGTTCGCAAGGTTCGTCGTCGGTGCAGATTTACTGAGGAGTGGATCGTGGATCCTGTTGGTTACAGTGGAGGGCTTGCCTTGTGATGGAATGAGAATATTAAGGTAGATATCCTGCATTCTTCACCTAATTTTATTCACACTCTTGTTGAGTCGGGAGAGTTCGACATACCTCATTATATCTCTTTTATTTATGGCCCTCCTGATGAGGAGCAACGTATTCTGTGTTGGAATGAAGTTTGGAGTTTTGGGCAGCGAGTTGGGGATTCCTGGTTGTGTGTGGGGGATTTTAATGAGATTATTTCCCAGGAGGATAAAAGTGGGGGAAGGATATGTGCGTGGCGTAAGATCTGGAATTTTCATTGTTTTTTGGCCGATTGTGATTTGAAGGACCTGGGTTATAATGGTTTTCGGTTTACATGGTGTAATAATAGAGAGGACCCACACACAATTAGAGAGCGTATAGATATGGCATTGGGAAATGGCCCTCTTCGATTTGGTTTCCCAAATTTGCAGGTTATGCATGTGGATCCAGCGGGGTCGGACCATCATTTGTTATGGATTCAATGTCAGCCAAAGGATATCCGGGTGAAGAAGAGTTTTAGATTCGAAGCTAATTGGGCTATGCATAGAAATTTTAGTCAGGTGGTCAAAGATAGCTGGCGGAAACCTTCTGGGGGTAGTCATGGAAAGCTGGATATTTTTCTCAGTAAATTGAACAGATGTAGAAGGGATCTGATTTGCTGGAGTAAGTCTGAGTTCCCCAACACTGCTAAAATCATTGAAGAATTAAAAGCTAATTTGGCCTCTCTTTCCCAAGGGGGCTGACTAGTTCGTCTGTTAGTACTATCGCTGGTTTAAAGTTGATGTTAGAGAAGTCTTTATCTCAGGAGGAGAGGTATTGGTGGCAAAGGTCTAGAGTTAATTAGCTATTGGCAGGGGACAGAAACTCGAGTTTTTTCCATAGTGCCACGATAAAGAGAAGAAGGCGGAATAGTTTGTTTTGTATCAAGGATGACTCTGGTACATGGCTTACAGGGAAGGATGAGATTAATCAGAAAGTTACTCAATACTTTCAAAATCTATTCACTTCCTCATTGGGTACCCATGAGATGATTAGTGCGCTTGATTTTATTGATACCATGGTTACGGAGGATATGAATCAGGGGTTAATGCAGCCTATATCCAAGGAAGAAATCCGAGCTGCAGTTTTCAGTCTTGGGAAATCAAAAGCCCCGGGGCCGGATGGGTTTTCAGGGATTTTCTACCAAGATGCTTGGGAAGAGGTGGGTGGGTCTGTTTGCTCAATGGTGCTAGATTTCTTTGCTGGAATTTCTTCGGTTCATGATTTAAATGCCACTAATCTGACCCTGATTCCTAAGGTGGATAGACCGGAGCATGTCTCTCAATTCCGGCCCATTGGATTGTGTAATTTCTCATATAAAATCATCTCAAAAATCATTGCCAATAGGATTAAACGACTCCTGGATTGTTGTGTTTCTCAAAGTCAGGGAGCTTTTGTCCCGGGTCGATGTATACAAGATAATATTATAATTGCTCACGAAGTCTACCATTATCTTCGGAGGAAGAAAACCGGGAGGAAATTTGAATTTGCTTTAAAAATGGATATGAGTAAGGCGTATAACAGAGTGGAATGGGATTTCTTGGAAAACATTCTACTCTGATTCGGCTTTTGTCATAAATGGGTAATGTTGATCATGAACTGCGTTAAGTCAGTACGCCTTAATATCTGTTTGTCTGGAGAAATTGTGAGCTCTATTATCCCTTCAAGAGGATTGCGACAAGGGGACCCTTTATCATCGTATTTGTTCATCTTAGTGGCTGAGGTCCTTTCTCTGATGATATCTAAGAGTCATGTGGCTGGTAAGATTAAGGGAGTTAAGCTCAGTCTTGGTTGCCCGGTACTTACACATACTTTTTTTTGCGGATGATGCTTTGCTCTACATGAATGCTAGTCGTGAGACTTGTAATAATTTAGCCATTATCCTGAATACCTACGTAAAGCGTCCGGCGGATGATTATTAATCGGGACAAGTCAAGTCCGTTTTTTCGGAAAATACCTCCGGAGAAGTTAAGGACATGGTGGGTTCTATTTTGGGAATTCAGGCAGTGGAAGATCCGGGGAAGTATTTGGGAATTCCAAGTATTTGGGGGAAGACGAAGACGCAAGCCCTAACTTACATTAGGGAGCGGGTGGTGAAGAAAATTCAAGGCTGGGGTAACTCTCTCCTCTCTTTTGCGGGTCGAGAGGTAATGATTAAGGCGGTCCTCCAAGCTATACCGGTCTATTCTATGCTTTGCTTTAAATTTCCTATTCAGCTATGTAAGGAATTAAATAGGATTTTCAACAATTTTTGGTGGGAAGGAAAGGCCACTGGGGGCGGACTGCACTGGCAGACCTGGGATAAGCTCTCCAAGAGTAAAAGTGATGGTGGTTTGGGGTTTCGAGACCTGCTGATTATGAACAAGGCTTTGTTGGCCAAGACAGCTTGGAGAATGATGGTTAAACCTAATGAATTATGGGCTAAAGTGTTAAAAGGTGTCTATTTTCCTAAGGGGGAGCTGATTGAAGCTAAGAAAGGATCAAGAGCATCTTGGTGCTGGTCGATTATTTTGGAGGGTCATGATTTTTTGAAGAAAGATATCAAGTGGGATGTGGGTTTAGAATTTAATATTAGAATTTGGGGGGATAGTTGGGTTCCTGATGTGACCTTCCCGACAAAACCTCTCGATAGTGACGACCCTTTTGTTTTGGATGGAACGGTTAGCGACCTTATAATAGATGGGGTTTGGGATCTGTCCCCAATTTCTCAGTATCTTCCAGCCAATGTCCAACAAGCCATTCATAAAATTTCCATCCCTAGTAATGGTCTGGAGGATAAGCTAATCTGGCCCTTTGCCCCAAATGGGACCTACACAGTAAAATTGGGTTATCATAATGTAAATAGGAATGGTCAACATGGGTTAGTTCAGGCTGGGCCTTCAGTTGTCGTTACAGAGTCTTCCTGGAAAGCTGTGTGGAAATTGAAAACCATTCCTAGAGTGCAGAATTTCATCTAGCATTCTGAATAGGGTCTTAGCTACCAATGCCGATTTGTATCGTCGGAAGAGATCAAGGTCCTGTGTGTGCTTGCTGTGTGACGCGGCTGTGGAGAGTACCGAGCACCTCTTTTTCCATTGCCCATGGACGAGGGGAATCTGGTTCGGAAGTTTCTTAGGCGCGCGGTACGTTGCAATGAGAGTAATTAATTTAAAATCTTGGTGGCTTCAGATCACAGGTAAGTCAGATTTGATTTCCCATGATATTTCCCTGTTGTGTTGGATACTTTGGTATATTTGGAAGCAGAGAAATGGATTTATTTTTAATCAGGAAAGTCTTAACCTCGTTGTTGTTCTTAGTGCTGCTATGTCAAGTAATTCTGATTTCTGGGCAGCTTTAGTGATTAATTCTGATGAGGAAGCTGGGCCTGAACCTAGGGCAAGTGAGCTTCCACGTTGGGTTGCTCCTATTCCTAGTTTCCTGAAAATTAACTGTGATGGTTCTTTCTTTGCTGATTCACATTCTGCCTCCATTGGGGTGGTGTGTAGGGATAGCTTTGGCCTTTTTGTCTGGGGATATGTGGATAAAATTAAATCAATTTCTCGCTTTTATGACCGGGCGCAGCGTTAAGGAAGGCACTGATGTTGGCTATTGATTTAGGCCTTGATATGGTTATCTTTGAGATTGATTGTCTTCACCTTCATAAATGTGTTGTTGAAAGATCTTCCGATTTGGCTGATTGGAAATGCAGGAGTATTCTGTTGGACATTATTAGCTCTTTTAAATCCAAGGTTGGGTTCTCTGTTTCTTTCACTCCTAGGAGGGGGAATCGTGTGGTGACTGGCGTCATTTGCGGACGTCTTTATAAAGAGGTGTCTTTCGGTAGAGTGGGTTGAGAGACCATCACCTGCTTTAAGTTCTCTTCTAACTTTGGATAAACAAGATGCTGATTTGTTCCAACAAGGCCGGGAGCATCGTTGATTTGGCCAAGTCTGGAGGCTGATTTATGTCCTTTTTAGTGTTTTGCTGTTCTGTTGTTTTCTTGTTTTGTTATTTGACTTTGCTGCTGTTTTGGACTCTGTTTATTTGTTGCTCTCTAGCTTCTGTATCTGTTGCTGTTTTCTTTTAGACCCTTGTCTCGTCTTGTGATGTATGTCTCAGTAATATATATATCTTCTTCGATCAAAAAAAAAACCATAGGGTATTATGTTTAACACAGATTCCCAAGCCTGAACTATTCACAACATTTTAAGAACTTATAATATGTTTTATAAATAAATAAATGTAACTTGACAATTTTCATGTGGCAGTTATATTATCAATATACCTAAAAATGGAGGATCAATAGAATGATAAAAAATTTATTGCAATGCAATCGTTCACAGTTCTAAACCTGTAACCAATGCAAAGGAAATATGAAAATGGCAAATCAATAAAATGAGGGAAAATAAAATAAAATAGCTTTTTCATAAGATTTCCAATGGCATAAAAACAACCCATATGTTTAATATTATATATATATATATATATTATTGTTTTAACTTGCCACGCAATGATATTATTGTCTTCCATTATATTCGTCATGAAGATGCACTTCAAAATTCAAATATATAATTGGTTTTTATGAAATATGCATGTTTAAAACTTAAAATAGATATCAAAGAGCCGTCAAAATAAGTATTTGGAGTTTCTCAAACTAACCCTATATACTACCTCTCGTCTTAATTATAAAAATATTTTTGTAGTGTAATTTGCATTATAAAAATGTTTCTATAATTAGGACCGGAGGGAATATATCTCAACAAACTCTAATCCAATCGGTAAAGAATCATCTCATTATTCATAAAGTTGCAAGTTTAAATCCCATTGTTGATGAAAATGTGACGTTCTGAAATGAAGAATATATATATAGAGCGTGTAAATATAATGGGGAATCATATATTTCCTAAAAATAATTTAATATCATCAAGTCATATAAAGAGAATCCGAAAGAGGGGTTTAATAATATTGGTAGTGTTTATGGAGGGTGCATAAAGATTTTATCCATAGAAAGAATCACAGAGGCGTATCCATTATTTACATCCGAGTGGGGGCTTTTGGAGCCACCTCCACTCCATGTGAATATCATCAAGACTCCTCTTTAGTTCTAAATATAAGACATAATTAATTTTTTTTTGGAGAGATTAAGGAAGCAAATTAAATTATTTTAGAGTATTTTTATTTTTATCTCTAAACTAATTAGTTTGACCAATAAACTAACATATAATCTTAAGATACACAATATATGATATTATTAAGTCACTTATTTAGCCTCCTTAATCTCTTTAAAAAAGTCAATGATGTCTTATATTTAGAACTGGAGGGTGTAAGCATATATACAGATATGTGTGTGATATCCGTATTGGTGGATGCATGGTTTGACTTTAATTTGACAGAAAGGCTGATTTATTTATTACTCTTTCCGGTCCTAAATATAAGACAAAGTTAATTTTTTTAGATATTAAGAAAACTAAATAAATTATTTAATTATATCATATGTTATGTATCATTATATTATATATTAGTTTATAAGTTAAACAAATTAGTTTGTAGAAAAAAATAGAAATGTAAATACTTTAAAATAATTAAATTAGTTTTCTTAATTTCTAAAAAAAAAAAGCGAATTATATCTTATATTTTAAAATGAAGAATATTAATTATTAGATATAGGATTTTTCTTGAGACCATCATTGGAGATAGGATCGAAGATTATGAGGACCCAGAGAATCAAAGCGAGCTTGTGGATGAAGCAAACCAGACCAGAAATAGATGACCCCAACCTGAAACGCATGTCGTACAGCATCAGATTGCGTGGTGTTTTAACCTTTATAGATGTTATTGTGTTATATCAATAAGAATCAATATTTTATTGGGTTAAGATGCAAAAATAAATATGTGCTTTTGTCGGAAGGAGCGTCCGTGTGAAGTCTTTTTTGGGTGCGCAAAAAAGTCTTTACGTGTTCTAAATTAGGTGCAAAAATATCGTTTGGCCAGTTAAGTTTGATTTTTTTTTGTTGATTGGACGATGACGCCAAGATTTCAAATGTGCGAAAATAGCGTGTGGTTTGTCAAAAATTCACATGTGCAAAAAAACACTTTTACTTGCGCTCCTCGACTAAAACATATGTGTATTTTTAACATCTTTGAAAAATGTCGCGTCATTCTTTCGTCAAAAAAAAAAGCTCAAACTTAACGTCAAAGTCAAACGATATTTTTGCACCTTAATTTGTAACGCGTGTGCGTTTAAGACCCAAAAAAAAGACTTTTTCTTCTTTGGACGCTTTTCGACAAAAACACATATCTATTTTTGCACCTTAACCCTATTTTATTTGACTTGTTTTTAGCTATTTTAATGGTTTACGAGAATTTTATAGCTATCCTTGGACTGTTAATCAACTAAGAGTGATTTTTTGGTTTTAGATGAATCTAATCTGAGAGCTTTCGTGCCTTACCAAAGGTGATGTGTTTGGGCGATCATAATTACTTAAGATGAGTATTTGGATTTGTAACTTAGCTTTTTTCTCAAGTCATCATCGTCACAATGAACCCAAGTGCTTAAACTATGTTTTATTTTAACGTCATTGGATGCAAATTAACTCCAATCATCTTGATTAAAAATAATTCATCTGCTAAAACTATATTCAAATTTCAATGGCCAAAATACTCAGCCTCACTAAATAAAATCATGCCTCTTTTTTATATGTAAAGGCAACAATCTTGAAAACAATTATTCTCTGTTCAAACGCTCAAGAGAACGTTTACACCATATTTATTGTGGCTGTTTGGAATTAGCGTTAGGAGAGCGTTAGAAGCGTTAGCGGTAGAGTTAATGGGCGTTGGAAAAAAACGCTCAGCGTGGTGTGTTTGGGTTTGACGCGTTAAGTTCTGACTTAACATCAAAAAAAAAAAAAAAGTTAAGGTTAAGGAAAAAGTTTTTAACCCAACTTTTTTCATAACGCCTTTTTTTTTAAGCGCCCCACCACTTCTACCACTATCAATCCAAACACAAATCATTATCTATAACCCTTTTGATTTTTTTTTTTCCCACCGAAAACTTTTTTAAATGTCGCCGATAGGCTTTTTGCCCACCACTCCTACCGCCAACCCAAAAACGGGTCCATTGCATATAATATAAAATTACTTAATCAATAAGCTTTTGATTGAAATGGTAAACGACCTCAATTATGTAAGAAAGAAAATATAAATTCGAATATCAAAAAATATACTTAATGAAAAAGATAAAAACCCTTTACACTTTACCTCTTTAAAATGATTATATCATTGATAATATATATACACACACAGTCTTAGAATAAATGGAATCAAACAAAAGCGGGTGTCGAATTGAAATGGGATGAGGTAAAGTCCAAAATGGAAGGCATTATATATGTTGGTGATGGATTTTGCCGATTTGGAGGTAGAAATGATGACATGTGGGGGCGTTGCCTTGGCTCAAGATCTTTGATGAAGAGGCCCCAACTGACGTGGCTTATCTCATCTTATCACTTTCTTTTTACCTTCTCTCTCTTACCTCCCTCTCATTTCATTTTTCCCACCCAAAACAAAATTAAATAAAACTAGAGAGAATCACCATGAAATTCTTTAAAAAAAAGTACAATCACTGAAAAATTAAAAAAGTTTGGATAGGAGGTTGGGGCCTTCCCTTCACGTAATCTCAACGTACATATCTTATTCGTACATATCTTATTCGCAGGGGTGGAATCAGAAATGTAATTAAGGAGGGGTAAAAATTACATAATAGAACTCAGATTTTTATAAAAGTACATTTCAATCCCACAAAAATTTTAATATTTTTATTTTAGTCCATCCACAAAACTTTTAGTGGAGATTAAAGTAAAAATATTAAAATTTTTATAACGCTAAAATGTAATTTCCTAAAACTCTCAGTTTGATTCTGTAATTTTAGGGGGTGGGGCTGCACCCAAATCAGGTAATCTCAATGCCCTTCAAATTGCATGTTTTACCTGAGTATGAGATGTCTCCCTCCAACACTACGACGGGGTGAACCCCTTTTTTGGTTGAGTTTATCTAACCCTTTAACTGCTGAATTTATATATAAGGGGTTGTTAGAAGCTAAAGCTTAAAAGATGTCTTTTTTATTGCCATTTTCCCCATAATAATCATTCTCCCATAAAATTAGTAGTGGTACTATATAAAAAGGTAGGGCCCAGCACCAATAGTCTCAGCGGATCCACCGCAGATATGTTGGGGTTACGGTACACCTCTCATTCTGTGATGCTTCCGCCTCACACTCTGACTCCACGCTTCCTTTTTCACTCCTCTCCCATCGGTATTTCTCTTTTATACAACAATGGCAAATCCCTCACATCATATTTATGTTCCCACAAATACAATTACTTAATCATTTTTACTTTTATTCCCATAATATTAAGGGAAAAAGACATAAATACAATTTAAATCAAGAAAACCATAAAAAGTCTGTTAACATGTGAAAATAATAAATAAGTTTCAAGGGACTATTATAAGATTTTGAAATATTATGTTTTTATTATAATACCCCTTAATTTTTTTTAAAACAAAATAAAAGAACCTCGCCAGTGTCGGAGCTCCGCCGGCCGGCACCACCCCGAGTGCAGACCTCTACCCCTTAATTTTTTTAAAGTCTCAAACCATGACGTAGCTATGAGCAAAACAAGACCACAGAAAGTGGTTGTGACCACGTACAAGTAATGAGTATGTAATGATTTACATATATATATATATATATATATATATTATAACAGTGCAAACAAAGTTCTTTCTTCCATGTTTTTACTACATATAGCCTATGGTGGTTAAGCCGTGATTATGAGGGAATTATTTGAAATGATTTATGACTATGAGTTGTCCATGAAGTGCATATGGTTAGAGGGGCTAAATTGAAAACATGGGCCTTGAAATAATATTTCCTCCTGTTTTTAATATAAGACATATTCAATGAGTTGATATTTGTCCTAAATATACGATAAAGTTTTTATATTTGTCAATTTTTTCCTAATTTACCTCTATTGATGTACCCCCAACAATAATCAAGGAGGAAAGGGAATGAAAGAATTAAGGAAGACGACTAGAGTGTTTTAGAAAATAATGTCATATTAACTAACTTAATCAACTTCCTTAATTTAATCAAATTACGTAAATATATCTTATATTAAAGACAAATGAAGTATTTTTAAAACAAGGGCATTTAAATAATAGTTTTTAAACATGGGCAAAAATTGTCCTTTAGTTTATTTTTTTCCAACTAAACAAAAAATTTCTTATCAACTCATTTTCTTTTTCAATACCAACTAAACAACTCTGTGCCAAGAAAAATTCCACTCATTTCCTTTCCTTTGATCAAATTGGGCTCCTATAGTTTAATCTAATTCTTCTATCATCATAGCTTCACTTATAGCATACCATGCACTAATAAATAGGAGAAATAGACTCGATCCTTGGCAATTCTGAATTTTTGGTCAGCATAGAGAAAAGTCAACCTTTATCACGAATATTTTAAAACTTGATCAAAATAAATTTTAAGTTCGAAAACTCATTGAACACGCCGAGGAGAGTAGAAAGATGATAGATAGAAAACAAGATTGATTAAAGAAAGGCCAAGCGTCATCATAAATAATATAAACAAATAAATGAAGCAAATCTGCAAAAAGTAGTCTAAGTCAAAACAACCGTTGGTTTTCTCAAACCCGCGGCAACAACAGGAACTGACCTCTAAAATAACCAAGAATGACCCAAGTCTTACGATATTTAAATGAAAAGGCCTGAAAATAATAATAATAAAAATCCTTCCATATATTATATATTTACTATTTTCTTGGATAAACATATGCTTATAATATTAATGAAATCAGAGTATAAATGCTGCACGAAATAATAAAGAAATGAATAACAAGGGAAGTTCCACGCTCAACTTGAAAATTGAAATACAAAGATCTTAAGATTTTTTTGGAAACAAAAAAATCAAGAATGCATCAATATAAAAAATCGTGGTCAAATGTTGATTTATTCAATTCAAATGAAATGAAATGAGTCAATTATAAACTCCAATCTAAAGTAGAGATTAATAATTTGCTCTTGTAACCTTAAAAAAAAAAAACACGTTCACATTTTACTTAATTCAATCCTATTTATAAGAGCTCTAAATTACGTCATTTAAAAAAAATAAAATTAGTTAAACATAATAAGCAAGTTTGATTAAATAAGATAAATAAAAAGAGTAAATATAAATATCACTAACCTTTTAATTAATGGAATATATATAATTAAAAAGGGGTAGAATTGAAAAAAAAAAAAAAAAAACTCATTAAATGTTAAGAGAACTCTTTTCGGGCTCTAGTAAAAAAGAGAAAACAATTCAAATTATGGACTTATATAAAAAGGACAAAGGGAGTATATCATAAATTACTTATTTTTCAAGTTTAATCTAGGGACATCTAATTTAATATAGTTATTATTAATTGGAGTTAAGGGATAATTTTGTTTTGGAAGTTTTTCGGGAGCAATTTTGCTTTGGAATTACCAAAATGAGAGTCCGTATATTATTTACTTCATATTTTTTAAAATAGATTTAAAACTTTCAAAGGAAATTTACAACTCAATAAAAAAACGTGTATAACATATGATGTATCAATTCAATATATTTAATCAACTAAAGTGTTAAATTTTCACAAGCAAAAGTGCCCCACCCTTATTAATTATATAAATATTATAATGAAATCCTGTCTTGGCTTGAGTGTCACTTTCCAAGGTTGGTTTTGGGTAATTGTGGTGTGGGGACCGTGAGGAGAACAAAAGAAAACGAGTAAAGATATGAAAACGAAGATATCGAGACAAGAGGTGGTGGCACAATCCTGTCTCGTAGATTTGCAAAGATCTTCCAGATTTGGATCCCCCGAATCTCTTACCTTTCCTCCCAATCTAACCTTTACCTTTCTCTCTTTCCCCTTTTATAAGCATCTCCTTCCTTTCCCTTCTCATTTCATTGAATTCATATTCCTACATTCCATTTCTAATTGATTTCCTCCTACAAAGCTTCCATCTCATCATCGGATATGACCATCGCCGGCGACGTTTTCAGGCTCAATTTGCCTCAAGTTCTCGACCATTCGCCTTCCTGTTCTCAGGACTTCCACGTTCTCGCCGTCGATGACAGTCATGTCGATCGCAAGGTCATCGAACGCTTGCTCAAAATTTCTTCATGCAAAGGTAAGGCACCGAACCAATTCCTTCCACAGATATTTTTATGTTGTATATGTTTAAGTTTTCGATCGGATTTTGAAGTTGACTGGTTTTTCGAAATCTGCAGTGACGGTTGTGGAGAGTGGAACCAGAGCTTTGCAATATTTGGGATTGGACGGAGAGGAGAACTCCATTGGGTTTAATGTAAGTATATCTGATTTTGGAAGACAAATTTACATTTACAACGTTATTAGTAATTGGAATTGAGGCTTATCTTGTTATTTGATGGCTATGGTGGTTGCAGAGTGCCAAGGTTAATCTAATCATGACGGACTATTCCATGCCGGGGATGACAGGATATGAACTTCTTAAGAAGATCAAGGTTGGTTGTTGCCTTTACTTTCCATTAAGAGTTCCGTTCTTTTCTGTTTTTAAGTTCTAAAGAATCTATTCAAATTGCAGTCGGAGAGAAATTAATTACTTAAAACTAACCTTTTACCCTTATCATATGTAATTTTCAGCAGGAGTCATCTATGTTTAGAGAGATTCCAGTGGTGATCATGTCTTCTGAGAACATTTTGACCCGAATTGATAGGTATGCTCTCGAATTGATTAGTTGGAAGAAAATCGTTTTAGCCTGTTGCCTGAACTGAATTTCGTAACCAGTTTGATTTCACTGGAAGATGTGCCTTAAGCAATTTTCGATCTAGAATTTGAATTGTTAGTGGAACTTTAGTAGATCAAATATATGTTTGACCCCTATGGTCTCATGATGTCAGAAGCATGTCTCCAAACATAACCTAACGTGTTTCTTTTGATTTGCATTTCTGCCTTCAATAATTGATGCATAATGAAATCCAGATTCTATTTATCTAATGGACAACTGTTATTGTCAACATGATTGCCAAATTGTCGCACATTATATGGTGGGATTGATGGATACTATTGTTCTTTCGCATTTTATGTTTCTTATAACCAATATCAAATAATCAAGTAACTTAAATCATATCCTCTGTCAAACACTTTGGTATGACCTGTTATATTTGATAATATGACCACATTTCGATTATGCAACAGAAAATCTTTCATGCTGAGATCATGGTTTAGTTTGTTCAGGATTTCCCATCTAACAGTCCTTTATGCTTGTGTTTGTCAGGTGTTTGGAGGAAGGAGCAGAGGAATTTCTATTGAAGCCAGTGAAGTTATCAGATGTTAAACGATTGACTGATTTCATCATGAAAGGTGAAACGAAGGGAAAGGAGAAGAGATCTCACAAAAGAAGGCGATCTGATGATCAAAGTTCATCTCCATCAACACTGCCCTTATCCAAGTCTCATCCATCATTGTCACCATCTTCCTTGTCCTCCAAGAGATTAAGACTACAAGCAGATTTTGACTAGGGCATTTTTTGTCTCCATTTTCCCTATAAGAACATATTCGTGTCCTGGAGCCTCTCATGTATACACTAACATCAAAGATTGCTGAAAGGTCCTAGAGTCACGATTTTTTGCCCCCATTAGCTGATTTTGCCTCTGTACAGATGAGATTTGTTACAAAATTAATAAAATCCTCTATTGTTAAACAGTTCTGTCTCAGTTGTGGTAACATTTTTTGGTCTATATTACTTTTGTGGTTGCGCTCCTTGAAGGTGGTCTCGTGCTGTTTGTTTCTGCTGCCTGCAACTTTATGTTATCATCATCTACTACCATCATAATCCGAGCTATTAGTTAGCAGTCCAAGTGTTTTTTTTTTTTTGAATGATTGTTTGCTTTTCAGTGATCCTCCAAGAGCATTGAGTTTTCCACTTGCGGTCATATATAGCATTAGTCATGAGAAATCACTGTGTTTTGTACTGGACAAGGTTGAAAATTTTAACAATGGTCATTTCCTATATGAATCCTCACTTTTTAATTCTATCAGACATGTGAACGGCCAAGCAGCCATCATATCTTTCCCATCCTATATGTTGAAAAGAAAGTATAAAAATCTGAGTCCCTTTTCGGTTTGATAATTGAAGGAAGCTCAAACGCTGAGCACAGAAGACTAGTTGGCAGATGTAACATTGCAACAAGCAGCAACTGGTGTATCACTCGGTTTCTGTAAATTGACGTCTACAACGATATCGTCCGGCTAATCAGATGAGCGTTCGTATAGCAGCTTCTTCATTTGTCCCACACGTGGGAAGGTTACCAGATAATATATTAAAGGGCTTTAGCTGTAGAAATACTTTTTCGATCACACTCACATAAAACTGAGTGGGTCCTAATAATATTATCTCTTTCTTTTCTTCATGATTTCCACTCACTTTTTATATGAGTGTGTGGAAAAATTGTTTTCGCAAAGAAAAAAAATCAGTTGAGATGAAATATTTGAAAATGTCATTAATCTTATTGAATACTACCTATATTAATATTAGTTGTATATATTGATATAGTTGAAGATAAAAAAATTGAATTTGAAAAAATTTAAATTATTATTAAAAAAAATTAGTAAGTAAGTGTGATTACAAGAAAATAGAAAAAATTAATACTACAAAAATCTAAATCTAATTACAAGAAAATAGAAAAATGCTTGTAAAAACAATAAAAATGGGCCAGGTGATCCATCGCCACACACTATTCTATCATTTTGACATTTCTCTCTCTCTCTCACGCTTTTATCCCATAGCAAACACGCTCTCCCCAGTCACCACTCAACCCACCAGTGTTAAGTTTAAGGTGTTTTTTTGGGTATAAGACTAGTAAAAGATAAGCTAACCCAAACACCGCAATATAGGTTTTTTTTTACTGCTAACACCAGTGGGCTTTTTTCCTCCAAAAACTCTCTTCAAACAAGCTCAATTGTCTACAAGATTTTAACAGCAAAATAATGGCGTTGCATTGCAGCTACAGCCTACAATGAAAGTAACTACAGATACAAGAAACGAAGTAGAATAATCCTACCTCCCATCACATAGATATTGACATACACACAAAGATATACATATATGTATACACACATAGATACACAAATATACATATAAGTATAAACACACACAACATTTATATATATGTATGTATGTATACACACACACACATATATTGACAAACACACACAAAGATATACATATATGTACACACACACATAGATACACAAATATACAAATATGTATAAACACACACACACACATTTATATATATTTGTATACACACACACATTGATACACAAATATACATATAAGTATAAACACACACAACATTTATATATATGTATGTATGTATGTATACACACACACACATATATCGACAAACACACACAAAGATATGCATATATGTAAACACACATAGATACATAAATATACAAATATGTATAAAGTATAAACACACACACACACACATAGATACACAAATATACAAATATGTATAAACACACACACACACACTCACATTTATATATATATCTGTATACACACACACATTGACAAACACACAAAAAGATATACATATATATTACACACACATAGATACACAAATATACATATATGTATACACACACACAAAAAGATATACATATATACACACACACATAGATACACAAATATACATATATGTATAAACACACACACATATATATGTGTTTGTGTCTATATATATTTGTGTGTAGACACACACACATATATATCTGTGTGTGTGTAAATGTGTGTCTATATTTATATATATATGTGTGTATTGAAAAATTAATATCAACTTATTGATAAATAAATTAAAATCCAACAATTTAAAAGTTTTACTTACTGTGAAAGTCTACGCATCAATATACATACACTCACCAAAAACCAAATACACTTGAGAGAATAAAATAAGGGTATTTTAGGAAGAAATTGACAAAAATTAAAATGTTGTCTTATAATTAAGACCAAAATCAATTCTTAAATGTTGTCTTATAATTAGGACCGGAGGGAGTAATATATAATGTAATGTCACAAACTGATATTTTTAATGAGATAATGTCATATTCATTATAACTAACTTTTTTAATGTATTTAAATGAGTTAAGTAGCTTTTTAAATTAGCGACCAGAGATTAGTATTAACGAGTAAAAATGATTAGAAAATCCATGTTTGGAGCTGCCCCCAAGGACTATGTTTGTATATTCCTTCAAGGAAAGTACAATAGTATTCCTCTGTTGTTTAATGTAAAATTTATTTAATTAATTTAATCAAATTAGTTAAGATGACATTTTTTTCTTCAAAAATATCATAATTATTTTACTTAATTCTCTTAATATATTTCTTACTTAATTATTGTTGAGGGAATATTAATAAAGATAAATTAAGAAAAAATGATAAATATGAAAAATAAATTTCACATTTAAATTTAACATCAATTCTCTAATTAGGTCATACATTAAAGAGCATAGTAATACTCTAGAATAACTATATTTTTCCTTATTGTTTTTGTTTTAAATAATCAGCATCGTACTTAGTGCTGATTATCTCTTGCATTTAAATTAGACAAAAACAATTGCAACATTTGCCCGGAAAGAGGAAAGAGCAAAGAAAGCAGGTAGAGCCCGTAATAGGAATAATTCTCCATGGACTCTAGGACACGGCTTGAAGGAAACAAACCATATAATTTCTTACTAATTAAAAAGGACATGTCTTTGACATTTCTAGGAAACCGCCATGAAAGGGGCACTCTTGACTTGGGTACCCACTTAATGAGGAAGGCATCTTTAAGATAGATTTCTGTGATTTAATTCACCGGAAAATTTCTCCACCTTTTATTTAATGTCTGTCTGGATTGATAATAGAAGTTGTTTTTTCGACGTGATTTACGGTGTATGAAGTAAGTATGTGAGATAAGTTTTATCTCGACTTACACGAACATATTTTTCTAATGCTATCTCAAATATGCCTTTACTTAGTAGGGAAAGGAAACCCTGAAAATGTGGCCCAATGTTCAATTAAAGATCATTCATTCATGCATTTGAGCTTCATATATTTATAACCCGTTTGGATCATCTTATTTTTAAATTAAAAGCTACTTTTAAGCTAAAGTAAAAAAAAAAAGTCAAAATTTATTTGGTGATTATATAAATTTTTTAATTTTAAAAGTTCTTAAAAGCTGAAATTAAAAATAAGTTGTTTGACAAAAATTTTATCATAAACACTTTTTCTAATAAAAATTTCTCCGGCTTGATTAATGAAAATGACTTCATATCACGTATTAAAAATTAGAGGTAGTATAAGCCAACGACAAATACTTGCCTTGCTCCAAAAAAAAAAAAAAAATTATTATATAAATTTTAAAATTTGTAGAAATTAAATTATTTTTACTTTAAATTTTTCAAATACAAATTAAAATAAATTATATTAAAATCATACTACAGGCTGATTTTCATTTATTCCATATATAATTTTATCTGGAAAAAACATTAAAATTCGACAAAAAAAAATTATTACGTTTTCGTTTACTTGTAAAAATATAAAATATACAAACTTTTAATAGCACATTTTTTGAACTTGTATTATACTTTTGGAAAGAGGAAAATGAATAAAATAATCACATTGGATATACTAACGTAAAAATAGTAAATTGTGCGTAGACCAGAGGATAGATTACGGGTTCTCTTTTTAAATAAAAGCTTATTTTTAAGTTCTTTTTTTTCTTCATTATAAAATAAGATCTTATAATTATAAGAACATGTAAAAAATTCGTTTGGCTAAATTTTTATACTTATAAGGAGAGGATAAACTAAAAATAAATTAGGCCAAGCACACACTTAACCAGATTCTATTATTTCATTAGATATTTCTTTCTTAAATCAACATACTTCATTTTAAAAAAATTCAGACAAAAGTATACCTAATATTGTTGGTTTCAAAAGATGATGATTTTTTTTTTTAGTATTATTCATTGTTATTTTTAAAAAGTAAACTTAATATGCTGGTGTTTAATAAATATTTTGTCAACATTTAAAAAATTTCAATGTAATAGTTTTTTAATAATGAAACTAAGATTAAAAATTAAAAGCACACTTTATAACATTAATGGAGTATAATGAAACATTTGCCCAGTTAAACAATAAATGTAAACTTTTATTTAAGAAAAGCCAATTTAGCCCAACATGAACTAAAATCAAAGAGCGCAGCCCAACAAACTTGCATTACTTCTGTATCTGTATAAATTCAAAACATGCTATATTTTGTCGCAGAGGAACTAAAAAAACAATGTTTAAGATTACATAGATTCTATATTTAACATTAAAATAAACTGCCGCTGGATTGTTAGTTATGGTTTTAGTTTATGGCGTTTTTAATTGGAGATGGTAAGGTCTGAACTTTCCAGGAAGGTTGCAGCATGGCGTAGGAGCCATTTAGTTAATTTACTTTATTTCTACCTCGCAATGTCTCGATCATTACATGGTTGCTCGAAATAATAGAACCTGAAAAAAGTACCAGAGGGTGGTTCAAAGGTTTACACTCTATATTTCTAACATTTTTCAGATAAATTAAGAAAAATTTTAAACCTTATTAATTATACAATAAAATTTAACAATTTTTCAACTTTCTCCCTACTTAATATACATATTACCACCTGAAAACAAAATTAATACAAATGATTAAATATACATTTATTTCATAATTTTAATCAGATAGGATAAAAAATTTCTCTCTCCAACGTATAAATAAATAAGATAACAAGAGTATAACATAAAAAAACAAAATGCTAGCTTATGGAGACAGGCCCCTCCAATGGAGTGACTTTTGGCGTCAACACATTGTATAAGTCTTCGCCAACCTTATTCCAAACCTAAATAATGTCTCATCGTCGTTCTCATCCCTCGCCATGCTCTTTAAATTGAGCTCCACAATCATCAACAACTCACAGAACACCAACACCCACCATAGTTTGTTTCTCTGATTCAGAAATGGCGAGTGAGAGTCTTGGAGCTGTACTTGGCGTTGAAGAAGACCTTATCAAGAAGGCATCTGATCGAGCCTTCAAATCCCACAAAGACAAACCTTTCCTTTCCGAAAAATATAAATCTTCCGCTTCATCTTCACTCATCATCAGCTTTGCTCCCTCCTGGTCTCTCTCCGATTGGCACTCCGATGAAACCAAAATCGATCTCTCTCTCTTTCCCTCCCTCAGAAGCATCGGTAACGATGAACCTGCCAAAGTCCACAAAGCTTCCCTCTCCAGATTCCAATCCTTATTAACCAATCAATCCTTTCAATCAGAGGTAAATTCTATTTCTGGTAATTAACTGATCATTATATGCCTTCTATTTTTAGAAGCTCACGAGTTAATTAAACTTGAATCCGCAGGTGGAAAAGGCTACGAAAGATGGGAAAAGGATAGTGTTCACTGGTCACTCCTCCGGCGGTCCAATGGCGATTCTGGCGACTCTTTGGAAATTAGAGGTGGACCGGAAACAAATGGCCCAGAATCCCAACCCTCCGGTCTGTTTGACTTTCGGATCTCCGTTGATCGGGAACCACATATTTTCTCACGCCACCAAACGAGAAAACTGGTCTCGCTTCTTCATCCACTTTGTCCTGAAATATGACATCGTCCCCAGAATCTCCCTCGCTCCGTTCTCGTCCGTGGAGCGGACGATTGACCCGATTCTGCAGGTCCTGAGCAAGAACAGATCGTCGCCGGAGCCAGTCAAGTACTCGGAGTTTTACAACACAGTGGTGAAAAACGTGGCGACGGTGGCGAGCCATCAGGCTTGCAACCTCATGGGAAGCACCAACTTGCTGCTGGAAACGGTGAAGAATTTCGTCGTTTTGAGTCCGTACAGACCGTTTGGGACGTTTGTGCTGTGCACAGGAAATGGAAGACTGGTAGTGATGAAGAACTCAGAGGCAGTGCTTCAGGTGTTGTTTCACAGTGCTGTGCTGAGTGAACAAGGAGAAGAAGGAGATGAAGTAGGGGCGAAGAAGAAGGTGTGGCAGCATTTAGAATATGTTAAAGAGGTTGAAGAGAGCTTGGGGATGCAGAATGTGGTGTATTTGGATAATTGTTCTAATCATGATGCTACAAATGTCGACTCTGCCCTCAACGATCTTGGACTTGTAAGTCACAATAAGGCTTTTCCTTCACTTAAGATCTGTTTGTTTGTTACTCTCTTTAGGAATACATATATGACTGCAAGTAGATATACATATGCCCATATATGGCTTATCTCTAATCATTTCTGCATGATTCTATTTAAGGTATTGAATCAGTTTTACACTAGATACAGCAATTAATGATTAATAAAGCAGTGATACTAGGAATAGAAACCTGCATATCTTTAGCAAGAGTTTAAGAACATGACTTGGGTGTGATTTCAGGGAACAAGGGCGAGACTGTGTCTAAGAGCAGCAGGAGAGTTGGAGAAACAAAAGTACAGGAACCAGGATAAGATTGACAAGGCGAAAGCTCAGAGCACAATGAGGGAGCTAGAAGAGTACAGAGAAATAAGCAGAATCCAGGGAGTGGGATATTACGACGCGTTCAAGCTTCAAAAAGATTCTAAAGACTTTCAAGCAAATGTGAAGAGGCTGGTGCTCGCTGGCCTGTGGGACGAGATCATCGAAATGCTGAAACGCTACGATCTCCCAGATGAGTTCGAAGGCAACCCAGAATGGGTGAAGATGGGAACAGAGTTCCGGCAATTGGTGGAGCCACTAGACATAGCCAACTATTACCGTCACCTGAAGAATGAAGACACAGGGCCGTACATGGACAGGGGTAGGCCTAAACGATACAGGTATACACAGAGATGGGTGGAGCATATGATGAGATGGGAGACAGGGGCTAGCTCAGAGTCGTGCTTTTGGGCGGAGACGGAGGAGCTGGTAAGCAAAACCAACAAAAAAGCGTTCGATGGAGATTTCAAGAAGAGGGTTGAGAAGTTAGAAGAAGATCTTAACAAGTGGCGTGAGAAGGGTGATGTGTTGTTGGAGGAGACGACTTTTATGAAGTGGTGGAAGGGTAAGTTGCCTCAGGAATACAAGTCTGGCAAATTCGTGTGTCAGGCTGATTGATATATATAGCATCTGCCAGGATGCTTGTTTTTCTCATTTCAGTTTCAGTCGAAATAATTAAGGATGTGTCTCTTGTGTAGTGGTTGATAGCCACAGGTCACGGATTTATTGTTTTCCACGGTTGTGTTATGTATTAATATGATGTTGTATTTTAATTCGAAGGTTACATTCCTCGCACTTGTTTCACTGATTTTGGATAAAGAGCTAGCTTCACCGGCAAGTCAGTCAAGTTTTGAGTATTTCAGAATTTTGATAAGAGTACATGATCAAGATTCAAGAGTGCGTATTGCCCTTCTACAAGAGAAAACTTCATTATATTCTTTTCACATATTATATCTAATTTAAAATTTAAATTTTTAAATTCATAAATACTTTTACTTTTACATTTCATATTAATATTGATGAATGTTGGTTCATTTCCCGGTCTAAGTAACCCACTGACATTTTATAATTTGTAATTATGACTCAAAGGCGTCAATAATTTGATCAGTGGATCCATAAATTCCAGTTGGATTTCTTTTGTTCATGAAATTAGATTAAGCCAGAAACAGAAGAATCAAAATCAATATTTCCCTGACCATACCCGTCACATTTCATTTTTTGGTATTATCATCTGGTATTCCGTTTTGGATTCGTGACTATCTTTCACAATATAAGTGTCTCATTTGAGACTCAAACTCAAGACACGAGAGGATCGTATTAGACAAACAAATATGTTAGCAGACTGCCACATTTTTTATTTCCCCAAAAAACCCACACCCGAACTAAGCATCAGTATTTTTTCAAAGCAAAAAAAAAAATTACACTCCTTTTAATCTTTAAATGTAACAATTAAGTAATTAATTTGTAGGGATTAATAAATTAATTTTGTATTCATAAAAAATGTGTTTCTTAAAAATACCTTTGAACAATTTATATTAAAAAGTTCCTCTATTAATGAAAAAATTTCTTATTGTGTAGTCAATACAAAATTAAATAACTATAAATTTAAATGAAGAAATAAATTGAAATCTTATATGTAAGACTAAAATAAACCCTTCTAATAATTCTTAGATTAAAGATCTAAAGGAGTACTACCACAGTAGGTTAATGAACTATAAACAAAACAATCCAATTTTGGACCTCCATAGTCCCCACAAGTTACAAGGTACAAAACCCATATTAGTTTAATAACTTTCCTTCTCCCAGTTAGAAATTTGCCGTTTTTTACTGCATAAAATTAAAATTGGACAGAAGCTAAGTTCAAATTGCCCAAAAAAAGGAGAAAAGTTTGAATAGGAAAAGAAGCATCATATGTTCCACTTCCACCAATAACAATTGGCAACCGTCCTAATCTAATTCAAATCGATCCAGTTTCTGCATATAGATTTTTACAAATTATCTCCAAATCGACAAGTCCTGAGAGATTGGCACACATAAACACTCATCAATCTTATGCCTTCATGAAGAGTTTGTCGATACATATTTGTAGTATATTAAAGCACATTTATGTCATATTTTTAATGCAGAGATTTACATTAAGGCGAAAGGATATTAGGCACCAGAGAATGAGACATCCTGAAAATCAATTACAAGTTAAAATCTACATAGGAATATAGCAAAAAAATACTTCAATTTTCTTGAAAAGAATATTTTGTCATGGCTATCCAGAGATCGCTTAATAAGGTTCTGAAACCCGGACCGGTCACCAAACCGGTTCAGGTATTGGGTCAAGGGTCAGATTGGAGTCAAACCGGTGAAAAAAAGAATATTTTAGAGTTATTAGTATGAAATTTTAAAGAAAAATAAAATAAACCGGTTTGACCCTTGGACTGGACCGGTTTACCCACCGATTCACCGGTTCTCGGTTCGGTTCGACCAGTCCGGTCCGGGTCTGAGAACCATGCCGCTTATACACTAAGCGGTGTTTGGCATGGGGAAGATTTGTGGACGGAATGGAAGGGAGGGGAAGATTTTGAGGGATGAGGGAAGATGTGTTGTTCGGTAGAAAGAAAATGAAGAGGTGACAGTTAGGAAAAATTCAAAGAAATATCTATTTTTCTCTCAAAAGTAATTAATTCAAAATAAAAAGGAATTTTTTTTTTCCATAATACAAATTTGGTTGTATCAAATTCGAATTTTATGACGAAACGTTTATTTCGCCCAAAAAAACCTTTGTTTTTCAGCAGTAAAATATGGGAAATAGGAGATCACTTTTGTTGCTCTCCATGATTTTCGTCGACTATAGAAAAAACAATGACCCCTCTGCTATATATCGATGAAGACGAAAGTGAATAGTGCACTACGTCCCTCTTCTTGAACGCTCAGCAGATCACTAAAGAACAAGAAGGAACAAGGAAACTTGACGCTAGTTCAGTGAAGTAAAAATAAATTGTGTGTAGTTGCCTTTTCTCTTAAACCTAATGAACCAGTGGTTGTTCCAACCAGTCGTGTTCTTTAGATCCCTCCAAAGATCCATTATACACTAAGGGCATGTTTGGTTTGAGGGGAAGGAGTGGGGGGGAGGGAGGAGGGGAGGGGAGAGTAAAAATTTAAAGGAGAGGAAAATTAGCCCTAAGGCTTTGTTTGGTTTGGGGGGGGAGGAGAGGAAAATGGAGGAAAAAACTACAAATAACTTTCTCTCCCCTCCCCTCCCCCCAAACCATGCATAGCCTAAAGGTTTGTTTAATTTGAGGGAAGGGGAGGGAAGGGGAATGAGAGGGAGGGGAGGGATTTTACTCCCTCCCCTTGATTGGCAACAAGAAAAATTTAGGAGGGAAGAGGAATTTTTTTGAAATTTCTCCCTCCCTCCCCTAAAAACCTTTCCCACCAAATCGGGGCATTTGGAGGGAGGGGTAATTTTTTAGTATGATAAGATTATTTTGCCCATGTAATTTTTTAATATTCCCTTGCTACCACTCTTCACTCTCGTCCGTTGTTGTGTGATTTCTTCAACTTCTCTAGCGATGACACTTGAGATTAGGGATGGTCATGAAGCCTAGGAGCTTGGTGCACCTGCCTGAGTCCGGAGAAAAATTGCCTAGCTACCCCAAAAAAATTGGGCACAATCGAGGTAGGCCGGATCGGGGTCAGGGGTATCTACTCCCCTGCAGGGTAAGTATATATATATTATTATATTTTATATAATTTTTTCTTATAAATCCAGTGATATGTTTCTTCGACATTTCTCTTTCTTTGATTTTCGCTTTAATTACAATCATTTTGTTGCCTTATTTATATTGGATTATGGATGTCGTTTAATTCTTGAAGTATGGATGTTGGTTAAGACATATGGTAGTTTTGTAAATTTTAAGATTCAAATTGTAGATTTATTTTGAAATATCCCCAAATGTTAGATCATCAAATGTATATCAAGTTTATAATACTTAGGTGAAGTTAAGACATATAATAACTATACAAATATGGGTAAATGTGTAAAAATAAAAATGTTTTGTTCGGTGTTCGGTTAAAACCGAAAACCGAAATACATGTATTTATACCACCAAACCGAAACCGAAGTGCCATAAAAACCGAACCGAACTAACCGAAATATTTCGGTTCGGTTTTTTGGTTAATTCGGTTTTTTTGGGTGAATTCTATGAAACAGCTGATCTACAATTTTTTCTTTCTTGAATCAATCTACCAGAGATCAAAACAAAGTCCAGTAATATTACACAAAACATGGAACAACTAGTATATATCAAGGCAGCACCGATCTTGCATATCAACCAGAGATCTTCCAATAAAAAGAAAAGAAATAAATTATTACAAAAATACAAAGATATTGAAAATCGCCGGTAATTTTTTGATTTTTTTTTTGAAAATCGCTGGTTGAATGAAGAGGAAGAATGAAAGCATTGAAGAAGGTGATGGAAGGTGACGATGCGATAAAACGATGGTCTTCTTTGAGGTCTTGCTTGTTCGCCGCGATCTCTCTGCAAATTTTCGAGCTTGAAGAAGGTCTTCTCGACGCTGCTTGTTCTCTGGTTCCCCATCTGAAAGTCGCCTTTGTTCACGGTGGTGCAAAAGGGTTGAAGCTCCGCTGCTGGCGATGATGGTGATGAGAGCGAGAGTCACCGGCGACGAAGAAGGTGATGCTTGGTGATGAAGATTGAAGACGATGGAGGGAAGGAGGAAAATAGTTGAAGTGGATGAAGATTTTAAGATCCTAGGTCTGAACTCTGAAGACGATGACAAGACAATGGTGCCGCGGCGCGTTTCTTCGTCCTCAGAAATCAGAATGCAATGAATATGAATATAGATGGGTTACATTAGGGTTTTCAAATGGGAGAGGAATTGGGTTGGGTTGGGTTTGGTAATGGATCAGTTAGTGGGCCGAGGGTCTTGACTGGGCTGATTGACTGGGCTAATTAAAAATTGAAAGGTAAAAAATATTTATACCAAAAAAATAAATAATTTTCACAAACCGCGAATTAAGTGGTTAAAAAATATGTGGAAAAGTCACACTTTTGTTAAAACCATTTGTTAAAACCAAAAACGTTGACCGTTAAACAAACATTTTGACTAACGGAGTGACTTGGCATATATTTACCACCTGAAAAAAAAAAAAAAACTGAACACCACGATTGCACGGAATCAAGCCTTTTAATCTGGCGAATCCTCCTACAATGCTCCCATCTCTCCCTCGGACTCAACAAACCCTCCTCAGATCTCTATTTTCCGGCGAAACTCCTCCAATGGGCTCATTTCCGCTGCCACTCTCTCGACATTCCAAGCAAGCTCATCAACGTCACTTGTTCATCGTCCAAACTCCTTCCTCTCGTTCAACTTTCGGCGTTGCAGGCGCAACTTCCTCCCTGCATATCTTAAACCTCTGGCGACGTTGCAGCGAAGAAGAGATTGAGAGAGAGAATGAGAAACCTTTAAAAGTCAAGACCAACTCCATTTTGCGATCAATTATCTTACACGAGGTTACTTTATGTCATGTGTCTTGCTCTGTTTTATTGGTTTAAAACAGAGCACGCTTAGCACCCCTGCAAAATTAATAAAATCCTCTATTGTTAAACAGTTCTGTCTCAGTTCTGAAGGTGGTATCGTGCTGTTCGTTTCTGCTGCCTGCAACTTTATGTTATCATCATCTACCATCGTCATCCGAGCTACTCATTCCAGGTGTTGTTGTTTTTTTTTTGGAATGATTGTTTGCTTTTCAGTGATCCTCCAAGAGCATTGGGTTTTCCACTTGCCGTCCTATATAGCATTAGTCATGAGAAATCACTGTGTTTTGTACTGGACAAGGTTGAAAATTTTAACAGTGGTCATTTCCTATATGAATCATCATGTTTTAATTCTGTCAGACACATGAACAGCCATTCGGCCAAGCGTCCATCATTATCTTTCCCATCCTATATGTTGAAAAGAAAGTATAAAAATCTGAGTCCCTTTTTGGTTTGTTGATTGAAGGAAGCTCAAACGCTGAGCGCAGAAGACTAGTTGGCAGATGTAACATTGTAACAAGCAGCACACTGGTGTATCAGATGAGCTTTCGTATAGCAGCTTCTTCATTTGTCCCACTCGTGCGAAGGTTACGAGATAATGTCTACGATATTTTAACAGCAAAATAAATAATAATAGCGTTGCATTGCAGCTAAAATGAAAGTAACTACAGATACGAGAAACGAAGTAGAATAATACTACCTCCCATCATAAAGATAAGAGCTAGTCAGAAAGTTGAATTCGGTTCCAAATTCAAAATTTCAACCCAGTTTATCTTGTATTTTTATCATTTTCCCCTCAAATTCATTTATTAACTTATAAAATGTTATATAATTTAATGGGACAAATTGTATCATGTTATATTCATTATAACTAAATTATTTATTTAATTTCTTTAATGTATTCAAATTAGTTAAGTAGCTTTTAAATTAGAGATTAGAGATAATATTAATGAGTAATAATGATTTGAAAATCCATGAACAGAGCTGCCCCTTCCAAATGACTATATTTGTATACGCCTTCAACAAAAGTATAATGGAAAACAAAAAAATAGTAGTCTCTCCGGTCTTTAATATAATATATAATCAATTAATTTAATCAAGTTAGTTAATATAACATTTTTTAAGAAGTTTTTTAATCATTTTACTGAATTCTCTTAATATAATTTTTACTTAATTATTGTTGAGGAAATATCGATAGAGGTAAATATAAACAATAAGTTTTACATTTAAAATCAACATCAACTCTTCAATTAGATCATGAGCAATCCTATAGAATAACTACCTTTTTTTCCCTTATTGTTTTTGTTTTAAATAATCAGCATCTTACCTAGTGCTGATTATCTCTTACATTTAAATTGGACAAAAATAGTTGCAACATTTTCCGGAAAGATCAAAGGAAGCAGGTGGAGCCCCTAATAGGAATAATCCTCTTTGAACTCCCCTCCCTTCAATGGTCTCAGGAACTCAAGTTCAGAGGACCACCCGTGCCCACCAATCTTTTTTTAAAGATGAGAAGATAAGATCCTGCTTTAGAATTAGTGGGAACCAAAGTTCCCTATTTGAACAATGAAGGCTTTTAGACATATTTACCCCTCATAAAATATTTATTTTATATAATACAAGAAAATAGGATTATATTCAAATTTGATAAAAGAATATTTTAGATAAATTCATTTTTTTTTACAAAATAAATGCTTTGTCATAAAATTTGAATTTAACCCATAAATTTGATTTCTTTTTGCCAAACAAATGCTTAGTCTTAAAATTTGAATTTGATGCAAGCAAATTTGAATCAAATTCGAATTATGAAAAAAAAAATATAATTTTCTTTTTTTATTTTGAATTAATTATTTTTTAGGGTAAAATAAGTAATTTCGATTAATTCCTAACTGACAACCCATCATTTTCTTCCTACTAAATAACTCATCTTCTCTCATCTCTAAAAATCTTTCCTTTCCTTCTTTTTCCTCCTCTAAATTCTTTTCTCTCCTCAAATCTTGCCCATCCCAAACGGACCCTCAGTGGGAGCCATTTGATTAATTTACTTTATTTCTACCTGGCAAAGTCTCAATCTACATTAGATGGTTGCTTGAAATAATAGAACCTAGAAAAAATACGGTGAGTGGTCCAAAGGATTACCTGTCTTGTTCTATTTACATGACAGTTCCAACATTTTTCACAAAATTAAGAAAAATGTTAAACCTTATTAATTCTACCATAGAATTTAAAAACTTTTCAAATATACCCCTACTTAATATGCATAATCCACATTAAAACAAAGTTAACATAGTAATAAGTGAATGATCAAATCATACATTTATTTATGAATTTCAATGATATACTCCTCTGGTCCTTATTATAAGGCACCAACTAACAAATGTATTTGATATTTTTTTTAAGGAACTTGCTTGTTTCAAAAGAGCATTAGTGGGTGAGAGTAATAATTAATATGATACTAGAGTTTTATGCAATTAATAAGGGTAATATTAGGAATTACTTAAATTTTTGAGGAAAAATTAAATTATTTTAACTATTTTTATTAGTTTGTGAGAATTGTTAATTGATGCCTTATAATAAAAATTAAAAAAGTAACTTATAAATACGATAAAAAAAACTTCTCACTCCACCATATAAATAAATAAGATAACCAGAATTTAAAAAAAAAACAAAATGCTCGACACAGGCCTCTCCAATGGAGTGGCCTTTTGGCGCTTCAACCAAATGTTTGGGACACGTTCTCATCCCTCGCCGTGCTCTTTACATTCGAGCTCCACCATCATCAAGATTTTAACAGGAAAATAATGGCGTCAACCCAGTTTAAGTCTTCGTCAACATTATTCTTCCTTTGTCCCACTCGTGGGAAAATAATGGCGTTGCATTGCAGCTACAATGAAAGTAATATAGTCTCAAGAAACCAAGTAGAATAATGGGTGAAGTAGTACTTTTGCTACGGAAGTACGTGTAAGAGTAATTTTGTCTTAAATTTTTTGGGAGTAATGTTCCTATCAGTTACTTGATCTGTGATCCAACGTTAGTTGGCCCTTTATCTTGGCGTGGATTGTCTACGCGACATCTTTGTCGTTTTTTAAATAGCGATTTTGCGCGGAAGTAGGCAATCAATGTCAACGTAATGGGGTCAACTAACGTTGAATCGTTAGAGGCGTTAATGGAGAAGAACATCGCTACGTTTTTAAAACACGAAGAATATTCTTTCCAAAAAAAAAAAAATTAGGGCAAAATTGTTAATTAACGAATAATACTATACCTCCCATCACATTGATAAGAGCTGGTTAGAAAGTTGAATTCTCTTAATATATATCTTACTGGAAATATTGATAAAAGTAAATTAAGAAAAAATGATAAATATTAAAAGTAAATTTCTCATTTAAAATCAATATCAACTCTCTAATTAGGTGATACGTTAAAAAGCTGAGGAATACTCTAGAATAACTACATTATTTTTCCTTTTTCCTTGTTGTGTTTGTTTTAAATAATCAGCATCGTACCTAGTGGCACTCTTGACTTGACGAGGAAGGCAGGTGGAGCCCCTAATAGCATCATAATGTTCTATGGACTCGTAGGACACGGCGTGAAGGAAAATTAACGGAAACGAGCCATATAATTTCGTACTACTACATATTCTTTTATTTTGCCATTAAAATGGACATGGCTGTGACTGTGACATTTCTAGGAAACTGCCACGAAAGTTGCACTCTTGACTTGGCTACCCACTTAATGAGGAAGGCACCTTAGGCTCCGTTTGGTTTAAAGGGAGGGGAGCTTCGCTTCCTAGTGTGAAAAAACATATATGACTCTGATTTACCTCGTTTTTTGCATAAATATTTAAAATTAAGGTCATATATGTCTTTTCACACTAGAGAGGGGAGCTCCCCTCCCTTCGAACCAAACGGAGCCTTAAAGTCTTTAAGACATATTTCTGTGATTTAATTCACCGGAAAATTCCACCACCTTTTATTTAATTAGAGTCTATTTGGATTGACGGTAGAAGCTGCTTTCTCGATATGATTTAAGGTGTAAGTATGTGAGATGAGTTTTATCTCGACTTACACAAATATACTTTTCTAACACTGTCTCAAATATGCCTTTACTTCTTAGGGAAGGAAAACCCAGAAAATGTGTCCCAATGTTCAATTTAAGATCATTCATTCATGCATTTGAGCTTCGTATATTTAACCACATCCTGTTATTTCATTACATCTTTCTTTCTTAAATCAACATGCTTCATTTTTCAAAAATTCAGACTAAAGTATACCTAATATTGTTGGTTTCAACATGCTTCATGCTGGTATTTTAATACATATTTTGACAACATTTAAAACTTCAATGTAAATACTCTTTTAATAATGAAACTAAGATTAAAAATTAATGGATTATAATGAAACATTTACCCAGTTAAACAAGAAATGTAAACTTTTATTGAAGAAAAGCCATTTTAGCCTAATATGAACTAAAATCAAAGAGCGCAGCCCAACAAACTTGCATTATTTCTGTATTTGATTAAATTCAAAACATGCTATATTTTGTCGAAGAGGAACTAAAAAAACAATGTTTAAGATTACATAGATTCTATATTTAACATTAAAATAAACTGCCGCTGGATACCGGTTATGGTTTTAGTTTATGGCGTTTTTAATTGGAAATGGTAAGGTCAGCATGGGGTAGGACCCATTTAATTAATTTACTTTATTTCTACAAATAAGTCTTCGCAAAGTCTTGATATAATAATAGAACCTAAAAAAATATCGGACGGTGGTCTAAAGGTTACTCTTCTTATCTTATTTTTATAGGCCCATTCTAACATTTTTCACATAAATGAAGAAATTTTTTAAAACTTATTAACCTTACCATAAAATTCAACAACTTTTCAACTCTACCACTAATTATTCCCTTTGATTTTAAATATAGGACAAAATTTATAGTATAAATTACATTATAAACTTTATCCTATATTTAGGACAAGATGTAGTAATATTCATTTTACCACATGAAAACAAAGTTAACATAGCAATAAGTGAATGATTTATACATTTATTTCAGAATTTTTTTTATGAGATACCTTATAAATGGGATAAAAACGCTTCTCTGCCTTGTATAAATAAATGAGATAATAAGAGCATAAAAAACAAAATGCTCTCTCAAATATCAGAAAAAGTTAACTTTTTTAAAAAAAAAAAAGATTAAAAAAAATAAATAAGTTAATTTTTTATAAAATATATTGTGACGTTACGTTTTTAAATTAGTTAAATCAGTCAGCGTTAATTAGATGGAAGTGAAAAAAGGATAAATTAAAAATAGTTTTAGGTGATTAATTTTTTAAATATTTAAAAAAACAAAAAATCAACTCCAAGAGTACTCGACAAGGCTTATTGAGACAGGCCCCTCCAATGGAATGACTTTTGGAATCAACGCCGCGACTTAGTCGCCGGCCTTGTACGGTGGGGCCCATTAGAGGTATGGAGATATTTTTTTTTTTTTTTTAATATTTTTTAAATGGTAATTCTATTTATTTAATCACCCGCGATTTAAAAATACATCCAGTTAACGTTGACCATTTTTTCAACTCAATCCTGGCCAAATTAATTAGTTTAAAATGTAGAACGTCGTGTGTATTTTTTCAGGAAAAATGCCGTGGTCTTATCGTGGTCTTTAAGGCTTCTGAAGAAATTTAATTTGAAATATTATTACTTTGAAAAAATAGGGATTAAGGAAAATAAATAAGTTATTTAATCATATAAATTGTATTGTGTATTATTAAATTATAAATCAGTTTAATTTAGAAGAAAAAAGGATAAATAAAAATATTTTAATTAATTTTTTTAATATTAAAAAATCAACTCCAAGAGTACTCGACTAGGCTTATTGAGACAGGCCCCTCCAATGGAATGGCTTTTGGAATCAACCCAGTGTAAGTCTTCGTCTTCGTCTTCGTCAACCTTACTCTAAACCAAAATTATGTCTCATCGTCGTTCTCATACATACCTCGACCTCGTCATGCTCTTTAAATTCGTGCTCCTCCATCATCAACCACTCACAGAACACTACCACCCACCATAGTTTGTTTCTCTGATTCAGAAATGGCGAGTGAGAGTCTTGGAGCTGTCCTTGGCGTTGAAGAAGACCTTATCAAGAAGGCATCTGAACGAGCCTTCAATTCCCACGAAGACAGACCTTTCCTTTCCGAAGAGTATAATCTTCGGTTTCTTCTTCTTTTTCACTCATCATCAGCTTCGCTCCCTCCTGGTCTCTCTCCGATTGGCACTCCGATGAAACCAAAATAGATCTCTCTCTCTTTCCCTCCCTCAGAAGCATCGGTAACGATGAACTTGCCATAGTCCACAAAGCTTCCTTCTCCAGATTCCAATCCTTATTAACCAATCAATCCTTTAAATCAAAGGTAAATTCTATTTTCTGGTAATTAACGGATCATTATATGCCTTCTATTCTCAGAAGCTCACGAGTTAATTAAACTTGAATCCGCAGGTGGAAAATGCTACGACAGCTGGGAAAAGGATAGTGTTCACCGGTCACTCCTCCGGCGGTCCAATGGCGATTCTGGCGACTCTTTGGAAATTAGAGGTGGACCGGAAACAAATGGCCCAGAATCCCAACCCTCCGGTCTGTTTGACTTTCGGATCTCCGTTGATCGGGAACCACATATTTTCTCACGCCACGAAACGAGAAGACTGGTCTCGCTTCTTCATCCACTTTGTCCGGAAATATGACATCGTCCCTAGAATCTCCCTTGCTCCGTTCTCGTCCGTGGATCATACGATTCAACCGATTCTGCAGGTCCTGAGCAAGAACAGATCGTCGCCGGAGTCAGTCAAGTACTCGGAGTTTTACAACACGGTGGTGGAAAAGGCGGCGACGGTGGCGAGCCATCAGGCTTGCAACCTCATGGGAAGCACCAACTTGCTGCTGGAAACGGTGAAGAATTTCGTCGATTTGAGTCCGTACAGGCCGTTTGGGACGTTTGTGCTGTGCACAGGAAATGGAAGACTGGTAGTGATGAAGAACTCAGAGGCGGTGCTTCAGTTGCTTTTTCACAGTGCTGTGCTGAGTGAACCAGGAGAAGAAGGAGATGAAGTGGCGAAGAATAAGCTGTTGCAGCATTTAGATTATGATAAAGAAATTAAAGAGAGCTTGGAAATGCAGAATGTGGTGTATTTGGATAAGCCTGAAGAGGTTCCTTCGTCTCGAGATAATTGTTCTAATGATGATGCCGCAAATGTCGACTCTGCCCTCAACGATCTTGGACTTGTAAGTCATAATAAGGCTTTTCCTTCTCTTAAGATCTGTTTGTTTGTTACTCTCTTTAGCTATAATACATATATGACTGCAAGTAGATATACTCATATACATATCCCATATATGAGGTTGTAAATTTCGCGAGTTTAAAAAACTCATGTGATGACGTAAATTCGAATCGATAAACTCGTAAGAGTTTCTTTTATTATTAAATAGGTATTCTTAGTGTATAATTAAATAATTAAAATATAAAAATACAACAATTTGATTTAAATATATTTTAAATCTAAATAATTGAAATTAAATCCATCAACATTCATTATTTATCATATTTAATAAAGAAATTTTCTATAAAATTTACTATATAAAAATGAAAGTGTGATCAAACTAAAAAGTTAACACAAGTATAAGAGTAAGTTAACACGGCTTTGTAAAGCTAGAAACGTAAAAAGCGTAAATTGGGTGTATAAACTCGTAAGTTTAAGCAGGGTTTACTACTAAGACGAGTTCCATTTGACTCGACTCGTTTTTGTAAGCTAAAAAGCGTAAAAAGCGGTAAATTCGGAGATCAACTCGCGAGTTTACAACAATGCATATATAGCTTATCTCTAATCATTTCTGCATGATTCTATTTAAGGTAATGAATGAGTTTTACACTTATCTACACGGGTGGAAAAAAGGCTTTTAAGACCGGACGAAAGAGGTATTGTAAGACCGGATCTGTGACCGGTCTTGTTTAAAGCGGTCTTAAAAGTTTGTTACTTTAAGAATAGGATGTCCGGTCTTAAAAAACACTTTTAAAAACCGGACTTTTTAAACATCCGGTTTTGAGAGTCCATTTTTTAAAAAAAGAAAAAGAAAGAAAAAGAATGAACTTTTAAGACCGTATATATTTTCAAGTCGGTCTTAAAAATTCCTTTCTACGAAAAAAAGGTGAGATTGTAGACGCCGAGCCCCGCCTCGGGAGAACCCCGTTGAGATCTTTCACCCGGAGGAACTAAAACAAATAGATTTAGAGAGGAAAGATCAAAAACTGCGCTTTGCGTAGAAGGCTCGAGAAGAGGTAGACGAAGAAGAAGGAACAAAGAAAATTTTGGTTGGAAGCCAAAAAAAAAAAAACGATACAAGGACGAGAGAGAGAGGTCGGGAAGAAAGTAATCATTTTTGCGTTCTCGAAGAAGTTATGGGAAGCCATTCATCTATCTTCTTCTACTCCTCCCTTCGCTTATCTATCTGTCATTTTTGTGTGCGACATCTCAATATATTCAAAAAACAAAAAACAAAAAAAAACAATCGATCGAGAAACGAGAAATAAGCAAAACAGACATAATAAGTTTACCTCAAGAGAGCGCGATTTGATCGAGACTCGTTCCCATGGAAATCAAGTTTGGAGCTTTGTCGTCGTTGAGAATGAGGAGATGAAGCAATAAAACAAAAGAAATAAGAAATTGATATTTAATTTCAAACTTAAGCCAAAATCTATGTCAATGATTTACTACGGGTTTGCGTTGTTTCCATGGCTCAACAACAATATATATATATATATATATATATATATATATATATATATATATATATATATATATATATTGTTGTTGATATATATATATTTTGTTGTTGAGCTACGGAAACAGAAACGCAACGAACACGAACTCAACCGCACGAATCATTCTTGGATTGTTGTTGAGCCACAGATCTCCGAAATCTGAGGCTACGGTAGCTACTGTGAATGCGCGGGGTGGGGAAGTGAAAATGAGAAGAGAGCGGAGAAATCAATGGGAAGTGGAGGGAACTAGAAAAGGAATAATGAAAATTCAATTTTCGTTTGCCGCGCCTAATGAAAATCTTTAAGACCGGTTGTTATCAAATTGAAGTCTTAAAAGTTAAACTTTTAGCCTAATGAAAATCTTTAAGACCGGTTGTTATCAAATTGAAGTCTTAAAAGTTAAACTTTTAGGCGGTTCTTTATAACATCCGGTCTTAAAAAAAATAGACATTTTATTTATTTTTTTATTTTTAACTTTTTATTTGGATATTTAAAACATCCGGTCTTAAAAGTAATATATATTTTTTTAAAAAAATTAGACTAGTTCTTTTTAACATTCGGTCTAAATAGTTCTCTTTATATTTACAAAATTGTTATTAAATACTTTTAAGAATAGATTCTTTTAAATCCGTTCTTAAAAGTGTTTTTTATATTTACAAAATTGCCATCGGTCATACTTTTAAGACCGGATCCTTTTTAATCCGGTCTTAAAAGTGTTCTTTATATTTACAAAATTGTAAATTCATACTTTTAAGATTTGGATCCTTTTTAATCCGGTCTTAAAATTGTTCTTTATATTTACAAAATCCATAATTAAATACTTTTAAGACCAATCTCTATAATCCGGTCCAAAAAGTTCTTCGATATTTACAAACTCGCTTAATGGTCATACTTTTAAGACCGGTGCGTCAATACTGATCTAAATGAGCGCGGTCTTAAAGCCCTTTTTTACCCTAGTGCTAGTCTTAAGAAACCTCCAGGTTCTACAGTAGATACATCAATTAATGATTAATAAAGCAGTGATGCTAGGAAGAGAAACCTGCATATCTTTAGCAAGAGTTTTGGAACACGACTTGTGTGTGGTTTCAGGGAACAAGAGCGAGGCTGTGTCTAAGAGCAGCAGTAGAGTTGGAGAAACAAAAGTACGAGAACGAGGCGAAGATCGACAAGGATAAAGCTAAGAGGATAATGAGGGAGCTAGAAGACTACAAAGAAATGAGCAGAAGGCAGGGATTGGGATATTACGACGCGTTCAAGCTTCAAAAAGTTGAAAGAGACTTTCAAGCAAATGTGAAGAGGCTGGAGCTAGCAGGCCTGTGGGACGAGATCATCGAAATGCTGAAACGCTACGACCTCCCAGATGAGTTCGAAGGCAAACCAGAATGGGTGGAGATGGGAACAGAGTTCCGGCAATTGGTGGAGCCACTAGACATAGCCAACTATTACCGTCACCTGAAGAATGAAGACACAGGGCGGTACATGGACAGGGGTAGGCCTAAACGATACAGGTATACACAGAGATGGGTGGAGCATATGAGGAGATGGGAGACGGGGGCTAGCTCAGAGTCGTGCTTCTGGGCGGAGACGGAGGAGCTGGTAATGAAAACCAACAAGGAAGCGTTCGACGGAGATTTCAAGGAGAGGGTTGCCAAGTTAGAAGAAGATCTTAACAAGTGGCGTGAGAAAGATGAAGAATTTGTGAAGAATAATGTGTTGTTGGAGGAGACGACTTTTGTGAAGTGGTGGAAGGGTAAGCTGCCTCAGAATTGCAAGTCTGGCAGATTCGTGTATTAGGCTGATTGGTATGTAGCATCTGACAGGATGCTTGTTTTACTCATTTCAGTTTCAGTCGAAATAATTAAGGATGTGTCTCTTGTGTAGTGGTGGATAGCCACAGGTCACGGCTTTATTGTCTTCCACGGTTGTGTTATGTATTAATATTATTATGTTGTATTTTAATTCCAAGGTTAAATTCCTCGCACTTGTTTCACTGATTTTGGATCAAGAGCTAGCTTCACCGGCAAGTCAGTCAAGTTTTGAGTATTTCAGACTTTTGACAAGAGTACAGGATCAAGAGTGCGTATTGCCCTTCTACAAAGAAAAGAAAACTTCATTATATTCTTTTCATATATTATATTAAATTTAAAAATTAAATTATTATATTCATAATTCATAAATACTTTAACATTGTTATAAAACTGAAGAAAATGTAAAGAAAAATAGAGAGAAGTCGAGAGAGAAATGCAGAGATAATTCTCATTTCAAGAACTTACGAATGTTTACACAAAACCTCTATTTATAGACGCGAGGGTTCTTATACGATGGACATCCACATAATACATATATTTATAACACTCCCTTGGATGTCCATTATGAATATACGCCTCATTAAAAACTTTAACTAGGAAAACTAAAGGTGGGATAAAACCTGTTAAAGAAAAGTACATCATCCATCGATACACTTTCTTATGTTGCCTCATTAAAAACCTTTATAGGAAAACCCAGTGGGATAAAAACCGAGATAAGGGAAAAAGAGTACAACGCGTGTATCGCTTCCCCCTCTTAATTACATCGATATTCTAATCTTTGCCTCATTAAAAACCTTTCTAGGAAACCGGTGGACAAAACCAGATAAGGAAAAAAAGACAGCGACATCAACTTGTATTTCTAATTACATCGATTTACTCCCGATGACTACATTACTATCTTTGTCTTTTGTGTTGGTGAAGAATTATCTCATGTTAATAAACATGATATTACCCTTCTTCAACTTCTTTGCTTGAGGTCGAAATTGTTCTTTATCCGCCTACAAATAATTTAAATATATAATGGATATGACTTATTCATATAAAATCAATCTAGGACCTTCTTTTGTATAAAAAAAGATCTCATTCTTTAGGTATTAAATCTGTAATCCAATACGTAATTTCGTTCTTTTCAAGTCATGAATTATTTCTAATTCTTTCTTTAAACAATTAATTGCTTTATTGAAGCTTTTTCGTTTCAATAATGTTGATATCATCAACATGACTTGCAATTAAAACATTCACATCTAGATCTTTTCATAAAGATGCATGGGCATATTGATTTACTTTCTTTATACCATTCTTTCAACATATATTTCTTGAGAAGATTATACCACCCTTTGTCCTAATTGATTTAAGTCATACAAAAAACTTCTCCCCTTTATTGTTCTCAATAACTTTAATTAGATGCTTTTAGCATCCTAAGTCCCTCAGGGACTCGTCTTCAAGCACATTAAATCCTTTGATCTTCAAGCACCTTAAATCCTTCGATGCTTTACGGACCTTAAATCATTCGAGGACGTATCTTCAAGACCTTAAGTTTTCAGGGACACGTGTCTTACCGCACATTAAGTCTTTCTAGGACTAGGGCGTGTCTTACAGCACCTTAAGTCCTTCCTTACCACATTAAGTCCTTTTGAGGACATGTGCTACTAGCATTTTTTGATCCTTTGAAGATTCTTACGTAATCTTCATAATTTAGTAAGCTTTATGCATATCTTATATAACAATATCTAATAGACGCATAATTTTTCTTTCATTCATAAATTGCCAGATTAACAATATATATATACAAAATTATTGTATCCACCACAAAATCATATATCACATCATAATCATATTAGACTTTGTGAAAATCTTTATTTTCACATAAACATTCATATATCTCAATTTGGACTTCGGTCCATAACCTGTCATAATATGATTATATTTGCGTCATATTCAATTTCACTTATCCTCTTGGCCAATCATCTTTATGTCAACTTCTTGTGACATATCTTTATATAATATCCTCATTTGATCACGTGATATCATCTTTCAAAATTGTTGTCGACAATTTCATCTTTTCGGTTCCATTTTTCCAATTCGACATAACTTATCAATATAATTCAGTGCACTGAACCTCTTGAGGTTTTTACAATTAGTTATGTCTCGATACTCTTCGGAGTATCTACCTCCTTAATATGATTATCATAATTATTGCTCCAATTTATCCATAACATTTATAATTGGAACCGAATAATTTCTCATGCTTTGAGCATGTCACATTCATATTCATACAGATTGAAGCATTTTTCAAATTTGGAGTATGAGATTTAATAAATCTCATTTGGGTCGATAATATTATCGGCAAATAATTCATGAATGCATAATCTAATGAACTTCTGGTTCATATTACATTATTCGAGGATATATACAATGCTATAATGCATTCCATGTATTCACTTTTCCAGCTATCCAATTTCTCCCCCTCATGGTAAGAAGACAATGTCAAACAACAATTGACAAATCATGCCGTATAAGTCTCCTAAATCCATTTGTTTCCTTTAAACATCTTTCTCGCATTTCATATAGAGACAAACAAGAAATAGAAGGTACTTATACAACATTTATCACAAATTTCTTTCTATATCCATCAATGTGCATTGTGGTGGATTTATAATCATCGCACATTCAACCCTTTTAAGATGGAAATTTGTCCTGCTTCCTGACCAAAAGCCAATTTTAGGAGAATTTTGTTGGCTTATATAAATGCGCTATATAATATCAAGTATACCAACATAAAATTTTGTTCTCATAAGCATTCATCCAAACTTATTTATGGAGGCTTTAATTTATGATTCTTAAATCATATCATCCGGAAATTCGGCTTAATTTATTCAAACATCAAACATTATTGCAATCTTTATATTGCAATCTCATTTGCAAACTTCATGTTGCAATTATTTCTGCAAACTCCATGTTGCAAGCAAATAATCTCACGTAACCATCTTATAGATCATCTATCAAATTTCTCATATCATTGTATGGTTTACATGTTATTTCAATGGGCCATATAAATCCGTTTGATATATTTCCGAGAGATCCATTACCAATTATGACCTATGATATTTTCATAGTCATTTATATTTGAGAACAAGCAGCTATTCATGAAGAATTTTCTGATTCTTCAATGGATGTCAATACAAATTCTTATTTGTATTATATATGACTTGGATGATCAAACAAGTCATGCCAACAAATAGTAAACTTCTAGTTTACTGTAACATATATCTCATCTCGATAAACTTCGGTTTCTTTGTAACATTATGATCCACAATCATAATTTATCATTCATTTTCGGGAGATCATATTTGTCATTATGTGGGAAGTATGAGTATGACTTTCTACAAATTAGCTCACACTTGCATACTAACAATCTCCCCCTCAAGTGTGAGAGAACGTAACATTCCCCTTAAAATTCATGGACTTTGTTCTTCATAAGAGAGGCTTAATGTATGAAGTATATAATTCTTCAAAATTTCACTCACACTTGTATTCTAGAAATCTCCCCCTCAAGTGTGAGTCCTTTAAAAATACTTCACGAACATTTATGGATTTCAATCCAAATGTGGGTTTTCACTTTCAAATCCTTTTATTCATTATCAAATGAAATTAACACCCAAAGATATATTCTTATCCTCTTTTGAGGACTATATTAGTGCATTATAATAGTGCTACAGCACTTATGCACACCCACGATGGAAAATATCTCAAAATATCTCCTCCTTGTATCGCTCTAGAAAAATGAATAATCACTTTCAATTTATAATATTTGTTTACACATCAAGATATGAATTCTCAATAATTTTTCATATCTTTATTAATCACTTATGACCTCCTTTGGTCATATTGTAAACTTCGGTTTACAATGAGCATGTGGTTCAATACTTTTCTATATGATATCCATTTCGTAGATATCTTTGAAACTCAACAAGTTTCTTTCATATTTGGTAGAATAAAATGCATATTTAATGCATAATTTTGTTCCTTCAAGAAACAATACATTAGCTCTTCGGAGCCTTAAAACAAATTTATACTTTCATAGCTCTTTCGGAGCCTTAAAACAAATTTATACTTCCAAATATAGTATGAACATTGGTCTTTCAAATGAAGTGGGTAAACTATGCTAATTAGTCTCCAAGACTATTAGCCTTTAAAATTATTACTCATGTGGCATAATTTCTATGCAAAATATTTGTCTTTAAGACAATAACTTAAAATTCTTTGTATCATTCAATATTTGATACATATACTTTCGGTCTTTATATAATAATTTATAAAATTTTCTTGCCATGCCATTTCTTTAAACCAATATTGTTCTTTTATAAAAGAACAATTATAGAAATTGATAAATTTCTTAAACATCAAATAATAAGTTTATGACAATAAAAATGATAAATTTTCTTGTCATAAAATCACAATATTATGACTACTTTCTTGCCATAAAAACATAATATTATGGCTACCGCCATTCATAAATAATAAAATAATAAAATTAAAATAATATAAAAACGTGGTACCCATTGCCAAAATTTTCTCCTGCCTTCACGTGGAAGCATTGAAAAATTTGCTTGGGGAAAATTACATAACTTGACCCCAAATTCTATAAATGTTATTTTACTACCACGTAAAATTATAAAATAATACCCTAATAATCTAAAATTCTAAATTGGTCTCATTTTTAGAAAATCAACGCCTCATACTTTTGAAATTGATTTTGAGGCCGTGATTTACATATAATACTTATCTTATCGGATAATTTATATCAAATATTTGACCTTTAACAAATATATTATGGCATACAATAAATACAAAACTAATGACCCTTGCCACCACAACAATTAACATGAATTTCTATCATGTTTATTATACCCAAGATCTCATTTTCGTGGTTCTTATCAATAATCTTTCCTCACTTCCTACGGTGAGAATTTGAACCATCATAATTACAACCATGTCCATATGTAAACAAATTTACACACATATCCACAACCACAATTAAATTTATTCATTACTACATTCACTTACGGGAATGTATTTCATTTGTTGGAGGAAATTCATGATCCTTAAAACAAAAACTTCTTGTTTTGTTTTATTACAAGCAAGAAATTATTAATTCAAAATATTTCTTGAGTCTTTCACAATATTCTTACTTCGGGAGCAAATTGGATATTCCCATTTATAATAAACTTTTAGAAGAACAACCATCTTCGGTGGTCATACATTCCCATTAATTTGTTCTAAAGAACAAAAGAATCTATTAATGCCAAATATATAATTTTGAGACTTTCATACAAATGATACCATACAAAAATTATGGATCGGTCATGTCTCATAACTCAGACAAATTTATTTCTTTGCTTCAGGCCAATATGTCTCACAAAGATCGGCCAAATTATCATTTGGCTTTCAGGCCAAATTATGCCTCCTCTTGGCTTCTTGCCAATTTATGCCTTCTTTGGCTAAATTATGCATCTTCTGCGCTACTTGCCACTTTATATCTTCGTTTGGCTTACGCCAATTTTTGTCATATATCTCAATGTCATTTTTCTCTTCAAGAGAAATTAAATCAAAATGACTTCCAATTTGTTTATCTTCAGGATAAACAAAGGTTTTAGCTATTACATATGACGTCGATCATATAATAATAATAATAATAAAATAAAATAAAATGACAAATAATAAATAAAGCATAAACAATAAATGTTATGTTAGAAACAATAACATAAATGTTATGTTAGCAAACATAAAAGTAAATGTTATGTTAGCAAACATAAAAGTAAATGTTATGTTAGTTAACATAAAAATAAATGTTATGTTAGCAAACATAAAAGTAAATGTTATGTTAGCAAACATAAAAGTAAATGTTATGTTAGTTAACATAAAAATAAATGTTATGTTAGCAAACATAAATGTAAATGTTATGTTAGTTAACATAAAAGTAAATGTTAAATATTAAATCTAGACTTAGGTTAGAAGGTTTAACCCCAAGTAGGTGTCGAAATTAATAATAATTATAAAATATAAATAAATAAACATAAATAAATGCTAACATAAAAATAAATACTTAAATATAAATATGTTAGCAATAATAAAAATAAAATGCTGAATATAAATATGTTAGCATTAAATAAAATAAAATATTATATTAAAACAATAAATGATTAAACATAAATATATTAACAACAATAAAAGTAAAATATTAAAACTTAAATTTAAATAATAAAAATATCAAAAAATTTCGTGAATAGTATTTTACTATTCATAATAATAATAAAATAATATAAAATATGTAAATAGTAAATTTTCTAAAAATCACGACAGTTTTTTTTTTTAAAATTTATTATTCAAATAGTAATTATAATAAAATATTAAAAACACGTGGGGTCCGTGGCCAAATTTTCAAACATACCAACAGGCTCTTTTTTTTTTCTTTTTTTTCTCTTCCTCTTTTTTTTTTCTTTCTTCCTCTGCGTCTCGTCTCTGTTCGTTCTTCTTCCTCCTTTCATTTACAACATCATATTACTTAAATCAACCATCTAAACTTAATAGAAAACATACTGTGTGAAAAGAAATAATTTTCACCGATCCAAAATCAATCTTTCGGAGTTTGAAACGCCTCCTTTCGTTTGAAACGCTCCTTTGAGCGATTTGAAAAACTTCTTCCGGGAAGGTGAACCACGGTGATGATGAACGATGTTAGTGAGGCTCGAGTTGATTAGAGCCTCGTGCGATAACGTGTTATAAAACTGAAAAAAATGTAAAGAAAAGTAGAGAGAAGTCGAGAGAGAAATTCAGAGAGATAGAGGAATTCTCATTTCAAGAATCTTACGAATGTTTACACAAGACTCTATTTATTTATAGGCGCCCGGGTTCTTATGCAATAGACATCCACATAATACATATATTTATAACAAACATTTCATATTAATATTGATGAATGTTGGTTCATTCCCCGGTTAAGTAACCCACTGACATTTATAATTTGTAATTATGACTCAAAAGGCAAGAATAATTTCATAAATGGATCCGTAAATTCCAGTTGGATTTCTTTTGTTAATGAAGTTTGATTAAGCCAGAAACAGAAGAATCAAAATCAATATTTCACTTACCATACCCTGTCACATTTCTCTTTTTTGATATTATCATCTAGTATCCGGTTCAAGGTTTGTAACTACCCCTCTTAACATAAGTGTCTCCTCTGACACTCAACCTCTATATTAGTACCCTGCCACATTTTTTTCTCTCTCAAGAAGCCCACAACCTGAATCATTATTTTTTCAAAGGACAAAAAAAAAAAAAAATCCTTTTAATCTTTAAATGTAACAATTAAGTAATTAATTTGTAGGAATTAATTAAATTAATTTTTTATTCATAAAATTGTGTTTCTTAAAAATACCTTTGAACAATTTATATAAAAAGGACCTCTACGAATGGAAAATTTTCTTAATTTGTAATCAATAAAAAATTAAAAAATTATAAATTTAAATGACGAAATAAATTGATGTATAAGACTAAAATAAAATCTTCTAATAATTATTAGATTTAACATCTAAAGGAGTACTACCACCGTAAGTTAATGAACTATAAACAAAACAATCCAATTTTAGACGTCCATAGTCCACACAAGTTACAAGGAGAACTACCTCTCAGTCTCAGGACTTGTCGATTTGGCAACCGTCCTAATCTAATTCAAATTGATCCAGTTTCTGCATATAGATTTTTACAAATAATCTCCAAATCGATAAGTCCTGAGAGGTAGGCACACATAAACGCTCAACAATCTTATGCCTTCATGAAGAGTTTGTGAATACATATTTGTAGAATATTAAAGCACATTTATGTCATATTTTTAATGCAGAAATTTACATTAAGGCGAAAGGATATTAGGTACTAGAGAACGAGACATCCTGAAAATCAATTATAAGTTAAACTCTACATAAGAATATAGCAAAAAAATACTTCAATTTTCTTGAAAAGAATCGTTTGTCATGGCTGAGACATCCCTCCAGATACCCCTTATGAACTAAGAGCCCGTTTAGTATGGGGAAGATTTGAGGAAGGAAAGGAATATTTTGAGGAATGAGGGAAGATGAGTTATTTGGTAGTTTGCGAGACATCCCTCCAAAAATGAAAGGATAAGATTTGAGGGAAAGATTCAAGAAATACCTATTTTTATCTTAAAAGTAATTAATTCAAAACGGAAAAATGTATTATTATTTTTTCATAATTCGAATTTGATACAAATTTCCTTACATCAAATTCAAATTTATGGGTCAAATTTGAATTTTATGACGAAACATTTGTTTCGCAAAAAAAAAAAGAAAAAAGAAATCATGTTTTTCAGCAGTAAAACAGGAGAAATAGGAGATTGCTTTTGTTGCCCTCCATGATTTTCATCACAACGATAGCCCCACTACTTCATATCGATGAAAACGAAAGTGAATAATACACCGCACCTCCCTCTTCTCAAACGCTCAGCAGATCACTAAAAAACAAGAAAGAATAAGGAAACTTGACACTAGTTTAGTGAAGCAAAAATCAATTGAGTGGTGACTATCTTTTCTCTTAAACCCAATGAACCAGTAGTTGCTTCAACCAGTCGTGTTCTTCCAATCCCTCCAAAGGCCCCTTATGGGTGTGTTTGGTTTGAAGGATGAGATGAGAGGGAAGGGAAAATGATTCTCTCCTCCTCCCCTCTTAAACTAAACAAATGATCTTCTCCCCTCTCCTCTTCCCTGTAATAAACTAAATAAGATAACATATCATTTCCTCCATCCCCTCCCCTTCCTTCCATTCCCTCCCTTCAAGGAAATGGAATGGGAGGAAAGGGAGAGATTTTGCTCCCTCCTCTTACTTGGTAACACAAAATTTAGGAGGGGAAGGAATTTTTTTTAAAAAACATTCCCCTCCCTCCTCTTAACCACCCCCAAAAAAAAAAAAAAAAAAAAAAAAAAAAAAAAAATCGGAGGGGATTTGGAGGGGAGGGGCAGTTTCTTAGTATGATAAGATTATCTTGCTCATGAAATTGTTTAATATTCCCCTCCCACCCCTGTTCACTCCAGTCCATCATCGTGCGATTTCTCCCACCTTCACTCCAACTTCTCCAGCCACGGCACTTGAGATCCCTACCCATTACTTTTATGACTGGACTCCCAAGTTGCTTTTGAGCCCATGCTTGTGTGATCTCCCAATTAATTCCTCAGCCTCACCTTCAATCAATCCACTCCACAATTTGTTTCACATACTTCACTTATTTTGAAAAACTTTTGCTTCAATCATACTTTTTGAAGAGGAGGCATTCGAACAACACCCGTAGGAACAAGTGCCTCGAATGCCTCTGATGCTTGCTTCTCCACCTTGGGCGGCGGTAATGGGAAAGTATCAGATGGTGATAGAATAGAAAGAAATATTATAAATAATAATGATGATTATCTTTATCATAACAATATTTATCATTTCGCTATTATATATATTATAAATATAATTATTCAAGGTATATTATTATGTATAATACTATTATTTTTAAAAGTTTTAAAAAACAACTTTGGGTATAATTATCCATATAAAAACATTTTCCCTCTCCTTCCTTTTTGAAGCAAACAATATAACATTAAAATTCATCCCCTGCTATTCAATCAAACAAGACAATATTAAAATCCCTCTCTCCGTCGAACCAAACAGACCCTTACAAGCCTTCCAATATAATGCAAGTGCATCATCCTTCGTACATACAAGGGAACCTCATAGGCGACATAGTGCAAAAATATAATCCTTCAGATATGTAAGCCTGGATCTTGCTACAAGTAACCTTTTGCAAATGGGCACAGCTTAATTACATCATACCCACCTTCCCATTTCCAGAACCTTCACAGTTCAAACCAACGTGCAGGAGCTCCTTCACACTCTGAGATCAAACTAAATCCCCACCAAAATACACCATGCAACCTAATTAACTTAAACAAAGAATATAGCTCATCATTGTTTGAACCTGTTCACAGCACAACGTCTTAGGAGAGAAGCCCACCTTAAGCTAAAGCTCAATATTACGACAGGGACATAAATATGTGACCATAAAATCTGTCATTATTAGCTAAATATTCTCCCAAAATTTGCTGAAATTTCCCATCATCCGCAAACCAATTCGAATGAAGAAAGGAAAGGATGGCCATATTCCATCCAATTCCAACAAAAAATTGGTACAGCAAATTAATAATGAAAAAATTGAAGAAAAATAGAAATCTTCTATGCAAACAAATTACTTTCTAATTCAGGTTTAAATAAATGAACCAACCTTCTTCCAATACCAATAACAAAGAACGATGCCAGGGGATATTAAATTGAAATAAATTGGAGTAATAAGATAATCTTTTGTTCTTCCGTATCAAGCAACTCGTGAGAAATGGTGGAAGCAGCGAGCATAAATCATTTATTAAGTATCAGAACCAGAAAATAAAAGGATCAATAATTTAAAACATATACAACCAGAAAAAGAGGTTACTAATATGCTCTTCACCATGGAAGCAGCGAGCACAAATCATTTATTAACTTGAATGACTCTAGACTGACCTAACAAAAAGAAATGATGGCCACAAAGATATTTCTATACCGTAAGTCTTGCATTTCTCATAACAGGAAGATTCTTTAGAAGTCTACAGAAATTACCACTGCGTCCATCTTTCAGGTGCTTACATCAAAGGAACAAGGAATCAAGGATTTTCAAAGAAGCGGAGAAAGAGAAAAGCAGAGCTTGCAAAGAAGAAATGGCATCAAAATAATTTAGAACAGCTGCATAGAAGAAAGGAACCGTAGATGCAATAAAATGAAATTCAAGGACAATTGCTATGATGATCAACACGGAAGTAGAAAGAGCTAAGAGAACTAAATGAACACATCATACGATAAGTCAAAGCACGGGCAAAATAAACAGCATGAGCAGTAATTTTTCAAATATTAAATTTCTATACCATATCATCTATTCACATATCACCCTGAGAACTCTACATCAAGAAATGCACCACAGGATAACAACAACCTCAGCATTAGGAAACAGCTTGATTGCCTCAGGCACAAAATCCATACCTACAACAGCTAGACCTACGAAAATTAGATCTAAGAGTACAAATCATGCAAGTTTGCAACAAGGAGATTCCTTTATGCCCTATAAATCATGCTACGAGAGCGCTCCAAACGAAGAGTCAGGCTGCCTCCATGGACATTCGCCTCTGGTTCAACAGATTTGCAATCGTAAGGCTTCCTGCACCCAGGGCAGCGGCCATCCTGCTCAAGAATCCTCTTGTGACAGAAGAGGCAAATCCGAAACCCACACAAGCAAGGTAAAAAACATGAATCTGTCAAGTCAAGGTCCTCACAGCATATTGGGCAAGGGGAAGGCGCAGCAGCGCGAGCCCATGGGATCCCTCCTCCACTACGAGAGTCTGGATTTGGTAAACTATACTGCTTAGATAAATTAGGAAGACTCTGAGGACGAAAAGCATCATCAGGCCTCCAGGCTCGGCTGTTGCCAGAGGCCGTTGAAACTATTCTATCACTCTCGGTTTTAGAATTCCCTGCACCTAAATTCGACCCATGAGTCATTTCACCAGGCGAAACCATTTGCACTACTGGTTCTTGAGCGGGGGGCAGATCCGTACATGGACTTTGGTGCTTGTCATCGGCAGCTAAAGCATCAGCCACAGCTTCCCAATCATCCAAGCAATCATCATCGCCTTCTTCTTCTGTGACATTACCAGAGGAGGACCCGGCGCTGCTGCCACTGCTGCTGCTCCCAGAGAAATTTCTTCCTGAATCATTACTCCCCAACATGCTACTATTAACACTGGAAGGACTATTGGATAAAGATTCCATGTAGCCATCCTGAAGGATCGATCCCTCAATCTCTTCAGCTCTAGGACTCATCTCCAATTTCTCCCATGAACGTTTACTGTCTCCCCCTACAGGCATCGGGGGCGTGCGGCCATCGTCCCTTCCTTCCTTGCATTTCTTATTCTTGACCAAAACTAATACCCATCCACGGATATATTAACAAAAGACTAGAATTAGGAAATGAACATAGCGATGGAAATATACGCATTCGTAGAATATACATGCATGACAATGAAGCAAAGAAAACTGTTCCTACCTTGAGAAAGCCACTGCTCGCGACGGGCATCAATCTTACATTGCTTTAGTTTAGCAGACCTGTTGGTCTGAAGTCCCCAAAGCATTAGGGTGAGGAAAATAATAACGGAGAAAATAATGCACAAACTAAACAATCACAGTTACATTAAAATAAACACTGAAAATCAATATCTTACCCTTTTTTTCTTGCCCAGGTTCTTGGCGTTTGCCGCTGAAGGAATCGGAGCGGTGGTGATTGAATCAGAAACCATAGTTGAACAGCTCGATTCAAATTCGAACAGCAATACGCAAAAACCCTAATTTGTGAATGAGAACAGACCCGGGAGATAAAATGGAGAGAGAGATGATGCGAATGGATAACGGAATTTCCTCAGAATCGCTCGCCCTCTTCAGAAACGAAACGAGAAGGAGGTCGTGCGCCATTCTATATATAAAATGTAATCCCAAATTTGCCCTTGTACTTGACTCAAATTTCGTGTAATTGCGTAAAATAAACATGAAATTTCATAGAAGTTGGAGGGCGACAATGGAGAAGCTCTAGAGGGGGCAGGACGAAAACATACGACGTCGTTGGGTTACAGGTCAATTTTTTACGTGATAACGATTTTTCTTTTGGTCAAATACGTAACAACGATTAATGACGCATGGACAATAGTGTATCATTAATAAGATCATTACTTCTTCTTCTTTTTTTTCTCTCTCAAATATTTATATTAATACTGCAAAGCATACAATATATGAAAATAAACTGAAAATAGAACACAAACAAAGGCAAAGCAAATACAACAAAAGAAACTAAATACAAAGAAAACCAATCATCACCCATTGAAGAGTTAAGAATAGAAGAAGAATCATGGACTATATCGGCCTCCTAGACATTCAAGGTTAGAAGTGATATGAAATAAGGTGTTGGTTGCAAAATTCACCATATAGAGCACACCTCCTTATAAACATTAGTTGCAATTAAAGCAGCTACACAGTTGCCCCGTCTTGGGTAAAGATCATAGAAAACCCAACATCAGAAGAAAGAAGACCCATGATATTTTGAATAACACTTATGCTCCGTTCAAACAAATACGGTGACGTCAACCACACATCGAACAACACCTCTTAAACCCTTCCCCCAAGAATGGGAATCCGAGCCACATAAGTGACAATCGGATCTAATAACGTTCAAACAACAATTCAACCAAGATGAATCATAGTTTATTAAAAAAAAAAAAAAAAAAAAGACGTCCCCTCCCCCAATGGACATCGCCGAGGAGGAAAACGCTGATACAACAACTTGCACAAAGGTGAGGAAGAGGGCTCTCACCGCCTTGAGAAAGATCTGGAGAGGGAGAGGAAAAACTTGCTTCAGAGGCGAGAGAATACCACAACCAATAGAAATCAAAGGGTACTAGTAGGTCACAACTGGGAGATTCAAGCTCCGATCTACCTCTTTGACGTAACTATGGTTGGGGATGATACTCGCCGGTAGCATGTGAAGGTAAAACATACCGCTAGCGAGAGAGAGTTGCAAGAATAGCTGGCGAGGCAGAGATGCCAAGATAGAGCGTTTGTGCCGACTGAGAGAGAAAAGTCAGTGATTATAAGATCATTACTACTCAAAAACCTTTTAAAACTTCCTGGTTGAAATACGGTGGTCCCCATTTCCAAATATTTATTTACAGAGAACAGAGTCACATTTTTTATTCTCCCTTTTATTTTGGTGTATTGATAGATATTTTAATTATATTATAGTCAATTGGGGTTAAGATATTTTTTCCATTAGTTAAATTAATTTTTAGAGGTGAGACAATTTTTTTGTTAAAATTTCAACAATTTCGAAATAAATATTCATTTCTAGGGGTATTAATGATTTTAAGGATTTTTTTTTTTTAATAAACTACATATATACCACGTGATTGTAACTTTGGTTTTTCCCCACAGGATTCACTTTTATATCAGGTTTGGTGCGATGGAATTGGAGTATATGGAAATGGAATTGATTTCCATGATGTTTGTTTGATACGATGAATTGAAGAATTTCACAATTTCATTTCTATTAAAATTGTTTGAATTTATTTTCATCATACAATCCTAAGATTTACACTTTTATGATGACAGAGTTCATTTTTGCCCCTTCTTTCTTTCTTTCATATTTCAAGCTGATAGTCCTCCTTTTTCATTTCACTCCATGGACACGGCGACTATAGTAGTCAAGCATTGACAATTTGACAACCATCAAACTCGTCACCAACGACAACCCACCTTAGATCTAGCCACTTGACAGTTGGGGCCGCAAATTGTTGCAGTAGGATTGTGGCAGTAGTGCTTTTGAATCGATTATTTGGTTTCAATGATGTCCGAGCATGGTTTGAATGGAATCTGTCCTTGAAAGAAGAAGGCATGGACGTGAGATGGGCGACCGATCGAGAACTTTGGTTGAATCGTAACACTGCGGTTTTCAAGGGGAAAACAACAGGAACAATTCAAATCTTGGCACAGGTTCAAGCTCAAGCTAACTGGTTGAACTCTCAGATATAGAGATCAAACCTTGAGACAGGGAGGGCTTCTTCGTGGAAGCCACCTTATGATAGTTGGATAAAGTTAAATGTTAATGGGGCATGCCGATATGCTGGAAACATGGCAGGATGTGGTGGAATAGCAAGAAATCATGAAGACTGTGTCTTGGGGGCTTCATGTTCGACTTTGGACATGGTAAAGGCTTACACGCTGAGGCGGATTTTCTACATACTAATGTTGAGTTTAAGTAGCTTTAGTTTTTTTTTTTTTTTCCATAAAAAAAAATTGTAATTAGAATTACAAAATGTAATCATTTTTATATTATATAAGATAAGACCAATCAAATGATGCAATTGGTCTGTTGCATCTGGATTACATGTAATCCTCTTTCATGAAATGAACCAAACGGCTGATTGTAGGATATGGATTTGGGTAAGCAAAATATTGGGCTTTATGAACGAATGTAGACGAGAAGGCCATACAGTGTAAAAAAGACGTGAAATGGTTTCCATTATTGTTGCTTTTCACAGACAAAGCAAAACACAACGTTGAGCCCAATACGTTGGGTTTCCGTTATACTGCCAATTAAGTTTTGCTTCTGTTTTTGGTTGGGTCTATGATTGCAAGTCCCAAACTTCTAGTTATGCAAACACAGTTATAAATAAACCCTTCGGCTTTTTATATTTTTGTTTTTACATCTGAACATTTTGAATTTCACTCTTATTAATATAATAGACAATTAATTTTTTAAAGAGATTAAAAAATTTAATCAAGAAGCTATATTAAAGTATCTATATTTATCATTTAATTTACTTGACTTATAAACTAATATATAATCTTAGTATAGTGATACACAACATATGCTATAATTAATATTTTATTTAGTTTTTTTAATCTCTCAGAAAAAAAAAAATCAGTTGACTTTTATATTAAGGACTGGATGGATGAAGTGTCATCCAAATACATTTATGTTAAACTGAATTTTTTTAATATTCATACATTAGTGACCTTAGCATGATCATCTATACGTGTATTGATTGTGTGTTTCTAGGGAAGAAAAACACAGAGAGGGGGAGGGAGAGAGTCCGCATTACCTGCATGGTAGGGCATTGTATGGATGAATTCTTCCATGTGATACCTTGATTATAAATATAACACTTAATTGATTTTTGAATAGTATTAAGAAAACTAAATAAATAAAGGGTTTTATATTTCTCCTGGAGAAGAATTTTCTCCTGCAAGCTAAAACGGTATCGTACGCATGCTAACCCTATTTTAATCAATGATTGCTTTCGGTGTTCTTGGCCTCCAAGTATCTCGACGGCGACGCGGTTCTCGCTGCTGGCGGCTTTACAGTCCAATAATGGCCCAAGCTTGATTATGCAACAACAGAAAACTCTTAAACAAAAAAATTATGATACAAGCTTTTCCATAGTGATGATTAGTGAAGGTTTTTCGTGATATCAATCGCACCATATTCGCAAGATCCTGTCCTCATAAAATACTGCAGTTTAAGCAAATAGATTTAATCAATACTTAAGGTTAGCCATCACGTTTGAAGATAGCCAAAGCAATAACTTGACTTTACTACACCCTGAGAATGTACAAATGACTGAATAGAATCATATTTCGGATAACCAATATGAACTACAATGGCAAAAGCAATATCATTTATAATGTTTTCCCAGAGCATATAGCAGAACCAGACAAGTACCTGACATAAAGGCTGGCCTACTCGCTCTGGATACTCCACGCCAGTCATCGAAGCTCCTATAACCTAAACAGCATATATGTGACCAAATTATGAAAGGTCCAATCAGGCTATCGTTCGTGTTGCGCGTTTGAGTCCCAAAACCAGTTTCCACGTACCCCAAATCTTCAGGTAGCAGCACGTCGATCAAACTTTGTGAAGCCGCAAGCAGCGAGAAGCAATCATTGATTAAAACAGGGTTATCGGTTAGCATGCGTACGACACCGTTTCAGCTTGCAGGAGAAAAATTCTTCTCCTGTAACAGGAGAAATATAAAACCCATAAATAAATTAATCATATTATATGTTGTATATAATTAGATTATATATCAACTTATAAGTCATATAAATCAATTTAGAGAAGAATAATAATAAATATAAATACATTAAAATAAGGGTTTAATATTTCTGTTTTTGCTATAGAAATATTTTTTTGTCACATTCACATAAAATTGAGTTGGGCCACTAATATTTTCTCTATCTTCTTTTTACAATGAGACTCACTCACTTTTATGTATGTATGGCAGAAAAAATATTTATCTAGTAAAAGTAGAAACATTAAACCCTTAAAATAATTTAATTAGATTAATTAATTTAACCAAAAAAGTCAATTCGGTAGGAGGAGGGAGTAGTATATACTCCCTTTTGCCCCAATCTATCATGTAGGCATCTCACCGTGGACTCAATAAATAAGTAAAAGGATTAGGTAGTAAATTCATCCGGAAGATATGTTTAAGAAGCGATATCGCTTCTTTTTTTTTTTTTTATCTCAAAGTTGTCCCAAAAATTTCAAAACGTAGCAATGTTATTTGTTTTCATTAAAAAAATAACAGACGTTAGTTTTTTAATGAAATAGGACGACATTACTATATTTTAAAATTTCCGGAGCAATATTAAGACAAGAAAAACTTACAGGGCAATATTGTTTTTCAGCGAAAACTTCCATAACAAATTTACTACTTAACCCTAAATAAAAAATGAACAAGTGACAAATGTTTTGTTTTTTTGGGCCAACAAATGAGTGACAATTATATTATATGGCGTGTGCTGTAATGAGGTCCATCACACTCAATGGCGTGATGACTTGTAATCGCGTCTGCTGCATATGCACTCCATTCTTTCTTTCATTTCAAGCCTCTTTTTATATTAAAAAACTAGTACATTATAAGGGACCCAATAATGCTAATGGCCTAATTTTATAATTTGTTAAAGGGATAGGTTATTGTCAGTACCAATGTTACTACCATTTTTTTACCGTTAGATCATAATCTCAATAATAGGAGAGAGAAATGATAAAGGAAGATGAGATGATCTAACGGTAAAAAAGTGGTAGTGACAATATGTTATCCTTTGTTAAAAATGTATAGTATGTATTTTAACAACAAGAAATTGATTTACATGTGATCATCTCTAACTCAGAATAAATACTTGTAACGCAAGGTATATTTTAGTCTTTGAGAAAACGTGAATGTATATTTAAACAAAAATTAACTTACAATTGATTATCGCATCCAATTCTATCCATACCGTTAAAAGGAATCAAGCTTCATTAGCGGCAAGGTTTGAGGCATGCATATTACATACATATATATTTATTATTAATGGGTGTTTACTCCCTCTTAATAGTAGAGGTAATATTGGTATATTAAATAATTAATCAGCGATTTATCCATAAAACTTTAACTTTAAGCATTTGTTTCTTGATTAAAATTTGGATTGAGTAGCAAATTAGTCATAAAAAGATAGACATATAAGCAATATTGGGGAAAACAAACAAAATAAGGCAAAAAATAATAATAATTATCAGACTAATGCACTATTCAAACTATTTATCAAACTAATGTTGTCGTTGGGTGGCGTGGGCCCGATAGACGATAAAAGTCACGATTCACGACTTCGGGGGAAGGCGTTAATTATATTCACGCCTTACGAAGGCGTGAATGATGTTGACTCCTTCAGCGTTAATTATAATTAACGCTGACGACGTCAATTTTTCAAATTTTTTTTTAAAAATATATTTAAAATTATAAATTATAATTCTATTTACTTATAATTAATAATTAATAATTAAGAAAATTAAAATATTTAAAATTTATTATAAATCTTAGGATATAAGACTAATTAGTGAATTTATTATAAATCATAAGATAGATGACTACTTAATTAGATCCACGCAACTGCAATTAATTGCACAATATATTTGACTAATAAAAATTTACAATAACACAATACAGATCCCAAAATAGGGGAATCTTTTGTTATAACTAAATTATACTGCGTAATCTTGAATATATTGTTAATCTTAACAATATATTCAAGATAGATGACTACTTAATTAGATCCACGCGTTGTAATCTTAACAATATATTTAAGATTACGCGGTATAATTTGGTTATAACAAAAGATTCCCCTATTTTGGGATCTGTTTTGTGTTATTGTAAATTTTTATTAATCAAATATATTGTGCAATTAATTAATCAGTGCGTGGATCTAATTAAGTAGTCATCTATCTTATAGTTTATACTAAATTCACTAATTAGTCTTATATCCTAAGATTTATAATAAATTTTAAATATTTTAACTTTCTTAATTATTAATTATTATTTATAAGTAAATAGAATTATTATTTATAATTTTAAATATATATTTTTTTTAAAAAAATGACGCCTTCAGGCGTCAACATCATTCACGCCTTCAGGAAGGCGTGAATATAATTAACGCCTTCCTGAAGGCGTGAATCTGACAGGCGCCTGTCAGTCTCACGCCACCCAGTGGCAGCATTAGTTTGATAAATAGTTTAAATAGTGCATTAGTTTGATTTTTTTTTTTTGGTCTTATTTTGTTTGTTTTCCCAGCAATATTGCCTTGAAAGTTTTATTTATTTTTCTCCTTAAGGTTGACCTAGAAGTTTGAAAATGTAGAAATGTTGTTTTATTACATTAAAAAACTAACGTTGATCATATAAAAATTGATTTTGACTGTTAACTTTTTAACGAAAATGAACAATATTGCTACGTTTTAAACTTCTAGGACAACATTAAAACAAGAAAAACTTTACTCCTCAAAGAAAACTTCTGAAACAAATTTACTACTTAACCCTTATAATTTCAAAACCATGCCTCCGTTCTTATCTCAGCCTTGGGGTAGTGCATCTTAACTTATGTGTGGGTCCAATTAAATGAGTATTTAATAATGAAATTAGAGGTCTGCGTATTAAGAAACTTAGGAGTAATTTTAAAAAAAAATTAATAAAAAAAGGTCGCCTTAAATGAAACCCGAGAAGAAAAAGGGTCTCCTTCCACGCCAAGGGATGGGGGCAAAATTAAGATTTGCTGTTACTCTTCGTTATAGAGGGAAGCAAATGAGTCGTAAGTAAGTGACTTTTTTTTTTTTTTTTTTAAATAAAAAAATTAGGCCTTAGGATTTTGACCGAGCCTAATTTATTTCTATCCCTATTGAGTGAATGATGGGAAAAATTGCAATCCTTTATATGCGTGTGTATGACTCAAACCATTTGTTTTTAATAAAGAGAAGTCAATTCAATGGGCATGTGACATGTAACAACAAGTGGGTCATTTATAAATTGTAACCTTATTATATTATGAGGAGACATATCAGATGGAGGCATTGGAACAGTGAGTTGTGTCTCAACAATATCACTCACAACATAAGCCGGCACCGACATCCTCATTGTCCAACACATGTACGCCATTACTCCATTTGTCCGCCATCTACTCCGCCACGTGTCCTCTCCCCTCTCTCCACATACACCGAATCAATTTCCCTTCCTATCACTAGGTTGGAAAAATATATATTATTTTAGATTTTTCTACTATTAAAATGATTTTTTATTAAATAAAAAGTAAAAAAATTCAATCTTCACCATTCAAATCTCACTTACACGGTTTAAATGATAGGCTTTGAAAATAGTTTCTACATGTAACTTCTTCATTTCTTATATTTTTCCATTGTGTGTATTATACCATCTTAGCCTTAAGAAAATAGGCACACTGTACGCAGAAATATCCCTAAATATGTAAATCTTAATTCCGCACCTCAAAATGATTTAATATGTGAAGTTTCTAGAAGCTAAATTGAAATTGTATTTTGTCATGTAATTATTTAAATGCCCACAAATTTTTTAGCAAAATAAATATCCTTAATTTAAACTCTAAAGAAAAAAAAAAAAAAAAAGATAGTAGGACAATAGTAGATAAACAAGTAACAATTCCAACTTATCACATGACAACAGCAAATAAGATATCACAGAAAAAAGAGAGACTAAAGTATGTTTTTGTTCTTTTAATTAAATTTATATGAGGTATGATTTTAATTCTTTAAGTTTTAAATTGCACTTTTAATCTTCAAGACTTAACACTTTTAATATTACCAACAGAAAATGCTGACTAAGAAAAATTAAGTGGTGGCAATTCAATGCTAACAAGTAAACTGGACTGGTACCACAACACGTCATTTAATTTTAATCCTACAAAACAATTGTTTAATTTGATGACATGTGATGGTGCCAGTCCAACTTGCTTCATCAACGTTATATTGCCACTGTTTAATTATGCTTAGTTAGCATTTTTCATTATAACTTTAATGGTGATGAGTTTTAAGGACTAAAAGTGTAATTTATAAACTTAAATGATTAAAATGATACCTCATATAAATTTAAAGGACTAAAAATACATTTTAGCCTTGAAAAAATTGTCTGCTTTTACATTGACAAGTGTTATGCAAATAATCAAATATTAATGATAACAATAGTTTACCAAGCAATAATTGTAAGCAACAATTAAGATATTAACATGCAACTAAAGATATTGAGATAACTTTACCATAAATCAAGGTAATTAAACCTAGACCGGTCATTGAACCGAACAGGGTACTGGATCAAGGATCAGTAAGTTAGAGTGGAGTCAAATTAGAGCTAACATGGGACTAAACCGATGGAAAAATTAATATTTTAGGGTTATTAATGTGAAATTTAAAAAAAAAATCAATTTTAAAAAAATGAACTGGGGTGTAATAATCTGGCTATAAATTAAAATTTAACCTCACACTAGTCTTTAGGGACTTTACAATAATTGTGAATTGGGATTTAGAAATTTGATGTATTTTTGTGTCTTTCTCCTAAAACAGTAGGAATACTAGTATTAAAAATCATTTATTTACTTGTTTATCCACATCATCACCACTGACCAAAATTGACCTGTAACTCTGTATCTAATAAGATGAATGAACATATGATACATATATAGAGAGAGGGGTTCAGATTCAGTTCACTGCCTTAATATCCTCTTCCATTCATTGCCTAGATCTCAACCGTTGATTTGAAGCTTGAATTGTTGAGATTTTTTTTTTTTTTTCAGAATTTATCGCATGCGGTAATGATTTGCTTATTTTTGGGCAGTGGATCGTAGCCACTCCCAGAGAGAGAGGCACCACCTTGGATAAGAATGCAAATTGCAAATCATGCTTAACATCCATGTCATTATATCATTATTATGTTCATATTCATGCTTTATGATTGAAAACAACGCCACTTATTCCATCTTAATGAGACGAAAAAGTCTCTAAATAGCCGTTTCCTTTTCTAATAATGTTGAAGCCAAATCTTATTTTGGATTTCAATTCCTTTTGTTCCTCTTCACACAATTACAAATAAAACAAATTAAAAGAATAACCCCACATATAAATATAAGGGAAGAGAGGTGGTGTCTCCACTTACTGACTCTCCACTTAATATCTCAATTATTGGATTATTTTTAATGGCTGAGATTTAATGCTTTGTAAAAATTATTACCCTTATTATATCACATATAATAAAAATGTTACCATTAAATTTGTTTACTTTTAATATATAAAAATACAATGTGCGCAACTTTAAATAAAATTGAATAATTTTTATGTTATATCCCAAACGAAGCTAAATTTGGAGATGTTGTTTATGAGAGTATAAGTAAGATGGACAATCATCAATCATGGATGGTAGAATATGGCTTTCAGGAAACAAACAAAACCAATAATAATAATAATAATACGCAGGCTAAGTATAATTTTAGTCCTTTAAGTTTACATGATGTATACTTTTAATCCTTTAACTTTATAAAGTATACTTTTAGTCATATAATTCTAACACCGTTAATCTTGCTAACGGAAAATGAAAAATGCAAACTCAAGTGATAACTGTGTAAACTTAAGTGATGAATGTGTAATTAAATGCTATTAAGCTTAAATTTAAAATATGAGTAAATTGAAGAATATATAAACCTTGTAATATTAAATGTTATTAGTCATCACTTGAGTTTGCTGTGTTAGCGTTTTCTGTTAGCAATATTAACGATGTTAGAATTTTAGGATTAAAAGTATATTTTATAAAGTTAAAGGACCAAAAGTATGCCTTATATAAAACTTAAAGGATTAAAAGTATACTTTAGCCTAATACACAAATAATTATAACCTTCCTTTAATTTATGCCACTGGCTAATGTCTGTTTATCATCACTTTTTTTTTTTGGCCTTTGAGATTTCATTTTCACAGAATTGGATAAATTTGATGGTGCGATAAGAAATTGATTTTCAGTGTTACATAATAAATCATAATACCAATCTACACAATTTGGGTCGGTCCTGAGAAAGAACTTTCACAACTTTGGATCCCTTGATAAATGGCACAAGAAAGTAAAAGAAAAGCTGTGGTACGTACAGATGTATTTGACTTTTTTTTTTTTTTTAATGTTAAAAAAAGGAAAAATAAAGGAAAGAAGGAAAGGAAAATAAACTGACAAAAAACCACTAATTGCGTGTCAAATTTTTAATTATATTGAATTGAAGAACTTTTTCTCCTTAAAGTTTGCTGGACATTTACATAATATTTATAGGTCACATATCCTTAAGGAAAAATAAATAAATAAATAAAAATTATACATAATATTTATATTTTGAATTTATTTGAAATTCAAAACATGATAAGAGGAGGTTTAAAAAGGAATTAGGCACAAAAACTCGGTAGTTAATTAAGTTTTATTCGGCGTCATAAGTGGTGATGATGTGGATAAACAAGTAAGTCTCTTGTCTGAAAACCCCTTTTCAAGGTTGCCATAAGTGCTTTATTCGGCGTGCTTCTAATGCGGGCAACAATTGGCGGAGTCCGCAATATGATCTTTAATTAATTTGAAGCAGAAGACTGAAGAAAATCCAACGAAAAAGAAAGGCTACTAAATATTTATGTCAAATTAAAACAGATACGTAGGCTCTTCCAACAAATTTAATATTTTGATAAGTTGGTTGGTGCGGAGGTTGAGCGTTGAAACAGACAACACACAAATAAATTATCCACATTAAAAAGTCTGAATAAGTCTTCGGTGAATCCTACAAAATAATGATCATCTAATTATGTTTGGAATCACTTTCGGGTGTTTATTTACATAAATAAATCGAGATAAAGTTTTCTTCATATATTTTCTTTATATATCGTAATCACGATTAAAAAACTACTTTTGAAAGTTTTAATCGCAAATAAATTAATTTACCCCATTTAAGTGTACCTCTCTCTAATTGTGAAAGATACTAGGTAGTAGGTACTAAACAATATAAGAGGAAATAGTAGTTTTTTAGGGTGTGTTTGGTTTGAAGGGGAGACAAGAAGCAAAGTTTCCCTCCTTAGTGTGAAACGTCAGATATAACCATAAATTTATATAGTTGTTCACACAAATATTTCACATCATAATCATATTTGACTTTTCAAATTAAAGAGACAGAAGCTTCCTCTTCCTCTTCCCCTTCCTTCAAACCTAACCTAACCTTATAGAATTATTAAAGTGTGGATAGAATGATAAGGGATTGGCAGCGTCACGTGGCAGACACTAATAACATTGAACTGTTGGGAGTGCATCATTATTCCTTCTTCTCATGCCTCCCATAATTCTCTCTCTCTCTCTCTTCTCCTCCTCTAATCATATTCCTCCTCTCTCTTTTTGTCAGCCATCAGCATTATATAATCCTATAATTCTCCCTCCCCTCCCTCCAATTATAATCTCCAAATTATTCATAAACCTCTACACTATTATATCATTTCAACATATTTAATACTAAGGTACGAAGTCGCTTGCAACAAAAAACTTAACACGTGTCTACATCTCAATGCCTCTTTCTTTGCTTGCTCCACCAAAAATCTACTCTCTGCCTTCAACTTCAACCCCACTCTATTTCTTTCACAACACCCTTCCTCAATTGTTCCTTTCCTATTCTCTCCACTTCAACTCATTCTTCCTTTTTACCCACACCCTATCACTTTACTGGATCCACTCACTGTAAGTTACAGTCTCATTTCATGTACAAATACTCAACCCACTACGTAAATCACATACGGCCATGCCCAAAAAAGGAAAAACAAGAAAGCAGAGCGTTCAAAGGCCGTCCAGCTGACAGCCTCGTCCCCACAAGCAAACGACACTCTATCTCCCGATATAACCTCAGCAAACCTCCCGTCGTTTTAGCTTCCTTGCATCGCATATTATCCAACATACGACCTGCCGTTTGCTTCCCTGTTGCCTTCCCCACTCCCATCGTTATCACCGACCCTCTCTCTTGAACTCCTCTGCTTTCTTCACACATCTTCCCACAACCATATATGGGAGAAGCTACCTCAACAACATCTCACTGAACAATAAATTCCGGTCACTGACTCTCCGGCGATGTCGCCGGAAATTCCAACTGCTCCCCCGCCTGTTTCCTGAATCCTCCCTCTCCGGAATTTGGTCTCTTGCCCGCATTTCCTGAATCACTATGCCTCCACCGTCAAACCCGTCCCTGAACCTGAACCAACGGGTTTTCGCGTGTCTTGCCAAGCTTTCTGACCGAGATACACAGTTGCTCGCTGCTGCCGAGCTTCAGTCCATTGCTCGGAACCTCGATCCGAACTCCCTGTCAGTTTTTCTCTCGTCCATACGCTCCACCGATGCGTCGGACAAACCTTCGGTTCGGAGAGAGTGCGTGAAAGTCTTGGAGGTGCTGTGTGAGGCGCATGGAAATTCGCTGTCTCCTCATCTTTCGAAAATTCTTGGCAATATAGTTCGTCGGTTACGTGACCCCGATTCGTCGGTTCGATCCGCTTGTGTCAATTCCGTTTCGGCATTGTCGACTCATGTCACTAAACAACCGTTTTCCTCTTTTCTAAAACCGTTGGCGGAGGCCCTGTTCACTGAGCAGGACCATAATTCGCAGATGACCGCGGCACTTTGTTTGGCCTCTGCCGTTGATGCCGTTCCGGATCCGGAGCCGGTGAGATTGATGAAGCTCTTGCCCAGGTTCGAGAAGTTACTGAAGTGCGAGGGATTTAAGGCAAAGCCTGCGTTGTTGGCGCTGATCGGAAGCGTTATTGAGGTTGGTGCGGCATCCAGTCCGGGGGCTTTGACAAACTTGGTTCCTTGCGTGATGCAATGCTTGAGTAACAAAGACTGGGCTGCAAGGAAGGCTGCGGCGGAGGCGTTGATGAAGTTGGCAATAGTGGAAAGGGAAATGTTATCAGAATACAAGGAGAAATGTTTGAAAGTTTTTGAGAATCGACGATTCGATAAGGTTTTTACATACGACACTGAAATTTCTTCTTTCTTCCTCTGTTCATACCTCTGATTTCCCCCGTGATTTGGTTAATTTATGGTAACTTGAAAGTGCATTGAGTCTGTGTCTTGTTTGGTTCAGGTGAAGGTTGTTCGTGAAGTTATGAATCAGATGCTGGAAGCGTGGAAGCAGATACCTGATGTTTCCGATGAATGTTCTCCTCCTCCTCAATCGCAAGCTTCTTCCAAAGGTATTGCTTTATTCATATAGCATTTGCTAATTTTGCCTTTAAAATAGATGGAAACTCAGTTTATTCTTTGGTTTCTATTGAGCTTCTAAAAGAGGAAATGATGATCATAAATGAATCTACGTAGTTATCCGATCTGACATTAAAGCAAATAGTTTTTTTTTTCCCAACCTGCAATGCTCTGTGGCCGTCAATTTGTCTGTGTCTGTTGATTGTTTATCCATTGTTGGGTGCGGGCTGCTTTTGATTCAGAGAATGCAAGCTATGGGCGCTATCCACCAGTCGTGCAGAGTTCATGTGCTCCTGGTTCTGTAGTGTCGCAATTGCGGAAAAAATCTATTCCAGCTAGCAGATCTACCCCGCCTGACAATTATGCTGCCAGCAAAACCAAGAAGATTAGTCCTTTAAGCAGTAACAAGAGAATGAACACAAATGTGGCACGAAAGCTGCTGAACCATAAGAATTGGGATGTTCAAATAACTGCGCCAAATGCTCTGTCTTCGGCATACCAGGGTGATCTTGAAGACAGTGATGGGTTTGTCATGGAAAGAAGCAAAAAGGAGAAAACACGGTTTTCAAAGCCAGAAATGAGAAGGGCTCTTTTTGGTAAAAACACTGATGAAAAATTTCACTTGTTTGGTGGGTCCAAAAATGGATCTCGTGTAGTTCCTTGCCATGAAGACAGTGAGGGCTCAGTTGCGGTTACTAATAGCGCCAAAGATCAGAACAAGAATGACAAAGAGTGTGAAGATTTATCTTTGATCCGCAACCAGTTATCTGAAATTGAAAAGCAGCAATCGAGTTTGCTTGATCTTCTTCAGGTTTGTCACCAATGCTTGATCACCCAATTCCCTCCATAAATTTTTTCTAGGTACTTGGCTTCCAGTGTGCAAATCTTTAGTGAGAAGGCTGGTTGATAGTAATACAACATTTTCATTTTATGCTGTAGAATTTGATGAAGAATATTTCTCTAAAGTGTTTTCTGTATTCTTCATACAGAGATTCATTGGAAGCTCACAAAACGGAATGCAATCTCTGGAGACTCGTGTGCATGGCCTTGAGTTGACATTAGATGAGATCTCTTATGATTTAGCAGTATCAAGTGGAAGGATGACTAATGCTGATGCTCCCAGGAGAGCTTGTTGCTTGCTGTCTGGTGCAGAATTTTTAAGCTCCAAGTTCTGGAGGAAAACACAGGGCCGGTATTCTTCCTCCTGGATCTCTAGATCCGCTGGCACTCCATCACTTGCCACCATGCATCATGGAGTGGACAAGAATGGCGGTATTGAGAGAAATCACAGATTAAGGTTCCGTCGTGATCGAGGTTTCATCACTAATCCTCTGGCAGAGGTTCATTTGCACTCAAGGGAGACATCAAATATTGCCCGTGAGTAAAACCAGTTAAAATAATAGGTTCACTTGCCACTTCAGGAAGCATCTATTTCTTCAATCTGGTCTAGATGAGGCTCATTTAGTCTTTAGGCTTTATCGCTGGTCGCGTACAGACACGCGAATGAGATTAGCAACGCCAGTTAATGCAACTCTTTTACACACGCGGTATAATTATTCTGCCCTACTATCTATCTGTTTTTGGCTGAAATGCTACACAATCTGGACTGCTATTTAGATCTTTTTGATTCCGAATCATCTTGGTGGAGGATCCATTCATCAAGAAGGCGTGATGATGATCTACTACAATATATTTAAATATGAGGTTATTATGAAGTATTACCAAGAAAAATACTTGAAGGTGTCCAGTCACTGTAGAGGGTTCTTGGGAGTAGTACATAAATTCACGTTACTGCAAAATTTCTTGAGAATTCGTTAGTGAACGTTGATATTCTTGGACAAGGCAGATTGGATGGATCTCAGCGATGTGGGTCTAGTATAATACAGGGTTGGCAGGCTGCTTAACTTCCTTCTTTTTCTCTCTCTCTTTTTATGATTAATATTTAATTACTACGTTATATTCCTGTTTATGTTAAAAATGTTAATTTTTAGAATGCACCTATACAATTTCATAATTTGATAGCATTGCTTGTTTTCTTCCCCTTCCATCTTCCTGAACCTTGTTATAAATTGAGCATTCAAGATTGGAGTTCCAAAATACTGAGTTGAAATTGTGACAGGCCAACGTCTTCAGCACACTCTAGGTTGTATAACTTGTACTACCTTTTGTCTATGACATAAGATCTAGTTTGTAGTATGAAATTACACTACAACGCTATTTTTCCAAATACATGAGGCTACTCGTCTCGTGCGTGGAATAAAACAGATGCAGTTCTAGTTTATGTAGGGTTATGGCAAAACCAAAAAGTTCTAGTTTATGTAGGGGCTACAATATCTAAGTAGTACTACTTAAATATTAACTTTATCCGTAAAACCTAAAGATTTAAATTTCATCGAGTTTAAAACATAGAAGATTAAAAGCTGATTGGGCTACAATATCATCGAGTTTAAAATCTAGAATATTAACTTTCTACCTTTACCCTTAAAACTGAAGAACACATTATTTTTATTATCTCTCACAAAGTCATATCATTCATTTGTCATAATTGCTGGTAAAAAAATACAGAAAATAATTTATATTGATATTTGTCAGAAGAAAAATATTTAAGTCAAGTTCTTCATATCCATTATATTAAATTATCCAATTACATATGGTCGTGTATCTTATTTTTGAAATATTACCATTTAATTATAAACCTACATTTTTTTTAAAAAACAATTGTTTATATGACCACATGTGATCAGGTAACTTGGCATAATATATATATATATATATATATATATATATAAAAAAGGAATTTGGTGTGATTGGTCCTTTTCAAAACCAAATTTATTAATTGATCTATAAAACATCAAGTCAATAATTAACAAAATTATTAAATATATATTACTTTAATATAAGAACTAGTTGACTTTTCGACTAAAAAAGCTAAATAAATTACTTAATCATATTATATGTTGCATATTATTATATTATATACTAGTTTATAAGTGAAACAACTTTACTTGGAGAAAAACAATAAATAGAAATACTTTAATGTTTCTTATTTAGTTTTTATTTATTTAATTTTTTAAAAAAGTCAACTATAAGAAGAAAAGGTAGTATTATAAATAGGGTTAAGGAGTTAAGACTACTGTGTGCGAAGTTCTTGCAAGGCGTCAAGACCACGAAGTTTTTTCGGGAGCAAAAGTATACATAACGTTACGTTTTGGGAGCGCCGTCTATTGCTAGTTAGTTGACCGTCAACTTGGATGGAATCTTTGACGTGGCGATGACAAGATGACATGGACGACGACTAGGAATAAAAAATATATATAAAAAATCAAAAAATTGAAATAAAAAAAAAAAATAATTAGAAAAAAATTTCAAAAAATTAGGAAAAAATTAAATGGAAAATTCCAAATAAATACTATTTGAATTTGTATTTTTAGAAAATCTAATCGAATTTGTAAATACTATTTGAGGAATATGCAAATTCGGGTCAAATTACCCTTTTAGCCTTTAGTGTTAAATAAATAAAATAAAATAAATTGTGACATCCTAAATTTTGAGTTTAGGATATTAAAACTATTATAAGTAATAAATTATAGGAAATTTAGCCCGGATAAATTAAAAGGTTAATATTTGGAAGTAAAGGCATATTTTCTTGTAAAAATTAAGGACAAATAGTTGGGAATAATTTTAGGCCATACACCTCCCACCGCCCTGCCACCACCGACCGGCCGGCCACCGCCACTACCACCACCGGCCGGCCGACGCCGCCACGGCCGGCCACCGCCACCACCACCATTGGCGGCGGCCGGCCGGTGGTGGCAGGGCGGGGGGGGGTGTATGGCCTAAAATTATTCCCAACTATTTGTCCTTAATTTTTACGGGAAAATATGCTTTTACTTCCAAATATTAACCTTTTAATTTATCCGGCTAAATTTCCTATAATTTATTCCTTATAATATTTTTAATATCCTAAACTCAAAATTTAGGATGTCACAATTTATTTTACACTAAAGGGTAAAAGAGTAATTTGACCCGAATTTGCATATATCTCAAATAGTATTTACAAATTCGACAGATTTTGAATTGCATACAAATTCAAATAGTATTTATTTGAAATTTTCCCTTTAATTTTCTCCTAATTTTTCTAATTATTTGAATTTTTTTTAAGTTTTTTTCGATTTTATTTATTTATTTTTTTCAAATTTTTCCTAATTTTTTGATTTTTTTTTCTAATTATTTGAATTTTTTTCGATTTTTTTTTCAATTTTTTTTCCTAATTATTTCAATTTTTTGATTATATATATTTTTATTCTTAGTCGGCCACGTCATCTTGTCATCCCCACGTCAAGATTCCATCCAAGTTGACGGCCAACTAACGGCCAGCGCAGACAAGACTCCCAAAACGTAAAGTTATGTCTACTTTTTCCCAAAAAAACTTCGTAGTCTTTGGGACGCCATTTCAAAAAGAAATGCAACCGTGAAGTCTTTGGCCCTAAACCCTTATAAATAATATGTAGTTCTTAAAATAAACTGTCGAGTTATCTAGTTATTCGTTAAAGATCCTCGTTTAAATTTTAACCTTGACTGAATGACTCGAGAAACGAACAGTTCATTAGGAAGCTGGATGAAATAAAGAGGTCACTTCCATGTCCGGAAATAAACGCATATAAACCATGAAGTGCAGCCACATCACAAGGGAAAAAAAGAAAAAAACATTTTCATTCCGCGGGAGACAATACAAAATGCTTATTACGCTGCGTAAAACCAGAAATCTTCACTATTCATTAATCCCTAATACCCTTACACGAGTATTTGAAACTTGTTTCTTAGTCCATATTTTCTCAACCGGTCGAGCCGCCCTATCCCAAACAACTTGTCTTTGAAGATAAATACGGAATATTGAAACAAAAATGAATCCAAAGAAACTCATCTACACGTCATGTCAATGATCATAAATAAGATTCCCAATTGTTTGATCAACATCCTTAGTACAACTCTTGAGTTTCACTTTTCCTATTAATGTCCAAATTCCAAAAAGGAGGCCTTCCAGAAAGTCTTCAGACGTCCAATGCAAGGCATGGATGAAGAGGACTCGGTCTCCCTGTAAATCTTCAAAGCCACTCAAGCTATTATGACTTCCTCATGATACATCAATTATTGGCGCAGCATTTGGATTTTGTTTTTTTCACGAAAAAAAGCTCAAATTGTATTTCTACACAGTTTTAAGAATGCAAATATGAGATCCAGTCATGGAGCTTGGCTCTGATCTTTAGAGTCTTGCCGTTCAAGTTTCTGCAATAAATAAATAAAATGTTAGGTTGAAGAGGTGAAAGCCGAAAGATAATCTGATAACGGCAACGCGATAACACATCAAAATCAATGATATTTCGGCAGCACCTTATAGAAACAATCCAACCAAGTGAAGTAGGACACAACATTCTAGGCAATATCCATTACACGAGGAAGCAAAATTCAAGAATTCAAAGACTTTGCTCAGTTGAGTATACTGGTGGAAGAATAAGCTAAACGATAGCAACAAACCATGTATACAGTCCCCAAATTTCAAAGTTGATTGCTTGGAACCTTCGAGACTGAAGTAATCAAGGTCCACTAAGAACACGATTCAGATCTCATAATCCAAACAAACATAAGCTTATTCAACTCCTTCATTTAAAACTTAAATGATGAACTGAAGAACCAAAGATAAATTTGTCTCTAAAGTCCAAGTCCACAACCCACACCATTGTTACTCCACTCTAACCCTTCAGATATGATATCCATAAACCAAAAGTACAGAGTTATCCAACCAAATCATCTCTAACTCATGAAGATATTATAGTGCATGTAAAAAGAAACGTTCTGGTTGTCCAGCTCACCCAAAAGAAACAAAAAGAAACTTTGCTGTCTAAGCTGAACTAGAAACAACAGAGGGCCAAGAGAAAGCTTTGCTTGAGAAATGTATAAGAGCAAAAGGAAAAAAGAGGACATGCTAAAAGGTCTCAGATTGGGAATAATGAAATGTGAATTCTGGAGAGGCATTGAAGTGTGAACCCCTGTTCGTTCACACCCCCTTCTAAGATCCCCCATCATAAGAACTACCTAAACTTCACTTTTTCTCCTTATCTCCACCCTTCTCCTTCAATTGCATTTGCATCAGACAAACATGAAAGAATAATCATTTTCAATAAACATATAAAAGGCCGTCACAATGAAATGCAAGATTCTGAATACGGGGACTGCAAACCAACATCCTCGCAAAATGATTTTTATAAGCACCACAGAATCACAATCACCATGCAAGAAGCAGAGTAACGTGTTCAGAGAAGTTAACAAACTAGATACAAATTTATCTACCAAAAAGCTTCAGCGCTTTTCCTACATGGATCAAGACTTGATATTAAAGGTTCTTTTCCATAGTTCAATTATAAGTCTTGACTTCTGAAACAAGAATAGAAAAATCATTTTCGAAATTAAAAAACGGGTTGTTTATTCCATGCATCATCATCTCAATCAATCAACCTGATTTAAAAAGCATTATCATGCTTCTTCGTACCTAAAATTTGAGGCGCCCAATGCCTAAAAGGCTAAAACTAATCTTGCTAGATTATACAGGGCTATTGTCATAAATCACAATCCCTCGCCCCCAAGTTTAACAATTTTATAATCAATGGAAAATGGGAAGAAACTGTCACAGTGATACAATTAGATACAGCACAGAAGTAAAGAAAAAGGAAAAGGAAGATAAAGTACCGATTGAGCATTGTGCCAAGAAAGGCCTCGGTAAAAATTAATAGAGAGAGTGGCAGTGAGGTAAATGGTAGCGAGTCCCAGACCCGCCGTGACTGCCTTGAATGCATAATCTCCGACCTTATTTGCTACTCCCATGCTCTCTTTTCCCCTTCGTCTTGTTGATCTTTTCCGATTACTCAACCCTATCGACCCGATTTAGGGTTTCTGCTGAAATATTGAAATTTTATTATAATATTATATTATTATTGGTTTTTAGCCAGAACTATAATATTATTATTATTGGCAACGAGGATTTACTAATTATAACTTATAAGTGACTTATTACCGCTTACCAGAATCCCTGCCAAAGCCTGAAAATCAATAGTAGCCCGATATATGATATATCGATTAATTTGGCAAGAAGATATGTTATCCTCTATAAACAACTCCCTATGATTAAGTTGACCTATTTAAAAAGATTTAAAAAAAGTAATTAAATTATTTTAAAGTATGTTTATTTTTCCTTCAAACTAATTAGTTTAATTAATAAACTGATATACTTCCTTTAGTCCTAATTATAAGACTGAGTTGACTTTTTTTTGGAAAGATTAAGGAAGCTAAATAAGTTACCTAATCACATCATATGTTTTGTATCCTTATATTATATATTAGTCAAACTAATTAGTTTAGAGAAAAAATAAAAATAAAAATATTCTAAAGTAATTTAATTAACTTCCTTAATTTCTCTAAAAAAGGCAACTTGCTCTTATAATCAGGATCAGAGGTAGTATAATATAATGACATAAAGATATGGTTTGATTACATAACTTATGTAACTTTCTTAATCTCAAAAAAAAAAAAAGGTTAACACAATCTTATAATTAGGACTAGAGGTAGTACTTCCTTAATTTTAGAGGTAGTTGATTTTTTAAAGAGGTTAAAAAAATTATTTAATTATAATATATGTTAATTATGTATCAATTCTTAAAAAAAACTTTTGCCCCTAGCGTCTTAATTGTTCAGATTTACTCTCTTGACAAATAAAAATCCAGCTACAAGCGCTCTGTTTGTTTCTTTGTTGTGAAGCTTAGGTTAGATTCTTCATATTTCTTTCTCTTTTTATTTGTTTTTCTGTACATTGGCTTCTCGTCAGAGAGTGTATTTCTCTCCTAAAAGACGATGGCTCTCAACAAGTCCTTAGATCAATCCCCGGCCAAAAAGTGGCCGAACGACGGCTCAATGTTGACGAGACTCACAACTGTACTAACGGATTCAAGAAAATATTGTTGGGCAACAGACAATGAACTTCAAGAAACCATTGTTCATTCTTGAGCCTCCCCAATCCAACTAGTCTCTATATATAATCAGACTTGTGCTCATTTCTTTCTTCACAAACTTCAAAAAAGCAATATACTTGTCAAACATCACAAGCTTCCTTTCATTCTATCTTTCCAAGATCCCAGTGTTTAGCGCACAATCAGATCGATCCATCCAGGTTTGGTTCTAACACTACTATTTATCCATTTTATGTTATAACAACCCTTTTTTCGGATGTATAAAACCATTATGACGTAACGTGTTTTTGAACCTTTAATCATGAAGACAGAGACAAGTAGAATTATGTTAAGGGTTAAATGCCTAATTTGTCTTAGAAGTTTTGCTAAGGGGGCGCTCAACACCCGGAAGTTTTTTTGGTACCAAATTTGCCCCAGAAGTATTAAAAAGGTATCAAATTTACCCAAAGTGATGGAAGTCCACGTAGATCGTTAAAATGTGAGGTGGCATGCCACCTCATCAATCAAAAGTATCATTTTTGCCCTGGAAGTTTTCATTGAGGAGCAATTTTGCCCCGAAAGTTTACAAAAGTAGCAATTTTGCCTTCTTTCTCCAAATATTAAATTTGACTATTAAATCAGGCAAAGACCACACATGTCATGCCTTGAAAAGGTCGAACTTGGAGTCAGAGAAGAAGATCCTTGAAATGTTGAGCTCAAGACGGCCAGAATTTGTAAAGCCGAACTAGTCACGGGGGGACTAGAGTGGGAATTAGGGGGGGCCCCGACAGCCTGGGCCCAACGGGGCTTGGAGTAAGGAAAACATATGTTTTTCAAAGCCCGACCCGATAGTACCGGGGGCAGGGCACGAATAATTATACTTATTTTACACCAAATATATTTATAATTTATTACTTATATAATATTGTAATACCAAAGTATGTGTTTATTTAATATGAAAACATCCCTTCTTTAAAAACTAATTATGTGTTTTAATACAGAATAATAATAAACATAAAAAAGGGTTCTAGTTTAAACTAAAAAAATCTAAGTAATTACAAATAAACACATTCATTAAGTGGAAGTCTGAGTAATTAATTATTATTATTATTTTTTTAAAAAACTACAGTTAAACGGGCCTGCAGGGCCAATTTCAATTTTTTGGCATATTTTTCAAGCTCGAGCCCTGCAGGGCTAGAGCTTAAACGGGCCGGCTCGACGGGCTCGGCCTGATTTCCCGGCTCTAACAGGGACTGAAAGGTCTGTCGCAAAACCCAGACGAAGCATCACTTATAATCTAAGCAAATGAAACGCAAAACGAGAAATGAATTGTTCTAAAAATTGGTTCAGTAAAACAAATCAATAGTGATAATATTTACGTTTGTATAGACCGATCATTTGCTTAGATCATAAGTGATGCTTCCGTGACAGTTCGGCTTCACAAATTCGCGCCTTGAGTTCAATATCTCAAGGATCTCCTTCTCTGACTCTAAGTTTGACCTTTTCAAGGCATGACATGTTTGGTCTTTGACTGATTTAATAGTCAAATTTAATATTGAGAGAAAGAAGGGCAAAATTGCTACTTTTGTAAACTTCCGGGGCAAAATTGCTCCTCAATGAAAACTTCCAGCGCAAAAATGATACTTAACTCTTATTGGGTTGATGAGGTGACATGCCACATGTCATGAGGTGGCATGCCACGTGTACACTTAGTTAAACTTAACGGTGAAAATTAACGGAGGGGCAAATTTGGTACCTTTTTCATACTTCCGGGGCAAATTTGGTACCAAAAAAAATTTCGGGTGCTAAGCGCCCCCTTAGCAAAACAAACTTTCGGGTGCTGAGCGCCCCCTTAGCAAAACTTTCGGGGCAAATTAGGCATTTAACCCTTATGTTTATAAATTTCTATGTTTGGCTGAGCAAGGAACTTCTTTAATGTTCTTGCAGTGATTTACTCAAATCAGAATGTCGTTGTCTTCAAAGAGAGACGAGAGAATACAAACGGATATGAGTGAATTGTAAGTGCATTAATTGTTTTTATTTTGCTTTGATAGAGATATACGTATAATCTTAGATGTATTCTTACTGATCCACATTTCATAGTTGGCAAAATTGGTTGAATATCTGTTTTAAGGACTACGGAATAATAGCTACAATTTGTTATCTTTCAAAAAGGTTGACTATGCCTGACTCTGCTTTGTCTGTATATTTGGTTCACGAGTTAGAGATGTTCGAACTACCCACTACCCACAGGATCCACTAGCCATTCATCAAAAAAATCACAACGCCTTCTTAGTTTCTTCACATATTGGGCCTTTTGCTTTGTTTCCATTAAGAATACCATTTGGGGTTTTTTCCGGAAGCACTTTTCCTTCAAGTTCCTGGCCGTCAAGGTAACCCCAAGGCCTTGACAGTTCCAGGCTAAGATATTCATGGCACACCGGTGGTTGGTCCCATCCAACCACTGGCGTTCTGAATAGAAGTTGAAGAAGACTGAGATACGACAGATACTCCCTCTCCAGTAAGCTAAGCTAGCTTGCAGGGAAATCAATTTCATTTTCATTCGAATTAACAACCATGTGAGCCATTTTTTGATCATCACTGTTGCTCCTTAAAAAGGACTTTACTGATCGGTAGCTTTTCCAGCGTCTTCTTTGGGGATGTTTTTCCAAAGAGTGTGACTTTAGAGGAAGGGGCTGAGAGACTAAAGGCATTTCCTGGTGAGGGATGGGTACATCAAAAAATAATCTCCTTTGTCGTTTAATGAGCGCTGGGTTCAATTCCAATTCACCAGGCCTTTTAATGTGATAACTTTTCATTGATACAGCCATGGCCGATTTTTTTTTTGTTGTTGTTGATAATAAGGATGGCTAGAAGCCAAGGAACATACAACCAGAATTAACAGGTAAAGGGGAATAATCCCAAGGACTCATGATCAACCCATACCCTCAAAGAGAGAGGGCAGTTATCTAAAAAGCAAGATTTAGATAGACGTATCTTTGCTAAGGCGTCGGCTACGCGATTACATTGCCGAGGAATAAAACCCAGAACAACCAACCAGTCCCTTTCTAGAAGCAACCTAATTTGAGAGAATAATAAGCTCTCAGCAGGTGCTGAACCATTAGAGAGGCGGCTAATTACATCAGTGGCGTCAGATTCAAGAACAACGCGCCTAAGACCAAAATCCCAAGCAAGAATCAAACCTTCCAAGATTGCCCATTCTTCAGCGGATTGAGCACTGTAGATACCAAGCATCTTAGTGAAACCCATCTGCCAAACACCGTTAGCATCTCGAATAACTCCCCCACAGCCGGCATAGGAAGAGCTTAAGGCCATAGCCCCATCAACATTGAGTTTATACTAGCAAACAAGAGGGGGCTTGCCAAGAATTGAACACCGAAACAGAGGTGGAATTTGGGGCAAAAGCGTTGAAGTCTTGGAACATGGAGTAATTCCTCCAGACTTGCATCACTATTCTCCCTGGGGACAGTGGCTTGATAAAATTCTGCTCAAAGATAAATGAGTTCCGCCAACCCCACAATTGCCATATTGCCACCCCAAATATCAAAGGCCAATACACTTCCATATCAGCACCTAGGTTTCCTTTCATATTCAACATGAGCCAGTCCGTTAGAATAGGTGAATAAAATTTCGAGGGATACCTGGAAGGGACTAGATCACGCCACAGACTCCTTGCATACCGGCAGTCTCTCAGAATGTGAATGATACTTTCCGATGCTTCATTACAGAAACCACAAGCCGCAGATGCTCTAGACCAGTGACTCCTCCAGGCATTAGTAGGCAGACGATTTAAGGCAGCCACCCATAAGAAAACACGGATACGTTCAGCGCCTTTCCATCGCCAAATAATCTTAAACAGATTCTCACGTGCCACTGAAGAGTTACCTTCAATTAATTCATAAGCACTTCTTATAGAGAAGTTGCCTCCTGAAGTTGCTCCCCATACAAGATTATCATGGCCCGCTTCAACTCTAGGAGGAAGAGAAGAGATTAAGCGCAGCATAATCTCTGGAGAAACAATATCCTTTAGACGATGGAGATCCCACATGCCGTGCACTACCCAATCAGACACAGATGAACACCTCTCTTCCATAGATAGAGGCCTTTGACAGAGTTCAGAGACCTTCTTGCCATCTATTAACCAATGATCAGTGAAGAAGCCAACTGACAAACCATGCCTAATGAGCCACTTAGAGCCCAGGTCAACCACCCTTTTCTAAGAAGTAATGAAACGCCAAAGATTAGAATCCCCTGGTTTGTAAGTAAGCAAGGAAGCCTCATCTCGTAACATATATCTGTGTTGAAAAATCTCCGACCATAATCCTTTTGCTCCCACAGTCAATTTCCAAGCTAATTTGGCCCCACAAGCATTGTTAAAAGACAAAAGTTTCCGAAAGCCCAAGCCACCAAGATTCCTAGGTCGAGCAATAAGATCCCACCCTACTGCATGGAAGCGAGATTGAGTCTCAGTATGGCCCCAAATGAAGTTCCTCTGAAGTCGTTCAATTTCCAGGCAAATACTTCTTGGAAGCCTCGCAACTTGCATCGGATATAGGGGAATGGACCTTAGCACAGATTTTGCCAAGGTAATGCGACCGGCCATAGAAAGGCAATTCACCTTCCAAGCCTTCAATTTAGAGTGAACTCGCTCAATAACATAGTTAAAAGTATCCTTTTTCCTCCTGCTTCTAGAAAGGGGGAAACCCAAGTATCTTCCGATTTCACAAGTATTCTTCATCAGAGATAAATCCATAATCATCCTCCTGGTAGGCTCCGGAACCTTAGGAGAGAAAAACAAGGAGGATTTCCCTCTATTAACTTTACTTCCTGAAGCAGAGGAGAATTTATCAAGACATTCCAACATACACACAGTCTGAGACTCAGTAGCAGTACCAAACAAAAGGAGATCATCAGCAAACATGAGATGGGAGACTTTAGGCCCAGTTCGAGAAGTAGAAATAGGATTCCATTCACCGCCATCCACAGCATCACAGATCATATGAGAAAGCTTATCCATACATAGCACAAAGAGGAAAGGGGAGATAGGATCACCCTGACGTAATCCCCTTTGAGGAAAGAAAAACTCTGTTTGGGAGTCGTTCCACAATACGTTATAAGAGACAGATGTAACGCAATTCATAATCAAATCAATAAATCCCACCTCAAAGCCTACCTCAATAAGTATGTGCTTCAAAAAATCCCAACGAATCCTATCGAAGGCCTTCTCAAGGTCAATTTTCATTGCTAGCATCCCTTTCTTGCTTCTATTTCCCACAATGAGAAATAGGGGGATCTTGAATGGGCTCTAGTTCCCCAGGGAACTCCACATGATAAAGTTGCTCTATCTTCTCATTTAATGGGCTCTCACTTTTTTGGCAAGTTGGGCCGACTATAGGGGAAATAATAACATGAGAATTGCACCCCTCATGCGTAGCCCATTCTGCATCAGGGGTTTGACTCTCTTCCTGGTCAGCATTGGAAGATAGCTTATCACGTGAGGGAGGGAATTGCGGCACATTAAAGACTCTCTGACTTCCCTGACCAATCAGCACCTCGTCGGCTGTACCATCCGCCGAATAAACATGTCTCATCCCTATCTCCGGATGACACACAATCGCCTTGCCCAGTCCTGCTTGATCCTGACAGCCCATATTCCTAGGATCCATCTTGCCTCCAACCGACGGTACTTTTTTCTGGCGACTAGCTCCGCCATGGACAACTATTCCTAGTCTGATACTGCTCAGTCGACGCTTCATACCAGTCCAATTGGCACACCTCCACAACCTCCTCCAAGGTCCGCACGCCACTAGCACTTATCCAGCTCCCAGACTCCTTCTTTTTATCTCCTTCTTCCCTACACGGACTGAAATTCTTGCATGCCCTTCCCTCGTGACCAAGCCTGCCACAAGAGTAACAGAAAATTTACAGGCGTTCATACTTAACAGATACCCAAGCCGGTTCCCTCCCCTTGCGCGGAACCCAGAAGCCTGGGATTAATGGTTTATTCAAATTCACAAGGGACCTAAATTGGATAAAACCTCTACCAAATCCACCATCGACATTCAGTTTCTCGAACATCACCAAATCACCAACAAAATTTCTAAGGATTCGAGCGTTGTTGTCATCGAATGCTTCTAGTGGAAGGCCATGGAATTGCACCCAAAATGGCGCTTCGTTGAAGCCAACATCCTTTATCATACAATCCTCCCAGATTTGGAGGTTCAGTAGGTGCCCCTGAATCGACCATGGACGACCCTTGAGAACACGAGTATAGTCCTTGGAATCTCTAAAGCAGAACAAAAAGATAAGCTAACTCCGGTCAAGCTCGTGGGCCTCCAAATCATCTTCTCCAAGCTTCCACCCCTTCTTGATCATAGTCAAGACTGTCGGGATATTTAAGTTTTTATTAGTCAGGATTTTTCCTAAGAGGGTGCCTTCGTGTTTTTCTACCTTACTTTCCAAGTTCAAGAACACTTCTATCAAACCGCGAGTACTACTATTTTGCCCTGATTCCATGCCTTTGGACACCTTGCAGAAAAAACTCACTCACACACACTAAACTGAATAAGTTACTACCTATAAGAACACACACTAATAAGAACACTAAGAAAGGAGAGAGAAAAGAACTAAGATAACAATGGTCTGCGTTCGAATAACGGTCACCGGACTGGTACACAGGGAACCTCACTGACACTCACTCGGGAGGGAGAGAGCACTCATGGGGGAGAGAGAGGATAATTAAATAGTATATTGATGATATGATTACGTAGATGTTTGTTAGAGTTAAAAAATGATAATTTTAGTGGTTGTAAATTTTGTGGAAAATAAAATTCAAATTACTTTTAAAATAGAATATGAGATTTCAGAAGGAGAAATTGAAGGAAAGAATGCAAGAAATTTAATCAAAGGTGATTTAGTATTTTTAAATTTATATTCCGGTAATTTGTGAATAATTACAATTTACAACCTTTTTTTTTGTGACAACACAAAAATTCATCTCATGTCATGCCAAATTTAAAAAGGACATTTTGGTCAAGTCACGTATCAATTTTGTAATTCATCTCATGTCAGGCTCCAAAACGAGACTAAAATGGCATAAACTGAAGCAAATTAAGAAAGACCTTTGTATCTGCTTTCACTGCCTGAATTTGTGAAAAATAGTGGGTTGGAAAAAAAAACAAGTTCTAAGCTTTCGACATAATCTTTCCATCTCATAGAGACGAAGTTGAAGGGAGCTATCGGCTACGGGCATGTTTGTGTCTTAGACAAACGGCGACGACTTTGTTGTACGCAGATGAGGTCAGTAGCAATAAGGAGGAGGAGAGGGAAGAACCGGAAGGCGAGAGGAGAGTGGTCATTTAAGCCAATTCACCTTAAATTTCAACTTCCAATTGGATTAAACAAATTCGAGTCGCTGGTATTTTTCCTTTTAATTTATTTTAAAAAATAGAAAGGTGAGACTTTTATTTAATTATTAAAGATAATTTGAATGTGAAATATAACTATTTGGCTCATAAGAGTTGGAAAAAAAAGTGATTTTTTTAAATAAAAATGACAAAAAATATTACTTAAACTTTAAAATTCTGTTGCCCATAAGAGTAATGAGATTAACAACAACATCAAAATAATTGACAACTTATTTTAATAGGAAATAACTTACTTAGGATTTTAAAGTTGGATTGGTATTTTTTTTTTGTTATTTTCTCTTTCTTTTTTAAATTCTTGGAAAAGAAGAAAACTTGAGGAGCCACATTTCATTTCAGTTTCCTGTTTTTATCCGAATAATATTGGTACAGTGCACTCTTAATATTGGTTAGTGGATAATTAAATGCTTCTTCTACCAAAATCGTCCCCCCCCTCTTAGTGGATAATTAATACTTTCATCAGGCCAATTTTATCCCACAAGTTTTTATTGAGAGGTAATTTTGCTCTCAGTTTTTTTGAAGGTAATTTTGCCTCGAAAGTTAAGAAAAGGGGAGCAATTTTGCCTAGTTATTATCCAAGTTAATTGTGTCTGTTAGTAAAAGTTTTTTGGAGGTAATTTTGCCTCGAAAGTTAAGAAAATGGGAGCAATTTTGCCTAGTTATTATCCAAGTTAATTGTGTCTCGTTAGTTAATTAAATATGTTGAGCTGATAATTCATATGTTAATTACATCATTTTTGTTGAAGTGCAAATTTGCCTCAAAGTTAAAAATCTAACTTTGAAAAAATGAAGTAGATGATACATGGACATCCGGGGTAAATTTTCACCTTAACAAAAATGACGAGATAATACATGAACTGCTAGATCAACATATTTGATTGACTAACAGTTAAAATTAATTGGGATTCGAAGAAAAATTTCCACAAAAAACAATTGGAGCAAATTTACCTTCGGTGAAATTTTTCTGAACAAAATTGCATGAACCCTGGTTTAGTCTTTATTGTTCAGATTTACTCTCTTGAAAAATAAAAACACAGCTACAACGCTCTGTATGTCTCTCTGTTGTGAAGCTCAGTTTAGATTCTTCACGTTTCTTTCTCTTTTTATTTGTTTTTATGTACATTGGCTTCTAGTCTCATCGGAGTCTATTAAGCTCAATGCTGACGAGAGTCACAACCGTACTAACAGATTCAAGAAAATACTGTTGGCCAAAAGACAACTTCAAGAAGCCATTGTTCATTATTCTTGAGCCTCCCTAATCCAATCCAACCCAGTCTCAGTCTATATATAATTAGACTTGTGCTCATTTCTTTCATCACAGACTTCAGAAAAACAATATAATCATCAAACGTCACAAGCTTCCTCTCATTCTCTCTTTTAAAGATCACAGTGTTTGGTACTAGCACACAATTAGATTGATCCATCTAGGTTTGGTTCTAACACTACTACTTTCTTTCATATGAGAAATCCATTTTATTTTATAACAATCCTTTTTTTCGGATGTATATAACCATTATGAAGTAACTTGTGTTTTTTAACCTTTAATCGTGAAGACAGAGACAAGTAGAATTATATTTATAAATTTCTATGTTTGGCTGAGCAAGAAACTTCTTTAATGTTCTTGCAGTGATTTACTCAAATCAGAATGTCGCCGTCGTCTTCAAGGAGAGACAAAAGAATGCAAGCGGATATGAGTGAATTGTAAGTGTATTATTAGTTTTTATTTTGCGTTAATAGATAAACACACATACCTAATTATAATCTTAAATGTATTCTTCGTGAGAAGTTGAAGAATTTAAATGGCATGTTTGGTAAGCTCGCAATCATAATGTGTCGTCACAGGAAAAAGAAATGCAAGATTATACATATTAAACATATATAGAAGTCAAGAAAGCAGCTTATGTAACAATTAGTAAGTAGTAATTAATATGCTGACAAAAGACCAAATGTGTTTCATGTGTCTGATTAAATTAACTGTACATATTTTCCTTGTTTCCCAGGAAGACGGAGGATTTTCAAGTGAAGCAGAGAGAAGAAGATAGTCTTGATAAGTTGGAAGTGGTGTTTCATGGTCCAAAAGATAGTAGTGTCCACATTCTCTGTCTCTCTAACTCTTGGCTTCATCCTATAAGAATTGGTCACAACCTCATGTCTGTTTTTACAGGCCCTTATAAAGACGGAGTCTGGAAAATTCATGTTGATATTCCACCTGAATATCCAGGAAAACCCCCCAAATTGACTTTTGCGAACAAAATATTTCACCCAAATATTAATCAGTGAGTACCCTATTTACTGTTAGCTCCAAATTGTTATCTTTCAAAAAGGCTGACTATATAGCTGACTCTACTTTGTCTGCAGTTTTGGTTATGTATGTGTCAATCTTCTTTCCGATGATTGGGATCCATCATATGGTAATTAGTTGCTACTTTTAGAATCTTTATTTATATGAAAGTTTTCAATTATTTTTGCATTTGATGATTTTTATGGATTTTCATGTATGCATCTTTTTTATTTTTCATTTCTTACAGGTCTTGTACAGATCTTTGATCAAATTATTCCACAACTCTTGCGTGAACCAAATCCTGAAGAACCTTACAATGGTACTGCGGCATTATTGCTGAACAAAAGTAAAGAGAGGTTCGAACAAACAGTTAGAGGTGAGGAAACTGTAGTTTACGAGTTACAAGGGTTTGCATCAGCAAAAACGTTCTTTAATTCCTTAAACTAACTCAATTATGTAGCTCATAATCTTCAGTACTACTGTGTGAGAAGCTAAATGTGAAATAATAATGTTTCTGTTTGAGACAGAACATTGTGCAAAGTATGCAAACATGGAAGACAGACAATCAGAAAACTCTGAAGAGAGTGGAAGTGAGGAGGATATCAGTGAAGAAGGAAGCAGATCAAGTCAAGATCAAAGTCCTTGATTGAAAAAGCATTAGGGGGTCTTAGCTTTAAACTCTACAAACTGTCCATATATGTAAAATAGTGCAACTCATGTATAGTTCTGGTCCATGTCCTGTATTAATTCATATATAGCACTTCTCATATTCTGGTTTACTGGAAAAACAATAGGTTCTGATGTTACTGTGTGGCATTTTCTTCTCTTTTATCTTCTCTGTGGTAATGACATTGAAGGAAATGTGCAAATTAAGTGAGCTTCAGTTCACAACTTTGATAGTAGCTATAGTTAGCAAGAAGTAACTTCATATGAATGACTTCTTCCACCTTGTGCGTGATTGATTTAGAACATAGGAATCTCAGAATCCAAATCTGATCCTTTTGAATTCTAGCCAGTTTGACCGGGCTCTGGTATAAAATTTATATAGATGTATTGATAATATCATGATTCATGAGGGCCCAATAAATTTACACAGAACATACTGTTTAGCAACTGTTAAGGGTAGAGGAAAGTAAATATATATATAAGACACCTATGAACATATTCTATTGCTTTGCCTCAACCATCCTTCAAACACCATCTTCTGAAACAATAGTGCTTCAAATACTGTATCCTATCTCCAATAAGAGTCCTCATCACAGTAAGTAACACACACATTTACTGCCACCATTTCTTCTCAGATAACGATATGAGCTGCAAAACAAAAAATTACAAAAACTATTAGCTTCTCTCTTGTTTTAAGTAACCACAAGCATGCATGCTTTTACTGTTTTACAACTGCTGCGTAAAGATGCATGCATATTCATGACTGAAATATTTAAACAAAACCAGTTTCTAATGAAGGATCTTATAGTTCAGAAAAACTTCAATATCAAATTACTCTACTGATTTCGAGAGTTTCAACTTAATTTTCAATTAAGTCCCTAGAAATTACTCTACTATTTAGTCGCTGACATTAAAGCTCTTCATTAAGTCATTAACTTTTATCTTAAAATATTGACTATGCAAGGTTTGTGCCAATGAAAGGGTTTATAATACTACTGTATGATATGCTATCACCAATGTTAGGTGACTCGGATGAATTGCCAAGCATAAATAATGGACGTTTAGAGTGTCAAAATGACAAGGAAATTTATTTACATACTGATAAGGAAATTCAAATTTCTTTTAAGACAATAAGGACGGATTTACAAACTCCTAATGCATAGGAATCTAATTAATAACTAAGTGAAACGTTGGTATCAATAGAGTAATTTTCATTCCTTTTCTTGATTTAGGAGTTAATAAAGTAATGAACTATTTTATTGTCAAAGAGAAGCAAGCCTCTACCTTATGGAAGGAATCCATTTTAAGATTCTCAACAATCGCAATGTTGGGATTAAGAGAAGATGTTGATACTTACATAAATGATTTGAGGGTGTATATTTTTGCTAGTAAAGTAATTACTTTGTTAATCAAGAGAAAATGATTAGGTTAAAGTGTGTTTTTTGCTCCAAAAGTATTCACAAAGGAGATATGGCACCTTAAAGAAAATTGTGAGGTAATACAACACATAATCAAGCAAAACAAGGGGATCGTGGCCCTTTATCCAAAAAAACTAAATTTCTAGAGTTGCTTGTAAGATTTTTAAGGCTAAAAGGCTACCAAGGTATTCCAACTAGACCAAAGATCAGTGCTTAAGTCAATCTCATCAATTGTTTTGGTCATTAATTGGCCACTTGGCCTTCCATATCTTCCATCTAGTTTCGAGCCATATCCCAAAACCCAAATAAAGTGATACAAAATCACATACGTTGAACATGCTTGGACAGATAATCACAAAATCCAATACCTAAAAGAGTGAGGTGAAAATTTTTGAATATAGATTACCAACCTGACGAGCAACCTGTGCTAGCCGCCGGCTGTCACGAGTTGATTCTGTTATTGAGCATGATTTCTGAGGCTTGACATGTCCATTCTGCTTCTCTTCGCACTTTCTCTTTAATCTGCTCTCTTCAAGAGAGCAATCCACATCAGGGCTACTTTGAGAATCTTTCTTGCGTTTTCTTTGGAATGTGTACTTGAGAAGCCTATTATTTACTGACTGACAAGAAACCTTATCATCTAAATCAGATGCTTTAAGATCCAGTTTGTCTGACAACTCATTAGCTGCCTCAACATTGGCTCTGCAAGCTGGAATCTTCAATCTTTCTATGGACAAACTCTCTTGTCCCATTGAATGAGATTCATGCAACGGTTCCTTATCATATTTCATTTCATCCCAAGAACAGCCAGATTTTATGAGCCCTTTCTCTTTTTCAGCATCATTCTGAGATCCTGATTGCTTACTCATCAAAGTTGTTTCAGTGGGTACTTCAGCAGAAGGAGACATCGTATCCTTTTGAGCTTCATTTTCACATACCTTAGAAGAATTTTCATTAGATGGATCATTGGTAACAGATGCGTATAGAGAACTATTTGTGCAAGAAAAGTAAGACGCTTTAGTTTCCTTGACTTGGTCAGATTCAGAAAATCCAGATTGCAGTTGCTTCCTTCTCTTAATTCTCCTCTTCTTTCTACAAATCGGCACTTCAGCTAATACTTCCCCTTTTAAAGTGCCTTTTTGAATTCCAAAATGCTTTGATCTTCTCTTTTTCTTACAAAATTGCAGCTTGACAAGGTTCACATCAGCACTTGCCACTTTAAGTTCATCTAGTTTCTCTGCTTCAGAAATAACATCATTTTTCGTATCTGTTGTTAAAGCCCCTTTACCTTCTCCACTATCTTCATTACCCATCATTAATGTTTCATTCTGCGCATCATCTGTATTTCCAGAAAGAGAAATATTTCCACCAAACAGGCTCCTTTCAGAAGCATGTATTCTTTGAGTGCATCCATTTTGGTATAGCTCAGGTGCTTTTCTTCTAATGACTGTAGAAGAAAAATCAGGGTTATGAATGTAGCAATTATTATTTATATGATCATGTGACAGACAACTCTTACAGCTCTCATTTGAACCATTTCCAATTGAATCCTTAGTGTCATCAGTTGAGACTGATTCAAACTGTGAATCGGGCGCATAATACAAGGATCTGTGAGGGTCAAGTTGATTGTTTATTACAATGTTTTCCTGAGCTGTAGCTTCATCTTCTATGCTTCGTTTAGCCAGGGGATGCATGGTGTTGTTTTTCGCTTTCGCCAATGCAGCATATACTTCTCTCAACTCTTCTCTTAGGTCTCTAACTATTTCCTCAGCTTCTTGGAGCTGTGCTTCAAGTTCCTCAATCTTCGTCTTTTGACTACAAGATGTAGTCTCGGCCTCCCTAACCTGTAAAATAGCCACAAATCGTGCAAAACAATGGTTACAGAAGATCTCTTAGAATTGAATTTAGTTAACTCAAAGGGCCCCACATCTATAATTCAAATATGGCTTGGATAATTGTAAACATGGTCAATAAGTGCTAAAATGGTCAGTTGAAATTAGGGCCAAAACTTAATCAACATACAACATAACAGCAGAAACTATATTTCTTTACATATTTCCTAAATCTAAAACTAGCCTAATTTGTAAGACAATTGAAAACATATGAACATGAAATGTATGCTAGAGGGTATCTCAAAGATATATTCACTGCAAGTTCCTTCCTTGTTAACCCAAACTGGCAACAGGTAAAGGTTAACAAGAATGCCCAGATTGTCCTCATATAACTCATATTCAGGTCCTAAAAATTGCTCATTTTAAAAATTCTGTGCATGGATAGATAGAGTCAAAAAAATGTGAAAAACGGCACATATGGTATACTTTGCCATATGTTGATGGCATTCCTAGTTAAAGCGATCACTATGAGAATCAAAGAGAAATAACAACACTTTACCGCAAGACACTTATTATTGTTTATACTTTACACTATATATTTGATATCAACATAACCCTGAAATTTAAAGCTGATAAAAATGTAAATGTTACCAAACTCATGTATGTTTTTTAAAAGTAAAACACACGACAGGAACAGCATTCGAAAGAATCAAAACAACTTTTTTCACAATGGATATCTTACGGTTGAAATGTCTAGCACTGATAATATTAAAGGAAGGCATGATAAACTGCGAGTCAAGCATTGTATTTCAAAGATAATCCACATTTAAGTGATTAGCCAAAAATGATCTATCTGGTTTCCAAGTTATCTCTCGTATCCTGAATTCAGTCAAACTGGTTTCCAAGTAATTAGCCAAAAATCCGTTCCAAAATATTCATATGAAGTGAAATGATCGAAATTCTCGTGATCGACTAGAATCTCAAACTAAACCCAAGACACAACAAACAAACACACATTAGAGTGATCAACCAAAACTAAAGTAAACAAAGAAAAAGAGACGCAAGCAAAAGCATTTGAGAGTAAAGATCATACCTTTGAATCCAACATTTGTTTAAGCCTAAGTAGCATCCTAAGTGACTCTTCTTTAGTCGAAACAAGCTCCCTTTGGAACCTAACGGCTTTTCTCTCCGACGCCATTACACGAGCCGCCGCCTCCTTCGCCGTGTTGAGGATTATATCGGCGTAAGCCTTCTTCAACGCCTTCAATTTCTGCCGACAACATTAAAAAAACACCATACAAAATCAAACCCATAACTCAAAACCAAGTAAAACAGACGAATACTAAAACCATTCCCAGGAAAACCCAAAATTTCCAGGAACAGAAAACATATGAATAAAAAAAGAAAGAGGCAGCCGATGATGGAAGAATAAATAGTGGTCGGGGTTGGAAAACAAGGTACGAGGTTGTTGACCTCGGAATTCTCCATTATTGTCTAATGCACCAGAAAATAAAGGGTTGATGCTTGGGACAAAGTTGCGAAGTGTTTCTGTTTTTCCGCTTCGCAGGAGCAGCTTAAGAAGTCTGTTAGGAACTGAAAATCCCCACTATGATAACTAAACTACCCCATTCACGTCCACACAATTACGAAACTGCCACGCCATTTGACCAATTGCAAGAACACTGGCATGTTTGGAGTCGCTTATTTTTCAGCGTTGGTATGTAAAAATTTCAGTGGTTTTTAAGTCAACGACCCAGTGAGAAAAAAGCCAAATTTTTTCTGTTTGGATTGCCTTGGCTGAACTTTAAGTCAAAAAAAAAGCTCAAAAGGTCAGTTAAGGAAAAAGCTCCAGGATCCAGTTTTTTCTATAATACTCTCAATTTTTTGATGTGGGCCCGCCACTTCTATCACCATCAATCTAAACACAAACCATTATCTATAATTTGACTTTTTTCCTACCGAGTTTTTTTTAAAGTCGGATAGCTTTTAAGTCACCGTTCCTACCGCTAGCCCAAACATGTTCACTAATACGGGCTCCGTGGGCAGCAGAGCAGAGGAGGGTCCCATGGGCCATCGAGAGTGGGTGACGTGGAGTGAGCGTTTCAGGAGTACGGCGTCGTTTCTTGGAGTAAAGGTAAAGAAAGCATCACTGTTTGGGGGGAAAACGTTGTACAGTTGGACACAGGTCAACATGTTTCAGCTTTCAACCCCCAGTCAAACATCTTTAACCCGTCCCCATGTAACCCAGTGATTTGTAACACGTTGATTTATGGGTTAAGGGTAATTTTGCCAAAGTATGTTGAGGAGGAATTTTATTTCGGGAGTTTCAAAAGGGTACAAGTTTGTGTTGACCATTGTCCCCAATTAATATCATTAATTAAATATGATGAGCTCACAATCCATATATTATTTACGTTATTTTTGTTAAAGTGTAAATTTACCTCAAAAAATTTAAATTTAACTTTCAGAAAAAAATTAAGTAGATGACATATGGACTTTTGAGACAAATTTATTCCTTAGCAAAAAAAAATGTGGATAATATGTAGAAAATTAGTTCAGTATATTTGGTCAACTTACCGTCAAAATTATTTAGAATAACAATAAAGGCAAAATTACCCCATTTTTAAAACTTTCATTATAAAATTGCTTCATAACCCTTGATTTATTAAACATACACAAATGTCAAAACGTTAATAATCTCCATGGTTTTAGTATAATCCATTAATTACTTATCTCTCTGCATGGCAAAAAAAAAAAATTATCTCTCTGTTTTCCTCTATATTATCGTAAAATTAAAATAACACTTTAACATAAATTAATATATCTCTAATTAAATAACTTTACATCATAGATAGGGGCAAAAATTACTTGTCGCGGAAGGCAACGCGCGATACACTTCGGAGATGCCACTCAATTTATTGACAAGACTTCTTTGTATCTTTCTTTTTTGGTATCTTTCTTTTTTGGTCGAACGCATTAGTTGCTAGTACTTTCAGTTTTAGTTATAAGAATTACACTAAAAAAATGTTTTTATAATTATGATCGGATGAAGTAGTAAATAATGTCTTGTGATGATAATATCATCTTAATTTATTGTAATTCACAATTAGTTAGAGGATGATGATCAATAATCATGCACGTCACAGAGATAGACCGTAAGACCCTGCTTGATACGTGGTATTGGAGGGATTGATACTGGATTTGGCACATGTATTATCCATTTTGTGATGTTTAGTACGATAGACTGAATATAACTTGAGATTGAGAGTGCCATAAAAGTGAAATTGCTTGAAAGCCACTCAGCCTCAGTACAAATCTGATCTTAGTTATAAGTCATCTTTCAAGTAATAAATGAGATTGTGACAATTTTGTCCATATTAATTATATCAATGAAAATAGAGAGAGAAAAAAGAGTTGAAAGATACTCATTTATAAATGATGACAAAGTTAAAAATTTAACCCATAATCATTGAGCTAACTGCTTCTCCTTAGTATGTGTGATTTAGTTTAAAAAAAAAAACCTATAAATAGGAGCAGATTAAATAAGTTATTCAAGGGATTATAAAATTTTGAGACATAACTATCTCTATTCATAATAAATTTTAGATAGACTATCCCTCTAAAATTTCATCCTTCTACATGCATATTTAGAATCACGTTTGGATTCACAAGACTTATTTATATAAATCGAGATAAAAAAAAATCACATATACAATAAATAAGATTTAAAAGGGTGTATTTCAAACAAAAAGGAGATCAACGCGCTCGTCTCTTTCTCTCTCCTCTCCAGCATTAGGGTTTCTTCCTCGCTGGCGGCGTTTTCGTCGCCGGCGAGCCCCAACCTTCACCTCGGCCCCGTTAGATTTGTAGATCGGTCCTCGGAGATTCAGAAGAAGGTAGCACCGGAGTATTTTGGAGCTGCGATCCTCAGATCGACCGTGAGCCTCTATCTTCTCCAACGCCAGCCCTCCTATGTTCTCCGCCGAATCTCGCTTTGCCACAGTGGCCTTCTCTCGCCTCTGGTGCAAGTTTTTCCTCTCCCACTCCAGATCTTTCTTGAGGTGATGGGAGTCTTTTTCCTCGTCGTGAGAGTTGCGGTAACGACCTCTTCCTCCTCGGCGGTTTCCTATGGTCCAGCGGTTTCCGACGGCAGAGGGATCAGTCCTTTATTTAGTTATTTGTGTTTATGGTTTTTAGTGGTGGTGTTGTCTGTTATGATTCAGATTCGCGTTTTTGGGGAAAAGGTTGTATTGATGGTCTTTGTTGCAATATGTTTTAACTCTTAGAGGGCCATTGTTAGGTGTTCGATGGTGGCGAATCCAAATCACTAGTGTTAGCTTTAGTTTGTTCGGTAGGTGTTTGCCAGATTTGCTCGATTGGAGGAGAAGAAGTATTCTTAAGGACTTCATTTGTTTTCTTTCTGAGGTTGGGTTTTTTCTAATTCTTGCCCCATATCGAGGCAATTGTGTAGCTGATCAATTTGCAGCTTATCCTTATAAGAAGGTGTGCCTTGTGGGGTGGGCTTTGCAACCAACACCTTCTATCTTGTCACTTCTAACCTTAAATGTTCAGGAAGTCGGTGCAGTCTCCTACGTTACTTTTATTCCTACCTCTTTAGTGATTTTGGTTATTAGTTTATCTTTTATTTGGTTTGTAGTGTTTTATTTGTTTGTGTTCATGTTCTGGTTATTTATTTCAGCTGTAATTGTTCTTGTTTATTTTATTTCAGTCGTAATTATCATATTTTAATGTATCTTTTGATTTATTTTTTTGGTGATTTAAGTATTAATATAAGTACGTTTTGACAAACAAAAAAAGGAGATCGTTGCATCTACGTCAACGCAAGCATCTCCACCATCGCTATGCCCTCACTGAAGCTCTGACCAATCGCGTCAACACACTGGCGGAGGTTGCGGTGGCGCAGAGCGGCAGGGAGGAGGACGAGACCTTCCGAACTCCGAACCTCCAAGGAGAACAGCATTCCTAAGGCGCTGACGTGTCCACCGGCCCCAAACAGAGAGAAACGCGCAGTTTCCTGCTTAAAGGAAGTTTCTAGAGTAGTTTCAGTTGTCTGGGGCAGTGGCGGACCTACATTAGTGACAATGTGGGCAAGTGCACACACAAAATATATATAATTTGAAAGAAATTTGTAACAATATGTGTAGGTGGTACAGATGGTAAAAACTCTAATCCTTCTCTTACCCACAGGTAGGGGTGAGCATTCGGTTTTTCGGTTCGGTTTTCGGTGAAAACCGAAATACATAGATTTTCACCACCGAAACCGAACATGTTGAAAAACTAAAACCGAATTAACCGACATATTTCGGTTCAGTTTCACGGTTAATTCGGTTTTTGGAGTAGTATGATTATTTTCCTTTCAGAGAGAGTTCAAAAACTTGGTAACTACTAACTACTGATTTTAAAAAGTTCACATACGGTGAAACATTCACAAGCAACCAAGAACACCACATCATAGTTCAATCTTAAATGCCAAAACTAAATTGAAAACACACATATATTAGAGAGAATTCAGAAACTTGATGCATCATAATCAGACATTTCCTTTCAAAGAGGTTCAAAAGCTTGATGCATCATAATCAGAGTTGCAGTCTTGCAGATCGTAGACTAAGAACAGTTTTGCAGCTTTCTCCATTCAAAATCGTCCACTGTTCCTCTTAGCCAAAGATCGTCGGCGGCTGCTCTTGTTCTGCCAGCAGTGGTCAAGGATCTGCAAGATCGACGAGAGACAAGATTGACGGCCGAGACAACGGCGTAACGGCACAATCGACTCCCAGAGGTCCAGATTGACGAGCGCCACGAACGACGGCAGAAGCCCACGCTCTGTCAGTCGAAGAACAGCGAGAGCGACTTCAAACGGTGGCGACTTCAGACGGCAGACAGGAACGATTTCAGACTGGGTTAGGGTTAGAGTGCAGTCACCGTCTCACCGAGAGCTTGAGGGAGGAATGAGGAATAGAATGAATAATTGAATATGATTACTGGGTTAGGGATTTCAGCTTTCACGGGTAATTGGAATTGGTTGGTTGGAAAAAAAAAGAGTAATTGGGTTGGGTTTGGGGGTGGGCCGAGCTTGCATGTGTGATGTGGCCTGTAGGTTGAGTAAAAAAAAATTAAATAATTATAATATATCAGTTCTTCGGTTTTAACCGAAATAAAATTCCAACAACCAAACCGAACACTGAATTAGGCCACTTTTATAAACCGAACCGAAACCGAAAAACCGAAAAAGTCGGTTCGGTTTTGATTTGCTCACCCCTACCCACAGGTCGACGGTTCGAACTACCAAAGTTCCTTTTACCTTTTTTCCCCCATTTCCATTGCCCTCTCGTCCCCTACTTTTTCCTCCAAATTTCCATCTCTCTCTGCCTCGTCCCCCAAATTTGTTCCTCCAAATCGTTCCGCGTCTCCACACTTGATCGAGCTCGCCGTTGGACGCCTTCCTTCGTTATCAGCTCTGAGTGGTTGTTCTCCGGAAGGTATTGAAGAAGGTTGGAACCCTAGGGCTTCGTCTTCTCCCAATCCGGTAAGATTGACTTGTTCAATCGGGCTTTGAATCTAGGTTTGAAATTCTTTGAATTAAAATTTCTGCACATTTACCATATGGGTCTGTTCTGAACCTTCTGATGATTGGTTAAGGGGCTGTGTTGTTTGATTAATGTTATTTATTCGGGTGGGAAAAAGTTCAAACAGACCTAAAATAAATTTTGTGTGGTGGCTGGTTGTTTTAGGGGGTGGGGTTGGCGACTTTTGGTCAAATATCTGTTTCTTTGTCTATGAAATTCTATTGATGCTACGTGGTAAGGATGTGATTTTCTTTTGTTAGCATTTCTTAACATTCTTAAAGTCTTTGTAGTGTCAATTCAAGTTATCGGATACTCACGAGACATTCCTTTTTTAAGCCGTGTGGCATTGTTTTTAATGGTACATTGGATTCTTGTGTAATTTGCAAACTTGGACAAAGCTACAGTAAGAGCACCAAATCAAGTAGTGAATGGAAAAGGCAATCCTGCTCAAACAGACAACTCAAAGAATTTGGCATTATTTGCTCACGAGTATAGGAAATTGGCTATTGATTGTCTTAAAGTTTTACGTATAGAGATGCAGATGGAAACAATATTTCATTTGCAGGTTGGTATCTTTTGCTTTGATTGCCTCTAACTGTCTCCAATTGAACTGAGCCTTACTTTTGCGAACATGGAATGACAAATAGAGAATACTTGGATGACCAAGATGCTGAAGAACTAGATGACTTCATCATTTCACTCATAGCACAGATGTGCCTTTATATCATCTGCTTCTACTTGGAATTTTAATGGGTTTGTGCTCCTAGTATGTGTAAGTCGTTTAAGGGGATACTCACATAAGTCTTTGACTGTCGATGTATTTCCCAATAGTCAATACTAGAAGTAGCTGATGATTTGCAGATATTTGTTCATCTTCTCATTTGATTGCCTATTTCTGATTTCTGTTTTTTTGCATTTCCCAAAATCAAAATTGAATTAAATTCTTGCAGTGAACTTGTTTCGTTCTCTACAGTCCCAATTATCATTGGTATCTGTTAGGACCACTTTTCAATACCTAGGAAGATACATGATAATGGAAAGGGGCACCTTTTGTTGTTCAGGACTATGATTTACTAATTAGGAGAAAGAAATAGAGAAGTAGGGTGGCTATTGGTTTAACTCACTAACTTATGTTGAACATGACATATTTAATACGATTGATGATGAAGATATAATGCAATATTTTCAAGGAATGAAGAATCAAAAAATGTTTTTGTAATCGTTTTGATGTAAAGGATAGTTACTCTTGATTATTATTATTTTTTTATTGTTTATATTTTTTTGTTTTTTAATGCATTTAAAACTTTCCTTAAAAAAAAAATTCAGGGGCGCCGCCTTCGAACCCCGAATCTCACCATCAATTTGCACTCACAAACCTAAAATCCGGGTCATCGATTTGGCGGCGTGGGTGAATAAGGATGAGATCGATGGATTCATCGAATTTCCCGAAAAGGAGGTGCCAGTCGCATGAAGCTGTTTGGTCGTACTAAAAAAGAGCCTTGTTCACGGCTGTTGTAAGTGTTTATCGAAGCCCCCAGCAATACGCCATTTCATCATCATCGTCTTCTTCTTCTTCTCCTTCTTGGCCTCTCCTCTCAATTTAATCTGATTGATCCATTTCTCTTCTTTAATTTTCTAGGCTTACACGTCAATACTATTACTTGGTGTTGATTCAACCCCCAAGTTTATGACCTCCACACGATCTTCCCTTCTCCCCTTTAATTTACAGATTCTCAATGCTAGTCAAACTGAAGTTTCTTTCCGAATTTTAGGTGACCATGTAATTAATTGCCTATGTTGACTAACACAGGGAAAATTTGCGAGGTTTCTGAAATTTATTAATGCTCTCTCCTAAACAATGAACACAAAACTTGATCTAATGAAAGGTCATCAAGAACGTTGAGGAAGCATATACGGAGGGGAAGCTTGAGAAAGAAAGGCTTGCATGGGGCAGTGCATTATAGTCTTTTTTATAATTATGACTAATTATGAAATAAAATTAATTTAAGCAATACCATCAAATATTACTTTATAGCAAACATAATTTTAAAGCCTTTATTCTAGTCTCAGTTCCTATCCTAATCTCAATCCCTCAAAATCCAATTATAGAATCATGGGTATCATATCAAACAGGGGCTAAGTGTACGGATGGACTGTGGGGTGGTTTGCTTCAACATTAGGGCCGAGAAATGACAGATGATAATGGATGAACTCTTTTACTGCCCCAGGCAGAAATCTAAATGGGCCAAGCCCAATTATTTTGCTAAGCCCAGTAGTTAACTTTATCAACCCATATGGCCCATTTTGAAATACTAGCAAGATACAGCAAAATAGTAGGAAATACAGGTAGAGCTTTTATTATTATTATTTTTTACCAGAGAAAATACTGGTAGAGCTATTAAAGCCAAACGCATACGATCTGACAATTGGACCCAAGTTCTCCGAAGCTTTTGTTTATTCTGTTAGTTATGTTCAGTGTTTATGCAAGGTACCAACAACACAAGGATCAAACAAGGTAGAAAGTTACTACAAGAACAAATAGCTGACAAGTAAGTCAGATCAGTGTACCCTCAGTGTAGTAACGACTTCTATTTATAAATCAATATTTTAAAACCTGGACCAAAAATCGGTGAACCAGTCCGGTTAATACATCAACCCAGTTTATTTATAAAAAAACAATTTTAAAAAAAAATTGAATTTTATATTAATTACTCTAGAATTTTCAATTTTCCACTTATTGGGCTCTGGGTTAACTCCGATCGATCTACTGACCCTTAATCCAGTATCTCAATCAGTTTAGTGGCCATTCGGTTTCAGAAGCTTTCAGTTTAGTGGCCATTACCGGTTTCAGAAGCTTGCATTAAACATATGGGTTAGTCCGCCATTGTAGGATCTTAGCAAGATTATGGGCGCTGTTCCCATTTCTGCGGATCATGGCATTAGTTTGGTAATGGATTTGACCAGGTAACTTGACTGGATGGTTTTGCGCATGTGTGGGCCTTGTATGCTGGTCTTGCTTTCTTGGGCCTGTTATTGGGCTCTTTCTGCACATGGGTTTGAAATGCCGATTCTGGGGGCCTACATTCAGTTATTGAAATTTTATTTCATTATCACATTTTTTCCCCTTGAAAATGCCTTAAGTAATAAAATAAAATGGTATTGGGATTCATTTTCCTCTCTACATGTCCCAGGTTTGATCCTCCCTCCCCTATCGCCTTGTTATAAAAAAAAAAAGTACAAATTGTCTTCTAAAATAACATCTTGTACCTAATTTACTCTCTAGAGACTTTACAAATTACTGATAGCCTAGATTGAGCCAGATAAAAAGGATGTGTATATAGCAAACATTATGCATTAAAGCATTGATTATTTTCTGTTATCTCTGAGCTTGTGGAATCTCTTTGTAACTGATGCAACAATGAACATGAAAAATTTTGGATTGTTGTCATGTATGGTAATGTGGTTTAATGCCACGGTAAATGATCTTCCACCATTAAATGAACAAAAGAGATTGTATTTTATTTTTATTTTATTTTTTAAAAAAAGCATTGAGAGGATCCAATTCAGTTGGGGCGCATGTGTTTATTGAGACATGGTCACCGACCAAAATTAACGTTTGGGAATTGATGTTAATGAACTCTGCCCAGGACTGAAGGTTTGTTTTATATGTACATTCCGAATTCCATATATGGGCAAGTTCTGAGTAGCATTGTGAGATATCCTCCGGAATTAGATATAAAACGAAACTGATTTTTTTTAAGAGATTAAGAACTCGTTTGGATGGACTTTTTCGATAAAAAAAAGTACTTTTTTAATGCGAAAAAAAAAAATACTTTTTAAATTAATTTATGTGTTTGGATGATATTTTTTTAAAAAAGCAAAAGTCACCAAAAAAAAAAACCAGAATGCTGCTTTTTTAAAAAGTTATAATTTAGAGCTTAAAAAAAAGCATTTTTTTTAAAAGCACATCCAAACGGGCCCTAAGAAATCTAATTAAATTACTTTAGAGTATTTTTATTTTTTTCTCTAAACTAATTAGTTTGACTAATAAACTAATACATAATCTAAAGATACACAACATATGATATGATTAAGTAATTTATTCAGCTTCCTTAATCTTTTAAAAAAAAAGTCAATTATGTCTTATAATAAAACTAAACGAAGTAGCATACAATAAGGGAAAGGCTTGGTTAATCTTTAAAATTTGATCATTCTACCCAAAAAAAACAGTAAGGGAAAGGCTTTATACCACTCTAGTCCTATTTATAAGTCTTTTTTTACCAAAAAAAATTGGTCTTATTTATAAGTCCTTTTTGATCAAATAAATGAGATTGTGACAATTTTACAAATATTAATTATAATAATAAAAATAGAGAGAGAAGAAAGAGTTAAAAGGTACCTTATCATAAATGAGGGTAAAGTTGAAAATTCACCTCATAATCATTGAGCTAACTATCTCTCCTTGATATGTGTGATTTGGTCAAAAAGACTTATAAATAAGACCATAGTGGTATATGTTAGTGATGGATGTGTTGACTTTAATTTAAGGGTAAAGATGTAATTTTTTAAAAAAGGTTTTCGTTGAGGAGTAATGTTGCTCGGAAAGTTGTTATAGGATTAATACTATCCAAGAAATTTTAAAACATAACAATATTGTCCCATAACTAGGAGTGGAAATAGGCCAGGCCCTATCAGCGCCTATTACCTGGCTTTATTTAAAGCAGTCGATTGTGCCCGACTTTGTTTGTTAAAAAGGTCGGCCAACGCCTATTTAAATCTTTTGAATATGTAAATAGGTCGTTTTTATTTTGTTAAGGCGACTTGTCGGCTTTCCGCTTGGCCTATTTAAATATTAAATAAATATATTTATATTTATATCATATAAATTAGATAATATTTATTATTTTTCATTCTTATATTATAATTTCAAGATATATTTATATAAGTTTTGGTAGGCTTAAAGTGTACAAAGTTTTTATTAATGGCCTCCCAGGGCTGTAATATAAGCCTTTTTAAAGGCCTACATTGTATGTAGGCGCTTTAAAAAGGCTTCAGCTTCGACAAGGCCTTATGAAGGCTCGTACTGAGCCTAAAAAAGCCGAATTCATGCTGGGCAATTTGCGCTGCCTTTCGTCCCATTGCGGTGGCTCAGCCTATTTAAAAAAGCCGGCTGCGCGGCGCCGGCCTATTTCTATGCCTACCCATAACATTAAAAAACTAACGCTGACCATTAAAATATTAACGTTGACTCTTACTTTTTAACAAAAAAAGAATAATATTGAACTTCAAAAAACTTTGAGAGGAACATTAGTTCGTAGTAAATTTACGAATTCACCTTTAATTTTAAGTGATGAAGCAGATAGATGTTTTTGAATCATACGTGTCTTAACTTACTATTTGGCTCTTCCTTTTAGGTCAAATAGTCAAACCCAACCTAACTCCGAGGCAAAGTTTTATTATTATTATTTTTTTGCTAAAAGAGATGGCACAAGGCCTACATTACAAATAAGAAATTACACCAAAGGAGAAATGAATCCCAAGCACTCATTATCAACCTAGCTCCGAGTAAAACTAGGGCACTCATCGAATACTACAGACTTAGAAATACCAAATTTAGCCAAAGAATCGGCTACTCTATTTGAATCTCTACAAATTACTCTAACGTCCACCTGCCAATTAAAACTAATTAAATCTTTAGCCTTCAATACAAGGTTGCTGCAAGAAGAACAAGTATCATCAAGAATTAGTCTCACAATTTCCTCAAAGATCGATTCCAATATGATCTTCCTGAAACCAAGATCCCAAGCAAGTTGGAGGCCTTCTAAGATAGCCCATTCCTCCGCTGAATTAGACTAGCAAATACCCAGTGACTTGCTAAATCCTGCAACCCAAATACCATGGCAATCACAGACCACTCCTTCACACCCAGCTGAATAAGATTGCAAAGACATAGCACCATCAACATTCAATTTTAACCACCCAACAGGAGGTTTTTCCCAGCCACTAACCAGTTCAGGCCTCTGCACACTAGCATACCCTTCATCTCTAGGATTAGCCACAAACCTAGGCCAAATCAGTGAAATAACTAATGCCGGATCTCGCGGCTTACAAAAGTTGTTATCAAAGATGCAATTATTGCGCCATTCCCACAGTTTCCAAATGGCAACACCAAAAAATAAATTCCAACACCCATCCCACTTACACCCTACTTGAGTAGACAAGTTAAAGGCCAACCAATCCCGAAGGGAAAAGGAGAAAAAAGACAAGGCATACATTTGCTTAATAAGCCCGGTCCACACACTTCTGGCAAACGAGCAGTCACGCAGAATGTGTAGGATATCCTCCGAACCAGCATTACAGAATCCACATAAATTCGAGGAATTTGACCATAAACTTCTCCATGCAATAGTTGAGAGTTTATTTAAGGATACCTTCCACATAAACATCCTAATTCTCTCAACCCCTTTCCATTTCCATATAGAGCTATACAGCTTATCCTTGTGCGACATGGGATTAGGCTCAATGAGATAATAGGCACTCCTGAGTGAGAATTTACCATCACCAGCAAAACCAATAGTAAGAATCTTGAAATAACAAAACCACCAGCAAGCAATAGTATGGGAAGAGCTCATAAATATGAGATCCAGTATAATGTTGAAAATTAGATTTCTCTATTAAGTGCCAAGGTTTTGCTCAATTCAAGACTGTTTCCTTCTAATTCTAAACCTCTCTGTCTGTCAGCAATTTTACTTGCTTCTATTTCTGATGCTGAATCCCATATATAACATCGCTTCACCGTTGGTTGTTCTTGCTGGAAAATGACGGCAAATTTAGGTACACATAATAGTTACCCTTAATTCAGATAAGAAGACAATTATTTAGGAAAAAATTCTCAAAATAGTAAAGAAAAATTTATTATTTTTATTATGAACAAAGACAAGCACAAAGTTTAGGAGTTTACCTGCAGCATAACATCATCGCATCAAAATAATCAAAGCTAAAAACTACTAGACTAAATCAGCTAACTTTTGATTCGAACTGAGTTGTAGAGTTTTTTTTTTTTAAAAAAATAAAATAAAATAAAAAATCATTTAATCAGCAAGAGTACGTAGTTTGGGAAGTTGAGTGAAGAAGAAAAGAATGAGATTACAAGTTATTGCATAAGTTATTTTTGACGATTTTTGCAGGAAATATTTTGCATTCTTTTTCTTTTTTGGGATACCCAGTGCTGGGAAAAAAGGAAAGAGGCATGGTCCATGGCGGATCCACATATAAAATAAGGGTGTAGGTGCCCGCCCTTGAATTTAGGGATTTTTTTTAAATAAAATAAAATAATAATAATAATAATTAATACATGTTTGAATGATTGCTCACCTTTAAATTAAAGATCACATTTAATGATCAAGATCGTCTTCGTAATCGGATGAGAGATGAATGGTTGAATGATTGTTTAGTGCGCTTATATTGAAAAAATGATTTTATAATATTGATAATAAGACAATTATGATGGAATTAAAAAATAAGCGCAGAAGGATGACATCGTTGTAATTATTTTTATTGTAATATCTTTTTGTTATTAAAATATATGTACTTGAACTTATTGAGTGTCTACCCTTCATTGTAATTTATGTAGTTGCATTTCTAATTAGTCTTGTTTTTCTAAATGATAGATTTGTAAAATAACTGCTTCTTTTATTACACCATCAGTATTCACTTGATTTCATGAATATTGTTTTGATATTCTTTTTTTTTCTTGTTTATATTTTATATTTTATTTTTTAATGCATTTACAATTTTCTTAAAAAAAAAAAAAAAAAAGAATTGGGGGTGTCGGCCTCAAACCTCCGAATTCCCTATCATAAGTGCCCACCATTCATAAATTTTATAAATCCGCCCCTTGGACATGGTTGCATGGTTTTTGTTGGGGTTCGTCGGAGTTAAGGTGGGGATAAAATATCCTGCAATATTATTTGTGGGACCCACTCTCACTTGGAGTCATTGTACCTGCATCAATCAACATGACTAGATGCTCCCCAAGTTGCCATACCAATACGGCCCCCTTTTATCCTTTGTGATCATTTTTTGGATTTTCCCTTGCTCTTCTGTCTCTTCCAAATTGTAATTAAAGTGAAAAAAATTACTTGTCTTCAAATAAAGTGAGATTTTGAGTGGTGTGTGTATTATACACATGGAATTGGAATGGACTCAAGAGTCTCAAATACCAAAAATTACTACTTGGTAATTAAAGGCACTCTTGTTTTTAGGATTGGAGACAGAAATGGGCCAAGATAGAGAGAATCTTCGGCCTGATTCATTTGGATAATGTCTTGTTCTCTCGTCACCAGTCACCACACTTGGGTGCCCTCCAGGTTGTCGTCGGGCCCACTCTCTTTCAATTGAACTCCCACGTGTAACATGCTCCCTCTTTGTGAGATACATATATAATTTAATTATTTTCTTGTTTCAAAAACGATATAAATTAGTAGAAAATCAAGAATCACAATCCTACCAAGGAAGATGTCACTGGCCATGATATCTCATTTATTTGGATTCCTTTATTGGTATCCGACACTACTAACAAACCGACTAATTCGATTGTAGGCCCGTCATAAGGGAACCTTACTACCATCCTATAACTAATGCAACTACTATCTTCGGTCCTAATTATAAGACATAGTTGACTTTGTTTGGAGAGATTAAGGAAGTTAAATAAGTTACTTAATCATTTTATATGTTGTGTATCTTTAGTTTATTAGTTAAACTAATTACTTTGAAGAAAAAAATAAAAATACTTTAAAGTAATTTAATTAAACTTCCTTAATTTCTCCAAAAAAAAATTAATTTATGCCTTATAATTAGAATCGGAGGAAAGTACTTATATTAGGGTTTGAACACGGCACCAGTGATTAAACTGAAATGACCTACAATTAGTGGTGGTTTTTTTTTTTGGGTACTAATGTTCTTAACCACAAATAGCATGGAAATAACTTCATGGGTTTCAATTCACGCCCTATACGAATTAGCTCATTTGATAACAACCAAATCAATATAAAATTTAAAATAAACAATATTATTTATAATTTTAAGTTCATGAAACATATCGAGATTCCAATATGTGTGTCCTTCAACTTAAATGCATGTTTGGGATAGCATTAAAAGGGTTCAAAATTTACTCGAAACAGGGAAAAAAAACAGCTGAATGCAAAAATATATGTTAGGGATAGCTTTTCAGGAGATATGATTAACAATATAATAATTTATAGGGTTAAGTAGCAAATTCGCCTAGAAGTATATGCATATATAGAAACAATGTTGCCCTGAAAGTTTTTTCAGGTTCAATATTGCAACGAAAGTCTAAAAACGTAGCCATGTTTCCCTTTTCCGTTAGAAAACTAATATTGACAGTTAAAAAATTGACGTTGATAATTAAGTTTTTAATGGAAAAAGATAATATTGCTACGATTTCAGACTTTTTTTTAACAACATTCTGAGATTAAAAATTCTGAACACACTGATAAGTTACTGTGAAAGTTATTCAAAGACATTCAAATTAAAAAAAAGTTTGAAGATTGTTAGTATTTTATAAACAGGGGGGCGAAAAAGGTGATGAATATGGGATGAGAGTGTGAAACTAAAGATCAGAGCTATTCCATTATTTGTAGGTCCCCTATATTCTGTGGGTGCCTAGTGTCACAAAAAAGAAGAAGAAACTAATGATAACGCACGTATATTGAAAAGTGACTTCATATATAAAAACGTGCAAGTTATATAATATTCGAGATATTTTTATTTATTGCGCATGAAATGGTTAATTAGTAAAAATAATTAGTAAAAATAATTGTTGTAAATCAATTACAAAATGAGGGGAACAGAGAATAGATATAGAGGTGTCATTGACCCGCTTTACAGGCTTTAGCTTTTATCTTTAGTGTCTTTTATAATAAACACGCAAATTAATAAAGCGTTTAGTTAAAAAGCCCGCATGACAGTCACCAAGTACAAGCTTTCCAAGAGTTTCTCTTCTCTTTTCACGTTCCTCCATTTATTTTATTTTTAACTTTTTTATATTACTTCGATATATAGAGGCTCATATTTCCCAATAAAATAAAATTTCCAATTTTTACATTGTAAAAGATACACATCCATTTTCTACTATCAGTTAATTGTATCCATATACCACGATAAGAAGTCTGAATTAAGAAGCTGAAATTGACCAGGACCATGTGTGAACGTGATGTAGAGCGTGGACCCAGGAAGGGGCACCATTGGCAAGGGAATTTGGGGGTAGTGTCCCCGATTTTTTTTTTTTAAAGAAAAATTTTAAATATATGAAAAAACAAAAGAATATAAACAAGAAAAGAAAAAAATATCAAAAAAATATTTATGAAATCAAATGAACACTGATGATGTAATAAAATGGGCAATTATTTCATTTAGAAAAATAAGGCTGTTAGAAATGTAGTGACATAAATTATAATGAAGGGTGAGCATTCAATAAGTTCAAGTATATATATATATTTTAATAACAAAAGTATATTACAATAAAAATAATTACAATGTCATCATTCTAGACCTTATTTTTTGGAATTCCATCATAATTATATTGTCTTATTATCAATGTTATCAAAGACATCTTTTTCAATATAAGGACACTAAACAATCATTCAATCATTCATCTCCATCTGATTACGAAGTGTGGTTTTGATGTATTAAGGGTGGACAATCATTCAAATATATATTAATTTTTTTTAAAAAAAATCTCAAATTTAATGGGGCACTTGTCCCCTTGTATATAACGTGGGTCCGCCTTTCAGTACGTACATGCATGCTGTGTGTGTGTTTTGGTCAAATCCACAATAATCTGATTGAACTCCTTAGCCTCTAAGAAAACTCCTGTTGGATAAGCAGATTCATATTGCATGTTATTAATTGCATTTATCCACACACATACACATATAAATAAAGTTTGTGTTAATTAACCTTAATTTACAACTAAATCTAAAGGAAAGCACAAAGTTGGTTTCATTCACCCCCTGCACTAATCTATAAAAGGCATGAGCATTTAGAATAGGTCTTAGCTTTTATCAAGTAATTATTTAATAAATATTATTCATATTCAATATAACTGATTTCATCAAAATTAAGTCACAGTATGTGATGCAAAAATTAATCTGCAATACTCTAAAGTAGTTTTACCTTTTTTTAAAAAAATAAAATAAAATAAATTCCCTATAGTTTTTTCTTACTATTTATCACGTCTCTAATTATCATTTCACTTGTTTTTAATTAAGTGCCCTTAGCTTGTAGTTTTTATAAGGACGTGACAAAGAGGGGGGAAAAAAATAAGAACGTGATTAAAAAAGGGATAGGGTGAAATTTTGTCTTGGTGAATGTTGGGTATTCTAACTTTTTTAGGAGTAATTTTCACACAAAAGTATTTAAAATGGAGCGAATTCACACTGATTGTTAAAAAAACTAATGTTGATTGTTAAAAAAAATTGACGTTGGAACATTTATAATAATGGTATCAGGCAAATGTGAAACGTTTTGGTTACTTGCAGGGCAAAATTCTTTATTATAAAACTTTTGGATATCTGGTACTTCTAAATGATTACTTTCAAGATAAAATTGTACCGGGACGGATTAAACAAGTGAAAATATAAGAACTTATAGGTTATTTTTTCCACGCATAAATAAATGATCTCTCGCTCTTTAATATATTACACCAATCTAAGTTGACACCGTCCATTGTCCATTGTTCAACATACAGTAGTTGATTAATTTGCAATCCTTGCACAGCATCATTATGAATATATATATATAAATCTAGAGAGCATACAAAGTTTTCCTTTGAAAGATGAATTAATTAATAAAGTGATCATTAAATTAGTGGATCGGACTTGTTTAATGCAACAAGTAGTAGTGATGGTACTACATATTCGAATACAATGTTAATTAACAATTAAATATTAGGTTGCTTAATAAATTTAATATTATATATTGTGCGTAGATATCGTAAAAAAACACAAAGACAATAATTTATAGACAAGTTGGTGAGAAAAATAGTAAGAATAAAGCATTATAACGTGATAGATCGATAAAGATAGAGTGTTCATGCATGCATGTGGCATTTGGATGCCTCGTCTGAGCCTTGTCTCCTCTCTTCAACCTTAATTTTTTCAACTTAAATCTCATACTCAGCTACGTAATATTACCTTTAATTTAAATCTGACATTACGTATGAATCTGACTGGATTTTAACTATTTATTATATAGCAATTATAGTGATTAAGAAATCATAATATTGTTTTATATTTGTCTTAATGCCCATGGCTGATTATATTGAGCTATATATATATATATATATATATATGTATGTATGTATGTATATATCGTCGTGCACAACTGTTTTTGGCTCTTCGTTTCCGAGTCTGGACACCATATCTGTACGTTGAGATCATTTTTTATTTCTATTTCTTCGAATTACTCTTTGAAATTATTGCGCAAAAAATTCCTTTTCAGTAGATTTTTTTTTTTTTTTTTTGAATTTTAAATATGTTCATCTTAAGAATAAAAGAATTGCCAACTAAAGTTGATTAACCCGTATCAATATGATTATTTCTAAAAAAATATAGGGTTAATTAAGATATGTCTAGCACCGACCTAAAATATTTTTTAAGATGCATCTAGTATATCCTAAAGTTTTTGTGGTTATTCATTCATTCAGTACTGATACGAGTATTTTTTTTCAAATACATCCATAATACCCTAAAATTTTTTTGTCTCAATTTTGCTATGAAAATATTAATTTTGTTAGAAAATCTTTTGTTGATAGAGTAATTTTTTTTTTTTTTTTCAGTAAGTAATTTTAATAGGCGGGCTAGCCGCCATCTCACATAGGCAAGCTCAAGCTAGTAGTTTTACAGCCAGCCAGCCTGCCCTACACAAGCCCATCTCGTTTAGCCTGCAGGTTGAGGCGAGCTAGCTCGCAACCTGCAGACTAGCTTGAATTTCCGCCTCTAAGCGACTCCCTCATAGAATCAGGAAAACGAGCCGAACTCTGTAGGGCCTAAGGTTATGAATTTGCACGGGCTGGGTTTGAGATTTTCATCGCAAGAGTGAAAACCGGCCTAAAAGGGCTAGCCCTATATATAGGGCCAAGGCCAACCCGTTTATGCCTATGTTTTTTATTTTCTAAAGTTATTTATATGATATTAATATTATTTACTTTTTATGTGTTATCAATAGTATTACAAATATTTAGTTGTTATTATATTTTTAAGAATTAAGTTTCATAAGAACTCTTGTATTAAGAATCCTAAAAATTTAAAACTTATAAAAGATATTTATTATTTCAAATATTCATACTAATTATATATATTTTTATTTTCTAGTGATTGTTTTGTTCGTATTTTCAATTTTGTGTTGTTTATTTTGTTAACTACTAACATTTTTAAAACATATTTATAAAAAGTGGTTTTTTTATTAAAAAAAATTACGTGGCAAGTTGCGAGGTTAAAGAGAAAATAATTCATCTCATATCGTCCATACATATATTGGTGTGCCAACCTTTATTTATTGAAAATATTCCTTTAAGATCCTAAAGGGATAAAAAGTGTCAAAAAGGTCTCAGAAAATACTGATTTCAAAAAAGTCTAATTGACAATTTTTTCACTAGGTGATTAACAATTCTATCTGTGGGTTTTGACAACTTTTTAGGACTTTTTTGACATCAGAATTTTTTTATGGGACATTTTTTACATTAGAATTATGAGACTTTTTTAACATTTTCATGGTCCTTTGAAATCTTGAAGGATTTTCCCTTATTTATTTTGGCAAATTTATTCAGCAAAAGTGGATTCGTACCAATACATGCATCTATCAAAAGTTACACAATTATTTCCTTCTTGTACAACTTTATTTCTATAAATATGCAAACCAAACAAAAGAAACGTGCCACTGGGCAATTCCCTCTTCTCTGTAATTTCTTTTCCTTTATCGTTTCTATTTCTTTCCCATAATACATTGAACCAAGAAAGTGTGTGTATATACCAACACTCAGTGTGATAGAGTGATAAGGTACTTAGGCGCCGTTTGTTACAAAAAAGATTTGAGGAAGGAAATGAATGGAAAGGAAATGAAAGGAAGATTTAAAAGAAGAGGGAAAATGGTTTGAGTTGTTTGATAGGAAGAAAATGAAGAGGTGGTAGTTTATAAAGAATTAGGAAATGTTGATTTTACCCTCAAAAGAAATTAATTCAAAATAAAAAAGAAAATATTTTTTTTGCTAAAATATATTTTTAAAAAATATATTCTTGTTAAGTTCGAACTCGTGAAAAAAAATTATTTCGCCAAATTTGAACTTTCCCGCCAAATTTGAACTTTCCCGTCAAGTTTCGAACTTCCCGCCAAGTTTGAATTTCGGGGGGTAAATCATCAAAAAAACACTTTCCAGGAAGATTGCGGCTTTCCTTCCATTTTCTCGATGGAAAGCATCTTCCCTCAAATAAGGGAAGATAAAGACTCACTTTTGGAAGATCTTGTTGACTTTTCTCTATCAAACACTCAAAATCCTTGGGAAGATTGGCATCTTCCCTTTCCTTACCCACCAATTCTTTGTAACAAACAGGTCCTTATTCTCTCTTAAATAGGTTCTTAGTTCGAAGTTGTAAACAGAACAGATAGCATTGGTAACTCTTTCCTCTCACTAGAAAAATCGATCCGGAGTGAATCTGGATTAGTTTGACCCTGATAAATCCTCATTCTTAAAAAGAGACCGGCCATTATACCTGATGCATATGAAAAAAAAAGTATATATATATTTTGATGATATCAATTCAATACCAACATTACATGTCACTACTCCAGTACTCCTCCATTGTCCTTAATTAATCAAAAGAAAATTAAACCTAGGGCTCCCTATGTATATATATAATGGCATGATTGTTTCACATTAAACTCGTAATCTCACCTAATCTAATTATAAATTAGAGTTTGAGGGAATCAAGAAACAAGGATAATAAAAGAAAATTAAAAGGATGAAGCTATAAAATTTTATAGAAAAGTAGCTCTGGCTGACCCGGAATCCCCGTGGCATTTCCTTTGATTTGTAATGTCTTCTAAATTACTAGTACTCCGTAAGTTATTGCTCATTTTCTAACATAGTACCTCATCTTGTCCTTATTATAAGGCACCAACTAACAAGTTTATTTGGTCTTTTTTATAAGGCACTTGCTTGTTCCCAATGAACAATAATTATTTTTTCCATGTCTGCCCCTAATTAATAAAGGTAGTATGTGAGAGTAATAATTAATATAATATTAGAGTTAGTGCAATTAGTAGGGATAATATTGGAAATTAGTTAGATTCTAGGACAACTTTATTGACTTTAACTACTTTTATTGGTTTGTGAGAAAAGTTTGTTGGTGCCTTATAATAAGGACCAGAGGGAGTACTACCTCCGGTCCTAATTATAAGACCTAGTTGACTTTTTTCGGAGAGATTAAGGAAGCTAAATAAGTTACTTAATCATTTTATATATTATGTTTTATTAGATTATGTATTAGTTTATTAGTCGAACTATTTAGTTTGAAAAAAAAAATAAAAGTAAAAATACTCTAAGTTAATTTAATTATCTTCTTTAATCTCTCTAAAAAAATCAACTAAATCTTATAATTGGGATCGGAGTGAGTGAGTATATGATACTCGACTACTAATATTAATTTGTTTGTATTCTTTGAAACCATTTTTTAATTAATGCATTAAAAATGAAGGTACTAGGTTCTGGATCCTAGGCTAAGGGTTGCCCGCCCTACGCATAAGCCCTTAATTTAAACAAGCCTATTAATTGGTCAAAAACATGATCTTTTCATCCCCTTTTGTTTCGGGATTCTTTTGCCCTTATATTACTATACCCTCAAAACCAATCTGCCATTTGGATTAGAGGTGTTATAACTTATAAGTAACTTTTTTTTAAAAAAAAAATGTGAGTTTTATAAACTTAAGATGGAATTGAATAAAAGTTAAATTGTAAATATTATTTATATTTTGATTGATTGTGGTAGAAATGATTTTTTTTTCAAACTAAAACTTATTTAAGTGATTATTTGAAAAATAAGTTTAAATGAAAAAATGATACTTAATCTTATTAAATAATACATATAGAATTTTTTTCCTAATTAAATTCATTTGCGTTTTTCCCTATTATTTCTCAAACAAACCCCAAAATTAAAATTTTGTTAATGATTATTGTCAATAGATTTTTTTTTCAACTTTTCCCTATTATTTCTCAAACAAATTGCTAAATATATTATGATAAATAAAGGTATAGTTGTAAATTTATATGAAAAATTTCTCTCTCTACCATATAAATAAGAGCAAAATAAACATTCCCGATCTTATACAAGCAAAAGAAAGAAATATAATATAATTAAAAAACATTTTTTTATCATCATCCCTCATTTCTCTCTCCTTCCTTTGCTTTTTTCAAAAAATTGATTTTTTGAAAAAACTCTTAATAATCTCATCTAAATAGTCTCTTAATCTTCACCTTTTTATCGATTTAGTTTCAGATTAGCTATGATTTAACTTGAATCTGACGCACGACCTAGTATTTTAACTGGTTTAGGTTTAATGACCTCGCTTCCTTGAGAAAAGGAAAGGCAAGGATATAAATATAAACACTCGAGACAGAGACGGAGACAGGCAGGAGGTGGCACCATGTGGAGCAAAATAAGTCGAAAATATTTTACGGAGATTGAGGATCGTGTAAAAATATTTTCCACACATTTCTCTCCGCGTCTATATATAGGCCCATCCTTTTCTCACCCTCGCCTGCCCGTTCAATTCATTCCAGTATTTCCGTTTTCTTCTTCTTCCTTACCCACTCCCATTTCTCTTTCTCTTTCCCCTTCATGGCTTCGCCCAAGGCCCAAGCCACTTCCGACCGCAGCATGTCTCGATCACTCTCCGCCACCTCCACTGATGGTGGCGATGCTTCTTCCCTCGCCCCCGCTAGCGAGATTATGTTGTTTGGCGTTAGAGTCGTCGTTGATTCCATGAGGAAGAGTGTGAGTTTGAACAATCTCTCGCAGTACGAGCATCCTCAGGATGGCTCGAATAACAACAAGGAAGATGTTCTCGCCGCCGGTTATGCCTCCGTCGACGATGCTGTTGTTCATGATTCCGGCAAGCACCGCGAGCGCGAGCGCAAACGAGGTCTGATTAATTTCCTCCATGGATTATGAGTTATAGATTTCTCTGAAATGGTTCAAGTATTTGAAATTTCTGTCTGCTTGCTCTGTATTTGGTATTGTGTATTCTATCGATTTCTGAAATTGGTGTGACTAATTCTCGATATCTCTGTCTCGGTTTATTATTTGAAATTTGTTATTGGTGTTCTGGAATTGGTGAAAGTACGATCGATTTCTCCGATGAAATTTCTAGTCGATTAGACTCTTGAAATCTAGAGATGATTATTTGAAAATGAACTTTGCCCTTTGATATCGTATGATAGAGATATTTGTGGGTGATTGAACAGGTGTTCCATGGACGGAGGAAGAACACAGGCTGTTCTTGCTGGGATTGCAGAAGGTAGGGAAGGGCGATTGGAGAGGCATCTCAAGGAACTATGTGAAAACAAGGACTCCTACACAGGTTGCGAGCCATGCTCAGAAGTACTTCCTTCGAAAATGCAACCTCAATCGACGACGTCGTAGATCCAGCTTGTTTGACATGACTACTGACTCGGTAATTCCTTCATTATACAATTTGATTGATTCTGTGTTGATTAATACTTTACCTTTTTAGCAATCTGTTAGTTGCTGGGAAGGGAAATGAGAAGCAACATAGAAACTTCCAAGCCTAATTTGATATAATTTGTTTTCACTTTAACTTTTGAAACTGTGCTACTCTTGCGAAATGGGCTTGAATTTCTACGTGATTCCTAGTTTTCTATTTGCTAGTCAAACTGAATAAACATAGCATACATATTCTGTCAACTGAATGAATTTCTTAGCAATAGAAGAGAAGTTTGAAAGACTAGAATGTTTTGGTTCCCTGCATTTGAAAGAGTTGACTGACCAAGAGATTATATTGAAAAGTTACCAGGGAAATATCGTATGCATAGAAAATTTTAAGAAGTGAAAGATTCAGGTTTTTTATTTCATTTTCTTTTAGGTTTCGGCAAATCCAGTGGAAGAACAGATCCAGCCTCAAGATACTATGCCTCATTCACATCTTGTGCACCCTGCATCCTCTGAAACCTGCAACATCAATGGACTTTCAATGATGTCATCATATCCAATGGCTGTTGGGTCTGGAGTGATTTCATTCCCGGGCAGGAATCCGGTGGAGAACCTCCCTCTGGGGCATGGAAATTATGAACGCAATGGTCCAATTCATTCTGTTCCAGATCCAAAAGCTTCTGCGATGTTTGATGCTGCCTTGAGTTTGAGCTCTTCTGTTGATCTACCAACGCTGTCTCTTGGACTATCCTTGTCATCTGATCAGAGAACAAAAACATCAAGGCACTCAAATTTACATGCAGTGCCATGTTACAAAAATGGAGAAGGCATCATAAGTGTTGCTTGAGAAACATAACTTTAACTTATGGTTTGTTTCTATAGCATTAGTAACTATGATTAACAGATATATTAAAATCTCCACTCTTCTGTCAATTTTTTGGGGGGGGGGGGATGAGAAAGGACAATGTATTAGATAAGGCAAGGTAACTAGGTGACAAAAAATCAGTCCTTCCGTTTGGTTGTACAGACCCCAGAAAGGTCCTGTCCTGTTCTTACACCTCTGTTTGCTTATAATATGATCTTAGGTCCTTGTTTATTTGGAAGTTTATGTAACTGAAAATAATTGCTACTACTTACTGTTGATTTCTCTCATAACTTTGAATTGAATGTGGTCTCCACATAGATACAAGTGGTTCCTTTAGCTTTCTGATATATATATTTTGTGTGGTTTTAACGGCTGGCGGTCTGTCTCTTCCTTTTCCTAGGCGGGGACCCTTTTGATGCCTCTTAATTTTTTGAATGTGAAGGGAGAAGTTTCTTTCTTCATCATGGTCCATGCAATGTTCCGACCATCTTATTAAATTCTTGTCGTTCTTCTGGGTATATGGTGGGAATTATGGTGTTGCTGATTATTGGGCATTGGGTGTTTGCTGCTTGAGAAATTTGGAGCTATTTGATTTGTCCTTATTAACTGTGATAGTGAGATCTATGCTGTTTCGTCTTTAAGTGGTATGGACCACTGATGAAATAAGGTCTTATTGGAAAGCGAGAGCGAAGGCGATGGTTACTGGTGAACCTTGAGGCTGCATTGTGGTGGACGAAATAAGAGGTGATTTGCAGAAAGGTTATGCTTTTGTTCAGAATTCTGAGAGAGGAAAAAGATGGCAAAATGTTTATTATTTTCTCAAGAATTTGGAAGTTTCTCTGGAAAATTCTGAAATTGTGAAACAGCTTTATATTTGTGACAGCTATAACAAAAGGCATACTATGATCATAGGACAAGAAAGCCGTACATGAACTCGAACTCTGGTCTCTCAGTGACTATTTAGATGAACACATAACCACACACAGGCAAAATCTAGGAGTATTCAGTTGATTTAGGAATTATGCTTTGATAGAAATTGATTTTTTTTTTTTCCCACCTCTAACCCAAACTACGTCGTTTAAACTCTTCTTAGGCCTTTACGTATGAAATGAAGAAAAACAGCTTTCTGCGCATGGAGGAAATGAAAGTTAATCGAATTTCATTTTCTTTTTATTTGGGAAAAAAAATCTGATGTCCACCTTTACAATTGTTTTTTAACCGAGGTATTAAATTTTTTTTTTTTGGGGGTGGGGGGCGGGGGTCAGTAGGCGTAGCGCCGCGGGCGATGAAAATCACCCATAGACTGGTTCTGATGTATTTTTTGGTTTTTAGTATTGTTATTCAGTATTATTCAAAAAAAAAAAAAGGGTAGTGGATCCTATGTCTCCGTACATATAGTCACATGTACATCGTTATAATATTATGATATTATGCTCATTTACCTAGATTAAATTAATAAAAATTGTTAAATTAGTTAATATAACATATTTTAAAAAACACTCTATCATCTTCCTTAATTCTCTTACTCTCTCTCTTTATTAATTATTTTTGAGGAAACATTGATATTGATATGGGTAAATTAAGAAAATAATGATAAATATAAAAATTATGTCATATATTTAGACTAAGTATCAACTCTTCAAATATATATATATATATATATATATATATATATATATATATATATATTAAGAACATGAGGGAATATACTTTAACACTTTGAACCAATAAGAGGCGAAGCTACTAAATTCTTTACGGAGTGGAACTGGCAAGTCACTTATAACTTTTAGGATCAGAAGGTGGCCCAACCCCTCTCCTTAAATATGCTACTAGAAGGAAATATGAAAGTGGGCTTTTTATACTTTTGGGCTTAAAGCCCAAGTTTGATGGGCCTCCACACCACCATTTATGTATCTAAATATTCCAATTTACCAGGCCGAGAATGCATGAAAAAAAAGCTTTGTTGAGAAAGTCAAAACCCACCTGGTGATCTCTATGTTTTAGGAGGATTATTCTCCCGTTATTTGCTGGGAGGTACCATATGAGTTCCACATGAAAAATATATATCCCGATTTATCTGCAAACTATATAAGATGCTTGAGTTTGAGTTACAAAGAGGGTGTGAAAATGTACATATCTATTTAAATACTTTTATCTTCTTTTTTTTTTTCAGCCTAGTCAAATTTATACACCTAACTAACGGAAGTTTGTTTTGTTTTTTTTGTAAAAAAAAGAATTATAATAAGCGTATAGAAGAGGAAAGTGAGTAAGCTTGATCAAATTAGGGGAAGGAAAAAGGGAAAATTATAATAAAGGATCAAGGATAAATAATATTTATTAAGAAGGACCATAAAAATAGTAATTATTTTGAAAGACCAGAAATTAAAATATTAAAATAGAAAGACTAAATTGCCCTTGTATTATCTCTAAATCCGACCTCTTGTATTCTCTCTCCTCATAAGAAGCTAGATTTCACTATGTGATTCACGGCTTTTTTCGATTCCGAATCTACCTTATTAATTTTTGTCTATTTTATTGGAAGATTATATATCAAACTCGATCTTATTATTGTTCCTTTTTCGAAAAAGATGCTAATGTTCACTGCCATGGCTTCTCTTCTTTGTCACTATATTGTAACTCTCTGCGCTTAATTTATGTTGTTCATTTGTTCTGGTCAAGGTTTGGGTTCGATGAAGGAGAGTTTTTGCCTTAGTAGAGACAGATTCCATATTCCAGAATTTTGCAGAATAAGATCCCTCACAGTTTCTATGGAAACTCGAGTTATCATCCGCATTGGCACCAAATTCGACTGAAAAGATTGATAGACTCCCCATTTTCAACCTTCCAAGTCAGTCTATTAGTGATCAATGGAGCAACCTTCTTAATCCCTTTCCAAAGCTATGATTCCACGGATCATTCCATAAAATAGACGAAAAGGTTTTGAATCGAAAGAATACGTGAATCACATAATGAGATCTGCTTCTTATGAGGAAAGAGAATACAAAAGGATTTGGAGCTAATACATGGGCAATTTAGTCTTTTCATTTTTAATATTTTAATTTCTGGTCTTTAAAATAATTACTATTTTTATGGTCATTCTTAATAAATATTATTTATCCTTGGTCCTTTATTATAATTTTCCCAAGGAAAAAAAGAGAAAAAATTGAACAACTTGTACAATATATATATATATATATATATATTGATATGAATAGAAGAAATTAGGGAAAATCCATCTCAGGGCCCATATTAACAAAAAAATGTCAAAAAATGCCCAAGAAAAAGTCACATGTCAAAAAAGGCCCTAGAGTCTTTTCTGGTATTATTTCATAAAATGTTAACAACTAAATCAGTCCAATTAACAATTAAATCAATACCCGTTAACAACTAAATCAGTCGCATTAATAACAATATCCTAACAATTAAATCAGTACATGTTAATAACTATATCAGTCTCATTAACAACTAACGTTTTATGAAATAATACCAGAAAAGGCCCTGAGGCCTTTTTTGACATGTGACTTTTTCTTCGGCCTTTTTTGACATTTTTTTTTCCTAATATGGGCCCTGAAATGAATTTTCCCAAGAAATTAAAGATCACATAAGGTGAGGTGTGTGTGTGTGTGTGTGTGTGTGTGTGTGTGTGTGTGTGTGTGTGTGTGTGTGTGTGTGTGTGTGTGTGTGTGTGTAACATCTAGGGAGAATTACACATAGGTCCCAAGGAAGACAAACAAATACAATAAGGTCCCATAAAATGACCAAATTACTTAGAAGTCCCTAGGGACTTCTGTGTAATTATTTGTCAATTGTAAATTACCATTTTGGACAAGGAAACACACGCATACTATCATCTCCCTCTCAATAGATTCAGCCCTACTCTCTAAACCGGAGCCGTTCGACTGAGCCCTTCGACGCCATTCCATCGAGAGACCTGCGTCGCCGGTGGGATTGTGCGAGAGTCCCTACATCGTGAAGCTTCGGTGGTCCTCGGCAACTCGTCTCCTGCATCGTGGAGTTCGGGAATTTTTTGTATTCTTCTTTCTTTTTGGTCTGGTTATATATTTGGGGAGTGAAGGATTGGAATTCTTTCTACGGTTGGGTGTTCAAAGAAGGACAAGAAATGAAAAACAACAAGAGGAGGAAAAATCTGATGCATGTTTGATGGTGTAGTTCAGAAGCTATTAACAACAGCAAAAACATAAATTAACAAGAGAAAATGCATACATTAACAACAACTTTTGAAAACCGGAATTTTCATCTCGACTTCCGAGGCTACTAACAACAAACAAAAGCATAAATTAACAACGAGAAAATGCATACATTAACAACAACTTTCGAAAACTTGGAATTTGTCATCTCTGACTTCCAGAGGCTACTAACAACAGCAAAAGCATAAATTAACAACAGAAAATGCATACATTAACAACAACTTTTAAAAACTTGGAATTTGTCATCTCTGACTTCCAGATGCTATTAACAATAGCAAAAGCATAAATTAACAACAGAAAATGCATACATTAACAACAACTTTTAAAAACCTGGAATTTGTCATCTCTGACTTCCAGATGCTATTAACAACAGCAAAAGCATAAATTAACAACAGAAAATGCATACATTAACAACAACTTTTGAAAACCTGGAATTTGACACGGTATTTTTTCAAAAGTGCATCCAACGTCAAATGTTTTTTAGGAGAAAAAGTAACTATGAACTTTCAAAATATGTACAAAAATACACATTGACCGTTACTTGACTGTTTGTTTGATTTTTTTAAGGGTTAAAGTGTAAAAATACACATGAGATTTTCTCAAAATTGTGCCTAATACAAATATTTTTTTGAGAGGCAAAAGTAACTATGAACTTTCAAAATATGTGTTAAAATACATGTTGACCATTTGTTTATATTTTTTGACTAAAAATGGTGACATAGAAAATGACATGGATGATTAAGAAACAACCTAGAATAATGATGTGCTAACTAGGCAAAGAAAATTAATTTCCACCTAACATTTCCTCTCCCCTCTCTTTGTCTTCCGAAAGAAGTGGTGAGGTGGAGATAAAATGTTAAGTGTAAATTAATTTTCCTTGCCTAGTCAGCAAATCATTATCATTTCAAATTGGAGAAATACTTAAATACTCCAAGAGTACCACGTTATCCGAACTTTGTCCAATGAAAACATAACAACTCATATCATTTTAATCCTAGTTGGCTCATGATTCATATGAAAAAAAATTCAAATTGTATCTTGTTTTTAACAAAAAAATCTTTATTAAAAAGCTAAAACAAAATGATCAACCAATATTTTTTTTAAAAAAGATAAAATTTGATTATTATTTTTTCCAGATGAGCCATTAGCCCATTAGGATTAAAATGATCTAAGTTGTTATATTTTCATTCAACAAAGTTCAGATAACATGATACTCCTAGAGTATGTAAATACTTCTCTCCAAGTTGTTTCTTAATCATCCATGTTTGTCACTATTCTTAGTCAAAAAATTCAAACAACTAGTCAATAAATGGTTAATATGTGTGTTTACATTTATTTTGGATGTTCATAGTTATTTTGACCCATAAAAAAATCATGTTGGGTGCACTTTTCTGAAAATATCATGTATATTATTACACCTTAGTCTTTAAAAAATTTAAACGAACGGTCAATGTGTTTTTTTCACCTGTTTTGGAGGTTCATATTTACTTTTGCCCATAAAAAATATATTTGGTGTTGGGCACACTTATATGAAAATCTCATGTGTATTTTTACACCTTAATTCTTAATTATTATTATTTTTTAAAAGTCAATGTGTATTTTTACACATATTTTGGAAGTTTATAGTTATTTTTGCCCCTCAAAAAACATTTGGTTTTGGATGCACTTTTAAGAAACTCTTATGTATATTTTTACAGTGTAATCATATATATCGTTTAATGTTTTTTGCTTTTGTTGCAGAATTTTTTTTCTGTCACACTCACATAAAAGTGAGTGGGTCCCATTGTAAAGAGAAGAAAGAGAAAATATTAGTGAGACCCACTCACTTTTATGTGAGTGTGTTAGAAAAAAATATTTCTGCAACAAAAGCAGAAATATTAAACCTACATATATATTTATATCCATTTTGACCAAAAAAATTGATATATTTATAAATTCAGTTTCATATAATAAATGAGATTATGACAATTTTACCTATATTAATTATATCTATGAAGATGAAGAGAGAAGAAAGAGTTGAAAAATAATCAATCATAAATGAAGGCAAAATTGAAAATTTACCTTATAATCATTGAGTTAACTACTTTTTATTAGTATATAAAATTTAGTTAAAAATGATTTATAAATAAGAGAGGTGATATATACTTTAGGTTTCACATTTAATGGTTACCACCCGAATTCATCCAAAAGGCATAAGTTCCCTAATCCCAACCCAAAGGCTATATGCCCTCTCCTTTTCCAACCCAAAGTTGTGTGTAACCAATGTAAGCATTTTTCAGTAGTGAAGACTAAAGATAGAGTCAAGTAAAATGGACTTGATATTTCTAAAGTAATATCAATGATTATCTTTTTTAAATATAATAATATTTAAATACAAATTAGTCGGTAATATCAAATATTATATAATTAAATAAAAATCAATTATTTTTCTTTAATTTATGCCGGATGTTCATGAAACACACAACATTTTAATATATTAAAAAAAAAAATAGCACAAGTTATTGGGTAAGCATCAAATAGTGTGACTAATGGTTGACAAAAAAAAAAATAGTGTGACTAATCCTTCCAACTCCTTTTGGTCCTAAATATAAGATAAAATTGATTTTTTAGAGATTAACAAAACTAATTAAATTATTTTAGAGTACTTTTTTTTTTTCTGTAAAACTAATTATTTTGACTAATAAATTGATATATAATATAAAAACACACAATATATGATATGATCAAATAATACATTTAGCTTCCTTAATTTTTTTTTTTAAAAAAGTCAACTTTGTTTTATATTTAGAACCGGAAAAAGTATTATTTTCTATGGTTTTGCTGGATTTTTTTTTTTAATTTTTTTTTACGATGAATTTCCTTCTTGATCTGTTGGAATTTGGAAAACCAGAAAGGAAATATATTAAAAAAAAGAGGCATTCAACCAAAAAAAAAAAAAGAAGAAGGAAAATTCCTTCCTTATGGAAATTAAAAGCATTATCTAACTACTTGTCCATCCGGCAAGGAATAAAATAAAGCAACATGAGAGGGGAAAAAGAAGAAGGAATAAATCAAAACAGAAAAGTAGTTTGCCTTAGCTTGAGAAACAGCAAGATCATATTACATCTGATTTATTTCAAATCAAAACACGTACCTCATCATGGATCTGATGGTGCTTATATATATATATCAAAGACACACACACATATATATTTAAGAACGTAATTATAATATTAACGTCCTACAAACCACATCCAATCTGATTACGAATCTTCTTTATGTAATCAGAAGCCAAGCCATCAACACACTCTTCTTTCTTCTCAATCTCATGCTGATGATGAACCACAAGATGATGATGATGCGATATTTCATCTTCTGCTCCTTCGTTTCTCCCTCCTGCTCCTCCTGGTTTGATCACGTAGGTCCGGTTTGGCCGGTTCTGCGGTTCTTGCAGCCTTCTACTGGTTCCTCTGAACTGGGGCGGCACCACCGACGGCTCAACCTCATCATCAGCCACCATGTCTTCTTCCTTCGTAGACTTCACTGTTGTCCCAAGAGTCATCTGTGCCAAAGAGAAAGACGAAATTCTGATGATATTTGACACAACTTTCATTGATTTCTCACACAGAGAACTATCAGCTGTTCTACTCTTATTGGACTTCCCTCTGCTATCCATGGCCGACACAGATATTATATGTTGCAAATACATGAAGCAAAAGAGTGTATTTATAAGCATAAATTAACGTCTTTTCTTTGTTTTATTTTTATTTATTGTGGTTTCGTGTGAAATGAGACTTAAAATTTAGAGATAGATAGATAGAGGTTCCTTTAGATTCCTTTCTCGTTCAGTTAAAACGAAGGTTCTCTGTTCTCTTGGAAAGTTAACACTGGCCCACACCACTTACATGATATAGAGATTAGAGAATCTTTCTGCCTTACTCGTCTCTTTGTAACATGTGTGAAAACATGTGGTATCTATCCACACCAACCAACACACACACACACACACATATATATATACTCTTCAGTCTTCACTTCATTTGTTCTGCAAATAATGCATTAAATCCTTTATTGATTAACTTCTAGTTAAGTATACATGCATTTTGGAGGATTCTATTTTAATATATTCATATTCCTAATTGCAATCATGTTCATTCTTATATCTTTTGTAGATTAAGTTTATCAATTTTTTTAGGCATAAGAACTTTGCTGATAGTAGAGACTGATATCCTTCGATTTATTTGGAGAAAATAATAATTTCTTTTTAAATACAATTCCCATAGACAATTTTTTGTAAATTTGTTGATATTCATTAGGTCCCTAATCAAATCTTATTATTACGTATGATTTTTATTATTAATAATGGTTTAACATAATCTTGAAATTTTATCGAAGTGACTTTTTATTATTAAAAATTTCAACATAATGACAATATTTGATTGGAGAATTGGATAAACAAATGAACCTAATTTTTGTACCTAGGGAGTTGGAATACCATCCCAACCACTCATTCAAGACTTTTTTAATTTCTAAAATTTCTAACAATCCCATTACACCAATGTGGAAGAAGGAAACAAGGAACTAGATTCTCCTTTGTTATGATTGTTACAATGCTAAACTATATTTCATTAGTGTTTTCACACTGCTTGTCTTACTAGGTATCTCTTTCTTTCTCAGTGCTTCTCTTCAATTACTTTGGTGATTGATGACATGAGAGAGGATCATACATTAATCCCTTTGTCTCTACTTCAGGATGAAGTTTTTCCTTGTGTTGTATGATTCCCCTGTCTCTCTCACTGCCTCTGTAAAGCTATGGAAGAGGCAAACTTCTGAGTCAAGCAACCTGGATACCATATTTATATCACCTGTATTCTACTGTTTCTATCATTTTTTAAATTACTCCCTCCGATCCTTTATATAGAATTTACTTACCTAATTTGATTATATTAAAGAAATAATTTAAATTAGTTAATATAACATGTATGTTTTAAAATAAAAAATATATTAACAAATATAGAAAATAAGTCTAATATCTAAGGTCAAATATGTCCCATATTAAGGAGTAGAATTTTCGTTTTTTTTTTTCCTTATGAGGATTTTTATTTTCTTTTTACTGTTGAATAAAATATTCCCCTCTGAACATTAATAACATAACACAAGTACACAACACAGCCACAGACACAAGGCTCAACATATAGTACATCTAGTACGAAAAAAAAGGGAAAACACAGCCACAGACACAAGGCTGGTGATATAGTTGTTACATATATTGTTGTACTTCTAGTAGTTGGGGATTTTGTTGTCGACGGAGATTCGAAAATCACGAGAAAGAAAGGGCCCTTTTTGGGATTGTTAGAATCTTAGGGCCTTTTTGGGATTTTTTTCCCAAAAAGGGCCCCAAAAAAAAAAAACATATAGTACTTCTTCACCTTAGAGATACGAGCCGATTGGTTATTGGCTTTAAAAAAAAGAGTTGATTGCTTAAATAGTTAAATTGATTCATTTATTCTACACCTTCACTGTCCAACTTCTATTTTCCATATCTATACAAGTCATAAAATGTCATTCTGAAAGCAAAAATAATTAAATGTCCATTCCAAGTTATGTTATCTGTTAACAACGTGACAGACCTTGAGTTTTGTGCAAATGCATAGATCACGCTTTAATAAAAGAAATAAAACTTCAATTATGTATAATTCGAACTCAAATAAATTGAATCAATCAAATTTAATCTAAAAATCTCAAAGCTCAAAAAGAAAAAACTGAGGAAATGAATGGGGGAACAACTAACTATTTGTGGGCCTTCATTTGGTTTGCAAAAGAAGCCCAGGCACATGGAAAGCGATGCTCAAAATATTCAAAATAAAAGGAAATATTTTCAATTGGAAAATATTAAAAGAAAAAAAAGATTCCTTAACCTTATCATTTTCCTCTCTTTTTTCTTTTGCTTTTTTGTTTAGAATTAAATTACACTTCTATACCATGTAAACTCAGCCCCCAAAAATGACAAAGCGAAGACAAATAATGACCACTCTCACCAATCCCACATCTCGAAAAGTAAAAGATACAACAGCCCACATAATTACTTCCAACCTACACATCTCGTGAAGGGGGCTTGAAGAACTCTCCTAAAAAATTGGAGAAGGATAAGATCATGGATCAAATTATGAATATAACAATAGAAAATACACAAACCCACCCAACCTAAACGACAAGACAAAGGCCTAAGCAAAATGGCCCCCCAAATCCCATTCCTCTATGATGATACACGCACCAAATTCAACTCCAGCGGTCTCAAGGCATCTTGCACTATTTCCTGAACTGCTCTGTTTCGCCGACAAACATCTGAAAATTCTTCAATGAAAACATTCAGTCCACTTGTATCACCACCCGATGCAGCATCGGATAATGCTTTTAGGAATCTTGCCCGCTCCACATCAGTGACCGCTGTTGATGGAATTAATGAAACACACTCTTTCTCCCACTCCAGTGCTTGCATCCCATAGGCTCGAGTTAAGGCCAGTAAGGGGTAAGACACCTGATGGACGATTGGGGTTAGCAAGTACCCACAAGTTATGGCAAATATATTTTAACAAAGTCAACAAGGAATTAGTTAGCTACCACTTCTACTCGAGATTTTGGAAGTGCTCCTGTTAATGAGGCAATCAAGATTCTGGTTATGGTGGCGCCTCGGGGAATAATTATGCTGTCTCTGATAGGGACAAATGGCTGCCCAACCGCAGAGTTTGCAAGATCAAAAATGTCAGCCAAAAAATGCAATATGGAATTGGAAGCCTCCCTGCATAAAAGAAAAACAACAAAAGGTAATGTCCACGCAATATCTGCATATCCATAGAATGCTCATATGGCATAAGTTGGCTAGAATTAGAACGATCTTTATATCAAAAGCTATAAAATGCCGTGGCACAATATATGTAGATAAAAGTGTTAGAATATTAGGGATTATTTAGATTAATCATCATCTTAGATTATTATTAAGTTTGATATTTATTAGGATAAAGATATGGATATATTATATCTTATGATAATATATCTTAATCATTTAGATTTGATTTATTTTTGATAAGATTAGATTCTAATGTTAGCTCTAGGTTTGCCTATATAAAGGCCCATATGTACTCAATTTTATTTACAGATGAATAGAGTATGCTTTATCCCTCTAAATTCAACATGGTATCAGGGCTAGGGCTTTCTAGCAACTCTTCTAGCATCCGTGCCGTAACCATCCCACTGATTCTATTAGAGCCAGGTCTGCTTTTAGACATAGTCTTCCTCTAATCTTCAAAGCACAGCATCATAGACCCTTTGTTCGACAGAGACCTAAGAGGCGAGAGAGAGTGATAAGGAGAGCGAGGGCCCGAGAGAGAGTGATGGAGAGCGATCTGAGAATTGACGGAGCAACACTGTGACGGAAGAAACACAGTGACTGAGTGACCTTCAATCTCGGCACAGGGAGGCGCGTTGTGCATCACCGCCACCACAGACGTTGCCAGAGCCTGCCGATCGGCGGATCTCGGAAGCGCGACAGTCATCTGAGTAGCGCCTGACGCTCACGTGCCACCTAGTCCCACAGCGCGTGACGGCCACACACCGCCACCGTTCCAGCATGTGAAGTCCACGCGCCGTCGTATCCAGAGACCTCCGGTGACATTTTTCTAACCAGAAACATTAATCCTCCCGTTTTCCCTCCTTTATTCGTTCCAGTACCCCAAAACTCCACACCCGTAGTCTTTCCCATGGCTTTTATGTCTGAATTTAAAAGGGAAGAGGACGATTGAGACTTCTAGAGAATGGGACTTGAGATTCTTCTGAGCAAATTCTACTACTCAATATGGGACCTCTGAGACTTAAAAAGGGAGTACAAGCCCAAACAAAATAAATGGGACCTCTGAGACTAAAGAAGAGTACAAGCCCAGACTAAAATAAATGGGCCGCTGAGACTCAAGAAGTACAAGCCTAAAGATTTTGAAGATTGAAGCAGGCAGAACAAAGTTTGAAGGATTTCGAGGCAAGCTGTCAATGATCAACATATACTCTCCAGCTTGAAGGGGAGTGTTAGAATATTAGGGATTATTTAGATTAATCATTATCTTAGATTAGTCATTATCTTATTATTATTATTAAGTTTGATATTTATTAGGATAAAGATATGGATATATTATACCTTATGATAATTGTGGGAATATTATTCATTTATTATTATCTTATTATTATATTAGATATAGATATATTATATCATATATTATGATTAGATATAGGTATATTATATCTTAGGATATTTCCTATTATATCTCAATCAGTTTGATTGATTTTGATTTGATTAGATTTTATGAGATTCTAGGGTTAGCTCTAGGTTTGCCTATATAAAGGCTTATATGTACTCTTTTTAATTAAGAGATTAAGATTAATGAATTCAGATTATTCAGTTTAATTTTTCTCTCTCAAATTATTCCACATGGTATCAGAGCTAGATTGATCTTGAAGACAAAAGAGTTTAGTTTTGTTCGTCCGGCGGTGACTCGTTGTTCTCTCTAGAAGTGTTTCTTCTTCATGCTCCACCGTCATTGCTTCAAGCATTGAATTGAGAGACAGGGTCGGAGACTGCAAATCACCAGCGCCGGGAGCCACTTTCAGCATTGTTTTCTGTTGGGTCAGCCATTCATCCGATCCGTGATTTCAGTCTGTCGTCTGAATCTGTGCAGTCCATCGAAAAAAAAAACCAGCGTTAGCGCCATCTGATTATATCAGTATCAGTGCTCCCTGGAACAACCACCATGTTGCAGCCACCTTGTCGCTATAGTCCAGAAGTCGTCGTCGTGCTCTGAAGAAAAAAAAAACAGAGCCGACGATCCTCCAACTAGCCCAAAATTTCCAATCGAGTGATTAGCTTCAGTACATCTCGCTCTCGTCGCTGGAAGTTGTCACAGACCGCCACCAATCTTCATCACTGTCGGAGCAGATCAAGTTTCATCGGTGCTCCACCGTCCCTTCCTCGCCGTTGTTGCAGATTGAAGGAGAAGGAGAAGGAGAAAAGAGAAAGAAGATACCGGCGGCGGCAACCTCCACTACCACAACGTTCTTCTTCACCGTCTCTGGCTGCCACCACCGTGCCGGCCTTACTACCCTCAACTTTCGCAGATTGAAGAGGGAGGAGAGCAGAGAAAGGAGGCGAGGTTATCCAGTTCGGTTTCAGCTATCAGTCCGCGGCGACCTAAATCTATTTAGATAAAAAAAAAAAGGAAAAATCAAAACGCTGCAGTTTTGGACGGAAGACCAAATTGCCATTTCAAAAATTTGAGGATTAAACTGTCATTTCTGAGATTCGCAGGACCAATCTGTCATTTATCAAATTGAGGGACCAAATTGTCATTTCAGAAACAAATGGGCCTCTGAGACTCAAAAAGGAGTACAAGTCCAGACAAAATAAATGAACCTCTGAGACTCAAGAAGTACAAGCCTAAGGTTTTTGAAGACTCAAGCAGTTATGGGACCTTCATCTTCGATCTTGTCGCAGCCGCTGCCCGTCGAACTTGTCGCAACCGCTACCCGATCTTGTCATAGCCGCTGCCTGTCGATCTTGTCGCAGCTAGTTACTCCCAAAGTTGTCGTGTATCTGCTGCTCGTTCATCTTGTCGCAGTAGTAACTCCTAACATCGTCAAGACTCCAAGTTGGACATGATTAATATCTATGATCCAACTTGAGGGGGGTGTGGGAATATTATTCAATATTATTCATTTATTATTATCTTATTATTATATTAGATATAGATATATTATATCATATCTTATGATTAGATATAGGTATATTATATCTTAGGATATTTCCTATTATATCTCAATCAGTTTGATTGATTTTGATTTGATTAGATTTTATGAGATTCTAGGGTAAGCTTTAGGTTTGCCTATATAAAGGCTTATATGTACTCTTTTTGATTAAGAGATTAAGATTAATGAATTCAGATTATTCAGTTTAATTTTTCTCTCTCAAATTATTCCACAATAATATATCTTAATCATTTTGATTTGATTTAATTTATTTTTGATAAGATTAGATTCTAGGGTTAGCTCTAGGTTTGCCTATATAAAGGCCCCTATGTACTCAATTTTATTTACAGATGAATAGAGTATGCTTTATCCCTCTAAATTCAACAAAAAGAAAAAGAGAAACAGAAGCAAACAAGTAAAAAGACATTTCTGGGCTCTTTGCTCCATTGGCAATCACTTCCTTCATGCTAGGCTCTTGTGGTGGCCATATGCAGTGTCCAAGAAAAAATGAATATATAATGAGAAAACTTGTTATAATATCTTTTAAGGATAACATTTTCCGGTATATTGATGTTTAGGAGTCATTTCTACCCCAGAAATTTCTCATAAGGAGTGAGAAAATGACTTTTGCAATTGCATAAGGTGGGGAGTCATTTGTCGATTTCACTCAGGGGCTAGTAGCTATGCTTCCTAGAAATTATCCTCCCTTCAGATTCCCATAGTCTAATTCCTACCAGATGTTGATTGAAATTCCATTTTGTATGGTCTGTGACTTGGGGAATTCTTTTTTTATTTTTTCGAAAAAAAGGAAATGCTGTTACCACTATATGGGATGTTATCTCTTTAGGGTCTGAAAAAGTAGCAATGACATATTTTGGGGAAAACTTCAACTTCTAAACCAAATGGAAGAAAATGCCTGCCATTCTGAACACCAGACAATAGAAAACTTGCAGTCCTCAAGAAAACAATTTCAGTTAACCACATTTTTTTCTCATGATTTTTCTTAAAATCAGATGGACCCCGAATTTTCAATCAGTTTCTTATCCTTGGATTGTTCTATGATTTTAAAATACATAAGCATTGTAATTTACGAATTTATAACCCTTTCCAGGAAGATCTAGGCATTGTGAGTTTAGGCAGATGGCTATGGCTCACGCCTTGAGGTCAGCCAGATCACACACGCACACCAGGAAAAAAAATGGAAGTTCACAAGACGTTAAAATATACAATGTATTTGATGATTATGATTTCAATTAGAAAATGCAAATGCTTATGCGGTGGAGAGAAGTGATGGATGAGAATGATTAAAAGTCTATATGATAGGGTTCCTATTTCAGTAATACACAAACACTTAAGCCACACACAAACCCCTTGGAAGAATGGAGGATGCATGCGAATAGGCAAGTTCAAATGTTTTGTGTGTGAGAGAGGGGGAGGGAGGGAGTATACCTGTGCTGTACCGTGATCCCAATCATAGAGCAATCTACTAATGAAGGAAAAACGGAGGAGGGAATAAAGAGTTGGGGACAATATCGCATACACCTTGAGGCCAACAGAAAGCAATCATCTGCTATATCTGGCCGGGCTGTGAATTCCTGCAGCAAGAATTAAGAATCAATCACATTATATCACTACATGAGAAAGGATTCACTTGAATCGCACCTGAATATTTGTGAGAAGGCGAGTTGTGTGATGGAAGAGTGCCTCAATTAAATTCTTAAGATAGTCGGCACAAGATGGATCAGAACCAAATATCTGAAATGGAAAGGGACATGGCACTAATCAAATTCTTTAGCAGTAACGCAAGATGGATAAGAACTAACTCCCTAAAATGAAAAGAGAATCAATAACCAAAATTAATACAAACTAGTTCATTGATCATACCATGTATAGTTGTATACAAAGAATAATCATCTAATATAACCAATTGGAATAAGGATAATTTGAAAAATAGGCTATCAACTAATTATTACTATAATTATTGGCACCATTAAAAAGGCAATTAGCAGTGACCAATAAAAAGCCATAAAAGCAACCCTGGTAAAGATCAATACACAGAATCCTGAAATGCCAAATATAGCCAATACGAATGTTTTTCAATACACTTATACTCATTCATATCATTTCATAGATAAAGATTACTGGTAAATACGAATGTTTCATTCATATGGTGTTTTTACTCACTTCTAACTGAACAAGGGCAATCCACAGTACTGTGTATATATTATATAGATTAGGAATGTGGATCAAATTTCTAAGCTATGATATGCATACCTTTATAACTTCACTGGAGAGATAAAGAAAGCATGGTTGGTGGTGCTGCTTATATAGACTCTGAATCTCTTCTAGCATTGCACCAATTGTAAGCCCCATGAACCTTCCGGAAGTTCTCACCTAAAAACATGTACACTCACTGTGACCAGCTGTAAATCTTTTTATGTTGGGTTATTGCAGACTTCAAGACCCAATAATATCTCCCGATAGAAGATTGCGAGAGAGCATTCAATAAAACAAACAAATCTTTTCAACGTTGACAAGGCATAGAACCAGAGTTGATCTTGTACAGATTCTTTAGGAGGAAGAAACCACCTGAGAACTGACATTGAATTTCATAAATTTGAATCATTGACAAGGCTTACAAGGAACAAACGAAATTCAGTTTCTCATCTTCTTAGGAAAAATACAGACCCTCTCAACCACAGCAAGTTGCAAACTTTTTCACATGAACTAAAGCACGATACAATATGCAAAGCGGGTTGAAGTCATTAGCACAATTATTGCAGAATTGAGACAATGAAAAAATGAATGCCTCATTTAGTTGTTTGACTAAACAATTTATGTCATGCCATTATTGCAATTTTTACCACATTGAGCAAAATCAAATATCAAAGAGAAAATGATTTAGCTTACTGCATATTTACAAGCTCGGCAGAGAGATTCCATAGTTCGCATGTCCCAAGCACGACTACATCCAGAACATTTCAAAAATGTCAGAGAAAACAGCACATTCAATGTGTGTGTGAGAGAGAGATAGAGAGAGTTATCTTCATGAGAAGCAATCCAAAAATACTCACAGATCAAAAATAGCTTTAAAAATTGGCCACAGCCTTTGGATAGCATCTGCCACTGCTTGAGGATGATTTACATATCTAAAAACAGATAGAGTTACATGTTCATGATTATGTGGCCCAAAAAAAAAAAAGGCATGGGCAGGGAGGTGTACAAGGGAATTAAAATTTGCTACCTAAATATATAAGCAAACCGATCAATGTGAATAGTTAACTGGCGAGAAGGTCTTTTACTCAAGATCTCTGGTCCTTGATTAATAGCTTCCTGTAGAGCACAATGCAGAAGACAGGATTATTGAATGAGACATTAAGAATTAAAGAATTCCAGAGGACAGATACTAACCTGTAAAGGATATATGACTGGTAGGCACAGTGCCTCAAGAGCTCTCTTAGCATCATCTGGAGGAAGTTCAGTAATAACCATACTGCATGAACATATATTAAGTTGGTAACTCATTCACTCAAAAGAAAGCATAAAGGCAGCATTATATTGCCAAAGGTGTCAACCAATTTACCTCAAGGCTTCAACCAAATGTAGTGAGTCCTCAGCAGGTACTTTGAAACTATCTTCTCCATTAACTGTCTTATTGTAGATGTGGAACAGACCATCTAAGCATCCACATAGCTTCTTTCGGCAGTCTGAAATAAGTGCAATTAATGTTTTCTTGGCTAACCAAATTTTAAGAGGACAGCGAGGCACTGAATGTCTTTCACAAAAACCAATCTTTTTGCCAGAGTCATTGCAGATACATCAAGTTTAAAGTAGTACTTCTATTATCAGTAAGATATCGTTTTTTAAAGGTTACAAAACCTGTCCTTTAATTCTTTTGAAAAATACAGTCAGAAAGATTATAGTCCATCTTATCCTTCCAAGGGCACATCCTACTATGTAGTATTATAACCCTCTAAGTTCTAAGTTGTCTTCATAGTCATTTTCTTTGAAAAGAATAGAATTTTACTAAAATGATATATTTTTCATTTAACATTCTCTTAATTTATATAAAATATTCTAAAATCTAAGAAATATCCTAGAGACTTTTGTTTGGTTGAAACATTCACTAGAAAATGTTTTTTTATTCACCATCTTTTACAAGTAATGTTTTTATGGAAAAACATATGAGCTCAAACAACTTTCATCCCTTAAAAAGGGAAAATATTATTCGCCAGAGCACAAAGAAAGCCCCTAACAAATGCAGTCCATAAAATTAGAGTGCCAAGCTTCATGATCTAAAACACAAGCTTCAGAAAGATGAATTGTTGTCACAAGAGTAGTCCTATTCATCCACATATTAGAACCTAAAACTGAAACTCAGCTAGGATTTTCATCAATGTTTCAAGGAGAAAACAAAAAGCGCACAAATATACTCAAACAACAGTTAGTTATACCATCACAGATGTGTCTAAATGCCAAAGCAGCGGCGGCTGCACAATCCTCAGATGTACCCATGCCATTCATTAGAATATCTAAAACTGAAGGCAGTAAAGATGACCCACAGGATGCAGAATCAAGCCATTTTGAATAAGCACCAGTAGTTGAGCACACTGAAAATATGCCCACAAGCAAACATGTATTAGGGTCAGCAGAGTTCATATTTATAACAGAATCCACAACCTCAGTAAAGCAAACAATTACAGACTAACCCATAAGCAATAAGGTGAAAAGGGAACTGGGGTCTTGTTAGGGACTAACTAATCGTTGCCTAAACGAACTGGTTTGATTAAACACTAAACAGAATTACACTGGAAATGCAATAAATCTGTAAGAGACAGAGACTCATACAGCCAAGAACAGAAGCAATTCTGGGCTACCAGACTTGATCCCCTTCTCCTACAATCTGATAGAAGCAAAAAACACTCCTTATCAGCCCAAAAGGGTTCAGGTCGTCCCTGTATCCCTCCCTATTACAACTCTCAACCTAATCCCCCTTCCTCTCTAACATCTAACGCTATATATAATCAAAATAAAGGAACTGTCCAGCCCCTGCATAAGCCACCCTAAACAAAGCTAATAATCCTACTCTTACTACAAAAGGGATAAAAACCAAAAGAGTCAACTCTGCAACCTTAAAAGGTAGATGTCCCTTTTCTGTGTCTGCCTTGGAGACCGTGCACAGACCATGCCAATCATAGGGAAGGGTTCTTTCAGGTCTCAAGGCACGTGGACTGCTTCCTTAGAGGCAGACAATCAGTATTATCATTCCAAGGTAACTTTCCAGTTTCCCCCAGTTCCCAACAGGAGGAGAAAAAACCAACCATTAAATAGGCCGTTTTGGGAGATAGAAGAAAATAACTTAGGATAGGTAAGAAGAGATAATGGCTAAAGTGGCATATTACCTGTCTGAAGTAGCTGGGGTTGATGAGGAAGTTTTGGAAGCAAAGCCATGATCTATATCAAGAGAAAACCAAAAAATTTAGTATGCATTCTGAATTCTACAGGGACTTGTAAAAAAAATTGAATAAACGAAGAAGGGACCTCACAAAAAAAAAATCTATATTCTCACAAATCAAATAATGAAACACATGTTGCCACATGCAAGATGTGAAAGGCTGCGTTATAATATTTGCATTGCATCCAATATATCGTTCTCTCATCAGGAATCAAAGTTGAAAAAATGAGGGCGGATTATGAACAACATTTGGAACATGTTGCAAATTATGTATAATTATATAACAAAGTTAAACCTAATCATACCTGAGGCGTTACTTCTGATTCAACAACTGACACATAGTTTGATATTGCACGAATACAAAATAAAGTAGCCTCTGCTGGACGCCATTCTTTGTGTTCATCATTGCCATGGCCAGATACAGCCTTAAAATAGGGGGTGTCAGAAATTATATTCACATCACTGAGACACAAGAGTACATAAAAGATATAAACAAGTTTGAAGTTTTCAGCCCGTAAATTATATTCAAAGCTCTCATCTAAGGGAAAAAACTTAAAAAGGGGCATACAGAGAAAGAACAATGAATAAGGGAACATCATCTCTTATTACAATGTGATACAATATTGTTACGTTTATAGAACCAGAATGGAGATTAGAGATAGAGAGACACACAAGAAAGGGATTAGAAGAGAAGAAGAGAGCTCCTATGGCTCTCTCACAATGTATTCATACTCATAGCAAAACTGATCTCTCCTTACAAAATGGAGGAGTAGGCTATTTATAACCTATAGCCTCCCTCAAGTCCTAACTAATGGGTTAATGACTAGTTACCCTACTACTTATCTAGTTTACACTTAGGTCCCTAGGTTCACATTCCAATTAGGTCCCCAAATGCATATTATTATCTTTATATATCAATACCCCCTACCCAAAACATCCTTGCCCTCAAGGATGATTCACTACAAAACACAAATCTGAACCTAAAAAAACAAAACTGAAACAACCAAAACACAAGCTTTATAAGCTTCTAATTCTGAAAAAACTTTGCTGATCTTTGACAAACTGTTGCTTGAAATCTGTCTTGAATAACTGCTGCATATTGCACACAGGTGGTACAACCCACTTGTTGAATTCTGAACCAAATAGAAATAATTGGTGCAAGGCTGAACCAGCAAGCATTTTAATAAGCTTTCCCCTGAACCAAAACTGGATCAGACAAAGTGTAGGAATAGGGCAGATTTGAACAAAAGGAGGCCATTTGAAATTGATCCATGAGTGAAATCTTGGGCCCTTGCCTTTGCTGCTACAGTCAAAGCCCATTTGGTCTTTGAGCATGAAAAACCCACATGCATCTTCAAAATATCTCTGACAGCCACTGAAGGAGGTAATCAACTGTGTGGGAGACAACTCAAGACACTTTTCCTGCTCGTTCTGAAAAATGCAGACCAATTGTGAAAGAAAAATTGACTTTTCAAACTGCAACTTTTGTATACACGTACACCCCATAACCATCTCAACACTCCTTGAAACATGCATATAATCCTCCAAAATACCACAACCCACGAACTGAAACAAAGATGCTGGCGAAGAAATCATTTTCCACGGCAAAAGAAAGACAACGACCATTGGCTTTGTGAAGGAAGTCATTGACGCTGAGGAAGGAAGAATAGAGAACGACGACGCCGAGCACAAAGTCGTCTTCTGCGACTCCTCTTGAAAATGTCGGGGAGTGTCGCAACCTGAACTATCGGCCGTTGATAGAGACAAAACGAGCAACGTTGAAGATGAACAAGAACGCACCGAACTGAAGCTAACAACTCCGAACATCGTTTCTATCACTTCAACCGCGTCCGGTGTATCCGAAGGTTCGTGTAAATCTCCAGTGGAGTCGACGCTAAAAGACCCATAAACTCCATATGAGCGATTTGCATTCTTCGTCGCTGCTCTGTTCTGGGTCATCATGTCCGACATCTCTGGTCCAGCGGCTATCGATGTCATTTTCACATTATTACTAAGTTCTGTCACATGCAACTCTGGTTGTGTTGGACCTGGAACATTTCTCTTAGTCCGGCCTCCATCTTCATTCTCTGTTTCTTGCTTAGAAACAGGAGCCTCAAGAACTTTGTCTGCTTCATGAACGGTGTCAGCTGCTGTGTGCTCGACCGGACCTTCTTGGGTGTTGTTCGAACAAGCTTTTTCTGGATTTTCCAATTGTTTTCTTGCCTTCTCTGCTTTCTTGGCTAGCCATTGCAAGTAAACTTCTTGCAATCTTGCAAGGCGACATGTGTCACCGAGTGTGCCAGGATGGAACATCTGCACAGAATCAGTGACCTCGTCTTTAAGACCCGCCACGTAGATGTTGATTAGGTGAACTTCATTTAAATCCAGCTTCGCTGATATCGCATCGAATTTGGCGTTAAATTCTGCCAACGATCCCTTTTGCCTCAACCTTGTTAGTTCTCCCATTAGTTTATCTGCCTGAACATGTGCGGCTTGCTGTTGGGTAGCTATAACCAACAGTCTTAACTCGTCCCTCAACGCCAATACCATATCTTGGAAATTATTTTTATGTTTTTCCAGTTTTTTATCCAACTCATCAATCTTGTTGAGTTTCTGAATTTGCTCTTTGATGGCAGCAAGGCGTTGTTCCATGGTTCTTGCCAATGCTGATCGAGTTTGGACCATTCACCTTGAATCTTGATAGTTTTCTTGCACTTCTTGATGGGTTCTTGTTGTGCCCACATGGTTCTGAATTCAGAAAAGATGAAACAGCAATGATGGTAGTAGAACGGAGCAACAGGGCAGAACCAATATTCTTTGTCTTCAGCGTCTCAGCACAGAACAGGGGCTGATGAAAACAGAGCCAATTGTCTTTTCTTTCGTTTCCCAGAACAGAACCGAAAGTGATGATAACTGAACCACTTTTTCTTTTTCTTTCTTTTCTCAAAACAGAATAGAAACGATCAGAACACAACAACTTTCTTTTTCTTCGTTTCTTCAGAATCAGAACAGAAAATGATAAGAACAGTATTCTTTATCTTTTTTTCTTCTTTCGTTTTTCCAATCAGAACAGAAGGGGATGAGAATTGAGACAGAAACAGCAAACAGAAGCGGCCAAGGAGGGACAGCTCTGATACCACTGATACAATATTGTTACGTTTATAGAACCAGAATGGAGATTAGAGATAGAGAAGACACACAAGAAAGGGATTAGAAGAGAAGAAGAGAGCTCCTATGGCTCTCTCACAATGTATTCATACTCATAGCAAAACTGATCTCTCCTTACAAAATGGAGGAGTAGGCTATTTATAACCTATAGCCTCCCTCAAGTCCTAACTAATGGGTTAATGACTAATTACCCTACTACTTATCTAGTTTACACTTAGGTCCCTAGGTTCACATTCCAATTAGGTCCCTAAATGCATATTATTATCTTTATATATCACAATGTTACCTACTTTCTTCCCAAATCACCCTAATAGAGTTGAATTTTTCACTTCCAAGACCCAAGGGTTTTTACATTATCATAAAGAACTCATATAATTTCCTATTTTTCTATTTTTATTTTCTGAAAAAAAGGTCAGGAAGCCAAGATGAGTAAAGGCGAAGAGTGCAAACAGTAGCTGCAGGATAAAATTTGGGTAAATAGACAAGACGACAAAACACTATAATATTTTGAGGCCACAAGTATAAGTAAAACACTGATTTCGAATAAAAGTTAGATTAAAGAGATGAAATCTCATTATTTGGAAGACATAATCAAAGAAAGCATACCATATTCAAACCAGGGATTTGATACACACCTCAAGAAGTTTCATATATAGAATTTTAAGCGTTGCATCACCACCAAGAACTGACGCTGCATCTGTTAAGACATCCGCAACAGCTGATAACAAAAAATTTCAGTATGCCAGGTAGAAATATCATCCATTCTCGGCTGAGATAAAAAAGTATGTATGTAGCAATCCTTAAACCAAATTTTAGCCACAAGTAAATGACATAAGTTGGAGAATATGAAGCAATTCAGGGAGGGAGGGGAGAAAAAACCCGCACCTAAAATAGCAAAGCCCCCAAATGAGATTAATCACTACATAAAATAGCCTCAAAGGCCGCAAACTCAAATGATGAATGGCTAAATGCGCAGTAAAAGAAATTCAGTATACACCAAAATTACTTTTGGAAAAAAAAAATTATTTCACATAAACAAATCTTAAGGTAAAATTGCTTGTTTTCTTTCCTTTTTTTTTTCTTGTGAGAACCATCTGCCATCCAGTATTAAAAACTAATTCAAATTCAAGTAGTGTTGGGTCCTAAATGAGAGAAAGCTCACCTATTGTAATATTATTCACCCACAATATTCTAACTCGAAGCCTTATTTATGAGATATGGAGTCTCTTTCGCTTAATCTAACTGCCATTAGTAAATTGTTAGTTTTCCACAGAGGCTAAGCCTCACATCCTGATATTTAATTAAACTAAATAAATTAGTGTTTAAAAAAACGGAGCAAAAACCTACATGCACTGTTCCATGTTTAGTAAGGAAAGGTAGCGGTAAAGGCAATATTCTTTTGCAATGTCTATGATGTTCTAGTTATAATTGCTCAATAGTGTACATTCATTCCTATTATCTTTTATAAGTAGAAGGGTTATTTTGCTCCTGCAAAATTACTTTCTCATTTCATTTCTCCTTCCCTTCCTATCTATGTACATCAAACAAGCCCTAAGTTTATGGTCTCCTTGATAACAGACTGCCAAAGCAACACTCCTGTGTCACTCCATCTTTTACTTTACTGTGTGATACTAAGAATACCTTGCTTATCTCCCATGCTAAAATAAATTTCACATTTTACTTTTTTAAACTTCATTTCTAACCCTGGCTTCCCTAGAAGCAATCCAAGAACTTAACATGAAACTTACTTCTTTACACCATTCAACTATAGTAATAAATTTGCAGTTCATTGCTATGAAGAAAAGTAATTACAGAAACCATAATATTAAATGAGTCATCCAAAGCGGCAAATAAAAATGCTACATCTACTGATATTTCGCACAAAACAATAAGTGCCTTGTGCCTTCAGCATCCAACCTCAGTACAGCAGAGCAAAGTCAGAATCCCTATCTCAATTTGTGACTTAAATTCCAAGAGCAAGGGAATCCACAACTTCCCTAGAATGCAGTTGTTTAGAATATTTTGACATGAATACCATATTTGAACCTTAACAGAACCCAGTTCAAGTAAAAACGATACATGAGACATTGAGTAGGAAATTAAACAAAAGTAGTACAACCCTAACCCATTACCATATCTGGTCTGCTTAAATTCTTTGAGATCCTCAAATGAAAGGTCCTGATAATCTTCAGGATACTGAACTCGGAAGCTAACCTGTAAAACAAAACTCAACCCAACTTGTTAGAACTGAAACTGATAGCACAGAGAAAAGAATAGAAGGAAAAACAGAAACAATTCATTCAACACCAGAAAATGGAAAGGGTACAGCGTGTATATTCTCTTTGCCTATCCACCAATTCTCTCTCATCTAACAAACTCAGGTATTATTTACTATAAAGCCCTTTACTATATAATATTCATATATCAATTACTCCCCCCGTAAAAAGATTCCTTGTCCACAAGGATTTCATGAGTAGGAGCTGCAGCAGTGGAGAAGTGAGGAAATTGAGTCTGAATGGCTGGGAGGTCCTCCCAAGTAGCATCTTCGGGCTGAGTGAGTTTCCACTGAATGAGGACTTGAGTGACAGGAAGGTTATGGCGACGAACAACCTTGCGACTCAAAATCTGTTCTGGTTCAAGTGTAAACTGACCGTGGTCATCTGTTGGAGGCAGAGATGGGACTGAAGGGACAGCAGAACCAACATGCTTCTTAAGAAGAGAAACATGAAATACTGGGTGCACCCGAGTTGGAGAAGGAAGTTCCAATTCATAAGCTACAGCACCAACCTTCTTTAAAACTTTAAATGGGCCAAAGTACCTAGCAGCAAGTTTGTGAAGTGCAGAATTGTTCAATAAGTTCTTCCGGAAGGGATGCAACTTAAGAAAAACCATGTCACCGACAACAAAGTGACGTTCGGAGCGATGTTTGTTTGCTTGCTGCACCATTCGGTGTTGTGCTTCAGCAAGTGTTCCTTGAGAAGCTGCAAGACAGATTCACGGGACAAACAAGTACGATCTACCAAGTCATTAGAGGAGTCCCCGGCAATATAAGGAAGATGTACAGGTGGAGTTACACCATAAACAGCCTGAAAGGGAGTCATGCCAATAGCAGAATGATAGGTAGTATTGTACCACAATTCAGCGAGTGATAACCATTTGACCCATTGTTTCGGAAAATCCCCGGTCATACAACGGAGATAGCACTCCAAACAGCGATTAAGAACTTCCGTTTGCCCATCCGTTTGAGGGTGATAAGCTGAAGAATAGTGCAGATTAACACCATACAAGCGAAACAGTTCCTTCCAAAATTTTCCACAGAAGATAGGGTCCCTATCAGTAACGATGGACGTAGGAAACCCATGTAATTTAACCACATTATCCATAAAAATATGAGCCACATCCACAGCTGTATAAGGGTGTTTGAGGGCCAAAAAATGAGCAGCCTTTGACAACCTATCGACCACAACTAAAATTGTGGTTTTAGAGTAAGATTTTGGAAGGCCATTAATAAAGTCCATAGACAATTCAGACCACACATGTTCAAGAATAGGGAGGGGCTGCAAAAGGCCCGGAGAAGCCACCAACTCAGGTTTAAAACATTGGCAAGTAGTGCATTCTTGCACAAAATTACGCACATCTTTTTCCATACCCTTCCAATAGAAAAACGAAGAAAGACGCTTAAATGTAGAGTGAATACCTGAATGGCCCCCAATGCCATCAGCATGAAAGAATGTAAGCAAATCCTTACAAAGAGTACGATCCGCTGCCACGACAAGTTTGCCCTTCCGCTTAAGCAAATGATGCTGCCAAGTAAACTTGGAGTGTGAGGTTGGATCCAGCTCCAAGGCTTTAATTAAAAGCTGTAATTTCTCATCAATCAGCCAAGAGTCCCGAACCCGCTCATAAAGAGGTGAAATAGGAGTAATATGGCTAAACAAGAGCCTTCAGCCCGGCGAGAAAGAGCATCCGCAACAACATTATCACTCCCTTTCCGATAGACAATCTCATAGTGCAAGCCCCATAACTTATGCAACCATTTAAATTGTTCCTGGCTGAGGTCACGTTGCTCCAATAAATGTTTTAAGGGTAAATGATCGGTGCGAATAATGAATTTACGACCCCACAAGTAAGAACGCCATTGCTTAACAGCAAAGAGAATGGCAAGGACTTCGCGTTCATAAGTAGATAAGTGCCTCTTAGAAGAAGGAAGAGCCTTACTAGCATAAGCCAAAGGATGGCCATTTTGGAATAGAACAGCCCCCAAACCAGACCCTGAAGCATCGGTCTCAATCACAAAAGTAGCATCAAAATCAGGCAAGGCAAGAACAGGAGGTGACATCATGACTTCCTTAAGTGTGTGAAATGCCGCTGCTGCCTCGGAATTCCATAGGAATTTCTCTTGTTTCTTTAACAGATTAGTCAAGGGCCGATTAGTAACCTGTAAGGCCAAGGAATCCCCGTAATGCACGAAGAGAAGTAGGCGGTGGCCAAGAAGATATAGCTTCAAGTTTCTTAGGATCGGCTTGGACCCCTTGGGCAGAAATTAGATGGCCCAAATAATCAATAGTAGTAGCAGCAAATGTACATTTAGAGGCCTTAGCAAAGAGTTGATGTTGTCGTAAAACAGATAAAGTAGTTTCCAAGTGGTGCAAGTGAGAAGACCAATCCTTGCTATATACCAAAATGTCGTCAAAAAAACTAAGATGCATTTACGGAGGAAAGGTTTGAAAACAGAATTCATAAGACCTTGGAAGGTAGCCGGAGCATTGGTAAGACCAAAGGGCATAACCAAGAATTCGTACAACCCTTCATGAGTCCGAAATGCAGTTTTGGGAATGGCATCTGGCTTCATTCTAATCTGATGGTAACCAGCTCGGAGGTCCAGCTTAGAGAAAAAGGTAGCCCCGGTTAACTCATCCAGCAACTCATCAATGACTGGAATTGGAAACTTATTTTTTATAGTAGCTTCATTCAATTTACGATAGTCAACGCAAAATCTCCATGTACCCTCTTTCTTCTGTACCAAGACCACAAGAGCAGCAAAATCACTAGAGCTTTCTTGAATAATGCCCTGAGAGAGCATGTTTTGAATCTGGTTTTCAATTTCCGTTTTCTGAACAGGGCCGCAGCGATAAGGTCGCAGCTGATTGGTTTATCATCCTGAAGAGGAATAGAATGATCACATTTTCTATAGGGAGGCAGACCACTAGGCTCAATAAACACGTCATTGAAATGGTCTAATAGTGTCTGTAACTCTGTTTGCTAGTCCTCAGAAAGAGTGGCATCAGACGCTAAGGTCACAAACAGATGAGATGAATCAAAGACCAAATATAACTCATTAGCTATCACTAATTCGCGAATAACCAAAACCTCCTCTGACTGAGCCGGTAGGTCAGGCCCAAGCCCTTGTAATTCCACTCGTTGACCGTGGCATTGAAATTCAAAGGTTCTCAGACTCATATCCATAGCAAACCTCCCCAAAGTTTTCAGCCATTGAATACCCAAAATGGCATCATACCCACTGATTTTCATGATTAAGAAGTCCGAAGAGAAGTGTGAATCACCCATTTTCCAGTTGAGAGAAGGGCAGTGTTTGATAATACAAACCTGTCGAGAATCAGCAACTGTGAGTCAAATTGGGTTCCGTTCATGAAGTTTCAGGCCAAGACGTTTAGCCACTGTAGCATCCAGAATGTTGTGAGTGCTCCCTATGTCTATGAGGATGATAATCTGTTGGTTCTTGATGTGGCCCAGCAATTTAAGAGTCGAAGTGTTAACAGACCCTTCAATCGCGTTTATGGTACCGTCGGCTTCTTCCTGTGTGTCTCCAATGGCATCCTCGAACTGATCATCTTCTTCGTCGATCACCAAGGTGAAGGTGTGTGAATCCTTGCAACGATGGCCAAAGGTAAATTTCTCCGAGCACCAATAGCACAGCCCTTTCCGACGGCGTTCATCCATCTCCTTCTTAGACAGCTGCCGCGTAGGCTTCGACGCAGGTGAGGAGCCCGACGAGAATGACGATGAAGATGGAGCAATCCAACTGGGTTTGGACGGGTAAACATGTTTCGGTGTTACTGTGGTAGAGGAATCGGGTTGTGGGCCTGATTTGGAGCCCACTGTGAATTCAACCCGTGACCCAGTGGAGCGACCCGAAGAGAAACACCCAGTCGTATTGTCTCGCGTCCGATGGCGAAATGGAATTTGCTCATAGAGTGCCCGGACGGTGGCCTCTTGCAAGCGAGCCGAGTTCATTGCCGTCGCTAGCATCGGAGGTGTAAGGTTCAAAACTAGTTGCTGAATATCAGTTCTCAATCCTCCAATGAATAGGTTAATCGCTACTTCCTCTGTAATCTCAACCTTTGAAAGTAATTCATCAAACTTCTTCTCATAGGCAACGACGGGTTCCTCGTTTTGTTGTAATTTCTTGAGTGCGATTAAGGGGTTCTCATCTCGGACCTCTGTGAACTTAGCTTCCATTTGCCAGAAATAATCAATCCAACTGACCTTTGCGAAGGGCCGACGGCGCATGAAAGTCTGGTGCCATCGCAACGCATGTCCCTCTAAGTGAATACTAAGGAGGCGAACACGATGCTCAGGAGGAGTTCCATCGACTTCAAAGAATTGATGGCAACAACCGCGGAAGTCATCGCCATCAAAGCGTGGAAACTCCACGCGACTCTGTTTAGTCGGAATGGAGTAAGTTGCCGGAGGTGTCGCTGGAGGTTGCTGCAGCTCGTGAAAAGAGCCGAAAGGAGGAACGCGAGAAGCCATGCCGGTTGAACCAAAACTGTCGTTTGGACCGCCATTGCCGCCGTTACCTAGCACTGATTGTTTTCCGCTAGCCACGGTAAAAGACGTAAACCGAGCTTCCATTGATTTCACACCCTTTTCCAGTCGAAGAGCTATCTGCTTCAGGTCATTGATATCCTGTGAATTCTGGTCGAGCTGATGATGCACGGTGGTTTGGAGCATCTCGAAACGGTTTTCCAGGTCACCCATACGATCCTGGGATCGTGTGTCCGGCGGTGGCGGCGCCATGGGCCAGACAGAGGCTTTGATACCTTGATAGCACAGAGAAAAGAATAGAAGGAAAAACAGAAACAATTCATTCAACACCAGAAAATGGAAAGGGTACAGCTTGTATATTCTCTTTGCCTATCCACTAATTCTCTCTCATCTAACAAACTAAGGTATTATTTACTATAAAGCCCTTTACTATATAATATTCATATATCAGAAACTAACAGCAACTGAATGCAGTCATGTGGAAATGAGAATGGCCGAGAGAAGTCGGCAACATGTCTCTCGACCTTAAACAAAGTAGAGAACAAATCTACAGCCAGAGCCTATTGTCGCAAGTTCTAGACAATTTTTAAAATTGAATTACAAGGCCACCATGCTCGAGGACTTTTTTTTTTTTTTTTGGTCAACTATGCTCGAGGACTTGAAACCATGCATAGTAGTTAAATGGGTGTACAACATATTTAGATCCAAATTTCAAACCTGAATGACTCACCAATGAGACAAGAGACTCATACGCAGGACGGAAAACCTGCAGCCTCCTATTCCTCTCAGCTTCAATTGATGCGTCATTGCCATATGATATATAGGATTCCCTGTCAGATTATGTAACAATCGTATTTAAAATATGGTTCAACAAAAATCCTGCAGACTAAGTACACCTGTTGGAGGGGAAATCACCTTTTGGTCAAGTTCAACTGAATACTGTGCCAAAAGTTAAAAGTCATTGAAGCAATATCATATTCAGGATGTGAAGCAACTTCCAATAGCGCATGCACAATCAACATTGACTCATCTAAGCCTGCATAGGTAGTTCGTCTGACTTTTAGAGCAATAAAGAAACTTGACAGAGCTTCAAAGTGGTTTGATAAGTAGATATAAGGAGGAAAACCTATGCAGAGTATATATTTACACACATACCAGTTGCAATCAGTTCCACATATGAATCACCCATGTCAGCAAATAACCTAGCTATTGCCTTCACATCTTCCTCATCCTGAAAGCAGATAAAACAAATCATAAAATTAGTGGAGTCCTTATTAATGAACCATACCAAGCACTTGTTCTCAAATATAAGTTTTTTGTGAAGTTCGAATTAAGATGTTGGTAACATATAAAACATGCATGAGGTACTTTTATGACCATACGAAATGGGAAAGAGAAAACTAACATCAAATACAATTCACAATCCGAGTGCTTGAGGGCATGACACATGCATTAATTAATAAGACAAGCATGCAGAAACTAATCCCAAGATTGGTATCCATGTCACATGGTTGAAAAAAAATCTTCACAATTAACAGTATACACAAACTCAATGAATGACTCGAGCTTTCTCATTGAATGAACAAAATTAGCACTGTTATAAGCCAAAATTGCACAATATATTCGCATTCATTGTTTACTATAATCATCAGGTAAAATACAAAGTAGTGAACCAAAACAGCACTGTTATGAAGTAAAATTGCCATTATCGAATTTTTGCTCCAATCAAGAAGAGAATCAACCTTGTGTCAGAATAAGTAGAATGAGAAATTTATAAATATTTACCTTTGAAGAATCACTGAGTTGTGTCTTAAGACTCATAACTTGAGGTACAATCACTTGAATTAAAGGCAAGTGTGCAGAAACACCGCCAAAATTTCCAGCTGCTGTGTAGTGTATTAATTCAGAAATAACTGCAAAGAGAAATAAAAGTAAATATTACTCTTCAAATAATTATAACGCACCTCTATTCTAAAAATTCAGCCTCCCAACACAAAAATAAATATCCCTAAAACAAATCCACCGTGGATTATCCTGAGTTAGCACAAACTATCCCCTCTTGAAGGGAGGATTATTAGTCATTACAAAAAGACCATCAGTAGTCAATGGAAAAGGAACAAAATTATTGATTGTTAAATGCAAATAAATAAATAACATTATTAATCAGTGTTAGAAACCAGCCTATCAACAACCCCAACCTATCAGCAACCCTATTAGTACCCTATTAGAACCTATAAGCTTGGGAGCCTTAGTACAACCCTCTTAGAGTCATATCTGTTATAGGTATATCTAAGGAGCCTTATATAGGTTCTCTAAAGTCTATATAATGTAACTCTGCCTTATGAAGTAATGTACTTTTATGTTGTGAGTGTTCAACCTATTCTCAATCAGACATCAATAAAAATTACCCATTGAACATTCAATGCAAAGAAGCTAGAGCCAGAGGAAAGGAAGGCACTTTGGTTGTCAAGGCAATATATCTATGACACCTTCAGTGAAAGAATTTTTGTCTCAAGGTTGATTATATACAAGAATTTTGAACACAATTATCCTTGAACCCAAATTGTGCAGGATCATCACTGATTAACGATATTTGACCATAGACACCAGAATACTAACTCAGCATGGTTACTATACAGTCCTTCATATGGAAAGACTGAAATGTAAAGGATTCACGGTCCTATGACCCAAATTTTAGGCACAATCTTATGTAGAATCCTTTTTTAGGTAAAATCATGGCAGGGTGAGTCAGAATCCAGCAGACAAAGATTCTAGGCTCCATCTGTCTATGATTGTTAATATTAAAACCAATGTCCACAATGTAATAGTAGGCAAAAAAATTATAGCATAAGCGTCATGGGCTGAACTTCTCTCTATCTGTGTTTGCATGTTAATATAATTGATCAAAGCATTATACAGACTATTGATTTTTTTGTGCCCCCTTAGCATGTAATTATGGTTTTGTATGAACAAATTACACAGCACTCAACACATATAATGACGACTAATTTTTTTCAATACTTCAAGAATGTTATAACCCTCCCTTGGTCCTACAATTTGATCCTTGGAGATTCTTTACCATACAGCAAAAGGGAAAAAAAATTAGAACTATCAACATTTAGCTGCTCCAAGCTGAAATACCATTAACAGATGCCTCTGAGAGTAACTCAGAATTCAAGCTTGACAAAGCGGTGAGAACTAATGGATGAGAACAAAGAACAGATCCAGGAATCCTGAAAATGAAAAACAAGTATATCAAAGGAGAACAAGAAAATATCTTTTCACTATATTTTCTATTAAGAGATAAAGAGAATGAAAGACCAGGAACCTCAGGAACAGGTTTAGAAGAAACAAACAAATTCCACCAAATTTTCATGGAGTAGACGAAAAATGCAACAAAATCCAAAACTTCCTGGGTCTATTGGTGAAAACATGACAATGGAGCCTATCCTGGGACTCAGATAAACTATATGCTTGTTTTCAAACAAACTCCTATATAAATCAACATTAAATGGCCACAAGAAAAAGGTGCCAAATTTTTGTCATTTTTTGCAGTACAGAACGGTTTCTGGCAAAGATAAAATACTCGATGGTTGTACCCAAAAAAATATTCCTATAAAGCTAAAGTCCTTGCCAGAGGTCATTCATGGAAACACTAATAGAAGCTTACTCTCATCCACATCACAATTTAAGAGCCTCTCAGGCTTAAAATATTATTGCACAATAAACATAAGAATGAAAAATATAGCATTGTCATTAATGCGACACCAACATCATATGTTAGGCCCAGCTGGTGTCCTTCAGTTAGAACTTAGAAGAAATTAAGAACAAAAAAACAGCACTAAGATTATAGCTAAACAAGTGATATCTGTAAGATTCAAATTTTAGTTATGAACATATATTCTAGATTCAAGTACAAGCCTTTACAAAAGAAAGCCATACCCATGCTTTAGCCGAAGCCAAGAGGCAAATGCTTCAAGAACCTGACATGTTAACATGATGATAAGACCACTTAACAAAAACTTCAAGCCCAACATATCTCATAACAACCACACAACTGCATAAGGGAAAGTAAATGAATAAATAAAATTCACTACCCACCTGCTCTTTAAGTTCAGAAATATTTAAACAAACGGTCAAAATACTAAGAGCAACCTCCATTTGAGATGTAAGCTCCTTTTCAAATTGGCGGCGCCTTTCTGGACGAGCTGCTATCTTATAGTTAAATACCTCCTAAAAATAGAAGAGAAAATATGTAAAAGACATATATGCAACCAAAAGCTAAAATTAATAAACTTACTTTAATTGAAATATCTGTTTAGATTCATTAATAGAATTATCAATAACTCGTATGTGTTAAGAACCACATTTTTTCACTATCCGACATTACATGATTACAAAGTAGATTGGCTTGGCATCTTCCAGGGAATGTTGAAAAAGAGTGTAAGGTAGTAAGGAATAAAGATGACGGAGTACGGTAGTAAGGAATAAAGATGATGGAATACCGTAGTAAGGAATAAAGATGATGGAGTACAAGCAGATACGACAATTCAGTACTAGAGTTAAATCATCTAAAATTTTGACAGCTGTCCCACTTCCATGATAAAGATATCCGAAATAAATTTCCTCGCATTGACATTTGAACCTCTGGAAAAACTGTTAGTAACTCCAAGATAATATAGTCGTATACAGTCACGACAATTCAATCTTTTAGAGCTTAGTCGTCTAAAAATTAGGTAGTTGTCTCAATAAAAAGGCAAAAAAATCATAAATGGATTTCCTAGCATTAGCTTTTATGCCCCCAACAAAACTGCTAGTAACTCCAAGGTAACGTAGTGACATGCAGTCACAACAATCCGGTCCTTTGCAGCTTAATAATCCAATATATTGACATTTGTTTGTGTCTCTCTAACAAGATGAAAAGGATCACACATAGATTTCCTCATATCAGCTTTCATACCTCTGGCAAAACTGTAAGTAACTCCAAGAATCCTGGAATAAACTCTGGATGGGAATTCATCTCATCCCTAAGCCATTTCACTATACCACCATCCCCCCAATCTTCTGCAGGAACATGCACAGCCAAAGCAGCCACTGCAATGCTAATCTATACATGAACACATTTTAGAACAATAAAACAGGTATCTTATGCTTTCATATATTAACAACATACATAACAGTGCAATGAATCCCTGCATGATACCTGTGTTCTGACTTTGGGAGGGCCTTTATGAAACTTTTTCAGCAATGTCTGTATTTGAAACAACCAAATAAGTGGTTTTGTTATATCTAATTTGTGGAATCATTTGGCTAAGAACCTTTTTAATCAAGGTGTTAGGTTATATTCCTGTATAAAACACATAGGCTGGCACACATTATTATTGCATTCTCCCCGATATTGGGTAAGATCACATCCTAAATACATACAAATGCTACCTGAGCAAATCAGGAAAAAACATGTAGAGAGATACTCACTCACATTTAAGGAGTCACGTAGTGGCCGGAAAGCTTCAGAGGGAAGCTCTTCAAAGTCTCGTTGTACCTGGGTAAACGCCCAAAAATAAGATACACTCAAAAACCAAAAAATAAGAAATTTAAAAACCTTGCGAACAAATAGTTGACAGCCGAAAATCAGCATTTAAAACTATTGAGCCCCACAAATTGTGAAATCACCTTGCTTCTGAGAGTCTGAGAACAAAAAATCAAAGTTTCTAAATTGCTGGTAGCATCGTGAAGTAGATTATCAGCGACCTACAAGACAGAAAAACAAAGCGGTGAATATATGTCCCATACACGAGCAATCTGCTTAAAATCGTTTTTTCACCAGAAACAAGTGGTTCCTTTCTGCACTGAATTATTGAGCTCATAGCTCAAAAGAGAGTTCCAACTTTCAATTACTCTCCATAGAATCCAATAAGGACAAAACCTGAAACAGTCGCCAAGCACTACTCGAATGACTTGCAGTGAAGTTCACAATTACAACACCATCAGACGCCAATGGCAGTCATCAAAACAATCATCCGGCGATTATCAGCACCGAATAATCAAAACAATCCGCTTGCCGCGACCAAAAATCAATAAAAGCAAAATTGGAAACCAAACTAATCGAATCCAAACAAAAGAAATGAGATTAAAGACGGAAACTACCTGCCACGCATCGAGAGTTCTCTGAAAATCTTGGAGAAACCGATCGGCTTGCATGCGCACTGTATCATCAGGGTGATGGTACAGTGCATTTAGGGCTTCTTTCACAGTATTCTGAAGCTCCATGCTCGAATCGCATCAAACCAAGCCGGTGAATGGATAGAAGATGTAAGTGAAGCTCAAAATTGGAAATCCTCGCTTCCCTGAGATTCACTCTACTCTGATTTATCTCTCTGTTGGTTGGATTTAGCTGATCAGAAGTGTTTTAAAATTCAAGTGTGGGCCTCTGGGGGTTTGAGAGTCCCAGGTTTATCGGTTAAAGGACGAAACGGGGTTTTGGCGCCCGGCTAGCCGAGGGTTAAGTGGTTAATGGCTCTGATGAGGAAAGAGAAACGGTGGCCGTCGGATCATTTGACGCTTACCTGCCAGTTCGCGGTAGATGGCTTTGAAGCATAAGAAACGTGGGATCTGGGACACGTGGCATATGATCACGATAATTGTGCCCCTGGGCCCCACTACCCAGGTCATCGGTGTGTTAATCCTCGTTGGACCAGGGCACCGGTCCATTTTACTTTTCTTTGCGTTTCTTATGGAAAAAAATTAAAAATATCTTGTTTTGTGAGAAAATTACTACTCCCATGTGACATGTTATTGATACAGACTATTTGGTTATTGATGAAATATGGTAGGTTAGATTAGATTTTAGGGTTAAGGAGGCGTCAAAGACAATAAACTATTAATTTCAGGAAGCGTCTAAGACAATTAATTATTATTAAGTAAAGACAACAAACTTTTTTTTTAAAACACAATAAACTTTTAAAAAAAGCGAAATACCAAGACAACGCCAATTAAAAAAAGTTAACGTTAAAAAAAATAATGTTTGTTATCTAAGAACGAGCCTACAAGACAACAAACTATTATTCCAAGAAATGCTAAAGACAAAATTCTAAATTTTACTAAATTAAATAATTTTTTTTCTCAATTGTCATTATTCAAAACTACTTGTATAAATATTTATGACAAAAAGTACTCATTTTTCAATTTTGTCAACAAATTTTTTAGATTTTTTTAACATTAAATGAATTTTTTAACTCACATAAATTTCTTCTAAAATAAAAATAAATTATTTTTTTTTTTAACATATATAATAAACTATAAAACATCGGTTTTTACTAAATTAAATAATTTTTTTCTCAATTGTTATTATTAAAACTACTTGTATAAATATCTACGACAAAAATTACTCATTCTTCAATTTTGTCAACAAAGTTTTTAGATTTTTTAAATTTTATTAACATTAAATGAATTTTTTTAACTCACATAAATTTCTTCTAAAATAAAAAAAATAAATTTTTTTTCATATATAAACACCTTGAGTTTTATTTAAATCATATAATTATATTTTTAATCAAAACTTTTGTTTATTTTAGCAAATTATAATTTTGACAAAATTGAAGAATGAGTAATTTTTATCCATAGATATTTATACAAGTAGTTTTGAATAATGACAATTGAGAAAAAATTATTTAATTTAGTAAAATTTAGAATTTTGTCTTACGCTTATTTCTTGGAATAATAGTTTGTTGAAAGGCGCATTTCCTTAGATAACGGACGTTAACTTTTTGCTAACGGCGTTAACTTTTTTTTAACGGCGTTGTGCTGGGCGCTCATTTTTAAAACTTTATTGTGCTGGGCGATCCACTTAATATTTAATTGTACTAGACGCTTCTGAGCTAATATTTTGTTGTGCTGGACATTCCTTAACCCTAAATTTTATTTAAATAGGTCTGGGCCTATAATATAAATTTAAAGTCAAAGCCTGGGCTTGTTGGAATGGTCCATTTTACTTTTCTTTTCATGGAAAAAAATTCAAAATATTTTGTTCTGTGAAAAAATTACTGCTCCCATGTGACATGTTATTAAGACTGTTTGGTTATTGACCACTAAGGATGGAAATAGATTAGGCTTTATTTAAATAGGTTTGGGCCTACAACAGAAATTTAAAGTTTAAGCCTGGGCCTCAGCATGTATATAAACTTTTTTTATGTCTAAATCTGAGCTTTCAAAAGACCCAAAACCTTTTATACGCCTTTAAACAGGCTTAAAAACATATTCCTCAAATTTATATATAACCCTCTAAGCTTATTTACAATCAAACGTTATGTTTTAAAAGCATGTGATTTGTCGCCATAATATAAAGGTTTAATAAGAAAAAGAAAAGAATGTCTAATAATAATAGTTGTATGAAAAAGTATGAATACAAAAAAAAAAAAAATATTATCTATTGACTAATTGTATATGTTTTCTAAAATTGATCAACTATAATAAGTGACATGTAAAACCAAATTTTATCTCATTTCTTTTTTCACATAAAATGGGACAAACTCCTCTTATTAAAATTATAATATTTTATTTGACAATAAAATAAACTTAAAATAATTATTATGTTTTAGTTGACAACATAGATTGGGAGAGAGAGAATGAGCTAGCATTGCTATCTCTAGCTATGGAAGATAAGAGAGATAGGGGGTGAATAATTAATGAGTGCAATGGTTGAGTGTATATTAATGACCATAGAATGTGAAACTAAGAATTGAACCTAAATTGATAATTTTATAAATAACACAAATTTTTGAATATTTCTTGAATTTGTGCCAGTAATAAATACAGTAATTAATCTCGAATACTAATAAATATGGTATTTTTAAAAAGTAGCATGAAAAGTAGCAATCTTAAACAGCGTGTGAGTACAATACATGAAGAATGATCAGTGTATACACTAAAAAGAGGTCAATGAGAATTTCAACCCTTAGAAAGGGTGGCATATTATTGTGCCCAGGTGCGCGGATCCAGAAAATTCTAGAAGAGGGGCACAATTGACGGAGGATTTGGGGGTTGGGGGTAGCGCCCCCAAATTTTTTTAAAAAAATAAAGTTTTAAATGCATTAAAAAAACAAAAAAAAAATATATACAAGAAAAAAATATTCATGAAATCAAGTGAATACTGATGATGTAATAAGAGAAGCGAATTATTTTACAATTATGTCATTTAGAAAAGTAAGGTCAAGTCTTTGTTATAAATGCGGTATATAAATTACTGATGAAGGGTAAGACTAATAAGTTCAAGACATATATTTTAATAACAAAAATATATTACAATAAAAATAATTACAACGTCATCCTTCTAGCCCTTATTTTTGAAATTTCATCATAATTGTCTTATTATCAACGCTATTAAATACATCTTTTTCAATATAAGGCACTAAACAATCATTCATCCATCATCCGATTATGAAGTGCGATCTTGATATATTAAGGGTGAAGCAATCATTCAAACATGTATTAATTTTTTAAAATTTTTCATTTTTTTTAAATAATTTTTTTAAAAAAAAAAAACAAATTCAAGGGGCTTATAACTTGGGTCCGCCAATGATTTTGCCCAAAAGGAGTGATGACTTTGGTCAACCTTTTCTTTTTTGCCAACGGTTAACTTCATCTATTGATAGTTGTCAATTTATACTATAAAATTTATCTTATATTTAAAATCGGATGAAGTATTATTGTCTGAGTGTTAGAACCCTTGATTTTTTTTTTCCATTTGTATTTTTTTTATATGATTATCTGAATGGTTAGTTTCAAGCAATGCCAACTCATTTGGGATTAACTTTTCTAAATATGCTTGATTTGTGTATTAAGTTGAGAGGCCTTGTGACTGTAGAATTCATATAATTACTCAGCGTTCAATTTTACACTTGTAAATATGTATATTGGTCATGTTTCATTGTATGTCGGGTAATTAGGTAAACAAACTTCTTTAATCTAACTAAATTAAATAAACATGTCTCATATTAAAAATTAGAGGGAGCAGAACATTAATAATATCTCACACCTCGTATCTATAAATTATGTTAGTCTTTGTTCATATTTAAACCAAGTCTATAGAACCCCAAGAGTGAATGAGTGATCCAAGGGTGACAAGCTCTCCTAAGAAGTATTCAACATAATTGGCATGTGACTCAAATTAAAAGGTATCTACTTAAGCTAACGTACGTCCTCATGAGAATAAGGTTGTTCCAAAGTGGATTTATAATGGTCGTTTAACATCATTCTCAAAAGATTGACAATGGTCGTTTAACAATCCAAAAGATTGATCATTCTTATCTTTTTCGTTCTATTTCCCTCAATTATTCTTCTTAGCCTTTATATTGAAATTTGAGTGGTTCAGATTTTACGTTTTATAAGAATATTAATAAAATATCAAAATATTAAAAACAAATAAATAAAATCAAAATTGCTAATTTTTAGTTATTATAATTTGAAACTACAATAAATAAATTTTTTTTATTAAAAGTTAAATCTAAACCACTCAAATTTCAATCTAAAGGATTAGATGAGTAGTAGAGAGAAAGAGAACGGTAAGAGTAGAGGACGGTAACCAATCCCCATTGTCAAGTGTTTTTTTTTTTTTTTCCGATTTTCATAAGTACTTTATTTGAATCTCATAATTGTTCCTATACAATGTTAGTGACATAATTGTGAGAAAAATAAGAAATTCATACTACCTCCTGTCCTTAACATTTGCCCTAGTTGGGATGTTAACATTGGTCCTAAATATAAGATATATTTTTTATATTTGTCAATATTTTATAATCAAATTTAGAGGGGATGAGAAAATTAAGGAAATTATTGATGTTTTAGAAAATATTCATAATAATCAAATGATGAATTATTAATTTTATAAGTTGGAATGAGACTAAAATTAATGGAAAAATTATTATAGGATTGTCTCATTTCATTTAAAAATATAATTGAACATGCATAATTATTAACTAAGGTTCAAAATTGCCATTCCCCCTTTTAAATATGATGAATTATTAATTTTATAAGTTTTAAGACTAATTAATTAATCCTATGCGATTTTCTTACCAAGAGAGAGTTTTTTTTTTTTTTTTTTTGTTGTTGCCCAAAACCATAGAGAGAGTTAGCTTCTTAGGCTTTGTTTGGGTGTTTGGAGGGGGAAGGAAGGGGGAAGGAAGGGGATGCGAGGAGAAGGGAGGGAGGGAAGGGAAATAGCCTCTATTTCCTCCCCTTGTTTGGGAGTTAAAAAAATAGTAAGGGAGGAAGATGAAGGATTAATAAGTTATTTTTATTTTGTCATTTTCTTTAAAAATTAATAAAATTATTATACTTTACAAATAAATTTAAATTTTCTAAAAAAATTATTTATGTAATTTTATATTCAAAAAATATTTTCACTCTCTAATAGTTATTTTTCTCTCTCTATAATGATTTATATATATATTTTTAGTACATAATAAACTACAAGGCATATGACATGAACAATAATCTTTCGACGTCTTTCTTTCCATGTAAACAATGCTAGATTGATCTTTTCTCCTGGATTATCCATCTTTGGTGGAAATTTAGAAATAACATGGTCATTGCAGAAAGCACAATTCAACACATGCACCCAATATTTTAGTTTTTCTAAAAGAAAAATAGGGTTATGGGCTGCTTAAATGTCTTATATACAGTCGCTCTTTTCAAGTTGACTAAACTCCATTTGCATTTCCATAGAATTCAATAACACAGAACAATGACAATGACAAAGATCCAAAGCATGTAAACAAATCTAGTTGAATATAAAAGAACAATGACTAAACACAGAACATGACAAGTGATAAAAGAAATAATTGAATAATTAAACACGGAACGAGAAACTAGTACGAGAAATGGTACTAGAAACAGTGTGAAAAAGACAACAAAGAACTGTCCTGAAAGCGCCTATGTCCAATCCTCACTTGACAACATCTTCGATCAAACCACACTAGTTTTACAAAACCACTTGTTTCCGTCAATTTTTTCCACAGAAAATAAAAATAGAGGGGAAGGGAAGGTTTAGGAGAACAAAGATGCACGAAACACAGATAAAATCATATATGCAAAGAAAATCTTCGATGGTGCTTCCCCAAATTGTGTTTGCTTAGAAGGAAAAACTTTGAAGTTTGATTCACGTGCATTCCAATGATAGAAAAGAAAAAAGAAATCAGAAATAACGAGAGTGTTTTATTTGAACGATAGTAAAAAAAGTAATTAATTTATTTTCCCTCTTAAAACCCCTATATTGGGGGAACTTTATTTTTTAGAAGAAAGAGAGATTTGTAAAAATCCCTGATTTCTTCCCCTCTTATTTTTAAAACTTGCAAATAAAGGAATGAACTACAAAAACCCTCCCTTCCCTTTCCTTTCCCTCCGAATGGAACTCCCAAACAAATCCTTGGTTTTATGATGTCTCGTGTCTTAAGAATGAAAAGCATTTATCGAGGTGCTTATAAATAGTTAACCATCAAGTTATGAGCTAACTCCTTAAGATGTTTGAACTTACCATCTTATTAGTTATGAACCAATTGTATAACAAGTTAAATTTAACTGACGGTTTATTTGGCAAATGAGAGAATCATTTTTTGTTATTCTCTTTTATTTTTATGAGTTTTTTTTTTTTTTTTTTACAAATCTTTTATGAGTTCCTCTCACATATTTATGTGTGTTTATTTTAATTTTTTAGAAGTGTTTTTACTATTTACGAGGTAAGGATGTGAAAAGAGTTTTATTTTAACTTACGTAAAAGTGCTTTTGAAATCGTGGTTTGAGTTTCCCAAACAAATCCCCAAAGGTCCAATTGGATTCAAAGTTGGACATGGCTTTTCCTCCGCGGCCCCAAGCCTCCACTGCCCTCTATTTTTAAAATTGCACCATTTTGGCTTAAAAGTTAAAACAGTGAAACAAGTCCTTTTTTGAAAAAAAAATATTTCAAGTAATTATGGGTATTAAAAAGATATTTCAAGATACTGAACGTTATTAAAAAAAATATTTCATGATCTTAACAAATTATTTTAGGATATTGAAAAATATTTCAAGGTACTAAAAATATACTTTAAGATACTGAATGTTACAAAAAAATATTTCATGATCTTGAAAAAATATTTTAGGGTACTCTTGGATGCTGAAAAATATTTCATAATCTTAAAAAAATTATTTTAGGTACTGAATGATACTTAAAATAAATTTAAGATATTTTTTCAAGAAAATGAAATAATTTTTCAAGATCATGAAATATTTTTCAAGATGACTAGGTCAATATCCTAAAAAATTATTTTATGTATTGAATGATATTCAAAATATAATTAAAGATATTTTTTAAGATTTTAAAATAACTTTCCAAAGATTTTGAAGATTTTTTTTTTTTTAGGCATAAGTCTAATTTTTTTTTCTTAGTACCTTTCCGTACCGAAAGAAAAAAAGAAGACCTGCTTCGTCTTGGGGCAGCGGAGAAAGCCGGGTCCAAGCTCCTCCAAGCCTATGCTGTAGATTTCATCAAGGAGGCCGCACCCTCAACAGGTTCAGGACCTTGTCTGCCTTGAACGAGCTCTTCCCTCCCCTTCCCTGAATTGTACCGCCGCCGTCACCGTCAACGGCTGCGAAGGTGTCGGCGTCGTAACAATAGCCTCCACCATCACCTCGCCCGGAGGAGAGAGAGTGTGTGCAAGGAAAAATTTAGAGAGAGAAGTGAGAGTCTAAGTGGTATTGGTGCGTCCTTTCAAGCCGTTGGATCATATTGACGGTCAGGGTCTTAGGAGACTGGGAGAGAGGGTTGCATACTTGCATGTGTCTTGGCGGGAGAGTTTCCGTTACAGTATGGTCATGCATCTCAAAAAAGTTGGTCACAAAATCCTCATGCCTTTCTTTGATTCCATAGTTTCACGAACAAGTAGTATTTGAAGCTCATAGGGTTTTCATTGTCTGAACTGCAAAAACACTCCAAGCACAGATAATTTGATTCGTAGAGAGACAGAAAGAGAGAGAGGACATGGCTTTGCATCCCGAGAACGAGAACCCATCAACTGACATATTAATTCCGGAGGAATGGTCTGAAGCTGTTGATTCCATTGCATACGATTCAGCCAGTTCGCCGCCTCCTGTTGCTTTTATATGTGGTCCTAAGAATTGCGGCAAGACTACCTTCTCCCGCTATCTTCTCAATGTGCTACTGCAGAGGTATGCGTAGTTGATTTTTCATCTACTTGAGAATGCATTGATGTGATAATTCAATTTAAAAAATAATTATCATACGGATATCCTGTTTTCCCCACGTTATTGATTAAACGCGATTGCCCTCATTCTAGTTAAATGAAAATATTGCTTTGTGGTTATTCTTTGTACTGAGTTCTTCATTGTGCTTGAGTGTGAAGTTGATATGCTACATGTTCTAGTTGATCTGCATTTCGATTGCTTTCACCACATGGGGCCACTATTTGTACCAATTACCAGGGTCTGCTTATTCTTTCTGTTGAGTTAATTTTCTTTTTTTGCTCTCACTCTTGCAAAATGGTTGAACGAGAGTGGCAAACAGCTTCCTATTTTAATTCATGAGTTTTTTCCCACTCCTGTATGCAGATACAGGAAAGTAGCCTATCTAGATACAGATGTTGGGCAGCCTGAGTTTACTCCTCCTGGTTTTCTTTCACTAACCATAATTGATGAAGTGACTCCAGGTATTGAATTGATATCTTCTTTCTTATCTGTTTTGCGACCTATTTTATCAATCTCTCTAGTTATCTCCAGCTGTTTAATATTTCATTAATCAATCAGAGGCACTTCTAATTGTAACATTGACTCTGATTTTTTTTTTTTTTTTGTAGATATGACGACCCCATGCCTAAAAACACCAGAGAGGTACGAAGTGCTTTGTGACCTAGTAATTTTGGATACAATCAGCCGTTAACATTCAATTTCTTTTCCTCATGTTGCTTTGAAGTCTTTGATAAAGCTGCTGCACTTCTTATGGCTCTTAACACAAGTTGGACCACATAAAATTAAATTACATTGCATTACTAATTTGATAGGAGTATTGCATGCTTGCCTCGTTAAATTTAACTATCTGATCATTAGAATGATATTCATCATATTCAAAGAACCAGCAAAAACGTTCTGTATTATTGCTACCTGTTCATATGATCTTGCTTCATACATGACATCTCAAAGGTGAGCACATTTATGTCTTACAGATGCTCTCAGGTTTTAGGTGTTCTCTCTCCTTCACTTGTTCTTTTAGTTCTGTTCCATAATTGTGCTGTGTTTTAAAGAAAACGGAGTAGTTGATCTTATACTATCTGTTTGTTAGATGTATATGTATGATCATTTAAGTTTCAACAATTCAAGCAAAGATTTATTTATTTGTGATGGGCTTAGTTGATTAATTATCTCTAGTTTTTTCTTTCTCAGGTGCCTTTTCTTTGGTGACGTTTCTTCTAAAAGTGCACCATTGACATACTTGAATTATGTATTAGCCATCATTGATTATTATCAAAAGGAATATCGCATGTTTGACAAGGGAGAAAATCCTCCAAAGAAGGAGCTGCCCCTTATCGTGAATACTCCAGGCTGGGTGAAAGGTAAGCTCATTCCTCTTACAGCTTTAAGTTTCTTTTGAATCTTGCGTTTACATTTTTACTGGAGATCTCAGTGTTTCCTGGAATAATATTCTCTATGATGATGCTTGCATTGTCTGAATTATCCTTGCATTCTAGGTGTTGGTTATGACTTATTAGTGGGGGTGTTGAAGCATATTGCTCCAACACATGTTGTTAAAATAAACATACATGCTGAAAGTAAGAATCTACCTGCTGGAGCATTCTGGTTAGATGGGGAACATGATGAGGGAGTCAACTTAATTGAGATAAATCCGGCTCGTCGGGATTCATTGAATAGATCGTAAGTCCAAATCTGATCAGAACGTTGCCTAATGCAGCTGCTAAATTGTTTTGTTTTTAACCATCCTTTCTGTTTGAAAAAAGCAAATCGTATTCAGTATACATAATGGGTGAGTTCATCTGCATTTGTGTCATCATGAAATACCCTTTTATTTATTTATTTTACCAGGGTTCTTATTCGTAAGGATGCACATCTCTTGCGAGATATGAGAATATTGAGTTATTTCAGACAGTGCTTTCCTAGCGATTGGAATATTTCTACAATCAAGGAGCTTGCTCGTGCCTTGGCGTCTCACCATCCTTTTGAAGTTCCCATTGCTAGTGTTAAGATTGAACATCTTCAATATGTGGTAGGTTCAAATTTGTCATTAGTCTGTCAAATTTTGTTCTGCAGCTTCTGCTGATTCTATTATATGCATTTGACCTGTTACACTCTAGAACCATTTTGAATTTACTTATTAATTTTTTCTCATTTAGATTTTCCGTAGCATTGCTTGTATGAATGTATTATGGTATGGGGCAGTAGTTACATATTCATGACCTAACTAAGTTTTTCTAGGTTCCAAGCTCTGAGTCATTCTACAGTTTGAATGCTAGCATTGTTGGCTTAGCAGTTGATTCTGAGGATTCTGGAAAATTTCCTTGGTGTGTTGGTCTTGGTAGGTAACTTCATAGACTTGTCTCACTCTGCCTAGCTCTACAGTTAGATAGCTATTTTAATTTTTTATAACTATGGCGCTGTTAAGTGTTAACTTACAATATAGGATTTTTTAAAGCAATTTTGACGGCAGTAGAATTGCAAAGTGGCTGAAAGCATTGTTGGTTTCCTTTTCTTTTCTTTTTTCAATATAAATTTTGTAATTTTAAAACAATTTTTATAATTTGAGATTTAATGAACAAGGGACAAGGTTATTTTGATGCTGATCCTGAGATTCATTTCACTGTGCACTTCATATGGACTCAAACTTTTGATGGCAATGTGCCATGCAAAAATAAATTTATCAAAGGAATATGCATATGGGATTACTCCATCAAATCTCATTCTTCTGTTGGTTGCAATATGTTTATCAGCATCTCTATTGTAAGGGAAACTCAAGTTTCGTACATCTTAAGGGTTCTCTCACATATGCAAGCTACCTTACACCCTCAAATGTAAAATCATACATGAGGAAAAAAAAGAGAGTTTATCTGGAGTTGTTTCTTTAATGATTAGCACTGGCCCCACAACCTTCTCGTTTTGTGTTTTTCTATATATCTGGATATATGCTTAATAAAAGTATCAACTATTAAATCATAACATAAATGTTTCTTCATTTTTTATAATTCAGGAATTGTGAGAGGCATTGACACATTTAAAGGAGTGCTCTATGTGATTACTCCAGTGCCACAGAGTTCTCTTGAAAAAGTCAACCGCCTACTACAGGGTCATATTCAGATTCCTACTACTTTATTGCAGGTAAGAGATCCTCTCATATTCTTCTACTTCCTTGACGACATTGTCTGTTAAACCATAAGCACAAGTTACCTTCTCAAAGTGCAATCATATCTCTTTCTTTCTTTGGTTTTCTTGTGGCTTTGGAAATCTGTTTATAAAAAACTCCCTTGCTTCCTTTCGTGGGGTTATGACTGATTGGGTGCTACCCGCCTCTCCAGAATTCTAGAGAGGCCCTACTCCTAAAACATAATGTTGATTTTAACTCTTTTGCATGGTCCTCAACTTCTCATTAGTGGCAAGAACGGAAGTCATCCTGACACTAACAAGAAAACATGTGGAGAAAACTTGTCTTAAGTTTTAAATGCACCCTATCAGTTTTTTTTGGGGGTAAAACATAAAACGTGAAATATTTTTTGAGAGTTATCTTGTGATGTTGAGTTGTAAAAGACATCCTGGGGTGAGTTTATTAGAAAATTTGATAGCAAACATCTAAAAAAGAGCATGTCTTGAATATAATGCCTTTGGGATTAGACCGCACCAAAAGTATCCCTTATGACCATTTTTGTTTTTACTGTACTGTGCAAAACATTAAATAATGCCTAATTTTGTCTTTCAAAATATGACATGTTTTCAGGTCCAGGGATGCATATCACCTTACATGATTACGAATGCTGTGGCCACTATCTAAGTTCAAAGTTTTCCTTTGGAAGACATTTGTTCCTCCTCAATTGTGGAGATATGCATCATTTTGACTTAATAGAGTGACCGAAATGTTATTTTAGGGAAGTGTATAACGTATAAACTTATTTTAGTATCCATCCTATCCTCTGCTTTTAGCTATTTGTGTTCTACAGAGACATGAATGTGTAGCAAAAGGAGAATAGAGAGACTTGTTCTAGGAATTTCTAATGTGGTTTGACTATTTGTTGTCATATATTTTACTTTGACCGTAGAATTGCAGAGGATATAATGTTAACTACTTCTTTTGGTCTTAAATATAAGATAGAGTTAACTTTTTTTGTAGAGATTTACAAAAGCTAAATAAGTTAGTTAATTATATCATATAGTGTGAATCTTTAATTATATATTAGTTTATTAATCAAACTAATTAATTTGAAGAAAAATATAAATATAATTATACTTTTAAATATTCCTTAACTTTATAAAATATCTTTTATAAATATAAATATAACGGAAAAAGTGATATTTTAAGTGATGGTTGTGTAATTAAACGTCATTAAGGCTTAAATTTAAAATATGTGTAAATTAAAGAATATATAAAATTTGTGTAATTAAATGTTATTAATCATTCTTGAGTTAGCCATTTTACACAAAGATTTTCTGCGTTTAACGCGTTAACGTGTTAGAATTTTAGGACCAAAATATACTTTATAAAGTTAACGACAAAAAATACGCTTTACGAAACTTAAAGAACTAACTAAAAGTATACTTTAGTCTTAATCTCTTAAAGTAATTTTAATTAATTTCCTTAATCTCTCTATAAAAAGTCAACTTTGTCTTATATTTAAATCTGGAAAAAGTATAATCTAGCTGATAGTAAATCTGGTTCTTTTGTTTCAATGAGAACCATCAGAGTACGTGCTTTTTTTTCAAAATATTTTTTTATGGCCAATTTCTAATAGTGATACTTTCTTTTATAACTAAGTAGTGAATAACTCAATAAAGTATGTTAAAGACAAATTTATTTGGTGATAAACTGATAATAGACATTTAAATTGCCTTTTTTGGGAAAAAAAAAAAAGGGCTCCACCGATTAATGAGAACAAGTAGGAAAGAATCTCCATGCATGCATGAGCCACCAAGGATTGTTCAAAAAAAATTGTTGCGATAAAATTGCAGAATAAATAAGAAAGAAAGATAATAGATTGTAATTTGTAAGATGGATCGATCACTATAAAATATTCTCATTCATAATTTGTATATTTTTAAATTAATAAAGAAAGGTGCAGAGCTTGATAAAAATAAAAATAAAAATAGAAAAAAATTACTTCTTGAATTTCAAAATTCTAAATAAATTTTGATGTCCACATTAGTATAGGTATTAACTACAATAATATAGCAATTGATAATATATTTTAGTAAAAAATTACTTATTTGAGATTTTGAAGTTTAAATGATATTATTTTATCTTTTTCCCTAAGGGAAAAAACGATGGGAGAACTATCATATTAAATTTTTTTTCCTCCTCCACAGAAAATAACATATTAGATGGAGGATTATATCTTTTTATATTTACCAAGGATTGTTAAAAAAATTTGTTGCGATAAAATTGCAGAATAAATAAGAAAGAAAGATAATAGATTGTAATTTGTAAGATGGATCGATCACTATAAAATATTCTCATTCATAATTTGTCTAAATTAACAAAGAAAGGTGCAGAGCTTGATAAAAGAGAAAAATTACATTTAATTAAAAAATATATTCTTCAATTTCAAAATTTTAAATTTAAGTTTTGATGTTTACATTAGTATAGGTATTAACTACAATACTATAGCAATTGATAATACATTTTAATAAGAAATTACTTATTTAAGATTTTGAAGTTTAAATGATCTTATTTTATCTTTTTCCCTAAGGGAAAAAACGATGGGAGAACTATCATATTGTTTTTTTCCCCAGCAGGAGAATAACGTATTAGATGGAGGAGTATATCTTTTTATATTTATTAAGCGTTAATGAAATTTTAAAAATTATATTGAGGAAAAATCTGATGTTCATAGTATCAACTAACAATTAATTGGTCATTGATTTGTTTAATTTTGTTTGGTGAAAGTTAATCATATTTAATGGAGTATTCATATAAAGGAAGCATACGTTTATGAAAATAATTTTATAATTTATATTCTTAGTGAAGAAATATGATACTCATATTAATAATTATTAGTTTAACTATTATTAGTATTATTGCTATCAGGAATAAAAATTATTAGTAATTGATGGATTGATGATTTTATAATTTTCTATGATATGTGTGCTAATTTATTTCATTATAATATATACATAACTTGTATAATTTTTTGTAATTATTAAAAACTTAATTTCTCTGTCAACATTTTTTCCCTTGAAACGACGCCGTATGAGATGCAGTTGTCTTTGACGCATTGAAAATGAAACAGATAAAGCGCGCGATAGGGCGTTATTTCAGGTAAAAGCGCGCCTTGACACCATCGTTTTTTTTGCAGAGAAATGTTTCTTTCTAATTATGGCGAAACAAAGTTCGAACGCTCAAACTCTAAGGACCTTCTTTTTCTTTTCTTTTCTTTTGTAACACATGTTTCTTCTCTTCTCTTACAAGGAGAGGGAGAGAACGAAACAGCAGAGAGAGAGAGAGAGAAAGGACGTGATCTCCTTCTTTCCTTCCATTTCCATTTTGTTCCAGCAAGGTCTTCATCTTAACATTAGATCAGAAAATTCTTCATTTTTCTGTTTCTTCTCTTCATTGGGTCTTCAAAGGCACATACACAGAAAAAAAAAAAGTTGTCTTAGGGGAAACATGGCGACTCGATCGTTTAGTCGTTATGTTGAGGAAGAATTGGGAAAGATTCCACACTTCATGATCTTCTCTGTGCTGGAATGGGTTTTGATAATCATACTTTTTATCGATGGGCTTATTTCGTTTGCCGCCAATGAGTTCGCCAGGTTCTTCGAATTGAGTATTCCATGCTTGCTTTGTACAAGACTCGACCACGCTTTGGTTCACAGAAACCCAGATTTCTATTACAACGATTCCGTTTGTGAGTCCCACAAGAAAGATGTCTCATGTTTGGCTTTTTGCCACAACCACAGAAAACTCTCTGATATTAGGAAAATGTGCGAAAGTTGCCTCCTTTCTTTCGCCACAGAGAAAGAAGCGGATTGCGATACGTACAAATCTCTTGTGGGGATTCTTCACAAGGATCTGGATTGCTTTGTTGAGGATGATCAACAGATTCAATTGAGCTTGAGAGATGATGGTATGCCTCTAGAGAAAAGCATCAGTACACAAAAGTGTTCTTGTTGTGGCAAGCCATTAAAGGCAAAATCTTCTTATCCTAAAGGGAAAAATGTTCACACACACGCTCCTTCTCCTTCACCTCGAGCTCTTCGTCATACAACATCGCGGAATTATGAGGAATCTCGTGGTTTGGAATTACCACAAACCCCGAAATCCCGATTGGCTGACACCAAGTTTAGTGATTCAGAGGCCCCTGAAGATGTGGATGGCTTCCATGGGAATCACAATCAAGATATCAAATGTAAGTATAAAGTCCTTATATAAGACACACAATTTATTTTTTTTTTTTTTAGATGTCAAGAAAACTAAATGAATTAGTTAATCTATCATTTGATTATATATTAGTTTATAAAAATTAGTTTAGTATAAAATAAATAAATATAAACACTTTAAAGTAATTTATTTAGTTTCATAAATATACATTAAAGACTGAGAATGAATCTAATGTGATTATACATTTCACAGCTTAAGTTCTGAATGAGTTAAAATGAATATTTCTTTTCACAATTTTCAATATATAATTAGGATGTCACAAATAGTATTTTGATTTTTGTGTGCAGCAAAGGGAAGATTTAAGAGCTGCTTCTGGGACAGAAGGTGAGGAGGAACCGAATAAAACCCCTACCTTTATGAAGGGCAATAAGTTCTTTGGCAATAATATCCTCGGTTCATGGTCATTCAAACTCAATAGGAAATCACAATCTGGTGAATCCACTGAGGGGAATGGTCCTTTAGAAGCAGAAGATGCCCTCTTGAACCATTTCAAACCACGTGTTCGCTTGGATCGCAAGTCACTCATGGCTTTGTACATGGAGCTAGATGAAGAAAGAAGTGCTTCAGCTGTTGCTGCTAACAATGCAATGGCCATGATCACGCGATTGCAGGCGGAGAAGGCAGCCATGCAGATGGAAGCTTCACAGTACAAGAGAATGACGGAGGAACAATCAGAGTACGATGAAGAAGCCCTAGAAGCAGCTAGTGAGATGCTCATGAGAAGAGAGGATGAAATCAAAGCTTTAGAGACTGAATTGGCCATTTACAGAGAGAAACATGGGTGCTTATCAGAAGATGATTTTAAGGATTTAGTGATAGACCTCCATGAAGATTCCCAGGAGTTCAGATTTCAGCCCTACTTGTCTCATGCAAGCACAGGCTCTTCTCCCATCTTCAGTGAAGGTGAGGATAATGGAGAAAAAAGCCAAAAATTTCATCAAGCAGTGTCAGCTCAGGTGGATAGTGTCGGCGCAAGGCCAAGCGAGTCACTTGGAGACATAAAAGGGGACAAATCACATCTCCTAAACCGGAAAAAGAAACTGGATACTAGGAATGACACAGTAGACAATGGCTTTCAATTCCAACAATGTACTTCTGACAGTACAAGCGTTGTAGAAAATGCGGCAGGTAACATAAAACATAACATGCATATACAAATTGGTGTTAGGAAAAATCACGGTGAGCTCTCAAGAAAGAAATGTAATTACTAAAAAGTCTCACAACAAATAAAACATAGCAAGGATGTTCTAATGTAAGAAATGACATTAGGTCCATGTGGCTCACTTGTTAGTGTAACTTTTTGACAATTAAATTCATTCTTTGGTATATCACAATGATATCCCCTTCTAATTATTATTATAATAGCACCACAAAGTGACAATCTTTTACTTTTTTATTTTAAATGTTGCAGATAAAGCAAGTGAAGCTTCCTTGACATCCCTTACTGATATTATGAAGGCACTTGAAGCAGACAGTGGGTTCTTAGAGCTTGTTGGCAAGCAGCTTGAAGAACATAGTGAAGAATCCGAAATTTTGACAGCCATATCAGATAATCTAGAGAAACTCCGGCACCTTGTAGTGAATTCTCCTAAGACATCCCCTAAGGCATATTCTGCGGTGGTGGACCTTGCATGATCATCATCTTTTGATCCTACCTTGTTCTTAAGGTAACGGACTCTCAGAGTGTAGATGAAGAAAGTTACTATATGCAGAATTTTTTTAAAGAGGCAGCTCAGAGCGTCACTGGTGATGGAGAGTAAAAGAGTATGAGACCAGAGTGTTAATGAGACACTAAGTGTGCTGTCTGTTTTAGCTTTTCAGAAGTGCTTTACGGTATTTGAGATAAGTATGTGAAATGAGTTTTGTTTCAACTTACAGGAAAGTGTTTCTGAAACCATGGTTTGGTAGTCTCCCAAACTGACACTGCTTGCCAAGGAGAAGGTCAGTTATTGGAAGCTTGGCTAAATATGATGTTAATAGCAAATTCCTCCTTCTCTCAGTTTTTCTCTTGTAATATTTCTGAAACTAGAGGTGTTGCACTTGAAAGTTACAGAGCATGTCCTGTAAAAGATGATACTTTTTTATCTGAACATCTACATCACTAGGCTTCTAGTTATATCTTCACTAGGATCAATTGGAGAAACTTTACTAGGTTTGATTGTTAATATGGTTTTTATTTTGACAGTTTCATGTTTCCAATTAACCTTGTCTGTTTATTGAGCAATCTTGAAAATGGAGGTTGCCAACAACTAACCCTGAAGAAGCTTCATCAAGCTCACAGTCCATAGCCTTCTTGGCTTTTCACAAAACTAGCAGATTTTCTGTCTGAATCTTACATATCTGTATTTTAATTAACATGAAAAATATATTTTCCCCATTTAACTCAAATTAATCTTGCAGTATATATAGTACATACATTATAGTTAAAATTGCTTTCAATCTTTCATCGCCTGCCATGCTCTGTTTCTTTTGGCATATACTTTTAAAGGAATTAAACAGGTCCCTTACAGTTCAAAATAAGGAAACCTTTTCCTTATCTGCTTGCATGTCCTGTTAATTCCATTGTGTTATTAAGTCAGTTTCTTATAAGCTTAAAAATTTAAAATTAGAAAGGTGGATACACAGAACTCTAATGTGTCCAACAAAATGTAATATAGAAGCAGAGGATGGAAGACAGAGAAAGCCTTAAGCCTATGTCAATGCGCATTATTACTTATTTACCTTAAAATTAAAAGCATTTTCAATAGTAACTAGAAAGTTATTTACTTTCTTACAAAAATAAAAGAATAATATCTAATAAAAAAAGAATCTAATCTAATGTCGAGACAATAAATTCTTCATCTAAGTAGCCATTTCTGAAATTATAAATGAAAAAACTGTAATCAGTATTTTTGTTCCGACAAAAAAATTTAAAAAATCAGTGGGATTACTAAAAAAAATGGGTTAAGGTACAAAAATATACATGTGTTTTTCTAGAAAGGCGTCCCAAGTTAAAGTCTTTTTTAGGTGGAAAAGTACATATGTGGTTACAAATTAGGTGCGAAAATATCGTTTGATTGTTAAGTTTAACTTTTTCTTGACGGACGACGACGTGGCATTTCAAAGGTGCAAAAATACACGTGTGGTTTGTCGAAAGAGCTTCAACACCAATTTTCTTTTAATTTAATAATTTTACTTCAATTAAAATTATTTTAGGATCTTACAAAAATATTTCAAGTATTGATTACTAAAAGGATCTTGATCGATATTGAAAAAAATATTTCAGTAGATGACTAGTACTAAAAAGTACTTTCGGATAATCTTGATCGATACAAACAAAATACTTCATAATTTTGAAAATTTATTTTAGGATCTTGAAAAAATATTTTAGGTATTTGATGGTACTAAAAGGATCTTGATTGATAATGAAAAAAATATTTGAGTCTTGATTGGTACTAAAAAGTACTTTCAGGATACTGACTAGCACAAAAAAATACTTCATAATTTTGAAAAAATATTTCGAGGTATTAGGTACTAAAAGGATCTTGATCGATCTTGAAAAAAATATTTTAGGGTACTGACTGATACTAAAAAGTATTTTCAGGATATTGACTGATACAGAAAAAATACTTCATAATCTTGAAAAATTATTTTAGGATCTTGAAAAAATATTTCAAGCTATTGATCCAGTATTAAAAGGATCGGTGATGTAAAAAAATACTTCATGATCTTGAAAAATTATATTAAGATCATGAAAAAATATTTTAGCAGTATTGGTAGATTTTAAAAATATACTTCAACATATTTTTTTAAGATTATAAAATAATTTTTCAAGATTATGAAATATTTTTTTGTTTGAGGTCGTATTCTCAAAGTATCTTTTTAGTATTAAGGTCAAGACTCGAATATTTTTTCAGATCTTAAAATAATTTTTCAAGATCATGAAGTAATTTTTCGATGCTGTCAAGATCCGAATATCTTTTTAGTACCAGGTAGTTATTAAAATAAAATTATTAAATAAAAAAAGACTTTGGTGTTCGACGCTTTTGTTGACAAACCACATGTGTATTTTTACACCTTTGAAATGCCACTTCATCGTCCAGTCAGCAAAAAAAGTCAAACTTAACGGTCAAACAGTATTTTTGCACCTAATTTGTAACTAAATAGTCACTTTTGCACCTAAAAAAAGTACTTACTACCGGACGCTCATCAGAGATAAGTACATGTGTATTTTTACACTTTAACCAAAAAAAAAAAAAAAGCTTTGTAACTACTGTTTGCATGCCGTTGTCGGGCTAAAGTTATGGACCAATAAAAAAACAGAGATTGTTGTTGTTGTTTTTTTTTTTTTTAAAAAACATTGCGTTGTGGAATGTTAAAAAGGAAAAAAGTGATAGAAAGGGTAATGAGAAAGAAATTAGATTTGAATCCCCTCATTTCCTTAATTAAGAGATAAATTGTGATAAAAGATGTTAAGAAAATGTTAAAAATTTAACCAATGTTACATGTTATTACAGTCTCTCTATCGATAATATGACTAATATTTCTTAGGAAAAAAACGAATAAATACCATCTGAATTTGTAAAACCCCAGAAGCCTACCGAATTTATAAAAAGATTAAGAGGTGACAAAGACTTTTGAGAGTTATGCAAATTTATGCAAAATGACCATAATGCCCCTTGTTGTTGTCTTTGTCTCTTTTGAATTGAGATTCAGAAAGGTGAACCAGATTCATTCTCAGCTCCATTTACCGTGCCGAAGTGCACGTTCGCCCTCCGCCGTCGACGCCGCACTCGCTACCTTGAATGCCGCACCGATGGCGGTAAAAAAGGGGGAAAAATACTGAGATGAAACACGACAACGACGACGTAAATTTTTCAATCCATCAAGAGATTGGAAGAAGAAGACGATTACGCGGCGTGAAGGAAGAAGGACGTGAAGGAAGAAGAGAAGAAGGCAAAAAAAAAAAAGTGCATTGTAGTGCACTTTCAGTAGTGCACTCGAGTGTTCATTTCAAAGGCAAGAATGAAGCACAACAAAACAATTTGTAAATGGTGATGATATATTTGTAAATGACGATGGTAGATTTATAAATAGCGATGAAAGTTTTGTAATAATGCATTAAGTTTATGTTTTCATTTCAGAGGCAAGAATGAAGCACTCCATCGTCATTTACAAAACATAAACTTAATGCATTATTACAAAACTTCATTATCTATTTACAAATATACCATCACCATTTACAAATTGTTTTGTTGTGCTTCATTCTTGCCTCTGAAATGAAAACATAAACTTAATGCATTATTACAAAACTTTCATCGCTATTTATAAATCTACCATCGCCATTTATAAATTGTTTTGTTATGCTTCATTCTTGCCTCTGAAATGAACACTCGAGTGCACTACTGAAAGTGCACTTTTTTTTTTTGGCCTCCTTTTCTTCTTCCTTCGTTTCTTCTTCCTTCACGCTTCTTCCTTCATCGCGTCTTCTTCTTCGAATCTTTCAATCTCTTGATGGATCGAAAAATTTACATCGTCGTCGTCGTGGTGTTTCGTCTCAATTATTTTTCCTTTTTCACCGTCATCGGTGCGGCGTCAAGCGACGAGTGCGGCGTGGGCGATGGAGAGGGCGAACGTGCGCTTCGACGGCAAATGGAGCTGAGAATGAATATGGTTTACCTCTTTGAATCTCGATTCGGAAGAGACAAAAAACAACAAGGGGCATTATGGTCATTTGCATGAATTTATCGCATAACCCTCAAAGTCTTTTTATCCCTTCTTAGTCTTTTTTACAAATTCGGTGGGTTTTCGAAGGTTTTTAAATATAGTATTTATTCATCTTTTTTCCCTAATTTCTTAAGTTATTGTTTGAGAAGCTTTTAAACTATAATTTTAAAAGTTCTTTTTCATAAATTAAAACAAAATTCTTTTCACATATTAATTTTTTAAAAATATTCTCCAAAAAACTAAAACAAAGTGGGAATAGCAATAATTTCGCATTGGCGTTTGTGGTATGATTTATAAAGCTTTTTATTAATAAGTTGGTAGAGTAAAATGCTAGCATCAGTTTTTTCAAATAAAAAATAATTGTTTTTAAAGAAAAAATAGAGGTGACCCCGCGAAACAGATGATCGCTGCTCTGGCGACTGCGCGCGCGCTGTCAAATTCGTCTTCTTTACAGTTACGTGGTACGACGGCGACGTTGACTATGGCGACCAACAGCGGCCACTCTGATGAACTTGACGCCATATTCAAGCAGAAGCGGCTGCTCAGAACGCAGGTCCGAAAGACCCTCAAGGCCATGGATCCTTCCCTCAGATCCCAACAAGGTAGTCGCTCTATTATTAATTCATTCTGAGATGACTTAGCCAGAGTTCGTTGGTCTATTTCTGGATCTGTAATTCGGATCGAAGACCAAACATATAAATAAATAAATTCAGTGAGTTATTGGCTTGCTAGAATTAATTTTCAGCAGTAAAGTTCCTATGAGGGAGCATTATTTGTTCGTTAGAAACAAACAAGATGAGGCTATCCAGGAAGTTGGGTCAGTGTCAGAGTGGTGAAGATTATTGCAGTTATTCAGAGATGCTCTGAAAAAACCTTTTTCTTATTCTTGATGCAGCTTTTCTTTTCGTGCTGCAGCTTAAATATTAGCCTGAGTATGCACTAGGGGGAAAATGAGTTTTTTACATGCTGTTGTCTTGTTAACATCTTAAAACACTTGATCGAAGAAATGTCCTTTTCACCTTTACTATAAAAAAAATTGTAAGTTTGCGTTAATTTTATGTTTCTGTTTATTTCTCTAGATAATGAAATTCAAAATATAATTATGGGGGCTTCGTGGTTCAAATCAAGTCATAGATTATGCGCATATATAAGCTGCAGTGCTTTACGAGAAGTGGATACATCCAAGCTGTTGGCACACATTTTGCAAGATCCGGGCAAAGGTATGTCATGGCTTCCATTTTCAAACTTTAGTTGTTGACATGGATTGGTACTGATAGGACCGTGAAAATCTTTACAATAATGAAACAAAAAATGTGCTATATATTGGTGAAATACTCCATGTCCTTAATATAAAACAGATTTGAGGTGTTGATCTTGTACCTAAATATAAGACTAAGACAATTTTCATATTTGTTAGTTTTTTCCTAATTTACCCCTAATGATGCTCCCTCAACAATAATCATGGAGGAGAGGGGAAGAGAGAATTAAGAAAGATAAGTAGGGTGTTTTTGAAAATACATGTCATATTAACTAACTTAACCAACTTCTTTAATCTGATCAAATCAGATAAATATGTTTTATATTAAGGACCGGAGGGAGTATCATATTGTTTCAATACTCCTTGGACAAGATGTTAGATCAGAATACTCAACTCCCACTCTATGTCACACTCTAAAGCCAACAAAGTGTTCACTCAAATACAACAGAGGAAACACAGTCACAGCAACATAAAGCCCAAAAACAAATACTCCCTCCGGTCCTAATTATAAGACCAAGTTTACTTTTTTGAAGAGATTGAGGAAGCTAATTAAATTACTTTAGAGTATTTTTATTTTTTTCTTCAAACTAATTAGTTTGACTAATAAATTAATATATAATCTAAAAGATACACAACATATGATATGATTAAGTAACTTATTTAGCTTCCTTAATCTCTCTAAAAAAAGTCAACACAGTCTTATAATTAAGACCGAAGGTAGTAGTAAGATCAAAATGGTAAAAGAAAAACAACATGTGCCACATTTTGAGAAAATCTCCTTGCCTCACTCCTTTCTCAGTTTTCCTTTACATACCCCTATTAAACTACTACCTCCTAGCCTATTTACAAGAAACAAGTTATGGTTAAAATTTAACTATGACTTTTCCTATAACTTGTTTCTTGTAAATAGGCCCCGAGGTAGCACTTTTTTTAAATTGTTTCAAGCCGGTAGTTATCTTCCTTATCCTATCATCTTGAGTCCTTTTTACGATATTTAACCTCATGCTCTCTTCTGGATAAGTAGTTCCCTCTTTTGTGCCATCTGTTGCTCCGTTATGAATCATTGTCTCCTGCCATATGTTTCCGACTTTTGGTGGCAGCAGTTTGTTGGGATTCATCAGATACTAAATTTGAATTTTGAACATACAATAGTCTATTTGAGGATGGCGATTATGCAGAGAGGCCTGCATAAAAGTTTTAACATTTAAAGCATGTTTGTAGTTAACTTAAAATGCTATATCTAAGGAGGGAGAGAAATTTGTTCTAGGGATCCATTTTATGTTGGGTTGGAATTTGCATGCATGTCTTGGGTATGATACATATGAATTTCTCCATTTGCTTAGAATCCAGCTGTTCCATTGTATTGTCAAATTTAAAGGAATTTCTTCATTTTTTTAGAAAATATGCGTTTTATTAGAGCCATCCTGCCTGGTTTTAATATTCTAGATGGTCTGGGTGTGCTTCAGGGGGTGAACAACTTTGCCACGTTCCCTCCCCCCCTCTTCTGAGTAGTCTTCTTATTCTAGTTTAGCATCAACATTTTAATGTTACTAAAGGCGGTTATCATGCAGGTGACAAGAAACTCTATGTGCCTTGGGTGGAGGATAAGAATAGTCACATGCGAATGCTTAATATCTCACGTATTGATGACCTTGTTGCAAACTCTATGGATATTTTGGAACCAGGTCCCATAGATGCTGAGGGAAATGAGCGTGAAGATGGTATTTGCTTCCATCTCCAAGTTTAATAATTGCTTCGAAGTGTTAGCATCTCTCCCGCCCTAATTCACCTATAGGCTCAAGTTCAGCAGCCTTTCTATATATCCATGGACTTTTCTATATGAAATATCTTTTTCCCGTTTGCATTCTTAATTCTCTTGCTTACAGTCTGCCAATAAAAAAAACGATAACTTTAGTAGCTACAACATGGACATAATTTCCTTAATTCTTAAATTTGGATTTGAAACTGCAAGCAAATGGCTAATATTTGTGATGTTATTTTTATAGCTGAATAAATTTTCTGTCCGAGTTTCATAGTTGTGCTTGGCAGTCATCTGTTATCATCCCGTTATTTTACAGCCATTTCATGACACAATTAGGTTATCTTGAACCAGGACGAATATCATGTTTACCTTAAGCAGGACTCTTTAAGCCTAAAACATGTTAATTCTGACCTTTTATTTTGAAAAAAAAAAAGAAGAAGAAAAAAGGGGAAAATATGATAAGCCTAAGGATTGCGTAACTTTGACAAAGCCGCTTTTGTAGGACCAGATACAGTTTGTGTGCTTCCTTTACCATCTGCCTCGTCTGTTTTTGTGCAGTTAATACCATTTTACTAATTTTTGTAGCGGCGACTTCCATAAAATATATTCACTAGTTATCCTCAATTCATGATTGGCTATCTGCAATCTTCTGAGAGATCTATTTGATGCAGTTATGCGGGCTAATGAACCAGTTGATCTGTTCTTTTTACCTGGTAACTTCGTCTTTTTATTTAATGATAATTACTATCATCTGAACCTGAAAATGGCTAATTATTGTTTCTTTTCACAGGACTTGCATTTGATAAATCTGGAAAACGTTTAGGCCGTGGTGGAGGGTACTTGTTTTAACTTTTTATCCTGTCTTAGCACTTCAATCTGTTTCTTATGAATGTCTCAGTTGGATGAAACGTTTGAGAAGGATAAATTTTTTTGTGGTCTTTCTTTCAATCCTGACTATTGTTGAAACTCTACTTGGTGAGCCAACTTTTATGGCTGCAAGAGGAGTATCAATCTCACAAACTTTCAAGCTTAATCTCGGACATTTCACTTCTTTTGTATAGTCAGAAGCACTAATCTTAATCCAACGGCTGGTCACATATTGTTTTACCATCCAGATACTATGATAACTTCCTGAAGAACTATCAAGATCTTGCAAAGGCACGAAACTGGGAGCAAACCCTATTTGGTATGCATTTTTCCTTTCTAGAATTAGCTAGATGATTGTTTTAGAATCAGCCCACACAATTTAACAGGATTACTCATTCTGGCTTTGGATTTGCAGTTGCACTATCATACTCTGAGCAAATATTGGATGAAGGAGTCATACCAATGACTTCATCTGATGTTCCAGTTGACGCTCTTGTGTCACCGGCTGGTGTGATTCCCCTTAGTGCTGCGGGCTTGAATAGGTGTTCCTGAGTAAGTTCATTCATTTCATTTTTTCCCTCTTCCGTTTTTTTCTTGTTTTTTTGTTTTTTTGTTTTTTTGGCGTTTCTGGTCTATCTTCGTCTATTTATTTATTCTAACATTTCCAGAATGAATCTGACACTGGATCCAAAGTTGAACCTCAACAGTTTCATCGGGGATCTTCATTCTTCAATAGATCAAAGTTTCATGGTCCCTTCCAGTTTAGGCGCTAAAGGATCTGAATCTGGAGCTGTCTATGAAGAAGCAAGGTATTTGTTTTATGGAGTGATGAAGGGTGAGCATCTCAGTTTTTGTTTTTGGTCATTCATCTTGATTTAGCCATTTAGATATGCTTTCTGTATGTGTTGTCTCGATTAAAACCAATAATATAGTACATCGTTCATTTGAAGCGCCCTTCAATGATAAGAAACGCTGCTTTCCGAGTTGTTTAAGCTGTTTAACTTGTTAGGTGTTGCAGCCAGAAAGGCCAGGGTATTCAACTAAAAATGTTCTGCTCGTGTCTTGTCTCACTTTAACTTGAATCAGACTCATAATGTGGGACGGGAAATCGTTTCTCCTAAAATTGCTACGAAGTGCGGGTGATGTGAAACAACGATTATGCGCATGCATCTCTTGTATTTTTAACTTATTTATAAACAATTATTATGTACTTTGAAATCCTCGTAATAAACTCCACTGAAAAATTTTGCAAAAAAAAAAAAAAAAAACCTATTCACAGTTGAAACTGAAAGATATAGGTCGACAACATGACAACATCTAATTTGACCTGAGTTCCTAGGTTAATACATAACTAAGATTCCAGATCAAGAGACAGCATGATACAGAGACTTCTAACAAGTATTGAGAATTGACGTTGTATTCTTTACTCTCCCCATGAGAACAATGCAGAGAATTCTCACTTATAAGAGACATAGGTATGGCTGAACTTAGTCACTAGGTTAACTGCTGATTCCAGAAATGGTATCACGCCATGAGGATACAGAAACTAAGGTCTCCAAGTTTCAAGCCAAAATCCTAGTTCCAGGGGCTTGGCTGGCGAGCATCTCTGAAAACGGAAGTGCCACCAGATGCCGCCGGGGAAGGGGATGATGCAATGTAACTTGTTCCTGATAAAGATACTGAAGGTGGGTTCACAGGATTCGTTTGATATCCTGACAGCGCAAAGCGGGATGGACTAGCTGTCATACCCAAGCTTGCTCGAGGTGGATGTGAAACCTTCACAGACAATAAAACAATTAAACATTACATGTATGATCAGACAAAAGGAAAGTGAGTATTTATGTGTTCAAATTAGCCACCCCGTTACAGCTTTGCCATTACTTATTTTTTCATTAAAACCCGCCATAAAGTATAATAAGATATATGCATATGCACACGAACTTGGATAACAATTTTAGTTAGGTATATAGAGTGAAACTACAGAGACAAAAAACCAAAAAAAAAAAGACACCATGTAACTCATAAATTCATGATAGAAACCCCAATAACAAGTCTAGGATAGCATGCACGTGTATAAATCAAAAGATGCTCAAACAGAGATTAATAGCAAGGCAATTGCAGCTTGAGTGTCTGTACTAAGAAAGATAAGTTACCGCATTTTGTTGAACAGTAGGAGTCCTCCTAAGAGGTGACTCTGAAGAAGGTGACATGCTCCTTGTGCGAAGCATGTGGCGAGAATGAATATTATGATTTGAAAGATCATCAGCTACAACCCCTTCCACATCATCACCTAGATTTCCTTCTGAACTGATCCTTGGAGCACCGTGTTTCCCCGTTGTTCCAGTTTCATTGGTCCCATCTGATTGAAGTGGCACAGAAGGGCGCATAGCAGCCCCTTGCATACTGCTTTGTCTTTTCAACTCTTCCTCTGCATTCAATATCTGTCAACCATCACATCCGATATTTAATTTGTGATTCGCAAGAACTGAAAACCACATCCTAAAAGTCTGAAAATTCTAGTGCCCAACAAGCAAAAAAAGGTAGTGTCAACTATGTATTAAAATAGTTGAGATTGCCATGTACCTAACAGATATTAGTTAATTCAGTTTGCACGCTAAGTCTGATATGTGATTCATGTCTAAATAAACCGTACATTATTCAAAATCAATACAACAATATGGTTTCTTTCGTGCATTCACATTCGACCCTTGTGTCAGATAGCAAAACCAGAGCTCACCTGTTTCAACACTAACACTAAATTATGTTTCTTGGCATTCAAAATTTGTAACTTATCCTCAACTTCTCGCCTCCTTTTCTCTTTCTCACTTGAAAAATCCCCTTTGTCTTTGATCTGCCACGAAGTACAAAGGAATGGTGAACAGATGAGCCTTATTTCAACGGTAAAAGCATAGCATATATTCCCAGAACCGCACTCATGAAGATATAATACACCTTTTATAAGCTACACATGTGAAGCTTACCGGCACGATCTGATTTTGCATTGAAGTTGCACCACCATCATCGACAGGTTCCGAATCTTTCTCTGGTAATTCAGTCTTGGAATCAACAAAAGAATCAGTCCCAACCTCCGGCTTCTTCAAAGAAGGACCAAGAAGTTCAGGTTCTTTGTGATCTTCGTCCTTCCGTGAAGGCCCCTCTCCATTCTCAACGTTTATAGCTTCAGATCGAACACAAATAATAGACCCATTAACAGCAGGAGCCTCAGTTTGAGCTATAGGGAAAGAGTTAGGGTTAGGGTTCGGATTGGAGGAGGAGGTTGTGGCAGTACGAAGGCGAGAGAGGGCCTTGGAACGACGCAGTAGAAGGAACTTGAAATCTTTGAAAGAAATCTTAGTGCCTGACAAGAGCCATCGGCGAGGCACGTCGGGGACTCTATGCAGATTCCCTCTGTAGAGCGAAATTGCCACCATCTTCTCCGATTTTCAGTTAAGCGAACTGGATCATATGTACGTTGCTGAGAACACCGAATGCTATAATTATCTTTTACCATTATTTCCATGGAACTACTCAATTGAATTAAGCCTACGACTCCGAGGCTACCAAGAATTCTATATTACTCCCTGGAGTAATTAAAAGATGACGTTGAAAAAAAGGGTAAAAATGTAAAAATACATATGGACTGTATCCGACCCCAAGTTCTTTTATGAGTGCAAAAGTGACTATGTTGTTATAAAAGTGAGGTAAAAATATTCATGGACCATTAGTTTAACTTTTTTATATTTTTAAGACTGACATAAATGATGATTTAGCTAAATTTTATCCCAGTTGGCCGTAGAAAACTGCGAAAAAATATAGAAAAGGTCCCAAATAGTTTTGAAAATTACAAAAAGGTGGTAACTACGGCGACAAGGAGGAGATGAGCGGCCCAATGAGTAAGATTGAGATTGGGAGAGAAGGGGAATTGGGCAGAAAATGGCTAAACTGTAATTTCTAAAATATTTATACCGTTTATGTAATTTTCTCTAGTTCTTTATTGTCAGTTATGATGAAATTTATTTGAGTCATAGTTCTTAAAAATATAAAAAAGTCAAACTAATCGACGAAAGTATTTTGCAACACACATGGTACTTACAACTAAAAAAAAAAAAAAAAAAAAAAAAAAAAAAAAAAACTTGGTGTTGGTGTACTTTTTTAAAAAAAAAAACACATGTGTATTTTTACATTTAAAAAAAAAAAAATTAAAAGATGACGCTTTTTTTTTTTTAAGTTACCTTAAAAAAAATGTTTTCTGTGACTCATATTTATAAGATCTTGTAAATTTGTTTTTACATAATCTGGGTAAAAATAACTTTTAGTATTTTTGTCAAAAAATAATAATCTTTAATATGCTTATTATATATAAAATTATTAATAAACCTATATAGCTTCATTTGTCCCTTCTATTCCACCCTAATGACCCTATTAATGCCCAAACACATGAGCTGCATTTTTTATTATACAGAAAATCACAACCAGGTTCTACAAGAAAATGTTACAAAAAAAGTTTGGCCAAAATACATATAACTCCCCTCAACTTTAGCCCTCTTACAACATTACCCCTCCCTTTTAAGAGTTTAAAAATTACACCCTTTACTCTTATAGTTTGACATTTAAAAACAGTTGTTGCTGAAAGATACATCTATCAGACAACCAAAATTGTTACCGCTGAAAGGTAGACAACAATCTTCGCCACCACAGTAATAGATTCAGTTTTCGACGAAGACCCTTGTGCATATTTGGGAAACAACAAACTCATGGTTTTAGGAGTTCTTTTTTGCAAATCGAGACAAAACTCTTCTCATATATGTACCTCGTAAATTATAAAAACTATTCTTCAAAAACTAATCCAAAACGTATTATTAATATTGCACTGCTAAAAGCATAATTTTGTGTGTGATGACTTTAATGTTGGTAATGAAAATCATTGCTGAAAGTTTTTTTTTTTTTTTTTTTTTTTTTTTTTTTTTTTTTTAAATAATGAAACCTAAGTATACTAGAGTATATGGCTAAAAAACAAGTGCTACTTGAAAAATACATTTGAATTGAATGCTATTGACATACTTGAGGTTGTGAGATGCGATACTGAAAAAATATTTTTGATTGCTAAGGCTTGTTTCAGAAAGCGTGAGGAGCCAAAAAGCCACCTGGAACAGCAAAAAGTCACATTGAAGCTCCAACATGACGTTCGGATTAGCGGTTGGCTAGATGTGCTTTTGGTTGAAAAGCTATGGTCGAGAAAAAGTTGGAATTTGTAGCTTTTGCATCTTGCAATGTGGAGAAAGAATGTAACACATTGGAGAGGAGAGGAAAGTGACGCATAGGAGGAAGGGAAAAGAAGATAACCTTATGCAACATCGTGGCCCTATCTTCATTTAATAGAAAAAAGATAAAATTATTTTAAAAACCCAATAATATGTATAAGAAAAGATAAAATTCTTCAAATGAGCCCAATAATTTGATATTTATAAATGTATCTAAAAGGAGAAATGTTAAAGGGAAAATCCCAAAAAAATACCACTTGAATTTAGAAATCCCAAATAGGTGATTTCTTAATAAAACGAGTTGTCAATTACTTTATTGTTATTGTTAATCTCATTATCGACACACGTGACACCGTTGTTGTCAATAGGATTTTGAAGTTCAAGTGACATTTTTCTATCATTTTTTCAAAATTAAATAAAAAAATTGGGGAAATATTCTCATATTAAAAATTTAATTGGTAAGAATGATCTGATAAATTCATATACACAGAGAATAATAAACACATTTAATTAATTATTTTAGTGTTTTTAATTTTTTTCAATAATTAATTAACTATTTTGTACTTTATATAATTTTAATTTTAATTTTTCTTTTAAATTGTCACAATATATACATATTATATATATGTATTATTTAATAAGATGTATATCTTTTTCAGTCATTCTCCTTATAAACTAGCTTTCCAAATTATCATCCAAACAATTTTCAGTTGGAAAAAAATCATTTATGTTATTGTTAATCCAAATATAAATCACATTTACAATATGACTTTTATCATGTTTTAAGTTTGTAAAAGTCAATTTTTTTTTTTTTAAAAAAACCCAATTCTACCGATGCTAATCTAAATAGGTCAAAATATACTAAAAGTTAAGTGTACTAAAAGTTACTTTGGAATAATAGTTACCAAGTACTAAAAACTATTTTAGAGTGTTGGATTTTGTTTTGTTTTGTTTTTTTTTTAGTGTTTCCCATCACTTGTTTTTACCCTTAACAATGTAATATAGCTTTAGGAGAAAAGAAGGACACGATCCAGTTTCCCCTGCCTATCATGCCCATTCTTTGGATAGGCAGGTGGAGCTCGTCCATCCCGAGTTATCTAGATTTTTTTTTTCAAAAAAATTATTTTAATAGGTAAAGAATCTAAAATAAAAATAATCTCTTAATTAATATTATTTTAAAATATTTTTTTATTTAAAAATCACCGGATAAAAAAATAAATAAATCTGGACCATTCAAATCTCATCTGCTCAAAAAACTGGATCCGTGGATAAAGTGGGAAAAGGAGAGGAGCAAGTCCTTACTTTAAGGTCTTCTTATCTTATAAAAGATATATAATGGCCTTTTTTTCCCCTCAAAATATAATGACCTTTTTGGGGTGTACTACAATATAATAATGAACTTATTATTACATAATTCTTACAAGTCTTAATTAACGGTCCGATCCTAATTATAAGACAATGTTTGAGAGTTGGTTTTGGTCCTAATTATAAGACAATATTCTAATTTTTGTTAATTTCTTCCTAAAATACCCTTATTTTATTCTCTCAAGTGTGTTTGGTTTTTTATGATTACGTGTGTGTATGTGTGTGTCTATATACAAATATACACAGACACATATATATAGACACACACATATATAAACACACACACACACATATATATCTATGCATGGGCGGACCCAAGTATTAGACAAGGGGGGCAAGTGCCCCCCTTAAATTTGGAGGTTTTTTTTTTTAAAAATAAAATAAAATAAAAATACATATTTGAATGATTGTCTACCTTTAAATTAAGTGTCCACCTTAATACATCAAGACTGCACTTCGTAATCGAATGGATGATGGATGGTTGAATGATTGTTTAATATCTTATATTGAAAAAGATGTATTTAATAGCATTGATAATAAGACAATTATGATGGAATTCCAAAAAATAAGGCCTAGAAGGATGACATTGTAATTATTTTTATTGTAATATACTTTTGTTATTAAAATATATGTACTTGAACTTATTGAGTGTCCACCCTTCATTGTAATTTATGTAGCTACATTTCTAACTGCGTTTAGCCTTACTTTTCTAAATGATAGGTTTGTAAAATAATCACATCTCTTATTATATCATTAATATTCACTTGATTTCATGAATATTTTTTTTGATATTTTTTTCTTTTATTGTTTATATTCTTTTATTTTTTTAATGCATTTAAAACTTTCATTTAAAAAAAAATTTCGGAATCTCCCCGCCACCGGTGCCCCCCTTCAATATTTTTCTAAGTCCGCCCCTGTATTTGTGAGTATGTGTGCTAGTCAATATATATGTGTGTACATATATAAACACACACATTATGTGTGTGCGCGCGTTCATATATATGTGTGTAGATATATGTATGTATATGTGTGTGTGTGTGTTTATATATATATATATATATATATGTATATGTATACATATATACACACACGTATATGTATATAGCTAGACCATTATTTCAATTAAAAAGCGTGTGGAAATGAAAATTCTAAATTGGAGAGCTATGTGGTAGGGGTTGTTAATTCACTTTTATTTATGTCATTTTAAATTTATATAAGGACATTTTAGGAAAATGAGTAAAATTAACTAATTTAACTTCTTTTCTTAATCTCTCCAAAATCGGTTAAATATGTCCTATAATTAGGACCAGAGGGAGTATAACCGAACAAATATATCAAGCTTCAATCATATGGTTTTAAGAAATCAAATATATGTGGCGCTAATAATATTTCCAAATTCAAGAAAATATTGTTCATTCTTGAGCCTCCCATCCAACCCAGTCTCGCTTAGTCTATATATAACGAGACTTCTGCACATTTCTTTCATCACAAACTTCAAAAAAGCAATATAATCGTCAAACGTCACAAGCTTCCTCTCATTCTTTCTTCCCAAGATCATCGTGACAATCAGATCGATCCAGGTTTGGTTCTAACACTATTTTAATATCTTTCATAATACTTGAACCCAGAAATGCATTTTCTTTTGTCACAATCCCTTTTCCTGAAGCATATTACTATTATGAAGTGACTGTTGTTTTTGAACCTTTAATCATGAAGACATAGACAAATAGAATACAAATTTCCACGTTGGGCTGAGCAAGAAACTTATTTGATGTTCTTGCTGCAGGTTGAAAGAACTAATTTGCTCGTATTCAGGCAAAAGAAAACAAACGGACGTAGCAATTGTAAGTGTATTCTAACTGACCCTATTTCATAGTTGGTAAAATTGGGTGAATATCGATTTGCTACTCGTGAGATATTGAAGAATTTATGGCATGTGTGGTAAGCTAGCAATCGTAATGTGTCGTGCCACGGAAAAGAAATGCAAGATTATATTTATTAAGTAGCAGTAAATAATATGCAGACAATGCAAATGATCGAATGGTGGAGATAATAGGCAATATTATACAGTTATGTTACATATGTTTCATTAATTAACTGTACATGTTTTCCTTTTTCATAGCCTGAATAATAAGAAGGATATTGATGTGACTCCGGTGGACAATAAGCTTGATGAGTTGGACGTGGCGTATCACGGTCCAAAAAAGAGTACTGTCCACATTCTCTATCTCTATGACTTAATTGGCTTGAAAATATATGAATTATTGGCTTAGTTAGTAATATGTATTTCTGTTACAACCTCATGTTTGTTTTTTCAGGCCCTTTCAAAGATGGAGTTTGAAAAGTTTGTGTTGTCGTTCCTTCCGAATTTCTAGAAAAAGCACCCCACGTGGCTTTCAGGGACCCACCATTTTACCACTCTTTGGTAAGTGGTTCATGAGAGACTCCCTGGAAACTACCTCAGAGTTAAGAGAGGACTAACACAAAGTGAGGAGTGTCCCTTTAAGTGTCAGAGAGTGGAAAACACAAATGTGTGGTTATATTTTGTTCACCTTAACCCTTGCTTTAGTTTTTTTTTTTTTTTTTTTTTTCAATCTGATTAGCAGGTTGGCTAAAGGAGAACATGTCCCGCAATATGGGATATGCACGTTTCAGGAGATGGCCTTGGTTCAAAATATTCAGTCTTATCTGTTGGCTACTTTGAAAGAATAGATGTAAGTAAATCATGGAAGGATTCCGCACCCATGCCAAAGACATTATCCATCAAGGTGTTCTCTGTCTGATGGTTAGTGTGTATGACAACTTCAACCATCAGCTGTCAAAGTTTGAAGTAGAGGGGCAGAATAGATGGTAACCACCACCGGCAGGATATGTTGGTCTGGATACGGATGGTTCTGTAAGATCTCAAGGATCTGTTGCACGTGGAGGATTGGTTCGAGACACTAGTGGAAATTGGGTCATTGGGTTCCAACGTCACTTGGGCTTTGTACTCTCAACTGGTGCTGAATTACTGGTGCTGCTGACTGGGCTCCAAATATGCAAGCAGCTCAAACTTCAGAAAGTTCTTGCTTACACAGACTCGTTGGAGGTTTACCACTTGGTGATATAAAGCTCCATTATGCACCTCGAGAGACTATCAAATGTGTTGATTACTTAGCCAGGGATGCGCAGCATATAATAGGAAGTCTGGTGATTCTTCTGATGATTCACCTGGATGTAGGGATTACCCGAGGAATGACCTCACATAGTTGTTAGGATGCTTTGTACTTCTAGGGAATTGTAATTTCTAAGTTCTCTTGGCCTTATGTATTTTTATTTAAAAAAACTTACTATAAAATTATTTTAATTTATACTAGTAGTTTATACATGCATATAATATTTCTTTTATTTAACTATTCAGTCAACGGTTCAATCAAATAGCTCGACTGTTTCAACCGTTTAAAACATAAGTCATTGTCCTTTCCGGCTTGATGTCTGACTTGTCTTTTAAAACATGGGTTAAAGAATAAAATACACACGACCTTTGCTCGTGAGGCGTCAAAGACCACGACTTTTTTAGGAGCAAAAATACTCACGAGGTTATCTTTTGGGAGCAAAAGTGCATGGGGGTTAGTTGACCAGGTCAACGTCCATTTGGATGGAAATGAACAAAGGATATCGACGTAGAAGCTTATTTGGACTGACAAGAAGCCAAATAAGAATAACAAATGCTGACTGGGATAAAGAAGTTAATTAAAATAAAAAATTATAATAACTGAAACACCCAACGTCGGAATTGATCATTCACACATCGCTGGGTCGACGATCAAATTGGGGAAAATACAAAACCCTAAAATCTCCGACCACCGTCCTTCATCGACTCCACCACCGTCCTTCATCGCCCGACCACCGTTCTTCCCTCCGGACGTTGCTTCCGTCGTCCGGCCACCGATGATCATCTACGAAACAAGGTGAAAGATCTTCAACCACCGGTTTGAAGTGAACGATTTGTGATTTGTGAGACAATTAGAGCGACGCCTTCTGATCGATCTTGGAGTGATTTTGCAGACGATTGTAGTGACGGTGAGCTGCGACTATGAATTTCTATATTTCGATTTGTGATTTTCTCATTTCTTGTTTTTCGTTCTGAAATTTTTGGGTATGCTTCTTCTATTTAAGAACACCGTAAGCACGTGTGCGTAGTGATTTGTCTCTATGAAATATTTGCCTCCGATTGAATTTCTGGTTTAATATTTAAAAAAAAAAACTAGTAAATGATAAATACAAAAATCATCTAGTGTTATGAGTCCTAAGTTCTTGTCTTTATGAATTGTCATGTTTTTCCCCTGTCGAAGGCTATCTTCATTATGGTTATGCAGTAGTCATTTAGTCTTGGCAATTTATAAGCTTTTATATCTCTTTTCCGTTGCTTCTAGTCACATCTAGTGACTCTTCGCTTGTTTTATCATCATTTGTCATTCAACTCTGTTTTTGTAGGCGCTTTAAGATGTGACTTTAGTGTAACTGCTTTACATTGTAAACAATTAAAAAAAAAAAATTAAACGAGCCAGTCTTGCACATATTTGCTTCTTAATTGGCAGTGCATCAAGGATATTTCATAAGGAAGTCCAAAATCTCTATTCATGTGGGGGACCAACACATATTCTGGAGCATTTAATCAGTTAGAAACCATCTTGAGCCACTTAACACAGTTAATCCTTAGTTAGATACGGATTCAAAATACATTACATATCATGAACAAATACATTACATATCTTGACAATACATTAGCATGAACAAATACATTACATATCTCTCTGAAACTTTGTCTAAACTCTCATAACTCCAAAAAAAGTAAACATCTACCCTGACAAATACATTAACAATAATAACACCCAAGTCAGTAACAATATTGCTAATACAAGTTTGAACTTGCATTGCACCTTCTTCACTTCACTCTCTTTCGTAAATGTTCGATTTCATCTTCATCACCTCACGTTCAAGTGCAACAAGCTCTTCGTACCACTTGGGACATGCATCCCCTATTTGAAGATGATTGTTTTCCTCTTATAGATTGTCTATGTCATTGAGTAGCTCTTTGATCACTTCATTTTCCCTCTCCCCAAACCCACCATCATGCCATTCGAAATATCCACACCCACCATCCTATGAAATTTCATCACCAACCGTTAGAAATGAACAACCCACGCAATTCAAAATCCCATCCCTCATCTAACAAATCTTACCTGGTAGTAATTCCGGCATCCATAAAACCTCCTACCAGGGTTTCCTTCTGACCACGACGTCCACCTGGGAGCTAACAAATTGTGATAGCAATACCGCCTCGGACCTTTGTACTGTTCCTCGCAACTAGGTCTTCTCACCAAAACCACCTTCCTTCTCGATTTCCCCACCCTCCCTGTTGTCGATGTTGAAGACGAAGCCATCCACCGCCCTCTCAATTTCAAATTCCTATATTTCAATTAGAACAAAAATCAACTTCTTTATTACGTCATATATTTCAAGAATAGCAACATTACCCTGATATTGCACACATTTATAAATGGTAATGATTAATAATTAATGACATTTTCATATTACACAACCAATTTTCATTTTAATTATTCAGTCACATAGTGAGCCACTTTAAATTAATAGTCTAGGCCTCAATCAAATAAATAACATCACCCATTTTTATTTTCAGAAAGCTAACGAACAAGATAAATGGTAATTGCCAGGCATAGATTGAAGTTCCTATACATGATTTAGCGCATTGCATGTGATCATTGAGCTTACAGGTTGGACATCGAAATTTTTAAAAGCTCAAAAACATAACGCAAACCACTGATTATATATCATAGTAGGGGTTGGAATTGTCTGAATTTATGGAAAACACTCAAATGCTATCATAAAAGGGTGCTTAAATGCTACAATCTTCAGATTGATACATATGTATGTGATTTACAGTTCTGTTTTTTGTCATAATCGAACCTAAGCCCCTGTTTTGTTGAAGTTTGTCTTACTTTATCTTACAAAAAACACAAAAGAGCAAGAATAGGGAATAGGTGTTCTGTTTTGTTAATGAATACATATGTATGTAGGATTTTAGTAAAGTTCACCAATTATTTCATATACCCCTGTTCGGCTAGCCCTGTATAAGCATGAAGGAGATTAGCTTTTCTAAATTAAAGGTTTCCAACAGACTTAGAATTAACGCAGAAACGCAGAAAAACCAAAAAGTTCATATTGCTCTGTTCGACCTATAAAACGCAGATTAAAGGAACAAAAGGATGAACACAAAGCAATGAATCGAAGATTAATAGAAGATATCGACGACCACACACACCTCGGCGTCGCGCTAATAAGAATGCACAAGGTATCTCAGAGCTCACTTTTAGCCTCCGTTATCGTCGCTTTTAGCCACCGTTATTGTCGGTGACGGACAACGGAAGCAACGTCCGGTGAGGGAAGAATGGTGGTCGGAGCTGATGAAGGACGGTGGTCGGAGCCGATGAAGGACGGTGGTCGAAAATTTTAGGGTTTTGTATTTTCCCCAATTTGATCGTCGACCCAGCGATGTATGAATGATCAATTCCAACGTTGGGTGTTTCAGTTATTATAATTTTTTATTTTAATTAACTTTTTTATCCCAGTCGGCATTTGTTATTCTTATTTGGCTTCTTGTCGGTCAAATAAGCTTCCACGTTAGCATCACTGCTCATTTCCATCCAAATGGACGTTGGCCGTCTGGTCAACTAACCCCCATGGCACTTTTGCTCCCAAAAGATAACCGCCGTGAGTATTTTCTTTCCTGCAAAAAAAGGTCGTGGTCTTTGACGACCATTTCGGCGAAAGGTCATGTGTATTTTCGCTCTTTAACCCTTAAAGCATTGCATAAGAGTATTGTTTGATTTTTAATTTTAATAATTGGTCAAATTAAAAACACTCTCTTTTTATGGATTGGTGGCGCGTAAAATGATGTCATACATACTTTCTTCATTTGAACTAAACGGTTTAACGGTTTCTCCTCCAAGTGCAGAGACCTCACGAATTAGCTTAGCCGAGGAAATAGCAACTATGATTCTCTCAGCTATTCACGTAAACGTAAAAATCACAAATCACGTTGACAACGTTTCAATCCTCTCATCATTGACGTCAAGAATCTGTTGTAAGTTGATGCATTGATGGGTACTCCTTCGATTACGACGAATTCAATTCCTTTTTCAAAATTTCAATCCATTGATGTTCTGATCTCGAAGTTTTTTGACATTTATTCTCTATTCCGAAAGGGAAATTTCTACCATTTTCTCGGAAAATGCACCATCGTTACCCACCTGTATCGCTGGCCGAACGTAGCATCCTTCTATCTTCGTTCACGTAGTTAGTCTTTACCATAAGCTTTTGTGAAATTCCACTTAAGTTCAATAACATTTGGAATCCTTGGCCAGGATTTGACGCTAAAACAAAGATGAAGAGAGGTAGGATAGAGAAATTAGAAACGTTTGAGTCATTGATTAGGCAAAGACCGATTCAGATTCTGGTTATATTTGGATTACTGTATATAATTTTGGTTGCGCTGGAAATCCCCTTTTTGTTCAAATCCAGGTTTAATGCTGTATCCAATGATTTCTTGACTAGTCATCCTAGGCTGGAGAGCGAGGAGGACTTAGAAAAAATAAAAGCCCCAATTCGTTCTCTTGAAGCAGTTTCTCAAAATGCTGCACAACGCACTCACAGACAACTGAATGAGCACAAGATTATATCTGGCTTGATCTTCAATAATGATACGTTTCATTTGTGGGGTAGGGATGGGTCGTCCAATCTTTACAAGTCAGCTAAGAATGCTTGGATTCTGGGGAACAAGATTTGGGAAGAGTTAGAAACATTGAACTTGAGGACCGTCCCTGAAAAGTCCGAGCACAAACCAGAGTCATGCCCACCATCCATTTCTCTATCTGGGTCAGAGTTTCTGAATCGAGGGCTAGTCATGGTTCTTCCTTGTGGAATGACATTGGGGTCCCACATAACAGTGGTAGGAAAGCCGCAGGTTGGCAAGCTAGGTGAAGATCATCAGGTAGTAGCATCACAGTTTGTCATGGAGTTGCAAGGGTTGAAGATTGTGGATGGTGAGGATCCTCCAAGGATTTTGCATTATAATCCCAGATTGAAAGGGGATTGGAGTAGGAAGCCTGTAGTTGAACAAAATACTCGTTACAGAATGCAGTGGGGTTCCGCACAGCGCTGTGACGGCTGGAAATCAAAGGCTGATGAAGAGACCGGTAGGTAATTTATGATAAAAATTGTTCTTGTGAAATGAAATGTAACAATTATAATTATAATTTGGTTCTCAGCTATTTGGCATTCGTACCCACTTGCAAATGATATATAGGAAAAAAGAAAATTAAATTTAAGAGCAAGGAGCTGTAGTTTGTAATAAGTAAAAAATGATAAATATTCTGCTTTTCTTTTAGGGGAAAGAAGATATTATTATTGGAAAAGCTTGTCAATGTCTTTGCTTTGAAGCTTAAAACTAGTTGTTTCCAGGAATAATGCATGATATGCTCATATCAGTGGGGAAATGTCAGAAAAAGGGTTAGGAGGTGAGTATAATCACATAGGTACATTGAAACTTCCTAATTCCTTTCTCGGTACTGGGTCATAAATTGCCCCCTCTTCTCATTAACTAAGACCTTAAAGGATTTTATTCTCTAATCTTTGGCAAGCATGTTTCCCATCTCTTCTTGGTATTGGTAACGGTCTCAAAGAAACTGTGTTGTACTTCCTAATTATTGGATTTATCCCTGTGTTGTTTATTTGTTTTCCTTTGTAATGGAATCATATTGAGTAATTCCTTATGTTGGCTACAGTTGATGGACTGGTGAAGTGTGAGAAGTGGATTCAGAGTGATGACAGTCATGCAGTGGAGTCTAAGACAAAATGGTGGTTGAACAGACTTAGAGGTCGAACGAGAAAAGTAACGGTTGACTGGCCCTACCCATTTGTTGAGGGAAAGCTATTTGTTCTTACTCTTAGTGCTGGGATGGAGGGCTTTCATGTTAATGTTGATGGGAGACATGTGACCTCTTTCCCTTATCGCACTGTGAGTGAATATCCTCAAACTCAACCTCTAGATGGATTTTACTTGATTCTTAAGATTGCTCATGGATTTTAGCAGGGTTTTACTCTTGAGGATGCCACTGGTCTTTCTATAGATGGGGACATTGAAGTCCATGCTCTATTTGCTACCTCTCTGCCTTTAGTTCATCCTAGTTTTGGTCCACAGAAGCATCTGGACTTCTCAAGAAGATGGCGTGCCCCACCACTTCCCGGCTTTGATGTAGAACTGTTCATTGGAGTCCTTTCTGCTGGAAACCATTTTGCTGAGAGGATGGCTGTAAGGAAGTCATGGATGCAGCACAATCTCATCCAATCTTCAAGAGTGGTGACTCGATTCTTTGTAGCTGTGGTAACAATGACTAACATATTTCTAGGTTATAATTCCATATCTGGCGTTCAGTTTGGGGCCTTGACGTTTAAATTGAAATTCTTACAGCATTCAAGGAAAGAAGTAAATGTAGAGTTAAAGAAGGAAGCAGAATTTTTTGGAGATATTGTTGTGGTGCCATACCTGGATAATTATGACCTTGTTGTATTGAAAACGGTGTCTATATGTGAATATGGGGTGAGTTGTTGATTGATGTGGAGATTTTTAGTTAAGAGTAAGAATTTTCAGTGAGTATTGTATTTGTTTTATTATGCACAGCTTCGCAAAGTTTCTGCCAAGTATATCATGAAATGTGATGATGACACTTTTATTAGAGTGGATGCTGTTATAAATGAAGCAAGGAAGGTTCCAGGAGATAAGAGCTTTTACATTGGTAACATAAATCACTTCCACAAACCTTTGCGCCATGGTAAATGGGCTGTGACATACAAGGTACAAATAACCTTTTTTGCATTGTTCTTATTAGAGGAGTTGAGAAGTGGGAACCATTTGGGGAAAAAAATTCAAGGAACTGGTCTGTTAGGAGTATTAATAAGTTGCTTTTTTACACATATTGAACTCCTTATTTCCCTTTTTGATCTGTGTCAGTTGTCTTAGCATAATGGCTGGACCATGCTTCCAAATGATGAAGTCCTGCATTTCTTTGCAACACTTACATATAGCCTATTACACATTTGGTATATCTGAATATTGACAATTTTCTTGCCAATGTTATTTGTAGGAGTGGCCAGAAGAGCGATACCCGCCCTATGCTAATGGACCAGGTTATATTCTGTCTTCTGACGTTGCTCACTACATCGTATCCGAATTTGAGAACCATAAATTAAGGGTCAGTGAACTTATCCTTGTTCCATGTTTCTGTCTGTGCTGCTTTTATGGTTCAATAATCCGAAAGCTTTACACCCTCTATGTCAAGCTTGTGGGTTGTTTTTGAAGTTTCTTCCTTTATGCTAAATGCATTTTGTGAATAATTCTTACTGCAGTTGTTTAAGATGGAGGATGTGAGTATGGGAATGTGGGTGAAGCAATTTAACAGCTCAAAACAAGTAGTTTATGTTCATAGCCTAAAATTCTGCCAGTTTGGCTGCATAGAAGGCTATTACACAGCACATTACCAATCACCAAAGCAATTAGAGTGTTTGTGGGATAAACTGCAAATGCAAACAAGGCCACAGTGCTGCAATATGAGATGATCAGTAAATAAGAACTTTACACATTTTGTGTGAGAAGTATATATATTGTTGTAGATACACATACAAGACATGAGCCAATGGGAACATTGCAACACAGCAAAACTTGTGCAGTTCAAAAGTGTTAGAGATGATTGGATGTCCAGATAAGCTCATTCTTGTCCACGTCAGTTCCACTTTCTACAGAAAACTACATTGTAGAAAGTTGTTGAATTTTGATATGGCCCCTTTCTTTTTGTAGGATTCTACTTTCTGCGGCTTTAATACTGGAGTAGAAGATATATTCAGTGAAAATGCTTTTATTTATTTAGCTTTGATTCGATCGTTGTATCATAGCTTCTAGTTTTGTCCATCACGTGGAGCAGAGTTAAACTAATCTTTTTTTTTTTTTTTTTTTTTTTGTACAAGTTAAAATTCTATGTTAAATGAAATACACTTGAGTCAATTTGACAAATATAATAACATAACCTGCACTATATGGGGCAATTATAATCATCCACATCAACTTAATATGAAATCAAGTATGACTTGTACTTTGCATGAAGTTTGAGAATAGTTACAATATTTATGTCTTAAAAAACAAAGCTTTTTTTGGTAAATTTTATATTATATGGATTGAAACAAAAGGAAAGAGACTAAACTCACTTGGGTAAAATTTCTATATCTTTCACTCTCTTAATATCGCCTGAAATTGATTTTAACCCGAACATGTGTAGAAAGTGTCTCAACTTCACCAAACATAGCCCTGCAGCGAATAATATTGATAAATGATTGGGTTTGGGGCAACAAAACCAATTGGGTAGTCAAAATGAATGAGCCTTTAGATTTTCGCTTGATCAGATTGTCGACAAGGCCAATCAAACCCATGTGCTGATAAAGAACACAAGCTGATGATTACCACATGGTTCAAGAAAAATAGAACTACATGGCTTGATGATCAAAGAAGCCATATCCTTGTGAAGTTACAGTACTAGTTATTGTACATTGCCTGGATGGGGCTGCATAACACCCAGCAAATTTTCATTCTCATTGACCTTTTGAGTGTAGGCATACTAAAAATGACCAACTATTCTACACAACTCACCATCATGCTGCTTCAGGTGGAAAATCATGCATTATGGTAGCTGCTTAGATTATGCCTTAGGAGGTGATCTGATGGTAACCTTGGGGATTATAACAAAATTTATGGTTATATTATCATACATATTTCCTCAATCAGAAGACTACAATATCAGCTTTCAAAAAGAAGGGGTAAGCTTCAGTAATCATCGTTTTCGTCATTCATTATTGAGTTGGGACCATCTTCAAAACCTGAGCTAGGGGCAAGCTCGTTCAAATCAAGGAAGCGTCTTTTGTTCATGCCCTCAACTTCCTCCTGTCTGGGACTGTTTAGTTTTTCAGGCGGCTGGTTTTGGTCTCTCTCCTCCACAGGAAAATCAATTGGCTTATCCAGGTTCATCTCCTGTTCGTCCTCTCGCTCTTCGTCATCTTTGCCAAAATCCGAATCTTCTGTTTCAGTTTCCATCATATATTCCCCATTCTCATTCTCACTGGGATCTGAATGATCATCTGCGGCATTAGACTTCTTCGGCTTTGTAGATTCTGTTTCTGAATCTGACATCACATATTGTCTGTAATTTATTGGGTTTCTGGTAACCCTTTTACTGCGTCGTAGACCTGATTGGATCTCACCAACAGATTGGAGCTTAGTTTCCCTCCTGGTACGGCCTGCCAATGGCTTGAATTTACGCGGTTGGTCACTTTCCTCACTGATACTTAATGAATCTTCCTGATCATCTTCTTCAACATTTTCTTCATCCCATTGATATTCTTCATCTCCTTCGGAGCTACTAGAAACCTTTCTTTGCTTACGTTGCCTGAGATATTCGTCATCATACACAGCTTCTCCAACAATATCATCATCACTATCATAGTCTGCCTCATTATCTGAAACTGCTTGAACAAACTCTTTCTCTGAATACCGCATAGGTCTTTGTCTTCGTCGATTGCTGCTGTGAAAACAAGTCAATCAGTGAAGATCAGATACAATAGACCAGAAAAATATTATAGAAGACACAAACCTTCGATCCAATGGTTCAGATATAAGCTCTTCCTCAGTATCATCAAAGTCAGGTGAATTTGGAGATGGTACACTAAAGCTCAGACTTTGAGAGGCATGTGAAGGCCCACTCAATTTACCGTTAGTCAAAACTTCAGGTTTTTCTCCTACGTCTCTCTTGGTTATAGGCTCTGGGGATGGTTGTTTTTGTCTGACAAAGGAGGAAGCAGATATAGTCATGAACACCGAGTACAAATGAGTAAACAGAATATGTGAAGAACAGCAAGAGGAGGGCAGGGTGGAAATGGTTAAGATGAATTCCATACGCTGTCATCTTAATTGCCTCGTTGATGGACCGATCATAATCATCTGCAATGACATTTTAGTCAAAAATTTCCGTTAGGATACCTCACCCCGATAGGATATTTTGTAGCAAAATAATCAAATGCATCCTGATATATGGCGAATTAGGGAAATAGTAGGGAGAAGGTAGTTTGGGAATACAGTTTCCTTTACTTGAATAGGAAAAGTAAAGGAAACTGTATTTGACTTCCCAAGACCCCTCAATACATCTGCGCTGCCCCTATTTATAAGGATACCCCAACTATCCTCTCCCTACTATTTCCCTAACTACCCCCCTAATTCCCCATATATCACATAAAAACACAGCAATCAGGTAGTTCAAATTGGATTTTGATAACAATGACAGAAAAACAGAATGCCAATGCATGAAGCTGCCATCATGCTGAAAAGGTATCCAACCACCTGTTAAGTCCCACAAAGAATCAACATGACGCATTCATCAGATCAGATGACTCATGATCCAAAAACAGGAACCTACCGTTTGTTAAGTCCCACAAAGAATAGTATCCCTATATTAACAGCCCTCCGGTCCGAAGAGAGATATAAACATTTAAATTAAGAAGATTGATGCAGATAAGAATTATCAAACCCAAATCTTATGCCCCATGCAATAAACAGTATCTAAGGCCACACACACCCAAAATAACACAATCACTAAAATGACGTGTTGTTAAATAAGACACAAGATAACATGATGAGATTCAATGTGAAAAAAAAAAGAGAGAATGAAAGGCAACAGCTGAAATTATAACACTTTTCTCTAATGCAAGCATCCGTAACCAAGTATCATATACCAATACAATTTAAACACAGCCACCACTAACAATGGGTTTAGGCTTTCTTGCTCTTACCAAATGTGTAGGTAACAGGTTTCCTACCACGAAGTGAACGCCCAGGACCAATCCCATCCACAACCAAGAAAGTGTCAAGAAGAAGAGCTTCTCTTTGTTGCTTCTTCAGCAACCGCTCTTTTTTCTGTGCACATAGTGATACAAACTAGTTTAGTATTAAATAAGTTTCTAAACACAGCTAAACAGACATTGAAAAAGCCAAAGGAGGTAAAGAAAAGATCAGGAAACACATACAAGAGATATGCAAAAGAGTACCTTGTGAACTCTCTCAATCTCAGGAAGCATGTCCATCTTCAACTTCTTCCCTAGTGACACCTCCGTTTTGTTTTTGCTTGAGAAAAGCTTATCCTTTGCAAAGAAGAGCAAATTCAAACAACATGCAGCTCAATGCAAGTAGAAAAAGGCTAGAATCCACAATCTGGGGGAAAAAAGAGCTTTACACACACACACCCATCCGCCTATGGACATAAACAAATATAATCTGAGAGCCTCCCCGTGAAAATATAACAATAACGTTTGTCAAATATAACCCCATTAAATAATGGTGAAAGCTAAGTTTAACCCAACATAGTCAGAGTCGAAAGGCGAGGTGCTAGACCTATAAAATGCCTTTGGTGAGAGGTACTACAAAGGTGCTCACTTGAGTAAATCAAAGTGATACAATAACAACATATAAACACACCAAAAAGAAAAAAAGAAAGATAAATGAGTAGCCATGTTACTCATAAGCTATCAACAAAAGATAAATGCACCATTCAAGTTCAAAAAGCTTTGAAGAAATAAAGGAACAATGTAAAAGCCTATAATATCAGTTTATGAATCAAAAGTAATAATATCAAAAAGAAATATCCTAAAGATGCCTCTGTGAATCAAAAGTAATAACCTCAGAAAGTAATAACCCTTTTGGTTCACATTATTGAAGATTACAGTAGGACTCAAAAGCTACTAACCCAAAACCACACAAAATGGTTTACAATGCATTTATATTGATGCAGACATTTAAAAGTTTTCCCACAAAACCAATAATTATCGCCTTGATTTGATTTCAGGATGAAGCTGGTCAGGCAAGCTATCATGAACACAGAAACATGATAGCTTGAAAACGTGACACAATATCATGTAATGCCACTCAACAATTACTTGAAAACATGCCCACCGTTATTGGGTAACTCAAAAACATGAACATAGAAAGGCTTCAATAACTTACGGTGACATCTAAAAATTCATCAAAATTAGTAGCAACCGTTTCCCACTGATATGTTGTACTAGAATTGACCCGGGAACCTTTTGGTTTTCCTTTCCTCATTTGAATGACTTCAGTTTTCCTAATTTCCCGGTACAACCTATGGCCAATTATGGGGTCATCTTCATACCTGCACTAGCCAAATGCCAAATGAATAAAATAAATGTAAAGAAGCTTTTAAACATAGTATTTTCAATAGTTGAAATAAAATTTTAGATTTTGAAAAGTACCAGTATATTACCAATAAAAAATTCCAAGTGAATCACCCCCGATACGCTCTTTACGAAATGATGAAAGTAGAACACCATGTTTGAGTGAGCTGTCAATATAACTTCGAATATCTTCTTGCTGCAAAATTTCAGCCAAGTTTGATCGTTTGAGACATTGGTTGATTAGTAGAACAGATATATAAAGGAGGACAATATCAAGCTACAGTCCCATGTAGAACATAATACTCCCTCCGGTCCTAATTATAAGACCTGGTTGACTTTTTTGGAGAGATTAAGGAAGCTAATTAGATTACTTTTGAGTATTTTTATTTTTTTTCTTCAAACTAATTAGTTTGATTAATAAACTAATATATAATCTAAGGATACATAACATATTAAATGATTAAGTAACTTATTTAGCTTCCTTAATCTCTCCAAAAAAAGTCAACTAGGTTTTATAATTAGGACCAGAGGTAGTAGTTCACAGGAACCTTATAATTGTTATTCATATGTAATGATGGATGCGCCCCCCCCCCCCCCAAAAAAAAAAAAAAAAAACAAAGGCAAAAAGATAGAGGAGTCAGATTAAATAAAGATTATTGATCCGCCCAAAAGTAAATATTAATGCAACTATGTGAAGTATGCTCTTCTCAATGTGAAAAATAAAAATAAAAATAGGGGGCATTGGGGCAAGACAAAATAAGCTTCAATTGAGATAAAAGGGGACAATGTCATGCATAGAACAAAATGCAACTTGATTCTGCGCCCAACATAATATGTAGACAAGATTCAAGCTCATGATAAAAAGATATAAGATATAGACCCAAGACAAATTAACAATAATAGTACCTCAACACGAATGTCACATAATGCCTTTAAGATTATCACACGAGTCCCAGGATCAAGTGATTTGTATGCCTCAATTTCTAGTCTGTCATGCTCGCACAATCTGAGACTTCGGATAACATATAGATTAACATCATAAATTATTTGATAAGGAGCCATACTTACCCATGTGAAGCAACAATAGGAAGTTCCCCATTCGCAACCTGCATTTAAATCCCAACCCTTGTAACTACAGAATTCACATTATTCTCTACTATCAACTAGCTGAAAATGATCTCATTACCCATAGCCACCAGTCTCTCAATTTTCTGCATAATATGGTTATCCAGGTATCACGTGTGAGTGCCATTCGTGTAATGGGAGGGATTGCCTATCAAAATATTTAATAGATTATAGATGTTATAAACAGACAAGCTGCGAGTTTGCAAACATGTGTAACCGTGATGAGGAATGTGTAAATTTTCTAGTGCCATGAATTCATAAACATTGAGACAGAGGGTCATTGACACTATTAAAAACACATAATAGAAGACAACTCCTAACATACTGCAAAATTTTAAACTGTAAGAAGTAACATCAATAGCATTTAACAGAGTTAACATACTCTACCCTTAGCGCATAAATAAATAAATAAATATACACTTACTAGTGACATCTTCAAGATTAAAGTTGTTACAATACTCATCCCAACAACTAACTGTATAGCAGTTCAAGCATCATTGCTGCTTAGCTTATGATATGATATAGTTAATAGATGTGAGGGAAGTTAATTAGGGGGTGTGGTAGTAAGCAGCCACTGGGTTATGGCAGTCTATACGAGGGGATGGTTAGTTGATTGCAAAGTTAGGTTTGATCATTATGACTGGATTCGTAATTCTCTCCCGAATTCTATCATCCCTGTCTCTCTCCAATATCTCCTCTTTTTTCATCTCTATTTTCTTCTCCTCTTCATAGCTCTCTAGTCTCCTCCCTTCCTCTTCTACCTATTCAGTAATCTTCATCATAACAGGATAGCACAACTCTGAACATAACCCAATAAAACATGGACTATATGCTACCATACCTCTGGTGTAATCCCTGACTTGTTTCAGAGATTTTTACCAAGGAGCTAAATCCACAAACTTTTCAATGCATGGTAGTTTGCCCACAGTTTCAATTCTACTAGGGAGCGGTTGTTCAAGACTTCAACTCTTCAAGTAAGAAAATTTGCACTTTTGCAGTCTGAGTCAGGTAACAGAGCATAATCTTGTCCGAAAAAGTTCAGTACTTTTTCATGTTGACCTTTCCTTTTGGTAAATTTATTAATAAAGATTACTTGCCCTTCCTATAAACTCTACAGCATTGAAGTACACATATTATTGTCTCGGAAGAAAGATTTATTACGTAAAAAAACTAAATTGCGTTCAGAATATTAAGATGCTTCATCCAAGTTGGGTGTCCTTCAAGTTTTTCTCACACGGGCATCACCCACTGACATAAAAATTTACCCAAGGTTTCACGTATATATTCCCAGAACAAATGACAAGTATTCATGTTCACGTTACCATTTAAGCTAGATAAAAGCAAATGTCTGACTGAGTTATTCTATATTCTCAGGTACCACTTCTTCCTATGAGCTTATGATTACAACTTTATAACTGCAAATTCCATCTCATAGTTTAGCGGTAAGCTAAACTAGCATCAAACTATAATTTGAAGTTAAAGGTGCAGCGTTATAAAATACTACAAAATTAGTCAGCCTAACAAAAAAAGAACAGAGAATAGTAAACTAGCATAATCCTTACAGCTTAGAACCTACATTAATAAAGGAAAGATGCAATACAGATGAAAGAAACCAGAAGACTTGACCTGCTGTCTCTAAAAACAAAGCACCAACCTTTAGTAAGGGAATATGTATATCACTCAATGTATCATTGGGGGTAAGGAGAGCTGTCTCAAACTCTTCAGCCGAGAATTCTGCTGAGATGTTCAAAAGAGGCCTAAATACCTGCCACAGCAAGGAAATTCAAATACGTAAGCTCCAAAACACTGCATACATAATCATACCATCCATCAATGCAAATCAATAGCAAAGGTCACAGCTTTCCCGCTCACATGAAAGAAATGGAGTATAGAGGCTAACTCCCACATAGCCCTCAGGTTCCACCGAGGCAACTGCGAAGGTGATGGTGATTCCACAAGCGGTGTCAAAATACTGCTACATTGCTGCTGTTTCTCCGGCGAGTCCTCCGGCAGCCGCTGCTCCTTCTTCAAACCTTTGAGTCGCCGGCCAGTTGCCGGCTGCGTTGCTGAATAGAGACGAGAAGCAGCTCGAATGGTGCAGGCGCGCGATGGTCGGTTGCTCCTGGTAGTGGCGGGAGCGGCGGTGGTTTCCTCCTTAGAAGCGGGAACGACGTCGTCGGGAGAATCAGAAATATGGCCTTGAGAATTGGGTTCAGGCGAGGATCGATTAGAGGGTTCGTTAGAAACAAGAGGAGAAGAAGGAGATCGTTGTGACATGGTCATATGGATCAAAAACTCAAAAGGGTTTACGGATGGTCATGGCGGGATTTCATGTAGTGATGATCATGAGGTAGCCAGGAAGCATGGGAGAGAGAAATCAAAGTAAAGGGATTTTGTTAGAAATACAAATAAAACAAAAAACAAAAAAAAAAAAACAGAGCGAAGCCCTTTTTCTCACTGGGGAGAGAAACAAACACAACGTTATAGAAAGTGTAAAATAAAGCCCTCAGAGTCTCAATAGAGAAATGAACCTATGTAGTGCTTATGTGACTGCAAATAGGAACAGAAACATGGTAAAAGGGTAGAGAGGAGAGATAGATGAAGAGTGTAGATTCAGTTGCTGCGATTTTGATTTGATTTCGCTTTGCTTCTTTGGTTGGAACTGTTTGTGTGTATTCCTTCTGGGTTACAGAGTAAAGTTTGGTAAGGCAAAGACACAATCATATACTGATCCACTGAATTATAACTAGAAGAAGTATCCCGAGGTCGATTTTTTGTTTTTTTCAATCTAATAAATGAGAATATTCCTTATTTTCAGTAACCATAATTTTTTTCCTACGATAATAATTATATGTAACATTTTTCAAAGTCTTTTGTTTTTTTAACCTAAATGAAGACCTAAAACTGTATTAGACCTTGGGTCCTGGTACAAAAAGATTTTATATTTATCTAGAATTCGAATTGGTATGCTTCTCTTATTTAACGCTAACCTTTAATTTATCAAAACAGATTTGTCATTGGTTTATCCCGTTTTGTCTGTAATAGGTGAATTTTCTGAATTTGACGAGGGAACCAGATGGTTACTTTGTGACTGGAATGTTGACTTCAAACCCAGACCGACGATGAAAGATGATTTTTTTTTTTTTTTTGGATCAAAAAATAAAGACCGATTTTACTTATAGGACTCTTTGAAAAGTGACTTTTTTTGTTGAAAGATTAAGAATGCTAGATAAATTATTTAATCATATCATATTGTTGTGTATCCTTAGATTATATATCAGTTTATTAGTTAAATTAATTAGTTTAAAGAAAAAAAAATATAAATATAAATACTCTAAAGTAATTTAATTAGTTTTCCTTGATCTCTTTAAAAAAAAAAAAAATTTGTCTTATATTTAGGACAGAAGAGATATTTTTTAATGGAAGAGGCAAGGTCAAAAAGCTTGAAAACTACATAACACACAGAAGAAGAGTGCAGTTAATTTGCCCTATCTTTGCTATTTTCAAACAAGTATAGCCCTGGCGTTGGGGACTGTGCACACTGCACAATAGTCATATCTTGGTTGTGGAAATAAGCTTCCTTAGCTAAGAAATTAGCACATGAAAATCTTGTGTAAATCATACCCCTAACGTTATTCATCGATGCCCTCCATGGATGATTAATTCTCTCATATATTAAGTACGTGTCTGTTTGGATTAGCGATAAAAGCTTCTTTTCTAACGTAATTTATGATATACAAAGTAAGTTTGTTGGATAAATTTTGTTTTAATTTGTATGAACATATTTTTGGAACGCAATCAAACAGTCCAAATAAAAGTAATAATATAAGTTAGGGGTTCGTGTTCACAAAACCTCGATTTGATGTGGGCTTTTTCAGTCTATGCTCACCCACCTAAAACCCATCACAATCTATCTTTTTTTTTTTTTTTTTTACAATTCAATGAAAGATCATAGGTTTACAAATTACTAATTTAACAGAACTCTCATAGAAATGTAAGGCAATACGCTTCTATGACGGAGGCAATCTAGTAACAAGCCAAAAAATGTAATTTTTTAATATAATAATCAACAACTTGTAAGAATCACTCAGGTAACTTAAATTTTGACACCATACTAATTGAGTTCTTTGTCGGCCGCCATCTATATTGAAGATGCTCAATAAATATGCTAAAAATAGATTTATGACTAAAGAAGTTGGGGTAGGATTAGGTATATTTTTTTTAAAAAAAAATATTCTCTACATGTTATCATATTTTCTAATTTCTTGGATATTAATGTCATGAGAAGTTAATTTTTCCGGGAAAAAAATCCACTATTGCAAACCCTAGCCCCAAAAAAAAAAAAAAAAAAGAGGCAAACAAATGTAGCTAAAGGACATGTTATTGTTATCCAAAAAAAAAAAAGGCCTTGCTTATTTGTGTCATCATCATTGCCTCCGTGCTGCTATTAAAAGGTGCCCCAAAATCCAAAATCCAAAATCCGATCTCTATTCTAGTCCTCGGCGTTGGCAGTGTAGAAGGGAGACGGAAGCGAGTGAATCGACCAAGATCAATGGACTTGTTTGCACTTGCAGAGATGGAGGAGTCAGGATCGGTCATGGCAATGGACGTCGACGACATGGACCCTCTCGATATGTTCGGCGAAGGACTTATCTGCGTCGATAACAAGCTCGCCGACGACGACTTTTTCAACTCCTTCGACGACGATTTCGATGATTCCGATATCAACTGATCCCCCCAAATCTCACTTGTCATCTAGCTTGATTTTGAATTTTTTTAGGGTTAGCGTTTATTTTGCTCTTTAATGTTCCAAAAGGAATACGTCTTATGTTTCAAATCCTTCGGTACTTCCTTGTATGAATGCGGATTGATCATATTGATATGAAGGTTTATGGTTTTCGCTGCAAATCCATTTGAAATACATTCGATGAATGATATGATGCATAGTGTTCAATGATAGATCTTCTATTGTTTCAGTTATTGGCTGAATCTTTCCATTAACACCCTCTTTTGTCCCTTCGTCTGTTCAAATATAATCTCTGGAGTTCCAGTGTTGCGAGACAGGTTGATTTTGAATTGTCAGTGGCGCCAATTGTTTGCCCAATATGTTTCTAGGTACCCCCTGCTTTCCTAAATATAATATGAATTGACTTTTTTCTTTTTTTCTTTTCTTTTCTGTAAAGTTAATTAATTATATCAATAATACTCCATCCCCACTTTTTTATAAGCAACTTTTATCTTAATTGCGTAACACAAACTGACAGTTAAAATATGTCAAAAATGTAATGTTATGTTTCTTCTAAATATGTCTTTATTTATGAATAGAGCATAGGAGATGATGAATAACAAATATGAAAGAGAATATGTAATAATAAGTAAATGAAAGAGAATTTGTGGGAATTAGGGGTAATTAATATAAAGATGTGTATTTAATAGGGTAGAAAAAGAAAAAATAGTTTAAATTTTGAAATATAAGGAAAAAGTTGGTTATAAAAATGACCAACCTTAAGAGTGAGAAAATTGCTTATAAAAATGATCGGAGGGAATACATCTTTAAAAAGAAGTCAGCTTAGAGGTAGTATTGATCTAAACCCTATTGTGAAATTGAATTTTAGTGTCTATATTTAGAAGCCATTTTCCACGAGCTATTGTCTATTTGGCAAACAATCAAACTGTGGTTTAAAAAGCTTTTTTGTGTAAGTTAAGACAAAACTCTCATTACATACTTACTTCGTAAATCGTAAAGACACTTTTAAAAAGCTAATACAAACAAGCACTTAGGCAAAACTCTTATCGCATACTTACCTCATAAGGATGGTAGAAAGGACACTGGTAGAATGAGAACTTCAACGGTTAATACTTAAAGAAAATTTTTACAGTTCGAATGAAACAAAACATGAGAAAAACTTACAACAACAACAAAAAGCCTCATTTCATTAAACGGAGTGGGCCATATAGATTACATCATAACTCTATTAACAACCAAATCTTTAGATAGATTGTTGATCAAAAGATCTCGTTCAATAACTTAAAGGTTAAAACAACTTAAAACAAGAGAAAATCTTAGAAAGGATAAAAGGTATTGTAGCATTACATTGACCCTCCTCAATTGAGATCACCATATGGTCTTTACATAATGTTCAAAAGATAACAACATATAAGATACAACAGGAAATATGAAAGCTGCAGAAACAGATTGTCAGAAAGGATATTCCCACGGCTAGCATGTGATGGAGAGGGAGCTGGGCTAGAACCTGCTGGTGTAGCAGTTTCCTTTGAGCAAGTGTAACCGCATCGGCTTGGACGAACAACGCGGTAAACACCAGAGCTTGCAAGCACATAAACATCCTTATTGTTGTCTTGCCCATATGAGAAGATGTAACCTAGAGATGCCTGGGAGCTTCCAGGTACAGAGTCACATTGGATAGGAGAATTACGTGCACAACTGAAAGGGATTTGGTTGGTTGTGAAGTTTCCACTGTTTTCTGGATCCTCAATGATTGCCCACATAGCAACTGCATACAGATCTCCATACAGGTACCTGACACCCACCAAATGATTACTGAGAAAAAGTTGGTAACACCCCCTCTTGTCCTTAGTATAAGAGCTAGATAATTAATTTGTGAATATTAAGAAAATTAGTTATTTGTAACAAAGATGTGTTATTTTCTCTAAACTGTCTTTTTTAATTATGTGCAATTTGTAACCACCCTTTGATGGGAGCCCTCTTACCATGTGCAATCTATAGGGATAATTTGAAGAAAAAAGTATAAATTTGGAGGGCAAAGTGGATTGAAGTCTTACATTTAGAACCAAAGTGAACTCCTAATTTAGCTCCTATATAAAAGACAAGACATAATATTGAACAGAGAGCTTCTTTCTTCCTTGAAAGCCATATAAAGAATATATGCTTATTTACCTTCCATTCATGCAAGGATCAGTCATAGACCTATAGAAATAGCCCCCAGTGATGGAGGCTGATCCTTCATTCTTGTTTACTTCGGAATGGTTGTAACCTGCTATTGGGAGTATTGGATTTATGGAGTTCACAGAAGTGTTGCCTCCAGGTGAATCTTTAGGGGTGAATAAGTAGGGGCCCTCATAAAGACGCCACCCATAGTTCCCACCTTTTGTAATGAGATCCACCTCCTCGTAAAGATCCTGCAAATCAGAGCATTAATAACCTCAATTCTAGTACTTACGAGTCAAAACTGGAACTGGTAACTTGAATCTGCACACATCTAAATTTTTTTGAAGTTTCTCTAGTGAGGAAATGGCAATCATGTAACTTCAGAAGACCGAGATTCCCTATTTAGTTGCTTATAACGGTGCTGTAATTCTTAACTTTATCAGATTATTCATAAGCTTTCACAAACCTGGCCAACATCTGCACACACAAAGTAGGAAGGCCTTTCTGAATCAAAACTACAGCGCCAAGGATTTCTTAATCCCAATGCCCATATTTCAGGCTGGAGATCGGCATCTTCAGTAAATGGATTATCCTTAGGAATAGAGTAGTTACCCCAAAGACCAAGTTTGGTAATTTCTTCTGCACCTGAAAGATCCAAGACAAATGTCATACCCAAGTGTGAGATAGAATGACATTTATCTAAAATTAGCTTGTTAACTGGTATCGGTAATTGTACTTGCCATGGAATTGGAAAGAGAACAACATAAATCAATTCAACGAAGGAAAATTTTCAAAATAAGTCTTCAAGAGTTTAAAAGGGTCACTATATGGAATGTAAATATGGTTTTCAAGGCTCCTGTCATCTTTCATTAAAGTGACTGGGCAGAAGCTAATTGAAATTTGGGATATAGCAGTAGCACTATACTGTGAACAAGGTATTATATTAAATACACAGCTAATTATGAGTTATACTCACTTGGAATGTTGTCAATATCAAGTCTCATGATCTTTCCAAGCAATGATTTCTTGTTCTGGGCAAAATTATATGGATCGGCACCGCCGCCTCCATATCCCATCATGAAGTATAAATACCCATCATCAGGTCCAAAGAGTATCTGACCTCCATGATCAGACGTAAATGGGAGACCCATGGTGAATATCCTTCTCACTTCTATGGGTTTAGCACTTTCTGCCTGGAAAAAAACAAAAAAAATCAGTTCTACTCATTAGATTGAATTAAAACACACACACACACACATATATATATAAACTATGTGTGCAGAGAGGGATACCATGGAAGGCTGGGTTGCGGTACCGTTAACAGTATATTCTGCTATAACAGAATGATACTGGCATGGTTGGGCACCATTGTCAGTACCAAGCTTTGATGGATCACAATTAACACCTGAGTTACATGCACATCTTCCTGCACATTGTGGTGACTTAGACTTATCACAATTATATGATGCAAAAAATCGACCATTTTTCGCAAAGTCTGGATGAAATGCCATGCCCATCATTCCAAATGCTGAATCAAAAAAGACTCGATCAGTTAGATCTACAAAGGGGCTAGATTCATCAAGCTCCATTTTCCCTCCTGAACCTTCAGCTGGAAGTGTTGCCAACCATACCTTACCCATTTGGTTAGAGAAGAAAGCGCGATTAGAACCATCAGGATGAGCAACCATGTTGAGATAAGATCCATTGCCGATTTTCTCCAGACACAAGCCAGCTGGAGGGCTATTGGGAGTCTTAGTATTATTTAGTTCAACAGGTTCACCATCAAAACATACTGATTCATCACTTGAAGCTCCACCAAATGCTTTGCAGAAATCAGTTTTGGACTGCCAAAGTTCAGTGAGCTTGGTAGGTTTCATGCTTACTGTAGGTCCTCCTGTTTGACCTTGTAATGTAGGAGAAAATGGAGAATTTGCTATGGACACATTTTGGCATGTATCCCAAACTAGGGAGCAGAAGTCTTCTACTGCGGCCTTTGACTGAGTAGTATTTGTTGAAATGGTAGAATTGCAAAGGACAGGAACCGATCGAGGAGAGGATTGAACCGTAAATAGCTCAGCCGAAAATGGGTCACACCTCTACCAAAAAACAGAGCAGATGTATGAATGCAGGGAAGAAGTAACTGGCATGGTAAGGAATCAACTGGTCAACTCATTCAATTAATCATAGTTCAAGATAGGTTGATCACTTTATATGGTTGATATGATAAGGAAGTTCCTCTACCCTAAATATACTATTTGGTATACCTAGTTTTAAAAAAAAAAAACAAGAGCCATGGGTTTCCACATATGACAGGTTGATTCTAATGGAAGTTATTGAGCTTGTCTGCTGTCTCATGAATGAGAAAGATCTTGAGAGTCAAATATCAATATTATCCGACCAGACATACATTACTTTAAGTGGAACTTAAACTTGGTCACTCGTATAGATCACTCAACCTCTGACCTGTCCTTAGTATTTGTTCATGTTTCATTCCATCAATAGACTGGAAGCAATTTTTTTCTCCCTCTTAGGGGAAGAACAAGATCTTACCGCGCAAAGTATTGACTTCAAAACAGAAGCACAGCCAGAGCCAGATATATTCATCACTTGGAATTGCTTTGCTAGTTGTGCATCTTCTGTGGAATTACAGCACGTGCTTCCATTGTACGGACAAAAGCTCAGTGTCGTATTGAGGGTAAAGGGTGCTCCTACGACAGATGAATCAGAATAAATAACAACACAATTATAGAAGAACAGAACAAGCCATCACTGAAGGCTCTGAAATCAACAAAAAGCGGGAAAAGAAGAGCAAGACTCACTGGAATCAATGCATTGAGGAAGTGAAACGGAACAATCCAAAAGCAGAAGCAGGCAAAAGATCAAGAAGGTGAAATTCAGAACAACCTTCATAGCTTCAAACCAAGTAGGCAAGTTTACCACTACCAGAACAACTTCAAGATCATCTATTCCTCAAATATAATCCCAGAACACGGTCAAAAAGCTAACATAATGGGATTTGACTTGATGAACAGAAAGAAAACAGCAAAGGCAAAACCAAAAGGTCTATATGGGTGTTTTACTTTGTCTCATTTGCCAACCTACTCTTAACAAAACAGCCTTCTTCCATAGTCCCTTCAACATGCTCTCCTCCACCTCAATTTTTTAATACCAAATCACTTTCAACCTTGGCATCATTATCAAACCCATCATAAGTCAGCTATTCAGCTTCCACAGTTTCTTTTAATTATTAAAAAAAGCAGCCTCACCATCCAACCAGCTTGATACAGGTTGTTGGTATGAGCTCCAATATCCCTCAAAGCTCCTTTAAAGGAGCTTTGAACGTCACAGGTTGAGATGAATTGAATAATGAATAAAGACACCAAGTGGGCTGCCTCTGGAGTTGACTTTCCTTGTGAAAGCGAGTAATTAAGAAATTGGAGGGTGGTTGAGAAAAAACCCCCAAGTGGGGTAGATCTTGGTTTGTTTTGCAGCGTTCAGAGCCACTATCGGTTTCCTTGTGAGTTGAGAGACGGTGTTGAAAATTGAGAAGCATGGACAATCAAATATTAAATTCATATTCAGCTGGTAAAGGAATCAACTTGGGATTACCACCAGACTAAAAGTTAGACTTATGTGAGGAAAGATAGGGAAGAGAGGGGAGGAGTGAGAGAGGCATTTGAACGTAAAAAGAGGGAACAAACAAAGATAAGATGCTCGTTACTATGGATAAGATTTGGAACACAGATTTAAATATATAGAGCTAATATATATTATTTTTATGGATAATTATTGGGCCATGATATCACATGCTCGTGTTTGCTGATGGCACAGTGTTTCCAGACAACTAAGAATAGAAAATGTCTCGTCAGAACGCAAGCTTGGTAGTGAACCCACGGTTTCACGACCAGTTTTTTATTATTCTCTAGCGCCGTAGCGGAGAAAGGTGTTGAACGCCAACAACCGGATAAAATAGGTTTTCATATTATAGTGTGAAATCTATAACAAAGTTTGGGGAAAAACACCAAAGTACATCTTTTTTACAAAATATGTACCGGATTAATGCACTTTTGGAATTTTTTACCAAAGTGATGCAGTCAAACCTTAGGTTTGATGATTTAAACTAGTGCGCGTCCCAGTGGTGACGCCACTCAGCAATCGCGTCAGGGTCTCTAACGCGATCGCCACAATTCCTGACAACCGTAGTCATGATTTCCTTCCCCCTACAAGCCCAAAAAGCCCCCCCAACTGATTCCTAACTGTGGGTGTCAGGAATCGATGGTGATCGCGTCAGAGGACTTGACGCGACGCTGAAAGTGGCGTCACCAAAGTGGTGACGCCACTAGTTCGTCGATCAAACCCGGGGATTGCATTCTTCGGTAAAAAGTTTTAAAAATGTATTAATCCGGTATATATTTTGTAAAAAAGCTGTACTTTAGTGTTTTTCCCCAAAGTTTGAGTCTCATTTGCATTGTACTGCGCACTTTTAGGGTTAGTTTGGATTGAGGGAGGAGGAAGGAAGGGGAGGGGAGAGAAAAAAAATGGGGGAGAGGAAAATTTTGTGGGCCCCACTAGACTAAAATTTAGTACAATTTTCTCCTCCCTCCATTTTTTTTCTCTCCCTTCCCCTTCCCTTCCCTCCCCTTCCCTCAATCCAAACTAACCCTAAGGAAGAGGTTTCACAATGTGTAAACAGTAACAGTAGCTTATATTCTAAAATATCTATTTTATACAGACATATTAATTGGGGGAAAATCTTACAGGAATCTTTTTGTTTTATTTGATCTTGAATATTTGAATGGTACTCATTTAAATTATTCGATCCTGTCAGATTGCGCGTAAGGCTTTCGTCAACGAAATGGTTATTAAAAAAAAGAAAAAATTACGTGCAGGTCTCAAGGAATGAAAAATTTATAAAAAAATCCCTTAAAATCACAAAATTACACAGAAATCCCAAGGGACTTTTTTGATATTATTTGTATGAAAATAAAATCAGGGTTTTTAAATGTTGTTGTAAATACACACATTTCCCGTTGTAAATATAGCTTTTTTTTCATTGTAAATGATCAAATTTTAAATTTTGTTATAAATATAAAGACTTTTGTTGTAAATCTAGGTTTTTTCTGTAAAAAAATTTCGTTCCTTGGGACCTACGCGTAATTTTACCTAAAAGAAAACTATCAGCAATATTTTATATTTTTATCACCAAATTTTTAATTTAAGTATCAACCCCCAACTTCATTTGATTGCAGGGTCATGTATTGCCACTGTTTCTGGTTCGTGTTGAGTTATTTCACTAGCTCTCATGGACTTGATAATATTATCTTATTTTATTTTAATGAAACTGACTTTCAATATATAAAGAATCCTAGAATATTAAAATTTATGTCTTCCAGAAACATGCATTCGCATGTTTGAATAGAATATGGATTAAAATTTGTCTATACATGAAACTTTGTGTCACATCTTTTATGCTTATGATTTACTCTTTAGAGGATTTAAAATTAGAATATGGACCTTTGAAATAAATATATAACAAAATTCGTGAGTTTCATACGCCATTCAAATTCCATTCAAATTCTGCAAATATATATATATATATAAAATATCCATTGGCTCATCCGCTCATGAATAATACATGTTATTGAAGTATTTACATCATATATATAGATCTGAAGTCAGCCTCCTGATATAGAATGAGATGAAAAGTGAGGAAAATTTCAAACCCTTGCATATAACCAACCAAGAGAAAACTGGAGCAGGACAAGACCATCCATTGTATAGTTAAGACTTAAAAGCAACAAAACAAAAATTGCCACCAAACGTCCAAACCCAACAATAATGATGTGCAAGTGCGACCGATTCGAAAGTTTCCTGAAACTCAAACGGTATTATGAACCGAAAAAGAAAACACTAGAACATTGATTTAGACATCACACACTAGTTAAGATTTCAATCAGAAAGCTGTAGCTGCTAACTTTATGGAATCCCAGCGATGAGTTGACATGCAGAATCAGAATGAGATGTTCTGATACATGAACACAAGGAGTTCATAATTGGCTAATTCAAGGCTCAACAAACCTTAATAGAAACATGTTCATACACATTCTATATTGATCCATACACTTACTTGTTCTTGCAAAGGCGTGAGGATTAAGCATTCACCCCTTTTGTCATGCAACGTAAATATGCAAGAACAAATGTATCAAGTGAAGAACAAGAGAACCATTAGAATTAGAAATTTAAAAATATCAACAACCTTTACACCTGAAATTTCAGAACATGAATTATGCTTTCTCCTCAGTAACAGAGTCAACCTGGGGGTACCAAAAGCGGCACCTGTATGCTTAACAACAGAGTTGAGTGGGGAAAAAAAAGTACTCTGCATTGAGACCTTTCAGTTTTAACAATATTGAGAAGAGGGAGAAACCTCCCAATTAAAGTTACAAGTTAAATATGCCTTGCAACAAGCATTCAGTTTCCTCTTTATTCAAAAATTCAAATATCATGTATGTATCGCGACTAAAAGTCTAATGTGCCCCAAAACTTGTATCAATTTCATAAATGAAACTAACTCGATTGTTCTACCCCATGTCCTCTTTTACTTCTTCCTATCTTGCTTATCAGTTTCAAACATTGAACCCTTCAGCACGCAAGCACAAACGGTGATTCTCAATCCATTTTGCACAAGCTGATTCACCATGCTCTACTATGCATTCATCTCGCAACCTTTTAGTGTCTGGGCAAGCACAACATATTTTCTTCTTTGGTTTTGACTCTGCACCAGCTGCCATAGTTGCCGAGCGTTGGTTTTGCTGTGACCCTTGTAAAACCAAGGCAGGGGAAGCATTTTGCAGTTCCATACCACCCAATGACTTGAACCCTAGCGAAATACAAATCACAGAGTGGGAAAATAGAACTACGCAAGTCAGATAAGCATGGAATAACAGGGAAGTAATCTAAAGAAGTTTGTATTGAAACAAGATTTACGTAATGTATCTGTCTAACACAAGCTAGGAAGCATGGACACAAGACTGAACACTGGAACTGGCATCATGACATGAAAAAAAATTAATATCAAAGCATAATTTCAAGTGTTGAGTTATGTCTAGCAAAAAATGTCCTACAAGTGTCAAGCATGAAAATGCTATTCAAGAGTTGTTCTTCGATAGAACAAAGGCAGGGATTCTTATTCTCTTTTATAGAGAGATTTAGTAAAATTAGCAAAAGTGACATAATATCTGTAGTAGTTATAACCAGTAACCACACCAATGGCCAGAAAACTATCTCAGTCTCTTGGACAGTAATCTGGTGTCATTTAATCTAATGTAAAATTGAAGTTGTTAGTGTTTTCAAATCTCAAAACAGCCGAGTATTGCTAAATAGATGAGGTGAAAATCTTTCGTTTTCCCTCACCATGGAAGGAGGCTACAGTGCAAAAGGTCGAGAGAGTATTTTGACGTGTAATTCCACGCCAGGGATGGGGGAGACATACATCCAGGAAGAGAGAAAGTGATAGAATGACTGAAATATCAATACTGTACCATTATGCCTACTACGATCGCAGAAGAGAGAGAGAGAGAGAGAGACGAAGCAAACAGGGATTATGCATAAACACAAATCATTAAACCAGAAATATGAGTAAACATTCCTATAAACTAACACAAAATCAACTCAATAAACGAAAACAATCCCAAAACTTGAATTTGCACCAACAAAAAACAATTCTGAAATGATCAAAGAGAGGGGGATTTGAGGTGATTCGGGAATAAAGCAGAGAAAGAAGATCGACATCAAGAAAGATGGGTTACCTAAAACCCCTGATGGCTTGAGGGCACTTCTCGAGCTTCTTGTCGGCGTCTAATGCTTGAAGGTTCTGGAAAGTTTGCGTTCCGGAGGGAAGGGATTAGCTTTAATTTGAGGTGGCTTGAGATTAACCGCGTGCATAATAAGGATACCAAAAATATTGTATGGTTGGAGAACAAATGAACATTTTTGCATATTCCTCCTCTAATTCTAAATAATTCTAAATATAAGATAAAATTGATTTTTTTAGAAAAATTTAAAAATTTAAAAAAATTACTTTATCATATTATATATATTGTGTATTCTTAGATTATATATTAGGTTATAAGGTATACAAAATAGTTTAGAAAAAAAGTGACAAATATCAATATTTTAAAGTAATTTAATTAGCTTCCTTAATTTTTTTAAAAAAAAACAACTATGTCCTATATTTAGAATTATAATTAATAAGTTGATTTTTTTTTTTTTTTTTTTTTTGAGAACAAGAAACAAAGACTGCAATTTCTTTCATAGCCTCAGGACCTAAAATTTGCAGTCCTGCGTTACGGTCTAAAGCTCATTTTATCATGGAATCTACCTTGTCATTCTCGTTTCTGTCAATATATTGAAAAACCACTCCCTAATTACACTGGAGCATTTGTTTAATCTCCATGATAACACTCCAATTTTCATGCAAGTCTGAGATGTCATTTTGAATCAAGTGGAGAGCCTTCATTGGATCACTTCACAGCATAATATCTTAATTAAAACCACCATCCAAGCTCTTTTAAGACCCATAAAACAACTCAAATTTCAGCAGTTAGGAAGTCTCCTGAATCTAAATTTAGAAGCAACCCTTCTACCACACCTCATTGTGAATTTTTTAGGACACCCCCACAAGCTGCTCCACCGATAGCATGAGAAAGAGCATCGTCTGCCTCCACAATTAAAAGACCCTCGTTTGTGTTTGTATCAGGCTGCCCTAATGGAACTGTGTGAGCCAACAAGCTAGTTCCTCGAATTCTCTGACAAGCAGTTGTAGTGTATAGTTCATTCTGGTCCTGTCATATCAGCCAACAAATTATAACGAATAGTCCTTTCCACTGGCCCTTCTCATGACCAAGGTCCGCTTCATGTTTAGTTGAATTCAATCCCGAGGATTGGCAGCAAAGAAACTGTTCTGACATGAGGTTTGACTAATGACTCCCATGAACGTCTAATATCAGGCATGCAGGATGTCCTCTCTGTGACTTTTACGTCGATCATATATCCCATTTGGATGGAGATTTCGTCCGTGCTTAATGAGATTATAATGAGTCCCAAAAAGTAACGGACTTTGGGATAAATATGTGGGGTCAAATATATACTCATTAACTAATTAAAAAAAATTGGTGTCAAATGTATAATAAAAGTGTTTTAACAATTATAACGTATAAGATAATAGGGAAAAATATTAATGCATCAAGGACTAGCAAAAATATCAAAAAAGTTCTGGTGTAGATTCCTCCATAAAAAAAAAGCCCCGAGGGACCTAGTGATGTAGATTTCAAATGTGAATTTATATTATTAACATAGATGAGTTTGTCAATGACAATCTATAACTTGTCAATATAGTCACACACATTTATCAACGAAAGCTATTTTAATTAACATAGATAACTTTGTTAATGGTCACTCTATAACTTGTCATTATAGTTAGTCACATACAATTGTTAATAAGGTAAATTCACATTTTGAATCTATATCACTAATGTCTTTAGGGACATTTTTTTATTATAGAGGAATCTACACTAGGACTTTATATATATATATATATATATATATATATATATATATATATATTTATATATATATATATATATATTGTCTTTGAGATCTAAGTGAGATTTTCCCTTGAATATATCTAAAAAATTGATTATTTTTTTTTCAAATTCATTATGAAATAATTTTTATTATTATTTATGGTTCTTTCTTTCAATGATTATTATCAAGAATAAAAATTCTTATATAACTGAAATATTTACTTTAACATTGATCAACAATAATATTTTTTATACACACTATCCACTTACTCAAATGTTGATTTCATTCATTTTGATTGAGGACCATTCATTATTTGGTACATATTAAAAAGGGAGGACGATGATATAACCAACAGAATACAAAAGCCCCATTTCCCAATTTCTCTATTCTAATACTATTTGTTCGGTCCCTGCCTTTTAATGAAACCACCCTTCCAACTCCCCCAACCTTGATAATTTTGTTGAATTCAAAATTTGCGAGTGTCAAAAGGTAAGATGCATTGACTTTTTTTAAAAAAATCAACATGTCAAATGGATGGATTATTTCAGGATTTATGTTATAGTTTCTGACTTCAAATGACTGGTATTTTATGATCACGCGCACATAGGGAAAAGCATCAAAGTAGCAACTTTTAACAAAAATTGTACCTAATTAAAGAAGTTCAGAAACTGTTTACCGGAGTAATGCAGTCAAACCTGTTTGTGGATTGACGCCACTCATCGGTGGCGTCAGTTGACTGGCGCCACTGGTGTTAGTCTGACACCAGGTCTGACACCCCCACCCGTGAATCCCACCCCCCCAAAACACTCGTGACTCCTTCCCTCTTACCATTCACTCACTCTTCTCCATTTGTGACTCCTTCCCTCTCTCCCTTTTATCATTCACTCATTCCCTTCAACTGCAAAACTCCCTCCGTCCTCCATCTCCCTTATTCTGTTTCTTCATTTATTTTTTTGCAAAAAAATGAATCAAATTCGTTCATTTGTATATTATAATGGTTCTAAAAATATAGGTGCAAATGGATTGATCTTTGAAGGTGAAATAAGAGCAATGTATATTGTTTGAGGCATGTCTGCTGAAGATTTAAAGGAAAATATCCGTCGAAAGTTAAAGCTGCAACAAAATCAGTTAATATCTTCAATGACGAGTAGAGTGCTTTGTGGAAACATCCAATATGCGGGTTTTGAGATATCCGATGATGAGGATGTGGATGTTTTTGTTCAAACATTTGAGGAAAACCCTACGTCCCAATTTGCTGAGTTATATGTGGATATTGAGACGCCAGAGGAGGGTGTACCAATACCGACTCATGAACTCCATCAGTCACATTATATGGCTCATTTTGGAACACCTCAGCCAACACAATCAACCGTTGTGCATGGAAAAGAAATTGACTATATGGTAGATGAAGAACCTGACAAGGAGGAAGAGCAAGAGGAAGAAGATGAAAACACTTTATTGGATAATGACGATGATCAGAATGATAGTGATACAGATGACGAATATCATGGTAATCCCATGTCACAGCAGACTGGTATGTTATCATCGGATTAGTTACGGAGTTGTATTATTATATAAATTATTTTTTATTAGTTACCATGTTTTCGCATAAACTGTATTATGTATGAATATACAGATGTTACACCGTTTTGGAATGACATTCCGCATTATTCGACTGTTGATGAAGATTACCCGCATGAGGATATACTGGATGTGGAAGGCTTGGGCCGGGGTCCGTGGGCAAGAGGAGATGGATTATATCTAAAACAAGAGTTTGGGTCCAAGAATGATGTGCATGCCGTAATAAAACATTATTGCATGAAGGAACATCATGAAGCTCAAGTGGTTGAGAGTATTACAGCCAAGTTCTCAATGAAATGTTGGAATCATGAACAAGGTTGCGATTGGAGAGTAAGAGCAATTAAACCGAAGAATAGCAACACTTGGGTGGTAACTAAATGGGTTGGAAATCATAGTTGTGTGAGCAAAATTCTCTCCCAAGATCACAAACAACTTGATTCTGAAATTATTTCCGAGGCCATAAGAGGTACGATGCACAATACCGTCTTGATAATTTGTGGATTTATTTGTATTTATCAGTGAACATAAATAACATTCCTAGTGTACACTTTTTGTGACTGGTTTTGCAGACATGGTCAAGGAAACACCTTCGGTACCTGTGATCATGATACAAGAAAGGGTGATTGGAATGTTTGGTTATCATGTTTCTTACAGGAAGGCATGGAAGGTAAAACAAAAAGCAATAGCAAAGATTTACGGTGATTGGGACGAGTCATATGCGTTCCTGCCAAGATGGTTCGAGCACATGTTGAAATTTTCCCCGGGATCCGTTTATAATATTCAACATGGACCGTAATTTGTTGATCGACGAGTTGTTAATGGGATTTGGGTTTTTCAATGAACATTTGGACCTTCAGTCAATGTCGTGATGCCTTCCAATGGTGCAAACCAGTCATACAGGTGGACGGTACGCATTTATACGGTAAGTATAAGGGGATATTAATGATTGTCACCGCCCAAGATGGAAATAATGAGATCCTGCTGATTGCATTTGCAATTGTTGATAGTGAAACTAAGGAAGCGTGGGAGTATTTTCTGTCTTCCATACGACTGTATGTTACAAATAAGGTTGGTTTATGTCTTATTTCTGATCATCACAAGAGCATAATATCAGCAGTCGGCAATGAGGCCATTGGTTGGCAGCCTCTTAATGCGTACCATGTGTTTTGCATTCGTCATGTTGCGAGCAACTTTAATACCCGCTTCAAGGACCAGCAGTTGAAGAAAAATTTAACGAGATTAGGTAATATACTCTAACTGATGTACAGTTACGTTCATTTTTTTCTTTACTAGAACTGTAAAATGTTGTGTCTTTCTGTCTTTTTTATAGCATATGTTCCAAGCAAAATACACTTTGATGCCTTGTATGCAGAGTTCTGCAGTTACAGTCGTGAAGTGGCTGCATGGATTGAAAGAATTCCAAAAGACAAATGGTGTCGGAGTTATGATGAGGATAGACGAAGATACGGTCATATGACAACCAATTTGTCTGAATCAATCAATAAGGTTTTCAGGGGAGCGAGGAACATGCCCATCACATCATTGGTGAAATGTACCTATAGTCGACTTGTTCGTTACTGGGTCAACCAAGGCACCAAAGCACAAAAAGATGCAATGATGGGAAAGCTTTTTTCGAGTGTTCTTATAGAAGCTATGACAAAGAATGGAGAGCGAGCTACATCGATGCGTGTTCGGGAGTTTGATGTGGCGCATACCACGTTTGAAGTTGATGATCAGGGCGATACATACTCGATGAACTTGAGCCAGGGGAAATGCCAGTGTGGCAAGTTTCAGGCATTCAAATTCCCATGTAGTCATGTAATTGCTGCATGTTCGGCGGTATCCCATTATGCTGAACAATACGTGGATCCAACATTCTCAATCAACAATATTATGAATGTTTACTCTTCATCATTTCAGCCGATTGGTAGTGAACAAGGAATATCGCCTGTTGCCGGACCAAAGATTATCCCCGAGGAATCGAAATTGCGTGGTATGGGGTGCTCGAAATCTACACGCATTCGCAATGAAATGGATAAGGTGGAGATCCAACCTAGCTCCAGTCGAAGTAAATGTAGTATATGTAAACAGTTTGGACATAATAAGCGTGCATGTCCTACAAAGCGCATAGCTAATTAGTTCAAATTTGCTTTCCTATTTGCTTCCATATGTGACTTCGAATGAGATGTAGTAATTTCAAGGAAAAATTAACCTTCAAGTTCTCATACTTTTATTTGATAGCTTTTATACTTATGTGCTTATAGTTTCACTTGATTTTTAATTGGATTTTTGTAGTTTCAAGTATGGGTGTTCATGGTCAGGGTTGTGCAAGGCGAGACCCTTGCCCAATGCCTTGCCCGAAAGATCACTGGGCAATAAAATGCAGCTCAGTGCCCGGCCCTGCCCGATAGAAGCCCTAACATTTTTGGGCAAGGCGGTCCTTCCATGCCCAAGTGGCGATACCCTGCCACACCCTATATGAAAAAAAAGCTTAAGTAACTGAAAAATTAAATAACATCCATAATTCTACACTTTTGAATATTTCAATATAAGTCTTAGAATTAAAAAAGACAAACATATGTCTTAATAAGGCATTAAAAAATAGTCCATAATCCATTAAATACAAGGCATCAAAAAATAGAAATTAAAGCCTTGTAGACATCCAAAACTCCTAGAGGTTGCATCAATAGGAGAGAGGCAGTCAGGCAGATCATCGAGCTCTAGAGGAGAATGGAGATCAAGAGAGGAGAGACAGCTCGCAGCTAGGGCATCCGAAAATGAGAAAAGGGAAGAGCTGATAAAGAAATGAAAAGATATTTTTTTATTATAAGTTATATATATATATATATTGATACAAATAAGTTATATAATTTATAACAAATATATAATACTATTTTATAAAAAATATAAAATATATAATATATACTACGTATTGAGCAAGGCTAAATGGGCAGGGCGGCATACCCTGCCCGATGCCCAGCCCTGCCCGCAAAAATGCCCAGCCCAGTTGAGCCCATTTTTCTTTGGGCAGGGCAGGGTGATTTTTCATTGGGCGCGGGCGGGCCTACAGGGCCATGGGCATCATGAACAGCCCTAGTTTCAAGTTCTCATATTTATAGCTTAGGTTATATGGCATAACTAAGAATTTAGAATTTGGGTGAACGTTGATTAGCTATATGTTCGATAGAAAACTAAACAAATACAGTCAAATACAGTAATCCATGCAAATATGACATAAAACAGAACGCGCAATACGCTCAGGGTGGAGTATATGTAGGCCATGGTCTCGAACGTGTATCACGCGCAGGGTTCCTACGAATGCCACTAGGTCCACACTAAAATTGTGCCTAAAATTGAAATCCTCAGCAGCTGCCTGTAAGAAGTCATCAGCCTGGTCACCTGTGTCATCAGACACGTGGTGTCCTGATTGGTATGGACTACTACTAGATCCTGCCTCAGTACAGCCCTGTCCAGTTGGGAGGAACAGAAGGCAGTAAAACCCTGTGGAGGCTGATAAGCACTGAAGCCAGGAAAGCCATATGGAGGCTGATAGGCACTGAATCCCGTTAAACCCCGTCCAGGTTGGTAAGAAGTGGATGTAGCAAAGCCGGTCTGGGAACTCTGTGTTGGCCACTCATATGAGTAAGGCACCTGTGTCTGCGGAGCAAACATCGTCTCTGGCTGTGGGTAAGAAGGCATCGGTGCATGTATCTCTGGAGGCACCTGTGGTGGCATCTCTAGAGGCACCTCTGCTGGCATCTCCTCTGGGTACCACAGAACCTCAATATAGGCCATATTGGGCCACATGGGTGGTCTATATACACCTCTGCCACGTGGACCAAGCTGGGGTATCTCATATGCCTCCATCTCGTGCCGCGGTCGTCGTTGACCCAGTCCCCGTCCCACTTTCGCACGGGGCGGGACCTCTAAAGCGGAGTCTGGTACACCGACTAAGAGTCCACTTGGTGCGCTAGGACCAGGCTCCGCAACTCGGCCAAACTCTCTAAGTGCTCCCACTAACTGGTCACAAACCTCTTGAACCTGCCTATTGTTGTATTGCGGAAAAATTGTGGAGAATTCATCCACCAAATCCACTCTACACTATCTACCTGCATTTATCCAATAAAATGAATAACATCACTGAAACTAAGTTATGGATAATAAGATGAAAGATATAGGATAAAAAATGGAAGCAAGATCAATACGTACCACATGCCCAATCCTGGCGACCTGCCTCGTCATATACCGTCTAGTATGTGTGAAAAACCAAGTCATGTACTCGGAGTTTGGGGAAATCGGCCCCTCCGATGGATCAGTAGTCTCGATGAGCTCATCTTGCGTGCTCCACAACTGAATAAATAGATCCATCTTGACCTCCCAATCATCAGTCATCTTACCTCGTAAGGTAAGATCCTGTGCACCATGAAGCTGTGCAGCAGGGCTAGGGATGTGTTGCTGCATGCCAAATTGCCGCATGCAGTGATCGGGCTGGTGCATCTCGACAATGTGGAAAGCAAGTACGGGTGTCACCGCCTTCCACATGTCCTGCATGTGAACATTTGCACCCATAAACTCATATTCGACGTATGGCTCCCACTTCACCTGTACATGTAAACAAATGCGAATTAGTTTACTCTTTTTGTTCCCTAATATCAAATTTATTATACATACATCGTCTCGACCCATCTGGTCAAGCTCTATCCGGTATGTCTTTAGATCACGTCGCAATAACCGCACATTGACATTATTGAACCTGCAATATGTAATTCAATAACATTAGTGAAACGACCTACAAATAAGAACATAATCGCTCAACTACTCCAACCAGTTCAAAATATTCATTACATCATACTGCTTCCATACCTGAGTTTGTAATAATCACCTGCGTCAATGGGCGGTGGAATGGGAGGTGATATGGCAGGAAATCTGGACCATGCCCATATCTGCAATAACAACAAACAACCCCCAATGTTTGTTGCTGAAGTTGACGTGGCCTGACATAGCTCGCGAAACAGTATAGCGAGTACAGCAGACCCCCAAATGTATGTAGCAGTCTCCGCAAGGTCACCACCCAGTAATTTTATATATCGGCAAGGGATCTCTGCGCTGGACTTGTCACACAACAAAAATCCACCGAATAGACGCATGAGGTAAGCACGTGTGTAGCTAAGCTGACCCTCAACAGTAGCTGAGTGCTCCTCCCAGTGGGCCCAATGAGTGTCAAACCAGCTCAACCTGATGTTTCCACCAATCAAATGAGTTGGGAGTGGAGTTCGACCCATGTATTGCTACATAACTGCTGCCCAGTTGCCATGCGTTCGACCGGAAACTACTCAACCCTCAGTGGACAAACCTAAAATGCCATCTACATCCTGTAGAGTAATAGTCATCTCACCAACCGGCATATGGAAGGTGTGAGTCTCTGACCTCCACCTCTCAACCAAAGCAGAAATAAGGTATTTGTCAATCTGCACCAATATAAAAGTAGAGAATAGATATGTAAGGGTCTTATATTATCCGTATCATGTACAGACAACTAAATGCGTATAATTAATTACAGTCAGAATTTTAAAACATACTGGGAGTCTCTTCATGCGAGACACGTGCTAGAAACCTGCACGCATAAGGTGCTACTGCAAATCTACAAGGATGAGATTTGGGTCCTCGACATCTCCCAAAGACCTGTGTGAGGCTCGCCTCACCCTCAAAGAATTGCAGTCTCCTGTGTTCCACACAATTTGTGATCGGTGTGACTGTTGCACCTCCTCATTAAGAACTCCCCACTCTTTGGGGCCGGGCTCAATACTGCGGGTGCGTTGGTCATCCATTTGACTAATACAAAGTTACAATAACACAACACATTATTAAGTCACTAATTATTATTCTCTAAATAATTAATTACTGAATTAATTATTTGATTAATTATTATTATCTATTTAAACTTATCTTATCTATCTTAGGGTACAATAAATAATAATATACAATATATTTCACAAAATCTTTTTATTAATTCACAAATTATTATTCTCACAAATTTCTTAAATCAAATTTAGCAAAGCATAATATTTTACATTTTATATATGAAATTATTAATTTACAAAATGGATCATATAATTAGTCATCTATCTTAGGTTTATAATTAACATACAAAATAATTAATTAATTCACCGATTAGTCTTGTATCCTAAGGTTAATAATAAATTTTAAATATTTTTATTCCCTAAATTATTCATTATAATTATTGTTTATTCTTTTTATTATTTATAATTATTAATAATCTGTAAGGAATTAAGCATCTATCATACCGTTATACATTTATTAAGTATCTATAATAAATAAAGGGAAAAACACTTCTCAAGTTGTAGGAGAAGTGTATTCTCATGTCACACATACATGAAATGGTGGGACCCACATATATATAATTAGCATTATATATATATATGTGGGTCCCACCATTTCATGTATATGTATGAATCTTCTTCTTCTCATGCAATATGAGAAATTTAAACCCCATAAATAAATGTATATAACTAAAAGTTAAATCAAATTACTAAACAATAAACATAACAAAAAAATTAAATGTTACCTATGCAAACTTGAAGTCAGGAGTGTGAGAGAGAATTTGAGCCTCCTTTTTCTTCTTCCTTCTAGTGATTCTCTCTTCTCTATGTCTTAAACTTTCTCAGCCTCTCTCAGTGTTTTCTCAGCTGCAGGAAAGGAGGACGGAGGGAGAGTGAAAAAGAATGAAGAAAATTGTTGGGGGGGGAGGGAGCGTGTGTGTATTTGGGGGGACTGTTGGTAAATAGTTTCTAAAACCGCTTTAATTGTGTACAATTTTTGTTAAAAGTTGTTGCTTTGGTGCTTTTCCCGTGCACATAAATTGTGATGGGACGGTTGAAAAGTCAAACTCGCATAAAAAAGTAAACTTGTCTGGTCAAAATCTCATTCATCCATCGATCAGATCCTCAAATCATATAAAAAAAACATTTAAAATTAAAATTATGATAACCACCCTTTGAATTGACGATCACGTACAGAGAAGTTCGCATTACTCACACTACAAGAGTTTACTTGAATAACTTATCCTCATAATCATTTTTTAAGAGTTTGGAGAACTTCAATTGTTCAACCTGCTCAAAAGGAACATGGCAGGCTATCGTGAATACCAGAGAACAGAAACAGTAGAATGCGGAAGATCAATATGAGAATTAAAAGGTAATTATAAAGTAGTGACACTTTTTTAGAACCTCCAATGAAATACACTTTTATAATCTTGCATTTTGCCTACTTCTCTTCCCTCAAGAACATTGCCCCATGCATCATATTGACCACCAAGTCAGTTTAAATCTAAGCCTAATAAAAACAATATGAAGCAAGAATACATTACAATAAGTAAACTATCCAAGACAGAGAAAGGGAGCAGGTCAATGAACAAGTCAACTCTAAGAATCATGTTCCATTCAAAAGCAATTTTTGTTTACTTTCTCCTGGCTTGAGTATGATAATGAAATCAGCAAACAAGTCTACCCTCCGCATCAGGTCCACTTGAAAGCTAAATTACGTTTACTTTCTTCAGACTTGAGTGTGATTTCTTTCTACATCCTCAGCTTCGAACACCCCTCCCCATCTTTGCAAATATCTCAGCTATCGAGTGCTCCAAGGGCTTTCATGTCCTCCAAGAAAGCCATATATGAGTCATCAATGCTCTGTCCTTTTGGTGCTGACGACAAGCTTACTGACTCTGACCTCACAACAGTTGGTGCTGATGTTCCAGAAACTGTTGCAGGGTTTGAAAGCGGTGGCTTTGGTTTTGGCTTTGGCGCTGCATTTTCTCTTCTCACTCGAACAGATGCAGGAACCTGAACAAAAAACATGGCAGGAAAAAATGATGAGCAAGTCTTTTGCTCATACCAAACTCAAGACAAGTAGGAAATCAAGAGCAACTTGTGTGAATCACACAGCTTTTCAATTCAAAAGATCAGGAATTCTTAGGCATATGATACTACCATTCATTCTTCTGTGGTTGCAATGGATGCCAAACAAATGGTTTGTTCAATTTTTTATCATCCAGGTTTATGAAATTCAAATCGCATAGTTTATGAGCCATCGTTAAGTTTATCCATCCTTTTTATTCTATAAAACAAATTAATCCCTGAGTAAAATTTCGGTCAAAACTTTCAGCTTGATAAGCCAGTTGGAAATTAGAAAGTGATTCTAGGCAAGCAATTTTTAAATTCTTGCTCAAGCACAAACTACAAGACTATCCTGATGCGATCATACCATTAGTTGGATTTCATAAAGCTAACGAGAACGAAAATGGAGTCAAAATAACAACATAAAGGACCAAAAAGAGAGAAATTAATCTTACCATAGCTGTAAGTTCTGGAGTGTGCTGAGCTAGTGGTTTTTTAACAACGGTTGAAGCAGCAGATTTAACATATGATGGTTTCTGCAGTGGGGGTGGCCTAATAGCCGCATGATCCTCTTCCTGGAAGCTGGGAGGAGGACCAGGTGGAAGTGGAGGTCTCATCATTGGAGGTGGTCCCGGGGGAGGTCCATAAGGTGGCCTTGGAATCATTGGGACCATTATTCCAGGAGGTGGTGCTTGACCTGGGAGTCCTGGGGCAGGTAGAGGAGGTCTCATATCTGGTGGGGGTGGCGGGGGTGGTGCAAATCGAGATGTTCCAGGGGGTAGTACATCGGGATGTAAGGTTGGAATTAATGTGGGTCCTGGAACTAAAGGCTGTTGCCTTGGAGGTGGTGGCCCAGGAACCATTTTGGGGACCTCCTGGCTTGCCAAGGAGTTTTTATTATCAGCATTAGAAGAGGCACCATCTGACTGACTAGCACCAGATTTTGGTGGCATTCCAATTGGTGGTGGAGGCGGTGGAGGAAGAGATACCTACATTTTAGAGAATAAATTATCAGACAGAAAGCTGCAGCTTGGTGCAATAATATCAATTAATTCCTAGTTTTAAAATTCAGCATCTAGACCAGTAAGGTCTAATAATTTCTGCTCGGAAGCCAAATTAGGCTGTCTATTAAATTTTCATTTAACACAAATATAACAGATCAGTAAGGTCTAACAATTTCTGCTCGGCAGCCAAATCAGGATGTCCATTAACTTTTCATTTAACAAAAATATAACTCCTTACCAATCAACACTTCTGTCAATAATTCAGTTTCAGGCCTTTACTAATAAAGCACAAGCTGTTAATCTTACCTGACCACGTTCCTCCAAAGATGAATCATCTAACAAGGAAGATTGATTTCTCTCTTCACTTCCACTGGTTCCAGGTACTGGTGGCTGAGACTGTCGGAGAGGCGGAGGTGGAGGGGGCATAGAGCGGTTTGCAACTAGCTCTTTAGGTGGAGGTCCAGGAGGTGGGGGTGGCAAAGGAGGTGGTGGTAATGAGGTAGGCACATTGGCTGTAGCAGGCTTAGGTGGCATGGGAGGTGGTGGAGGTAGAGGCAGAGAATCAGGTAAAATTGAGCTTTCAGCTGAACTAACATTGCTAGTATCAGGCAAAGGAGGTGGAGGTGGAGGTGGAGGTGGGGGTGGGGGAGGAGGAGGAACAGCTAACACATCATCCTCTGATTCTGACATCGAGGATGATGCAGCATTACTTGATGAAGCACCAGACAAGGGAATTCGTGGTCCTGCAGTTCAACACAGGTTAATCAAATAAAGACAGCCTGCAAATGCAAACCATCAATCCATGCCATAGGCAAGTATGAGAAAAGCTCAACATACCAACAGATGATTTAAACATGGGAGGTTTCCCTGGTGGTGGAGCCCCAGTGGGGTTCAGTGTTGGATGATAGTAAACAGAGTCCTGTTGCAAAAATCAGTACAATGTAAGTCAAGAATGTTTACAGCAGCTCTAAAACTGCAGCTATCTATTTTTTGGAAGCTGGAAAAGATAAACACATGCAAACAACTATATCTTACCTCAGGCTTTGGATGCTTGACTCTCTCTTCTTCTTCCGCAGTTGTTCGTCTTCGGGGAAGACCCAAATGACTGACCAAAAGAAATGCTACAATTTATAAGCTAACCAAATATTATTTGCAATTTGGAATTACATTCATCTTTCAAAATATGAGAAGACACTTCTCACCTGAACATAACAGGTGTTTCACCCTTCTCCCGCATTTTATCTTCATATTCCTGTCCAAACCAAAAAAAGAAAAAAGATTTAGAATCAATAATGCTAATAATAATAATTCATGGGGAAAATGCAAGCAGCTTTAAAAATTGAAGGGAATGAGTATCTAAAGGCTAATATCTTCTCTATCCAGGAGAGGAGAGAATGTCTAGTCAGATTCTGATTGTTTTTATTTGCAATATTAATTCATGCATCCTCCATATAATTCATGTTTTGCCTTTTCCCACATCAGAAATAGACTACATTCAACGAGTGGATTTGTTTCAGGACTAAAATCAAAATTTTGAATTTAACAGTAAAACAATTATGCCAAAACATGAACATACTAAACCCATATTTAAATAAATAGGCACATCCAGACTCAAGTTTTTATGATTGTCAGAGAAAGAATAAACTAACACTACGACTTACAGATTGCAACATTCCAGAAAGAGCCCTTCAATGGACATCAACCAATGTACTTGTTAAACATACAACTGGTTTTCATTAACAAGAAAGCAGCAAACACTTTCCTCCTCTTCTTCAAATATGGGAATAAGGTTGGTTAAACAAACTATCATCCTAAGTCTTCAGGAAATCCAAAAATTCAACAATAGAACGGCTTGGATATTGACCTCAAAAACCTAGGGCCTTTTCTTTATCTATTCTTGAAAAAATATTATTAATTTTTTTTTTTAAAAAAAAAAAAGTATTTTAAAGTAATACTCTTTGAAAGTATGTTCTGCCTCATTACTTTTTGGGGGGGAAATGTAACATGTGTTAAGGCAACAAAAACTACAGGATAATTACTAGGCATTCTGATCTCATCCCCAAAAAAAACATTTATTTCCATCAATGGCAAAAACAGAAATATTCATAAGACAATTCCTGTCATCAATCTTCTTATAACAAAGCCCTATCAACCACTTCATTGACAAGGGCTCCTGCACCATCTTCGGCTTCAATGGTCAGGCCCAAGAAGCAGAATTCACAGTGAAAAGAAGAGCAGGAAAAGGAAGTAGAGGAGGGAAACAACAAGGAAGAGAAAGATAAAAAAAGGGCACAAATCAGTTAAAGTCATTATAGTGCAAACAGTAGATAATTCAGGAGGGGAGTCAAAGCCATTTGAATCTTAAGACATGTAACGTGCTAGTGAACTAAGAGTCCTCTACAGATGCAGACGGAGATTTAAAAAGAAAGAAACCCATTGGCTAACTGTTGTTAACATAATAGAGGAGGCATCTGAAGGTATGCCATCGACAAGCAATGCATGAGAAATAATGAAGGCAGCCAAATAGGCAACAATAAAAAAGATAGCATAACATCTTGTTACCTTCCTTTTCTTTAACACAAGGTTAAGTGTGTCCTGAAGCTGTCTCTTCTTATGCTTTCTTGCCTTGTCCAAAGCACCATCAGCCTCTGCCATAACCAACAATGCACAGTAACTTAAAACAGGCAAAAGGTTCAACATGATTCTTAATGAATGCTAGTAAATATATAATGAAATGCTAGTTTTTTTAAAGAAAAAACTCCTTCAACAACTGATCTGCCTGACCAGATAAAAAAAAGAAAAGAAAAAGAGGTAATGAAACAAGGAAACATGAGGAAGGGGTGAAAACAGAACAAAAAGAATGGAGCCACCCAAAAAGCTAAGCTGTGTATCTGCCTATGAGTGCTCTGCTTCCTTTCTGAACATAACAAAACAACAAATAAAGTACTAAATAATAATGTATTGCACCCCCTGAGCTATATATGACTTAGAACAAATTTGACAGAAAAAACCGTGTACTTTCATGTATATAAACAATTAAAGCTCCTTTGAGTCTTACAACAGAACATGTACATATAGGGTAAAATAGCCAGATGTCCATGCTCCATGGAATTTGCAAAGTCAAAGGAACATTTACATTCATTTCATGGAAGAATTGACCTTTGGAAGAATTCAAAAGGAGTTGCCACTAGCCAGTAAAGACGGTGCATGGGGAGCACTTCATCATCTGGTTTCCATTCACCATGTTCATATCCTGATCTTTTAGAACTCTATAAGCATTAGGTTGAAGCATTTGTTACTTTGCTGATGTAACTAACTAATTCTCTGTGACAGCATTTTAGAAAAATCTTGAGCAAAACTCTAACCGTTCTTGACACTTGATACTCACTTCAGCAATGAGTACTCGACCAGATGAGATCACACAATATCTCATATTCCAGAGAATCATTAAATCCAAAAACTATATAAACTAAAAAAGGAGACAAAAGTGTATTGAAAAAAAGGGACAAAAGATCATATAATCCTTCTTCAATGCCACATAAACGTGTTGCTTGCACCTTTAAAAGCCAAGGTAAGTACCACTTGCACGGGGGAAAACTCAATTTCAAAGCCACAAGATGCAAAAACCATTAAAAAGCATGACTTACTCATCATTTCCAAGTTATCAATCTGCTTTTTAAGTTGATCAGGATCCTTCTTCAAAATCCCCACTTCCCTCACCTTCTTTCTTTCCTTCTTGTTCTGGTCGATAGAAAGAGCCAATCAAAAAAGGGGGGGGAAACAAAAATATTAGTCATTCGTTAAATCTTTCTAAAACAGAAGATGAACACAAGTAAAAAAACGCAGGAGAAAAGGGGTAGCTCATAAAAGTAAATACCCTTTTCAATTCTTTCTTACGAAGCTCCTTGCGGTAGGCATCGGTGGGGTTCATGACCTTGCCTCCCTTCGTCGTCTTCATTGTGAAGAGAGATAAATGAACCTCTCAGAATGTTCCGATTCTTCTTCGTGTTCGAGTCGTAGTTTCTTATTTCAATTCACCAAACCCCTTCCTGTTCTTTTTCGTGCGAATTCTTCTTCTACTCCGATTTCAAAATCGCTAAGCAACACAGAGACAGCGTCGCAGAGCTAGACGAGAACCATCACCTAGAGGATGGAATCCAATTTGGGGATTTGTATGTATGCTGTGAACTCTCCGACCATCGAATTGGTTTCCCGACTCTTCCCAAATCCCCTTTGTCACAAGGACTCCTATCGGCTATCGACGCTTTCGATGATGGGCTTCGGTCTAGCCTCTAACAATCTTATTTGGGCCTGTGCATATCTTTTTTGTAGGCAACGGTTATTAAGACTTGTGATCCACAATACATTTTATAATTATCATTCTTTGATATTGATTGATCCATAAATTAATATTAGGGTTAAGGTGCAGATTCTTAAATGAACTATTAGAAGAATGTCTCGGTGCAAAAAAACAATTGAAGGACTAAATTGGCTGTAACGAACTATTAAAAAGTGAAAAGAAAAAAACACAATTTTAAGCAAATTCGCCAACGAACTATTACCCCGTCACTGTCTTGGTGTCTCCGTCTTCCATTGACTATCACAGTGTCGGCGTCTCCAAAGCTTCCATTGTTGTTAGGTGTTCCACTCACCCTCTTGAACTCATCCAAATGATCCATGACTTTCGGCCAAGACGCGCTTGCACCCTTGTTGCGTGCCTTCGATGCCATTAAGCAAGAATCCGCCACGCTGCCATAACGTCGCTTCGTATGGGTCTCATCTCTATTGGTGTTTGCCTTATCCAATAAGAAGACTTAACCGCTCTTTTCTCCAGCGTTTCCGCCACCGTCCTACGCCAGTGCCTCATATTTTAACGTAATAGTGATAGTTGTTTTTTTTAATAGTTCTTTGATATATTTTTTTCACTTGTTAATAGCTCTTTGGTTTTTTTTTTTTCACTTTTTAATAGTTCATTGGCCAATTTGGTCCATTCAATTGTTTTTTGTGTCAGACGCTCCTCGGGTAATAGTTCATTGACAAATCTACACCTTAACCCTTAATATTAATATTGGATATTGGATAGATGTCGATATTTTTGTATTACTCCTTCCCGTCCTCATAAAGCATATTTGGGAAATTAATCTTAGTCTTAAATATAAAATATAGTTTTTATATTTGTCAATATTTTTTCTTGACTTACTTCTATTAATGTTCTATCAATACTAATCAAGGAGGAGGGATAATGATGGAATTAAGGAAGATGACTAGATTATTCTAAAAAATGTATATCATAATAAATAACTTAATTAATTTTCATAATATAATCAAATTAGGTAGATATATCTTATAATAGCATTAAGGACCAGGGAGTATCATTTAATATTAATGTTTATTCATTAAGGTTGTTATTATAAACATTTTGATGTGTGGATGTTCATAATTTCATACATAGGAGTATAATTTCTAAATTGAAGGGTCTTTAGCGCATATTCTCTATAACCTCTCATTGTATCATTTTATACTTAATTCCCTTTATGTAATTGTAACTCTTTAAATTAGTCTTTAATGTTTGGAGGGCTCTAAATAGAGATTATGTACAAGGTATTTTCAAACCAATGAAATAAAGTGAATGGGATAGGTCATTCTCTTTTCTCTCATTCTATTGTTTTCTTATTTCTTCTATTTTTCCTACTACTCTCTAGTCTCCTTATTTTTCTCTAATTCTACCATAAAGGTAAAAATTATTCTTCGCTTAAAATATTAAGAAGCCAAATAAAAATAATATATTTAAAATTGAGAAAATTCTAAAAAAAATAACTTCAAAATTCAAAATCAATTTTATTTCCTATAATACTGATATGTCATTTCAAATTTTTTAAGGTATATTTATGATATTTTATGTTTAAAATTTTTAGACTAGGATCACATTAGTCTAGCGCACTATATAAAATAATGGGTTAAGTTAATTTATACCAAAAATGCAAAAGTAACCATCAACTTTTTTTTACAAAAATAATTACAAACATTATAAAAGAGGGTAAAAGTTATACCGGAATAAAGTTTGTCAAATGTCCGTAACTTAATAATTTTGACAGCATTATCACTTTTAGTATAAGTTAATAACTATTTTTACACCCTGAAATTTAAATTTTGCATCATCTGCATGTTTGTATCTTTTCTTTTCTTTTTTCACTCTCTATATCATATCATTTAATTATTAATATCCGGGTTTATACTTCAATATTATTATATTAACAAATTATAAGAAATTTCTAAATTTGAATTTGTATTCTCCTCGGATTCTCCATTAACAGAGACTTGTTATGACTCTCGCCACACACCCACACAGATCTCTCATGCAAGTTTAGAAAGCAAGAGAAAAGGAAATACTGTGCAATCAATGAAGGTTTGGTTTATTTATTAATTCTAAAAATGACTTCCGGAGTGCACAGAATGATGTTTTATAAAATCATGAGTTTTTAATTAGTACTCCCTTCTATGTTAAATACTCCTTCCGGTCCTAATTATAGAAACATTTTTGTAGTAAAATTTACACTACAAAAGTGTTCCTATAATTAGGATCAAAGGAGAGGTAGTATAAGATAGAGATGACATTTTTTAGGATAGATTAAGAAAGCTAAATAAATTGTTTAATCATATTATATGTTGTGTATCCTTAGATTATATATAAGTAGTTATTGTTAGACAAAATAGTTTTTTTTTTTAAAAAAATAACAAATATAAATATTTTAAAATAATTTAATTTAATTTTTTTAATATCTCCAAAAAAGTCAACTCTGTCTTATATTTAGAATAAGAGGAAGTACGAGCCAATAGCAGTCCAGTGGTTCTCAAGCCTCAGAAACAGGAAATGTAAAATTCCAGAAAAAAAAAAAACAAGGTTAGCCACAAGTTAAATAACCTTTAACCTGCTTCACCAATTTCTGTAGGCGAGATAACACCTGCATACAAAGATATCAACAATCTATGCTTCCATTAGTTCCATGGAGCAATAGATCAAAACTGCAAAATTTAGATTACCAAAAAGAGAAATGTTCAATATCAACTTGTTCTTTGTATTCCTTTCATATTTCTAAGATATCGGGCCTTTTCATTTTACAAGCCCCTGGTTGTAAAATAGCCATCTTAAGCACAGTACTAACTACTAACTGATTGGCTAAGAATGAGAATTTTTACAGTACAAACTATGCTCCCCATGAATGGGAAGTGTTAGAATATTAGGGATTATTTAGATTAGTCATTATCTTATTATTATTAAGTTTGATATTTATTAGGATAAAGATATGGATATATTATATCTTATGATAATATATCTTAATCATTTAGATTTGATTTAATTTATTTTGATAAGATCATATTTTAGGGTTAACTCTAGGTTTGCCTATATAAAAGCCTTATGTACTCACTTTGATTTACTGAGTTTAATAAAGTATGATTTATCCCTCTAAATTCAACATGGTATCAGAGCCAGGTCAGATTTTAGACCTATAGTAAAAACCTAAAAAACCTCCAGCAACAGTTTCGACATTCCTCATCTTACCCAGACCTTCGACCACCCAGATCTCCGATGCCACACCTTAGGAGACATAGAGGACCTCCAAGAGTGCACACACAAGCGTCGAGTGGAGGCGTGAAGCAGAGAGAGAGAGCGACAAAGTGAAACGTGCGAGAGAGAGAAAGCCAAACCACGCGACCTTCGATCTGTACAAAGGAAGGCGCGTCTCACGTCACCGCCACCACAGACGGAGTCGGAGCTCGCCGATCGGCGGATCTCGGAGAAGCGACGGCAAAACAAGCAGCGTGTGACTCCCACGCGCCACCCTCTTTCCCGGCGCGTGACACCCACGCGCGCGGTGTGAACAGTAATCCCTGAACCCTTTTTTTGGTCTTTTCTGACCAGAACAATGAATCCTCTCATTATTTTCGATTCCAAATCCAATCCCATGGCTCTTATGACAAGTACGAATTCTCAATCCGAAACAGAACCACCAAATCAAACAGTACCTTTTAGAACCACAGAGATGATACCAGATTTCTCAGAAAATCATAGTATGGTTATTAACCACAAGTTTAATGGTAAAAACTATCTCCAATGGTCCCAAAGTATACTGAGGTATATTCGTGGCAAGAGAAAAGAGAAATATATTAATGGGGCAAAAGACTCGGCCAACTCTAATGACCCAAATTTTGACACATGGTTCTTTGAAAATAACCAAGTTATAACTTGGTTGTGTAACTCGATGACCATGGAGATCAGTGAAGGCTATCTACTCGCCCACACAGCAAAGGAAATATGGGATACTGCTCGGAGAACCTACTCCTCACATGATAACACCGCTGCCTTGATCCACCTAAAACAACAACTCCCTTATCTAAGACAAGGTAACATGACAGTAACTGAATATTATAATTCTGTGCTAAAATTGTGGCAACAATAGGATTTGTTTGAGGTTCACCCCTGGGAAAGCCTCAAAGATGAACAATTGTACAAACGAATTGTGGGAGAAGGAAGGATACACGATTTCCTTTTAGGCCTAAATGACGCTTTTGAAGAAATAAGGGGCAGAATCATGGGGTTAAAGCCACTACCACAACCTCTTTGAGGTTGTTAACATCATACAATTTGAGGAAAGTAGAAAACTCCTAAACCAAAGTGGCCCAAGCCAAAATGAAAGCTCAGCTCTTGCAATTAAGGACCATACGGGGAACAAAAGTGCAACTACTGCAAGAAGGGTCATAATAGAGAAAAATACTGGAAACTCCATGGAAAACCTTCCGGTGGAATCTCAAACTTCCAAAGTCATATTATCCCAACTGAACCAACGGTTGAGAATAATGATCGCTTGAGCAAGGAAGAATTCCAGGTGCTTCGCAGGATACTTGAGAAGCAGAATAAGTCAAACTCTATCCCCAGTGTGAATCTGGTACAATCCGGGTTTATAAGGGAAGAGGACGATTGGGACTTCTAGAAAAAGGGACTCGAGATTATTAAAGGCAAGTTCTACTACTCAATATAGGACCCTCGAGACTCAAAATGAGTACAAGCCCAAACTTAATATGGGACCTACGAGACTCAAAAAATGAGTACAAGCCCAAACTTAATATGGGACCTCCGAGACTAAAAAGAAAGACAAGCCCAAACTTAATATGGGACCTTTAAGACTCAAAAAAAAGACAAGCCTAAACAAAATAAATGGGACCTCTGAGACTAAAGAACAGTACAAGCCCAGACAAAACAAAAGGGCCGCTGAAACTCAAGAAGTACAAGCCTAAAGATTTTGAAGATTGAATAAATGGGACCTCTGAGACTAAAGAACAGTACAAGCCCAGACAAAATAAATGGGCCGCTGAAACTCAAGAAGTACAATCCTAAAGATTTTGAAGATTGAAGCAGGCAGAACAAAGTTTGAAGAATTTCGAGGCAAGATGTCAATGATCAGCATATACTCTCCAGCTGGGGGAGTGTTAGAATATTAGGGATTATTTAGATTAATTATTATCTTATTATTATTAAGTTTGATATTTATTAGGATAAAGATATTGATATATTATATCTTATGATAATATATTTTAATCATTTAGATTTGATTTAATTTATTTTGATAAGATCAAATTTTAGGGTTAGCTCTAGGTTTGCCTATATAAAGGCCTTATGTACTCACTTTGATTTACAAGCCCCTGGTTGTAAAATAGCCATCTTAAGCACAGTACTAACTACTAACTGATTGGCTAAGAATGAGAATTTTTACAGTACAAACTATGCTCCCCATGAATGGGAAGGGAAAGGAAGAAAAGAAAGAAATGCAGAATAAAAAAAAGGCAACTCAAAATCCATGCTCATTACTAGAAGACAAGGGGGTGGTCCATGAATATCCAAAACTTATAAACAAACGAATTGTCTTATTTTATTTTGATGAAGTCAGAAATGCAATACATACACAATACACATCTCATTTCAGCCTAAAAGACAAACCTTTAGATAATTACAGTACATTTCTGCATTGAGCAAAGAAACGAGAGTGGTTTCCTCAGCCTTTACCTGCTGCTCAAAAATGCTGGCAAATATATCATGTTATTTTGAAGAATGTTTAAATCTTTTGAGAACAACTAGCTCATAGAATCTTCTAGTCCGGTAGTACAGAGCCAGACTAACCAAGAACGTAATAAAAGTCACCCCTGCCAGGATCAGAAAAGATGTCATGAAACAGTGGGTGCCTAAGCATGGCTTATCTTCCTCATCGGCATACTTGTCGTAAATATATCCAACAACCCTCACTGAGAGTATATAAGATCCAAGCGGACTTGCTGCAGCAATGGTATTAAAAATGGTACCCATGTGCTTTACACCAAATATCTCAGAAGTGATTGTGGGCATCAATGACCAATTTGCACCATAAGAGATGCCCACAAGGACCGGACCAAAATATAAGTTTCCTCGGAATCCAGAAGCTATGATTAAATGGCCAAGAACCATAAATCCCAAAGTTGCTACCATTAACGAGGGCCTTGGCCACCTTTTTCTGTGCATGATATAATCAGAAACATATCCTCCTCCAAAACGGCCAAGAAAATTCCACATACTCCATAATGACACCAAATTATTGATCTCTACAACACTGTAACCAAGAGATTGCCCTATTTGGCTCATGTTATTAATCGTTGCCAGCCCAGAGCCCAAGCCAGATGTCATTGTTATAAACAACATCCAAAATTCAACAGTGCACATTGCGCGCAAGAGGTTCTTTTCTTCTTCACCAGGTAGCAGCGTATCATCTGAAGTTGACTGTAACTGCCTCTCATCACTAGGCAGCTCCTGATATTCTATATTATCTCCTTCTGGCACTTGACTGGAGGATGTAATTAACTTAGGGTTGTCCGTTAAAGGAGGACATGTCTCAAGTGAGCAGCTTTGAACAAACCTCCGCGAGTCCTCCCAGTGGGCTTTGGAAGCAATTCCAAAGGGTGATGCTAGGAGAACCATAAGGATTACAAATGTGAAAATACGTGCCCAAGATGGAAATATGAGGATGTTTTGTAAAACTATAATAAACATAAGATAAGCAACAATAATCATGGTGACGGCAGAGAAACCATTCAATTGCCTCTTGTAATCACCATCATGCGCTTCATAAATTCTCACTAAAAACATTAACGATAGGCAGATGAATGCAGGTAGGCAAGCAAGCATCAGGAGGTAGGTGGTTGGGTCGCCGTCACAAAATGTGTGATACAGTTGGATCAGGATAGCTCCACTAAGTCCAAGAAATCCCTGGTTAAGGAAAAAACGGCATAATATTTTCTCAGGATTACACTAAGCAAATTTCTGTAATGCATGTCAACAACAGAAGCAGAACCATTCAGAAACTTAAGCATACATTGAATCATCAAACTAAGCCTTCATCGAAAGTGACTACGTAAGGGAGGAAAGAAAAAGGTAATATTCACACAATAAGCAGTAAATCAAGAAATATGATTGAGACTTTAGTTTTCTCTCATCCTAATTGGAGGATGAGTGAGATGCTAGTTGAGCTTAGAATTTGGGTAGTAGATGAACTTGCTAGATAACAAAACAAAACAGAACATAGTAAAGCAGAGAACCATTTGAAATACAAGAAGCAGGTAACGATTTCATCAGATGGGGATTAAATTTTGTAATTCAAGCTTATATCATCTAAACTGCGTTTCACTTGACAATAGCCAAAGACAACAACAATTCAACATTGACCAGAACGCAATGACCCCAGAAAACTCAAATTAATAATCTCAAAACAAAAAGAAGGGAAAGGCAAAAAAAAAAAACCTTCATGATGCCCACGATGGTGCCGCTATACTCGGGGAAATTGCGCAAGCCGGTGACCACATTCGCTGTGTTCAAGAAAGTCTGGCCATTAGAGCCCAGCCAAGCGAAGAAGCACATAACAGCCACCGGTGGCCGGCCGATCAAACCGGAAACCGCCGCCCAGAGGAAGATGAAACCAACAAAGCACTGAACGGCGCCGGCCGCATGAACCACCCATGGACCACCAAACGATCTCCATTTAGATTTCGAATTGGAAGAAGTTGAAGAAGGACCGTACGGTATGACGGCGGAGTAGAGCAAGCCGGCGAGGATGCCAAAGTTGGCGCCAATATCTTTGAAGACAGAGACGGTGTCGAGCGTGGATTGGTCATAGCCCTGAGTAGATTTCAGAACAGGAGAGTAGATGCTGAAGGTATACGATGCACCGCAGCTCCACTGGATCCATATGCCGGCGGCGGCGGCCACCCATCGATTGGTGAGCCACTCCATTGTCGGATTGCTTCAACGAAGGTTTCTGGAGATTTTGATCGGTGGAGGGGCGGCGGAAAATCATGGAATTTTGTCGCTGACGTTGTTTGATTTGGGATTTTTATGGAAAAATTGGGGAATAAAGTAGAATTTGTGGCGTTTAGTTAGCGAGGACAACTTAGGCGTCCCCATCATGAAGTTCCGTGGAAGTCTTACGGGGGTTATCAACATCGCCATGGGTTATCATTGAGTTTGCTTATAATTATGTGATTATTAGGTGTTAAACTGTTAATACTCTAATTACAGGTATTAGTATTTTTATTTTTTATTTTTTTATATATTGTATTTATTTAGATTTAAATTATATCTTTATTTTTCGAGATATTTTTTTGCAAACCAAAAAGATCTCAAATTAATTAATTTTTAATTTAAATTTTTCTAACACCAATATTATGAAAATTAATTAATTTGACATCTTAAAAAAAAAACATCTCAAAAAGTTAAAGATATAATTTAAATCTAAATAAATATAATATATAAAAAAAATTAAAAAAATATGTTAATACCTCTAATTAGAGATATTAACACCTAATAAACACATATTTATAGTGGACTCGTTATCATTCCGTGCATGTCTTGTTACATGCTTTAGGGATTGAGCATTTTTTTTATTTATATGTTATTTATTTAGTATCTCAAATTAATTAATTTTTAGAATATTCGTGTTACGGAAAAATATTTCTAAATATAAGACTGAAAATTAATTAATTTGAGATAATACAAAAAATATTTCAGATGTAGCATATAATTTTAAAATTTAAAAAATGACACATCCCTCTAATTAGAAGGACAAACATGTGCACATAAGGACAAACATGGAATGAAAACCCAAAAAAAGTTCCCCTTGTTTGGTATTACTTTTTTATACCCAATCTTTTTGGAAATTCAAGTTCTCAAGCTCACCAATATTCTCTTAAAAGTGAGAAGATAAGATCCCCCAAAATTTATGGGAACTCAAGCTCCCACATGAAAAGTGACGCTTTCAGACATATTTACCTCTCATAAAATATTCATTTTCTATATGCAAGAAAATTGAGATTAAATTCAAATTTATGAGATAAATTCGAACTTGGTGGGAGAATATTTTAGACAAATTCAATTTATTTATTTATTTTTGCGAAATAAATGCTTCGTCATAAAATTTGAATTTGATCCATAAATTTGAATTTGATGCAAGCAGATTCGTATCAAATTCAAATTATGAAAAAACATATTTCACTTTTCATTTTGAATTTAATTACTTTTGAGAATAAAATAGGTATTTCTTGATTCTTTACCAACTATCGCCTCTTCATTTTCATTTTTTACCAAATAACTCATATTTCCTCAAGCTATCTTCCTTCATCCTTCAAAATCTTCCATTCCTTTCTTTTCCATCCTCAAATCTTCCCGCTAGCAAACGCCCTTAGGTTAACATTAGTTGGGATTTAAAATTTTATAATAATACTATAATATTAAATATAAAAATACATGTAAATAAATTTAAACTAGGGCTGAATGGCTTAAATTCCCCAAAAAAATTTTTGCGTGTGGACGTTGGGCACTTAAAAGTTTTCGATGGGGTAAATATACTCTGCAAGTTTCAAAAATGGGGCAATTTTGCCCCTATGATAATTAGCCCTAACAGTCAAGTTTGTTGACTAAATATGCAAAGGTGGTACGCTTATATGGCACTCTTCTACGTCAGTCATCAGATTTTCTTAGTAGGATTCTATTTTTAAAAAAAAGGATATCTTCTAATGCAATGTCTCATGTCCTTGATAGAAGACTCAACCGAGTTATTTTGGAATATTAAAAAAGCTAAATAAATTACGCAATTATATAATATTTTATAAGTCGTTCAAATTAGTTTAAAAAACGATAAATATAAGTTCATTAAAGTAATTTATTTAGCTTTTTTAGTCCTTCAAATTAATCAACTTCTGAAACTAGTATTCTTTTAAAAAAAATATTATATAATTAAGTAATAGTTTTTTTAATCTCTTCAAATAACTCAATTGAGTCTTATATCAAGGACTGCAGATATTGCAAGAGACATTTGAGTTTTTTTTTTAAAAAAAAAATACTACAAAATAATGTAACATTTTAATTTTTATATTACGATTTAGTTACAAGCAAAAAAGAATTAATCATGATACATGAATTTGTCATATAATTATGAAGATAAAAGTTTTTATTTAAGATAGACTTTATTAGAAAGAAATTAGTTGAAATAATAATAATATTTTATTATTAAAAAAAGAGAGAAGAGAAGATGGAAAAAATGTTGGGTCTTTTGTGGTAATTTCTTGTAAAAAGAAAATTTCTTGGAGTGGCAGTCATGACTATCACATGACGTGTCCCCCCCCCAAAAAGAAACTGTTCCTCTGTTCCTCTGCATGCGTACGTGCATGTGTGTGAGCTGGAGAATGAGAGCGAGTGAAGGAGAGGAAGAGAAGAAGAGAAGGCTATTTAAGTTTTTAAGGTAAGTTATTTATTTTATACGATAATTTACGTGATTAAACTAACTTCTTTTCAATAAAATTCCTTCATGAAAGTTATTCCATGTATTTTTCTTTTTCAGATCAGGGTAATATTATACTGATTTGTGAAAATTATATGGTTTGGATTTTGGAAGAGTTTTAAATTTTGATAATAAATGACTATATATATGTAGAGGACAATTAATAATTACTTTTAACCAATTTAGATTTGTTAATTGGTTGTTGTCGAAATTTAAAACTAATTTTCTATTTAAAAATTTTAGGATTTATGTTCTATTGGATGTTTTTACAAGTTAAATGTGAGTTAAATAATTTATTTAGGTTGATATTATTGAAATTTTAATCGGTTTAGTTTTAAAATTTAAAGGTCTAAACTTTGATTTCTGAATTTGTAAGTCTAAAATATCATTTTTGAAATTTGTAGGACACTTGTCATTTCTAAAATTGGAAGGACTAAATGGTCATTTTTAAAATTTAAACCATAAATTGTTATTTTCAGTTTTTATGATAATAATATGTTGTTATTAAAATTTGTGTATTTTAAATTATATGATATTATAAATTATAAATTTGATTATATGGAGTTTTGAAGAGTATTAATGGTTAGTAAATTGATTGTGATCGATTGATCCTGACATGTGTTTGAGCTCTTAGATTAAGAGTAGTGTGATAATAATTCGCTTTGGCGAAGGTAACAACTTTCCACTTGTTATGTGTGTTAGTATGTTGTTTGTGAGTATTTTTGTGAAATGATTATGAAAATGAAAATATATGTGGATATTAACTTAATATACCAATGAGTATTTTGAAATGGTTATTGAAACAGAAAGCTATGTTTTATATGTTTTGGATAATGCACTTTTGATATAATTTCTTGAGTTGAAATAGTATTGTTATTTTAATGATTATTAAGACCATGTATTATTTTTATAAATATCATACGGAACTCGTATATACATGTCCATATTATGACTGTTTGACATTGATGCATATTGATGGATGTGGAACGGTGATGAGAGTTATTGTGTATAAATACCACGTGGTATGCCACCATTCGGTGCACAGTGGATGACTTTGACATTCTCAGGGCCCTTGGTATCAGCCTTTTGTTTTGACCGGGTTAAGGGTCAGCTCAACGGACAGTGACACCTCATTGATTTCATCAAAAGAAGGGGAACCATAGTCCAATCATGACAAGCTATGGACCTTGGCCAGGTCACGCCTCATGATATGGAATCATGTGTAATCCAATCAAATTGATGAATCATTTGTTAGCTATGACTCTAGTCAACGATTATAAGGGTGATATGGGGTGATAAGGTTGGTCGGGGCATCAATCTTTTGATTAGCATGTTATATATGTGATTTATGATATGAAATTTGATTTAGAATTGTGATTTGTGAATTTGTGAATTTCTAATATTTTGGCATATAAACGTTCCACTTGGCACCTCAAAAGCACATATCAACATTTATAATGAGTTGAATTGATGGTTACAAATATTTTTCAGGTGATAGTTCCTGTGTGGGTCTATCAAGGAAGGTTTCAGAAGCTTAAGCAACTTTTGTTAACAGTAGTGCTTCCATCTTTTTGGTATATGTTGGATTATTGTATATTGCTACATTATGGCTCACTTGACATACTCTAATATATTTTGGTTATTTTGATAAATCTTGAAACAAGACTCAGTTACAGAGTTTGGGCATAGTAAAATCCAAGGTTCAACTGTATGCATAAAACATCTTGATGAATGGTTTAATCAGACAATTATTTAATTAGTTTTCTTCAAAATGCAAGATATTACAAATAAGCTAACAACTGACGTGAGCAAAAAAGTGTTGAGGTGGATGCCATATAGGCATGTCATTTTTGCATATTTAGTCAATAAATGTTGACTGTTAGGGCTAATTAATAAAGAATAAAATTACCCCATTTTTGAAACTTTCATTACGTATTTGTCCCCTAGAAAACTTTCAGGTGTCCAATACCATATGTAAAAGCTTCAAAGGCATTTAAGCCATTTAACCCTTTTTTTGTTCAAAATCCCTTTAACCCTTTAAACTATTAATACTCCACATTTATCTAAATTATTTTTTATTTAAGACTATAATTTTTTATTATAAAATTTTAAATCCTAACTATTGAAAGTTGATCCAGCGATAAGCAAAGTAAATGGAGAGATAATAAAAATAAAGATCACATCTCTCTCCAGCTGTCTTTTTTTAGCCTTAGCAAACATTTACTGTGAGATAAAATGGAATTTTGAGTAAAAATACATTTATCACTCCCTATTTTACTATAATTACAAAAAACTCTCTTATGTATTTAATATACCACAGTTGTGGTCTTTAATCCTTATTGTAAGTTCAGTTAGTTAAAAAAAAAAATTGTTCTAAACATAAATCTACCTTGAGGGTCGTTAATCATTGTTTTTAAATATTTTTTCTCTATTGAATCAAAGAAATATATGAGAGAAAATGTATAGCAACTTTTTTCAATACTCATTAAATAAGAATAAACATGAAAAAATCAATCAATTTTTTTCACCTGAAAAAGATCAATCAATTTAAGATATATTTAATGTCTTAACTTTTATTTTTTGGTATGTGATATTTAATCAAATTCGACATATAATAAAGACAAGAGTAGTGTGTGTGGGGGGACTTATAATAAGGACAATAGTAATGTGTGTGTGATTGGACTTATAATAAAGACAAGAGTAGTGTGTGAGTAGTGTGCGCGCACGTGCGTGTGCATATGAAATATTCTTACCTTCTATGTATTTTGCCTTAATTACACAAACCTCCCCTTTAATTTGAAAACATATATTTAAATACATATCATTAACTCTATTAAGGACATCATTATTAATTCCCTAATTTTGACACACACAAAAAGTAATTTAAGGTTTTTTTTTTTTTACTTAATTTTTTTTTTTACTTTTGTAAATAGTTATCTATTAATTTTTTTCATATTGAGATAAAGACTGAATTAAATTAATTAAAGCAGACAAAGAAAACTTAATTAAAAATATGGTTAGTTCTTTTAATATATGCATATTTAGATAAATGTGTTTATAAATGTTTGTGTAAAAAAATGTATTCAAGAAATTACAATTTAAAATTAATACAAGTTATATAATATCTCAAATTTATATGGAATATTTTTTTTGGTCAGGAATTTATATGGAATATGGAATTTTGAAGTTTATATGTTTTTAACAAAATGACCTCCTCTTTATTCTTTCTATTTCTCACTTCTTCTCTCTTCTCTTTCTATTTTCTTTCACACCGGCACTCACCTCCACCACTCTCTGCCTCTCTGTCAAACTTCATCAGAGAAGATGATGAATAGTGCTTCCTTTGCCTCCCTCTGTAAATCATCGGACCTGGGGAAGAAGATGCAAAATAAAGTTGAGATAGCCTTCCCCAAGCCTAGCCTTCAATCACATTCTCTCCTCTCGATTCTTACTCGCCTATGCTTGAAACACCTGAAGTTGAGGATGATGAACAGTGGTTCAACAGTGAAGCCGCCTCTCTTCTATCTTTCTCACACCTCCTCTGGTTCTATGATTTTCCTGTGAGAAACGATGAAGATGATGAACTCCCGAAGATGATGATGAACAGTGGTATTTAGCGGCTAAACTTGCTCTCCTCTTCTCAATCGTTGTTGCGCGCGAATCCGATCCACACCAAAGTCTGCAATTTTGACTCCGTGCACCGATATATCCATCGTGAAGTCCTGAACCTTGTGATCATACAAGGTCCTTCTCAACGTCTTTCCTTTCTCTCATTCCCCTTTAACTATTCTCTCTCCACCACCATACTTGAGCTCGATTGATATGTACTTCACTGTTTAGTTTGGGAATCCTTTGGTTTGATTTTCTCTAGTGCTGGAGTTCATTAACAGTTGGGTATGGAATGAAAAAGGCTGAAGAAAGAAGAGTTTTGAGATCCTACCAATTGAGTAATGAGATTGACTAAAAGAGTAATGGTTTTAACAAAATTCGTAATGATTTTACAAAATCAGTAAGTACTGACAATATGTGTAAAATGATTAACAAAGAGTTTTGGGTTGTGACAAATTGAGTAATGAGATTGACTCAATGAATAGTGGTGTTGATGAAATCTATAATGGTTTTGATAAAATCAATAAGTACTAACAAAATGTGTAAAATGATTGACAAAGAGTTTTGAATTGTGACAAATTATTGATTAAAAGAGTAATGGTTTTGACAAAATCAATAAGTAATGACATTATGTGTAAAAAGATTGAGTAATAGGGCTTTTTGGTATTTTCTCCCAAATATGAAAAACTCAAATTCTCACCTCATCTCCTCTCAGTCCTTTGCATGTGTTAATGGACTTTTTTAGATTTTGGAAATTGAAATGTTATTTATATGTCTTTTTCCTAATAAAAATTTACTATCCATCAATGTGATGATTTATTGTTTTAAAAGTAAAAAGGAGACACAGTGTACAAGGTTCCCTACGGAAGAGGATCTTCTCATAATCTTCTTTCTCCTTTTCTCTCATAGGCTCATCTGGGTCGTTGATTGGGAAGAGGAGAGAGAAGTTAAAGTAGTATTATGATTGATTGGATGTATATGATTTAAAGATAATGAGGGATAATGAGAAAAAGATAAGGAGAGAAACCCAACCCGGTTCCCTACTAGGTGATGCCTCTAAAAGCATACATATATTGTTTCATGAATCAACATATTTTCAACAATAAAGTAGTTATTTAAGATAATTTTTCTTTAAAATAATGCAACCTTTCACCAAGCGATTATTACCACACATTTGGTTATAACCTCTTCCTTAGGTGTGTAAAAGAAATAAAGAAACTGTTATAAAACTGAAGAAAATGTATAGAAAAATAGAGAGAAGTCAAAGAGAAATTCTAGAGAGATGAAGGAATTCTCATTTCCAGTAACTTCTGAGTTTTTACACAAGACCTCTATTTATAGACCTTCAAGAGTTACTATGCAATGGACATCCACATAATACATATATTTATAACACTCCCCCTTGGATGTCCATTATGAATATGCCTCATTAAAAACTTTAACTAGGAAAACCCAGTGAGATAAAACCTAGCTAAAGAAAAAAGTATATTATCCATTGATACACTTTCTAATGTTGCCTCATTAAAAACCTTTCTAGGAAAACCCAGTGGGATAAAACCTAGATAAGGGAAAAAGAGTACAACGTGTATCGATGCTCCCCCTCATAATTACATCAGATTTTCTTAATGCTGCCTCATTAAAAACCTTTCTAGGAAAACCCAGTGGGACAAAACTTAGACAAGGGAAAAAGAGTGCAGCGTACATCAACTTGCCCTACTAAAATACATAAGATTTACTCCCCCTGATGACTATATTGCTTCCAATGTCTTTGTGTTGGTGAAGAATTATCTCATGCTAAGCATGATACATAAGTATCATTCTTCAACTTCTTTGCTTGAGGTTGAAATTGTTCTTTATCCACCTGCAAATACTTTAAAATATATAATGGATATGACTTATCCATATAAAATCAATCTAGGACCTCCTTTTGTATAAACAAAAGATTTCATTCTTTAGGTATTAAATCTGTAATCTAATACAGAATTTCGTTCTTCTCAAGTCCTTTATTTCAAATTCTATCTCTAAACAATTAATTGTCTTATTGAAGCTCTTTAGCGTTTCAATAATGTTGATATCATCAACATAAATTGCAATTAAAAGATTCACTTCAAGATCTTTTCATAAAGATGCATGGACATATTGATTCACTTTCTTTATACCCTTCTTTCCACATATATTTTTTGAGAAGATTATACCACTTTGCTCTAATTGATTTAAGTCATTCATAGACTTTTCCCCTTTATTGTTCTCAATAACTTGAATTAGATGCTTTTAGCATCAAAAGTCCTTCAGGGACTCGTGCTTCTGGCATGCTTCTAGCACCTTCAGTCATTCGGGGATATGTGCTTTTCGCACCTTAAGTCATTCTGGGACATGTGCTCCTGGCACCTTAAGTCCTTTCCTACCACCTTAAGTCCTTTTGAGGACATGTGCTACTAGCACTTTTTGATCCTTTGAAGATTCTTCTGTAATCTTCATAATTTAGTAAGCCTTATGCATAGGCTATATAACAATATCTAATAGACGCATTTTTTTCTTTCTTTCATAAACTGCCAGATTAATAAAATATTATATCCACCACAAAATCACATCATAATCATATTTAACCTTGTGATAATGTTTATTTTCACATAAACATTCAGATATCCCAATTTGGACTTCGGTCCATATCTATCATAATATGATTATATTTGCGTCATATTCAATTTCACTTATCCTCTTGGCCAATCATCTTTATGTCAATTTCTTGTGACATATCTTTATATAATATCCTCATTTGATCACGTGATATCATCTTTCAAAATTGTTGTCGACAACTTTATCTTTTCGGTTCTATTTTTCCAATTCGACATAACTTATCAATATAATTCAGGTACCTGAACCTCTCTTGAGGTTTTTGCAATTAGTTATGTCTCGATACTCTTCTGGAGTATCTACCTCCTTAATATGATCATCTTAATTATTGCTCCAATTTATCCTTAAAATCTATATTTGGAACCGAATAGTTTCTCATGCTTCGGGCATGCCACATTCATATTTATACTGATTGGAGCATTTTTCAGCTGGAGTATGAGATTTAATAAGTCTCATATGGGTCAGTAATATTATCTGGCAAATAATTCATGAATGCATAATCTGATGAACTTCTGGTTCATACTTCTTTATTCGAGGATATATACTTTGCTATAATGCATTTCATGTATTCACTTTTCCAGCCTATCCAATTTCTCCCCTCATGGTAAGAAAACAATGTCAAACGACAATTGACTAATCACGCAAAGATAAGTCTCCTAAATCCATTTGTTTCCTTTAGAAACATCTTACTATTTCATATAGAGACAAACAAGAAATAGAAGGTACTTATACAACATTTATCTCAAATTTCTTTCTATATTCATCTATGTGCATTGTGGTAGATTTATAATTATTGCACATTCAACCCTTTTAAGATGAAATTTGTCTAGCTTTTGACCAAAAGCCATTTTTACCGGGAGAATTCTGTTGGCTTATATAAATACTGCTATATAACATCAAATATACTAACATAAAATTTTGTTCTCATAAGCATTCATCCAGCTTATTTATAGAGGCTTTAATTATGATTCTTAAATCATATCATCTAGAAATTGCGCGCTTAATTTATTCAAACATCAAACATTATTGCAAACTTCATGTTGCAATCTCTTTTGCAAACTTCATGTTGCAATTATTTTCGCAAACTTCATGTTGCAAGCAAATAATCTCACATGTAACCATCTTATAGATGCATCTTTCTAATTTCTCATATCATTGTATGGTTTACATGCTATTTCAATGGGCCTATATAAATCTGTTTGATATATTTCCAGATATCTATTACCAATTATGACCTATGATATTCTCATAGTCATTTATATTTGAGAACAAGCGAAATTTATTCATGAAGAATTTTCTCGATTCTTCAATGGATATTAATACAATATCTTATTTGTATTATATATATATATATGACTTGGATGATCAAACAAGTCATGCCAACAATAAATATGTAGTCATGCCAACAATAAATATGTTTTGATCAGTAAAATTCTCGTTTACTGTAACATATATCTCATCTCAGTAAATTATGATCCACAATCATAATTTATCATTCATTTTCGGGAGATCATATTTGTCATTATGTGGGAAGTATGAGTATGACTTTCTACATATTAGCTCACACTTGCATACTAACAATATCCCTCTCAAGTGTGAGACAGAACATTCCCCATAAAATTCATGGACTTTGTTCTTTATAAGAGAGGCTTAATGTATGAAGTATATAACACTACAAAATTTCACTCACACTTGTATTCTAGAAATCTCCCCCCAAGTGTGAGTCCTTTAAAAATACTTCACAAACAAGAATGGACTTCAATCAAAATGGGTTTTCACGTTCAAATCCTTTAATTCATTATTAAATGAAATTAACACCCAGCATATATTCTCATCCTCCTTTGAGGACTATATTAGTGCATTATAATGGTGCTACAGGCACTTCTGCACACCCAATGGAAAATATCTCAAATATCTCCTCCTTGTATCTACTCTAGAAAAATGAATAATCATTTTCTATTTATAATATTTGTTTACACATCAAGATATGAATTCTCAATAATATTTCATATCATTATTAATCATATATGTCTAATGGTCATATTGTAAACTTGGTTTACATCAAGATATGAATTCTCAATAATATTTCATATCATTATTAATCATATATGACCTCACCGGTCATATTGTAAACTTAAGGTTTACATTTTACAAACCTTGAATTATTATTTGTAAACTTCGGTTTGCAATTGTATATGGTTCAATACTTTTCTATATGATATCCTATTTCGTAGATATCTTTGAAACTCAACAAGTTTCATTTATACTTGGTAGAATAAAATGCATATTCAATGCATAATGTTGTTTCTTCAAGAAATAATACATTAGCTCTTCAGGAGCCTTAAAACAAATTTATACTCATATAGCTCTTCTAGAGCCTCAAATTAATACTACCAAATGTAATCTGAACATTGATCTTTCAAATTAAGTGGGTAACTATGCTAATTAGTCTCCAAGACTATTAGCCTTTAGAATTATTACCATGTGGCATAATTTCTATGCAAAATATTTGTCTTTAAGACAATAACTTAAAACTCTTTGTATCATTCAATATTTGATACATATACTTTCGGTCTTTATATAATAATTTATAAAATTTTCTTGCCATACCATTTCTTTAAACCAATATTGTTCTTTTATAAAAAAACAATTATAGAAATTGATAAACTTCTTAAACATCAAATAATAAGGTTATGGCAATAAAAATGATAAATTTTCTTGTCATAAAATCACAATATTATGACTACTTCTTGCCATAAAAACATAATATTATGGCTACCGCCATTCAAAAATATCCAAAAAAAAAATTAATTTTTTTCGTGAATAGTAGATACTATTCATAAATAATAAAATAATAATATTAAAATAATATAAAAACATGTACTAAATTTTTCTCCCCTTCACCCGACTTCACGTGGGTGAGAAATTTGTCCGGAGAAAATTACAAAATATGACCCCAAAATTCATAAATGGTATTTTAGTAAATTACTAAATAATACCTTGAAATATTAAAACTCAAAATAGGTCCACATTTCCAAAAATCAACGCCTCATACTATTAAAATTGATTTTGAGGCTTATAATACTTATCTTATCGATAATTTATATTAAATATTTGACCTTTTAGCAAATATATTATGGCATACAATAAATACAAAACTAATGACCTCGCCACCACAACAATAACATGAATTTCTATCATGTTTATTATACTCGATATTTCATTCAAGTGGTTCTTATCAATAATATTTCCTCACTTCTGGTGAGAATTTGAACCATCATAATTACAACCATGTCCTCATGTAAACAAATTTACACACATATCCACAACCACAATTAAATTTATTCATTACTACATTCACTTCTGGGAATGTATTTCATTCTGTTGGAGGGAATTCATGATCCTTAAAACAAAAACTTACTGTTTTGTTTTATCACAAGCAAGAAATTATTAATTCAAAATATTTCTTGAGTCTTTCACAATATTGCTACTTCGGAGCAAATTGAATATTCCCATTTATAATAAACTTTTAGAAGAACAACCATCTTCTCGGTGGTCATACAATCCCATTAATTTGTTCTAAAGAACAAAAGAATATTTTAATACCAAATATATAATTTTGAGACATTTATACAATTGTTGACATACACAACTAGATCATGCCTTGTCTCATAACTTCAGGTATATATGTCTCTTTGGCGTCGGGCCACATTATCATTTGGCTTCGGCCAAATTATGCCTCCTCTTAGCTTGGCTAAATTATGTCATCTCTTGGCTTCTTGCCAATTTCACCTTCTTGGCTAAATTATCTCTTCTTCTGCGCTATTTCTTTGCCACTTTATATCTTTATTTGGCTTCTGGCCAATTTTTATCATATATCTCAATGTCATTTTTTCTCTTCAAGAGAAATACAATCAAAATGGCTCCCAATTGTTTATCTTCAGGATAAACAAAGGTTTCTGGCCATTATATATGACGTCTGATCATATAATGAGAAAAATATTAATATTAATAATAACAATTATAAAATGACAAATAATAAATAAAACAATAAATGTTATGTTAGAGACAATAACATAAATGTTATGTTAGCAAACATAAAAGTAAATGTTATGTTAGTTAACATAAAAATAAATGTTATGTTAGTTAACATAAAAGTAAATGCTTAAATTAAATAGCATAAAAGTAAATGCTAAATATTAAATCAAGACTTCCGGTTAGGAGGTTTAACCCCAAGTAGGTGTCGTAATTAAAATATAAATACATAAATAAATAACATAAAGGTAAATATTTAAATTAAATCAAGACTCCCTAGGTTAGGAGGTTTAACCCCAAGTAGGTGTCGAAATTAAAATATAAATAAATAAATAACATAAAAGTAAATGCTGAATATTAAATCAAGACTCCTTGGTTAGGAGGTTTAACCCCAAGTAGGTGTCGAAATTAATAATAATTATAAAATATAAATAAACATAAATAAATGCTAACATAAAAATAAATACTTAAATATAAATATGTTAGCAATAATAAAAATGAAATTGAATCATAAATATGTTAGTAGCAATAAAAATAAATGTTCTCTAGACGAATTTTTCAACATCGTCTCCACCTTATGATTATTTTATAATATAATATACTATTATAATATAATATAATAATATATTTATATATATAATAGTATAATATTATATAATATACTATATAATAATACAAATAATACCCCGCCCCTTTAAACATCGTGGGCGGCTTGTCCGCCCACTATATATATATTATTTATATATATATATATATAATAAAATAATATATTAATAGTAATAATAAAAATATAATATTAAAATACATGGGATCCATAGCCAATTTTTCAAACCTCCCGACTCCTTCCTCTTTTTTCTCTTTCTTCCTCCTCTCCCGAACCTTTCTATCTTCTTTTCTCTCTCGCCGCAAGACGCAACGCAGCAGGGATATTTTTCAAAAATCAACAATCAAAATTTAATACAAAACATACCGATCGAAGAGATTACACAACTACCGATCCAAAATCATCTTTTCAAGCTTAAAAACTCCTCCTATTGAGCTATTTGAAAAACTTCTTCTTCGTCGGGAAGGTGAACAACGGTGATGAAGAAAAGTGTTAGGGAGGCTCGGTTGATTAGAGCTCGTCTTGTGCGATAACGTGTTATAAACCGAAGAAAATGTATAGAAAAGTAGAGAGAAGTCGAGAGAAATTCTAGAGAGATGAAGGAATTCTCATTTCCAAGAACTTCGATTTGTTTACACAAGACCTCTATTTATAGACCATCAAGGGTTACTATGCAATGGACATCCACATAATACATATATTTATAACAGAAACATGATTTTCGTTACTTCTTTTAGCGTTGTAACTCCCTATACACCCTCCATATATAAATTTCTTAATTAACGAGGACATTAGTTTTTAAAAAACAAATCATCTCTTAACTTTCAAAATATTCCAACTAATTGATCTATATTTAAAATAATGAAGCGCATCATGAAGAAGCATAGAAAAAATTGTATTGGACTTTTAATAGGAGCAATATTGTAATAATAACAATAATAATAATAATACCCAACTTGATTACCTATAGCAAAGATGAAAATGTTCTTATATTTATCCATTTCTATGATTGCTGGAGTGGTAAGATACTGTGAGAGACCTTAGGCTTAGACAACAGAATTGGACTTGCCAGCTTTTACAGTCACATTCAAGGGGAAAATGAGAAGTTAAACTCTTCAACTATGTCCTTAAACAATTATTCTGATTCATATCAAAGTGAAATGGAATGGGAACAATCTTCTAATTATAGGACACCACTGAAGAAAGATGAGACAACTGCATATGGTGTAGCACTTGTTTGGATTTGTTTTATTACGTAAGTCAAAATAAAACTTCCCTCACAGTTTACCTTGTACACTATAAATCACAACTGAAAGACTATTTTTAAAGGTTATAATCCTCATTTGAAACAAGCCCGTAAATGTTATGTTTAGTTTGAAGGTTTCAAATTTCATAAAAGTTTCATTGTGAAAGTAAGTGCATTTTCAAAATAGAATGCACATTGATCATGAAAATGGTGCCCACAGAGGCTAAGATTCCCTTATGCCCATGCTTTTTTCAAAAGGGATAAATACCAATTTTGTTATGGAATTTTGGTTTTGGAGCACCCAACACCCGGAAGTTTTTTTAGTATCATTTCTGCCCTAGAAGTTTACAAACGTAGCAATCTTGTTCATCGGTTGATCTTGACTATTGGATTGATCATTTTTGGTATCATTTTTGCCTTAAAAGTTTACAAAAAATTTCTCCTAAAAAAAACTTTCGGAGCAAATTTGTTCATAAAAAAAACTTTTGGGGTATATTTGCTCCTTTTGGTAAACTTCCGGGACAAAAATGATACCAAAAAAACTTTCGAGTGTTAAATATCCCTAGTCAATACTTCCTTAGCAAAAATACTATTTAACCCTTTTGCAAATATAGTTACACATTTTTCATGAAAGCTTAGCATCCGGAGGCTATTAGGACTTTTTGTTACTTTTTTCTCGCAATGAAAAACCATAAATGTATCCAGAAAATCATGAGATCACTCAGACAATTTCAGAATATATGACAACGCATTCTCATCAAAAACCTGTTAGCCGAAGGATCATCTTCTAATGGACAATAATTTTTCCGAATATAAGAAAAAAATTATGAAAATCGAGCTACAAGAGGCAATCATTCCCCTCTGTTCCTTTTTTTCCATAATGCTACATAAAGTTTTAATGAAAATCAGGGGAGAAAGCTGTAAGCAAGCATCAAATTGTTGTTATATTTATGTATAGAACTTGCCCTCGCATTGTAATGGACAATGGATATACTTTCTTACTTTAACAACTGAAAAGTAAAAGAAATAAAACTCAATAACGAACAAAATCTCAAAATTTCTATTTCTATTTATCCTGGGAAAAAAAGAATTGGATTGGGGACAGTTGCCTCACTGATCAGTTGACACTTTTTTTTTTTTTTTTTTGGGCAAGCATAGGCATTCTCCTATTGGAGTCAATCTTATTCGAAACACTATCGAATACTAAATGTAGGCACCTCTCTCCATAGGGATTCGAACCTTGGTTGTAAAGGACTAGACTGTTCTGCTAGACCCAACCCCATTGGTGATCAGTTGACACTGGTAAGACTAAAGCATGCAGCAGCATTCTTCAATTCATTCTCAGCAACATGTTCCGTGCACTTCGGCGTTTCTTTCAACGATTCTTCAGAACTGCACACAGATATCCACAGAATCAAACGTGATCATTAATCTGTTTCAGGCTTTTTGTAATCAGTCTCTAATCCAAAAAAGAAAATTTTCTATCTGTCCATCTATATGCGTACCTTGACTCATAAGCCTCCTTAGAATAAACGTACGATTGTCTATCATCAATAGCATCAAAAAACGGATGAATCTCATCATAATCTTCAGCAACTTCTTGTTCAATGACTAGTGGCTGCTGTGAGGCATCAATTTGAGGCTGCATTGCCATGGAACAGCTATTATTATCATGATATGGGTGTTCAGCCCACATAAGATTTGGGACACCATCCTTAGAATCAATGTAAAGGGAATTATCATAGGCCTCATGTTGCTGATGATGATGCTGAGACATAGGCAAAGATGTTTCAGCCACTAAATTGTTGTAATCTTGTGGTTGAGGCATTTGATCAAACAGTTGGAGGCCATAATTATTAGAACAAGGTGTTATACCCAACTGTAATTGATCAGGAAGTTGATGATGATGATGATGATGCTGGTAATGTTGCCTGTAAATCTCAAGTTGCTGATGAACAGCTTGACATTCCTCTTCCATACGCCAAATCTGGTGACGGAGCCTGGAAATTTCCTCACAGCAGCCATGAACAGGGTACTTTTCCCTAATATTTGCTTGGCAAATAATTGAATCCATGGCTATTTTCTTCTGGGTAGGATCTAGTTTCTTCAACATCTTTTTAATATTGCTCACTCCAAATAGCTTGTGCACGTTCTGAAACACCTTGGGTTGTTCTGCTGGGAAATATGGAGAAAGAAGGCACTCAGATGTGCATTTTCTTCTCTGGTATTTGCAAGCTGCACATGCCTGGGGTGTGCCACCCTTAATGGTCATATTTTCCACCACATTCAAATAATTCTGAATGAAATCAAATCCCTCTCACATTGATGTTAATAAGCGGATCTGTTGGGGGTATGGGAAAAGACTGAGTAAAAGACCAGAAAGAAGAGAGAGAGCGAAATTTTTGGGGATTGGCCCTTTTAATGTGGTATAGATAAGTCCTTTATCATATGGCTGCTTTGTACTGTGGCTTCCTTTTGTGCAACGTGGTTTTCTCATATTTCTCTCTCTTTTCCTATTTTAGCTAAGTTTAATGTAATAACAGGTCATTGGTCAACACACCACACTTACACACAGGTCTTGTTTCTTCCACGTGGAATAATCAATCTGGGTTAGGTTCGTGGCTTTGGGTGTTTTATTGTTTCATTTCATAGAATAGAAAATCAACTAATAGATAAAATAGTTATGCAGTCTACTACAGTACCTTGTTGTTTCATTTCTTTCTTCAGGTGGGGGTGGAGCCATCCAATGAAATACTCTGCATCTATTTAAAATTGGAGGTATTTTTCATTTTAAAATTCAATATTGATAAGACCTTTTCTTTAATACAATGGAAATTGAAGACAAAACAAGAACCCAAAAACAAGTGCCAAATAGTAAAAAAAAAAACGCAAAACCCGGTCCACCAAAGAAGATAGACGTCTTAGAAGGATGAGATCATCTACTAAAAATAAATGAGTCAGAGGCAGGCCATCTTTAAGATCTGCATTTGGGGAGAAGACATACAGGCTATGATCAGATCAGTGATATGAGGAGGAAAATTCAAATCTTGAAGACAGGATATTACAAACTCCCTGTGTGGCCGATCATATGCATTCTCTAAATCAACCTTCATAGCCATAAACACTTCCTTCACTTTCATGTTCTGCATAATATGAATGACCTCTAAGGAAATAGTAATAATATCATCTTAACCGACTAGCCCTAAAATGAAACTGCATTGATTTGGGGCAATGACCTCGGGAAGAAAGCTTTTGATTCTGAAAGCTAACACTTTTTTCAGGACCCTGAAACAGAATTCTTAATTCCTTATTAATCGACTAGCCCTGAAACAGAATTCTTAATTTCTTAATCGATCCTATATCTTTCTTATTTTTTTACAAAGTACTGATTCAAGGTAGTGGTTCCTAATTTTAAAATAAACTATTTTTTTTCAAGATCATTAAAAATAATTGGAAATATTTAAAGATCTAGTCAGATTCTTTGAACCACCATGTTCCTACTTTATCATCCTTCACTATTTTATTTGATAATGATTTCATATATTTAGTAATTTAATTTTCTCTTATTCAGCGTATACTTTACTCTTCTAAGCCTAATACTTATTATTATGGCCTCTCTAAGGTCATTAACGACACCCTAAGTCCTAAACCAAAATCAGGATGTTACATCAAAAGAAAAACTGTTCTTTAAAAAGTTGTATGTATGTGTCACTTAAAAGTTGGACTTTATTATATATCACCATAAGCAAGTCATGATAGGCTGCCGGATTTTAATCAAAAGCACGAAACACTAAACAGTGCCATTGAAGAAGATATCCTACCCCCCCCCCCCCCCAAAAAAAAAACTTGGAATAATAAAAAATGTTATCAATTTCTTATGAATATTATAAAGAACTAGCAAGTATAATAAGACTTTTTCTCTTCCATGTATCTTCTATTATTTTTCATTTTCACCCTTACCAGACTTTAAAGGAAGTTCATTAAAACGCAGCAACTCACTCAATCTCTTTACTAGAGAAGAAGTTAACACTTTTTAGATTGACTCACATTCTGTCCCGAGGCATTAGAAAACTTGATACTCCCGCAGTCTTGCATTCTTACCATAAGATCTACATTTGAGCAGAAGATATACAAGCTCTGGTAAGATCAGTGATATGAGAAGGAAAATTCAAATCTTGAAGGCAGGATATTACAAACTCCCAGCGTAGCTGATCATATAGCCTCTCTTCCATTTCATGTTGAGATGAATTCTTGGCCAATAATAATAATATTTAACAATCAAATTAGTTTAAATAATACTCCCTCATGTTCTAATTATAAAATAACATTTGAAAGTTGATCTTGGTCCTAATTATGGGATAAAATTCTAATTTTTTGTCAATTTCTTTCTAAAATACCCTTATTGTTTTCATATTGGTTGGGTGTTTTATAAATTTGTAAAGGACGTTAGAGTGGAGCAAAACAAGATGCTGAACATGGATGCTACACTGGAGGGGCATGCTAAGGGGAGGGAAAAAAGTGCAGAAACAGTTTTAAATAAAAGCAATTCAGGAAAACAAATATAATTATTAACTAATTTAACTATTATCCTTCATTTCTCCAAAATTAGGTAAATATGTTTCTAGTGTTGCTCTCCAAATGCAGGGACCCGGTTTTGGTGCTCGTCGTACGGACGAGCTCTAGACCGTCTAGATCTGATCTGGACGGTCCAGATCTGATTTTTTTTTAACTTTTTTTATTTTTATCAAAAATAATTTTAATAGGTAGAGGATCTAAAATAAAGATAATCTCTCAACTAACATTTTTTTTAAAAATGATTTTTTCATATAGAAAAAAAAACGAAAAAAAAAAGGAGCTCGTCCGGGGAAACCAAATCCCAGCAGTGGGAAATCAAGTGGTATGAGGTACGTACGCACCCAATTATAAGTATATATACTCCCTTTTTAATGTTCTTGCGGCAGGTTGAAAGTTGAAAGAAGCGATTTGCAGGCAAAAGTAAGGAAACGGAAGCCAGGCAATTGTAAGTGTATTCTATATATTTCTTACTGACCATATTTAATTTCACAGTTAGTAAAACAGCAAAAAAGACATAGTTGTAACGGATAATTGGAGTTCATCTTTTTTGTGTTGAGAATATATGTGATAGCTATAGTCCTTTTTCATGACATTATGCGGGAGATATACGAGTCCACATTAGATTTAGGTGCTTATTATGTGCTTATACTTCTAATTAGAGGTATAAGCATATTTTTTTTTAATTTTTTTATGTATTGTATTTATTTATATTTAAATTATATCGCGCTTTCACGAGATGTTTTTTAGACCCTCAAATTAATTAATTTACAGTTCTGCATTTATCGTAACACCAGAGTATTATGAAAATTAATTAATTTAAGATATCTGAGTCAAAAAAACAAATCTCGAAAAGCGTTAAAGATATAATTTAAATCTAAATAAATACAATACATAAAAAAAATTAAAAAAAATTAAAAAAATATGCTTATATAAGCATATAAATCTAAGCATGGAATGTGGACTCGGATATACATAGGTGATAGAGACTCTGCTGGAAGACACCCCTAAGGCCCTAACCAAGTAATAATTAATTATTGTTTTTTTTTTCTTATTTGGTATTATTTTTATTATTATTACAGGAACTCTGCCACGGTTACAAAAAACCGTATGTCGTCGGAGCTACGGTCTTTAGAGCAAATTGACCTTTATCAAATTAGTTTGGGATTCGATAGTAGAAGATCAATCATGATTAGAAACTTCCCAGCTGGGTGGGTGCATTTATATGTTTTTTTTTCTCCTTTTTAAACTTTTTATTTAATTTTTATATAAATAATATTGTAAGATCAATTTTTTTTAAAAAAATTATTAGTGTAAATGAGTGTACTCTGATAAGGAGTATTGACGATTAGTGTAAGGGGTTCTATCGCTGGATAGACATCACTAATCTGCTCATAAGTATTTCATTATTTTTATTAAAATAATTTAATTTCGTAGGGTAATAATAGGATACATTATTATACACATCAATCGTCAATATATACAATTTTGTGCAGGTAATTAAACAAACTTAATGTGTGTTTGTTTGAAATAGTACTAAAGAAAAATCTTGAATTTGGTGTGTACACAGGCCTTCAAAGGAAGGAGGTAAAGGGACTTGACTCTACCCTTCCCTGAATGGCACCTTGATTGCACTAATTCCTAAGGTTAAGCATCCTAACCTCATCAGTGAATTTCGTCCAATAAGCCTCTACTCGGTTTTGTACAAAATCATATCCAAAACCTTCGCCAACCGTTTAAGACCTCTCATGCCGGTTTTAGTTGGTCAATTTCAATCAAGTTTCATCCAAGGCAGAAGTATCATAGATAATGTTATCATCGCTCAAGAGGTCTTTCACTCTTTGAGATTGAAGAAAGGGAAATATGGATGGATGGCCATCAAGATCAACTTGGAAAAGGCCTTCGATAGACTTAGATGTGACTTCATTGTAGATACCCTCAATGATATTAATCTTCCAAGCAACCTGTCTCATCTAATAATGGACTGTATTTCCACCCCAACCATGCAGGTACTTTGGAATGGAAAGCCCTCACCTCCCTTTTCCCCTAGGCGTGGGGTAAGACAAGGAGACCCCTTCTCCCCATACATTTTTGTTCTTTGTATGGAATGACTTTCACAACTAATTGAAGCCAAAGTGAAGAATGGAGATCGGCAGCCCATAAAATTGGGTCGCAATGGTGTTCATCTATCTCACCTCTTTTTCGCGGATGATCTAAACTTGATCAAAGCGACTCTTCAGGATTCTTACAGCTCCTCTGGCCACACTATTAGTCAGCCTAAAACCAAGATACTCTTCTCAAAAAATGTTGAGTCCCACATGAGGAGGGCTATCAATGCTAGGCTGGTAGAGTACAAATTCCCTTGGGAAATACCTTGGGGTTCCTATCCTTAATGGTCGTGTTTCTTCATCGACTTATAATTATATTATTGATAGGCTTCAATCTAAGCTAGCGGGCTGGAAGAGCCAGTCCCTCTCCTTAGCTGGCCATATCACCCTTGCAAAGTCAATCTTGGCCTCTATCCCTCTTTCTACAATGCAAAGCTCCTTTCTGCCCCCTCATTGTCGTGCCAATATGTCCTATTTCTAGAAGAACTTGATAAAGTTGTGGGAAGATACCTCTTCCATATCAAATGGCATCCTGGGAATGGCAGACACATCTCATTCTGGAATGATTACTAGGTAAGCAACTATGGCCCCCTGAAAGTCTTCCCTTTTTCCATATCAAATGGCATCCTGGGAATGGTAGACACATCTCATTCTGGAATGATTATTGGGTAAGCGACTATGGCCCCCTGAAAAACATCTCATTCTCTCCTATTCCTGAATGTGACTTTTCTAAAGATATTTCTGAGTTTGTAAATGATGATGGATCATGGAACTGGAATCTCTTTCAACATCTCTTGCCTGCTGATGCCTTGAAGGATATCTCCACGCTATCCGCAGGACAAACTTCCCAGGCCCCCCTCTATTCCTAGGTTTTATCCAAAAAAGGAGTATTCTCCACGAGGTCTGCCTACAAATCCCTTGAAGGTTTGAATTGGAATGATCCCAACTCTGTTTGGTTAACTTTATGGAAGCTTCCTATGGCTCAGAGAGTCAAAACATTCATCTGGCTCTTGCTAAAAGGGAAGTTGTTAACGAATGCGGAATGTTCCAGACGACAAATGACTTCAGATCACCGTTGCTCCCTTTGCCAAGCCTCCCCTGAAAACTTGGACCAGGTTTTCAAAGGCTGCTGTATGGCCTCCTCGGTTTGGATGAAAATTTTGCATATGGATATGTCATCTGACTTCTTTAGACTAGATATTCAACAATGGCTCACCTCAATCATCAGATCCCCTCTATGGATGATTCCTAGACGATAGGACTTTGCATTACTTGCTGGAAACTCTGGGAAACTCGTAACCGGAGAATCTTCTCTGACGAAGTGTTTACTACAGAAGGGATTGTTATTCATATTAAATCCCTTGCTGTTCATACGCAGAAATGCTTTTCCAATTTCAAGCTCATTTTGTAATTTTCTCTGTTTCCACAGTTGTAATCTTTTTGACCTTTTCTGTTAATGAATTTCCTCTTACTCAAAAAAAAAAAGGATCTGACTTTGGAAGTTCTATATGGCAGGATAGAGCGTTGAAAATGGATGCAGATATGCGGTAAGCCAACAGGTATAGCATAAGCAGAAAGAGGCAAAATTATACCACAAAAGGCAGGAAGCAAACAACATATCTACCCCTTCAAGTGCCACTTGCCTACCACTAAAACTTTTAAGTCTGAATTTTTATGCTATAGTGAGTTCAGAACCCTGCACGATGTGCATGTTGGTCGAAACTCACATACTTAATTTAATAATTAAATAGTATAATATTTATTACTTACATAATATGAACGATGCTAGTAGGGTTAGATATATGACAAGTGGGCCATAATAGGAGGGACCCTTGTTCAGCAAAAAAGGGGACATTAGTAGTAGGTGGATGTGTGACAAGTTGAATGCTCACTTAATGCCATTTGATAGTGTCTCATGTGGGATATATTAAACTATTTAATAATATTATTATCATATGTGACCACTCTATTATATTATTAAAAATTTATTATTCATTTTTAAAATCTAAAACTAATTAAAAATCAATATTTAATCTATTACAACAATTTAAATACTGAATCCTTGTATACACTTGTGATAGCTTAATAAATTTTCTCATAACCATGATAACTTTTTTTAGCAATTCAAATAATCAAATTTTATATAGATAATTATCTAACATTAAAGTAAAGAGAAAAATTAGAGATTATATAATTATCTATATAAGTTTTTTTATTTAGATTATTAAAAAATTTAGACTTGGCTTTCCTCCCGTACTCTTACCATTGAAACTATACATGTAAAGTTTTTCACTTATTTTTAACTATATCATATTTTTAGAATCATGACATATACATAAAATTTGTTATCAAATTTTGATAATAGATTAAATATTTTAATTTATAGAGGGTTCAGATTTTTTTAGGTTTAAATTTTAAAAATAAATAAAAAATTTATGATGATATAATCACGGGGACGACATATCTGGAGAAGCTATCAATATATAAAAGTATTATAATAATAATACTAGTAATAATATATTAAATAAGTTAATTTATCTAGTACAAGATATTGTCATGTGACAAGTAAGTAGACATAAAATGTGTCGCACAACCAACCTATATAAGTAATACATAATAAATGAATCGCGGCACCAGCAGGTGACACCTGACCAACCTAACAAGCCTGAGGATATGTTTGGTGAAAGCAAATGTAAGGAATTGATACAATGCCCATGTTTGACCTCTCCATTTTCACCATACTCATTTTCACACCACCAGACCATGCCCCAGATACAATAAAACAATGAGCAGCTTTTAGGACAATTGTGTATGTGCCATCAACATGAGGCCACCATAAAAGCTACTTGCATGTGTCACTTAAGGGTGTGTTTGGTATGAGGGAAGGGAGTGTGAGGGGAGGGAGTGGAGACTAATGTTTTAGGCTAATATTAACCTAAAACATTAGTCTCTACTCCCTCTCCTCAAACAAAACATACCCTAAAAAGTTGGACTAGAAAAAAAAAAGAAAACACTGCCTCACTATTTTAGGTTTTAACTACTTTAATTTATGTGCAATGTATGATGTACATGTCTGCAAACAACAAATATCTTTCCACTATTATTATTTTATTTTCAAATAAATATTTGACTTTTTTTTATATAAAAATTTTAAGAGACGGGTTAGGCTCACCCGCAGTTCAAGGACAAAGCGTTTGAACCAACTTTACAGGGGAATTTAGGACTGAGAGTACACATGCATTTCTCAGCCTAGGTTACCCCTACATCGCAAGCTCTAAGATGTCTTCTCCAACGTCGTGACAGCCAAAGAAATCAAACCCTCTCCATTTATAAAAGTGTCCGACCCTTCCATCATTTGATCCATGCACCAGGGGTTTTTGACTTTTTTATTCTTGTTTTTTTGTATAAAATTTTTAGGAAAAGGGTTGGGTTCACCCACAATCCAAAGGCAGGGCAAAATCTCTCTTCCTCTTAGGTCATACCGATGTTGGGCAGGGCGAGCCGTCTATTACCCTGGTATTTACCTGGCACCTGTGAGTCGGGATCTTCTCCTCCCGCACTTGACCAACTCCGGGATCGAACCCCTCCTTTTTGTGAGAATGTCAACCCACTAGGTTCTAAGACGAGAGGTTGACTTTTTTTATTCTGAAGCAAAACAAGCATAATCATTGCATTTTCTCTATATCCAGCTCCTCTTTTTTCCTTGGGTAAAGGAACGGGGCCAAGCCCAAAAGTACACCTAAGACAAAACTATAATGCAATATTATATAAAATGTAATTTTAGATAGGCAGCACTTGCCTTTGCATAATTTAAAATTAATTTTTAATTAAATTAAAAATCCTTGCATTTACGTTTTTTTTTTAAAAAAAAAATCCTTGCATTTAATATAGACATACACACATGACACATTTATAGCGTACGCTTTTGATGTATATAGTACACAAATGAGAATTTGCCCATTGTGAAAATTATTAGATCAAAATATTTCTAAAGTCAAACACAAAAGGAACCATTCCTTTGGGGGTGCAAATATGACAGATTGATTTTTCACTATCTAAAATTCATAAGCTTACAAAACAACCTATTTGAGTAAATTGCCTCAATTTAGTTCTGGGCATTTTCATATATATACGCAAATGCAGACCAACTCCAAGCTCACTTGGCCCAATAAAATTTATAAGCTTAAGATAAATACTAAATAGCTCAATTTCTCTTGTACAAAAAATGCTACAGCAAATGCATCCTTTCCACAGAAGAATGGACCAACCATTTACTCAGAGGATCCCCACAACCCACAAAACACCCTGAATTGCCTTTTTCAATAAAGAATGGAAAGCTAAACAGATGCAGTAGTTCTTGCACTGCCTGTCTCACCAGAGAAGAACCAGTAACTCGGCTCCTGCGACCCCATCCAGTGATAATGTCAATCCGGCTAGGACTAGTCCCGTATGCCAGCATCTGTCGTCGAAACGAAGCAAGTATCCTAGACAATGCTGTCACAGCAGTTCCATCAGACATGATATGGAGATTTATAAGCCAGTAACATGAACTTTTCTCCTTCACAGCATCTGGGTACACATTCTTCTCTGCAGCCACCTCCCAAATGGAACCAGCCTCCTCTTTAAGCCCAGACTTGTAAAGAAAATTCACCACTGCATCCACAAGTCCCCTTTTGCTCTCTCTATCCTCGGCGTGCATCAGATCCAAGAATTTGCTCGCATGATCCCGCACATTTTGACCGTCAGGTCCTGCTGCTGGCATAGACAGTAAAAATGCATGTGCAGGATGGCCAGTAACTGACAAAAGCTCACAACAAAACCCCATATCATATGATGAACGTGCTTCTGTACAGCAACCGAGGAGTAAGGTGTAAGTCTGTGATGAGGGCCGTAGGCCGTGAGCAACCATGCTTTGCAGAAGATTATATGCATCTGGTAACCGATGCACCCTTAGGAATGCACTAAGAAGGGAATTACAAGTCGGTACATTTGGCTGCAAACCTGCATTTACCATCTCTTGATACCATGCCCAAGCCTTCTCAACATTACCAGCCTTTCCCCACAAGTCTACTAAAAGACCATAAACAGGTTCATCTGGCACCAGATTTTTCCACTTCATCTCAGCGAAGATCACTTCAGCTTGCTCGAGATACCCACAGTGGCCAAGTGCCTCCATGACTATGCTGTAAGTCACTTTATCAGGTTCATATCCTGCATTTTTCATGTCACTAAATAATTGTAATGCTATCTGATAGTTCCTAGCTTTAGCTTGCAAAGCAATCATTATATTGTAGGTTACCAGATTAGGAATACAGCCCTGACCAACCATCTCACAAAATAGCCTATGCGCAGCTGTTAAATTGCCAGATTTTCCAAGGCAATTAATCATGACACTATAAGTAAAGGTGTCCGGCGAGAGACCAGCTTGTTGCATCGTTTCATACATGGCCATGGACACTTCAAGATATCCTGCTTTAGCATGAATATCAATGAGCGTGCAGTAAGTGACACGGTCAGGTTCACATTTCTCCTCCTGCATTTGATGGAACACGTTGAGTGCTTCCTTCAGGCAGTTTGCACGACCATAGTTGTGTATCATTCGATTATAAGTGACAACATTGGGCTTGCATCCGTCACTGACCATCTGTTCCAGTAATTTGTTTATTGAGCCAAACTGTCTAGCACGGCCTAGGATGCCTACCATAGTAGTATAAGTATGATCATCATGCTTGAACCCTGGTTGTCGCTTTAACCAATAAAAAAAGCCAAGAGCAACAGAGTAGTCTTGAAGAGGCTTCAGGATTTGGTTAGCCTGATATGCATCCAATGAACAATTTAGGTTATAAAGAGCCTTCTCTGTAGCAGGACTCCACTTTAGCTTCTGCAGTATATCTGAAACTGCTTCCACAACACGTCCTTTGTTTGCAAAATGCCGATTTGTTTGAGCAATTCCTGTTGGTGTTCTCAAATTCTCATGTTGCTTGTTGAAACCTTTACTAATTGATCCCGCAAACTGTGGATCTGAAGTTTGCGTGTTGGAAACAGAATTTTTCACAAGTCGGTTTGGGAGAGTTCTTGTTCTCTGTGGTACGTCTCCCTGGTCATGGCCATGTACAGCAGGTTTTGAAGCCACTGCTGACTTACGTGTTCCTGAAGAAGGAAAATGCTTTATGCCTTTAGACAAATTTGATTTATCACCATGTCCCCTTGCACCTTGATGATTGCTTGTACAGTTTGACCCAACATCAGAAGAAACAGAAGGCTTCGGATGAACACTAGAAAAAGCCTCCTTTTTAATGTGTTTCCCATTTGATGATTTGATGTCGGGTAGGCTCCTGGTGGTATCAATCACACAGTTTTTAGAGTGGTTTAATATTCCTGTCCCATGACTCCCATCCAATAAAGGAAGCTTATAATTAGCCACATCAGAAAGAAAGTTGACAGCTGCAATGCCCGCCCTGAAAACCGGTTCAGCGTTAAAAGTAGATGTGTGTGCAGCATGCGTCTGAACATCATCAGCAACACAAGCATATGTTACAGAATCTGATTTTTGTGATGGACTTGGAGTGGACACGGTTTTCGGTGTGCAACCTGATTGATAAACACCCTCAACACTATGAGAACCTAGTCCATTAACTGAGTCTCCTGAAACCAAGGTTCTTGCTACTCCAGATGCTGTCTTGGTTGCTAAGGTGGGTGGCTTCTGTGCAAGTAAAGCTTCATTTTTTGTCTGCTTTCTTCTTGGGGCAAAGGTTTCATCCTCTGAGCAAGTGCTAGTACTTCCATCAGCATTACTATAACGTGAACCACCTATGAAAAAACTCCTAGCGCCACTTGAAAGTGTACTGATCTGCTTAGCCCGTATCATCCTCTGCAAATAAAGTTGAAAGACTCTTAATTAAGAAACAAAATGAAAATGGATGCAGCAAGCCAACAGGTATAGCATAAGAAGAAAGAGGCAAAATTACCACGAATGGCAGCAAGCAAAGATACCAACCACTTCAAGTGCCACTTGCCTACCACGAAAAAATTTGAATCTGAATTTTATGCTATAATGACTTCCACTAGACAGTTGTATTTGTACACAATCTAGTCACCAGCACCACCTGAGACCTGACCAACCTAGTACAAACTGTTAGAATGTGGCAGGCCTGAGGATAGGTTTGGTCGAAGCAAATGTAAGGAATTGATTCAGTGCCCATGTTTGACCTCTCCATTTCACCATACTTATTTAACTCCATCAAACCATGCCCCAAATACAATAAAAGAGTAAGCAGCTCTAGGAAATTTGTGTCAGTCCCATATTTCATCCAGAACAACGAGTAACGAAAGAGCAGAAAGCCTATACACCATATCTGTCACAGATTATCATGCCTGGTCCCAAAATTTTATCATTAGAAACAAGAGACCGAGAATAAAAACAGAATGGAAAAATACCAACTTGAACACACAAATTAAACCTGAAGACTTGAAAAAATATAAGAAACGCGACCCAACAATCAAGTATAAATATTCTGTATTTACCGTCTACACCACCTAAATTACAGAAATATCATAGCATTGCTACAGAGTCCCGTATGATATGAAAGGTCTTTTAAAACCAAATAACTAATAAACTCTCGAGTAATCCACAAAAGCAATGTAGCCTAAAAAAAATGACCTGCAAACATGAACGGAGACATGAGAGAGTTACCTCAATGGGTGATCAGAAGGTTTCTGCCAATATAGAGGAGCCGACGGAGATAGTGGTAAGAAAGGAGAGAGAGGTGGAGGGATTGTGTGGCGGACGAGTCAGCCGTCAAAAATGCGAGGGTTTCTCCAAGCAAGTTGGGAACGCGGCTATGAGGTGAGCCCTGAGATCACTGACCTCCTCGTTCAACTTTCGTTTTTTTTGTTATGTACCAAAAAAAAATCTTTCCTTTTTGTAATTTATTATTGTACGTCGTTTTACGTCAGCACACGTGTCAACTCCTCGTGACTCACACGTGACTGTTACAAAGATCTCGTTGGAGACAATTCCACCTCTTGTTTTATTTACGGTCAAGATTATTATTATTATTATTGTGGTTAATAATTGAATTATGCAGGCATTTTTCAGATCCAGAAAATGTAGCTATGTATTTTTCAAATTTAGGTTAAAAAAAAAACCTCTGCACCTCCTCTATAGTTCTGTCAAGGCCTGAATTAGAAAACGAGGGAAGGTAAAAAAAAAACTCCCATTAAATATTTTATTTTTATAAAAAAAATATATGTGAGGTAAACACCGATACCCCATCAAACCCTTATTAAATATTTTATTAACAAGGAAAACCTAATAAATTTGCAAACAATAAATTTTGTATACACATAGTACTAGTAAATTTTCTTATCAATAAAATTTTCAGTGAATGCTTTTCCTTAAATTTTCGTATTTAACTTTCAGGCGGCTACATAATTGTGAGAAATAAACAAACAAAAGGCATAATTGTAAAGCATAACTAATTTGACAATTGAGATATCCGGATGATGATTATTATTAAAATGGAATCGCTATCTTCTAGAAGTATCGCTTGAGGAGGACTAGAAGGACAAGGGCCATTAAGGTTTAGAATATGAGGGAAGCCTGGCTTGTTGCTCAAGTAAAGACGCTTTGTCTGTTTCTCCACCTCATATTTTTCACAATATTTAATTTAATTCAAGGGAAAATCTCTTTCAAAATGCACCCAAAAAAAAAAAACAAAGTAGAATAAAAAGGTGTCAAGGTTTGATTCGTCTGTTTTAAAATTAAAATGAAATGACATAATTATCCTTTAAAGTTTGATTTTCAGTTTGACAGAATTAATTGTGAAAACATTGTCCGAACTTGTGAAATATTTATTAAAACTTGTTAAATCTTTTTCAAATCTTGTAGATTTTAATTTGCAACTTGAGAAATTCTTTAAGGAAGTTATAAAATTCTTTTGATAATTTGTAAAGACATTGTCAAAACTTATGAAATCCATATCATATCTTGTAAATCAAAATTTGTAACTTATGAAATTCTCTTAAAAACTTATGAAAATATTGCTAAACTTGTAAAACCCTTATCAGAACTTGTGAAAACCCTTAACATATATTTTTAGGATAGGATATTGTTACTACCATTTTTTTTTACTACCAATGTTATTATTATTTTTTCACCGTTAGATCAGAATCTTATCGGAAAGAGAAATGATAAAGGTAGATAAGATTTACGATCTAACGGTGAAAAAGTGGTAGTAACAATATTCTATCCCTATATTTTTACCTAATTTTATTTTCGTGTGCAAGATATCCCAGCCTTGAGTGAGCATGAGAAAGAGTATTATTTAAATAACAAAATAAGTATTTATATTTTAAATATAACATTATAAGATTGCAATTAAATTTTAATTTGAGTAAATACTATGTAATAGACCACTTTAGTATTTTATTGTAAGTTTATTTTGACTAATTCTCACATATTAGGTAAAGATTTAACAGGTAGAAAAAGGAAAGATTTGATTATTAAATATCATAATTTTTTTAAGTTTACCCGTATTCTCTCTTTACAGTTCCTTTTAGCCAAACCTCAATTTTTCATTTACAAATTACTCTTACATTCTCCTCCTTTCTCTCACTTTCCAGTGAGATTTAAATAAGCATAAACTTAAGAAATAGTTACTCATAATCTCTAAGTTAAATATTTAAGCCAAAAATATTATTTATTGAGGACTTATAATAAATATTAAAGTGGCATGTGATGCTCGAGTCATTAAAAAGTAAATATGGAAAAAAAAAACCCCCTCCCAGTTGCTCCTCTTTCCGCGTGAATCAGTTGGTGAGAGCTTTTTTTAAGTCAAATTTATTTCCCCGTTTCTAATTATAATTATGAGACCGGATTGATTTTTAAAAAAAAAAAAATTTGAAAAAGCTAAATAAGTTACTTAATCATATTATATATTATGTGATCTTTAGATTATATATTAGTTTATTAATCAAACTAATTAATTTGGAGAGAAAAATAAAAAACTCTAAAGTAATTTAATTAGCTTCCTTAATCTCTTCAAAAAAGTTAACTTGGTCTTATAATTAGGATAAGAGGCAATACAATTCGAATATTAGTATGGTATTATTTTAAGGAAAAAAATACCATTTGTACTTTAAAATCTCAAATTAGTGATTTTTTTATTAAAATAAGTTACCAATTGTTATACTCTTATAGTTAATACTTATATTTTTATAGGCAATAAGAATGACTTGAAATTTTAAAGTTCTATAAATTAACCTTGTTTTTAACTCTTTTGTGGCCAAGTACAAATTAACATTTTATGAAAGAGGGAAAAAAACTTTTTCCTTGATAGGACCAAAAGTATCTCCCTCAACAACAACAACAACAAAAAACCGTAGATTTGCTCCATGTATAATGATTGAAAATCGAACTTTTAACCCCTTGTTTTATACTTTATCATATCAAAAAACTATTTAAAAGACTGTTTGGCCAAAAAAATTAATTTTAAAAGTCAAATCGTTAACATAGTATGCATGACGGGACTAAGAAGCCCAAGAGAAATCAAGAAAACAAACCTTCCGCTGACACTTTATGGCCCATCTGGCGGTGACATGTTATAGCCCACCGTGATGTGAGAATGCTCTGCAAAACTCAATTTGCGATTTTCAGAGAGGATTAATCTTTAACTATCGGCTTGGATACTACATAATGAACATGATTCCCTCTATTAATAAAATTGAGTCTAGCGAAAGAGGTTAATTTCTCATAATATGACAAACTAAGGTTTGAATCCCGTTGAGAGGGGTGAGTGACTGACAATGTTTTAAATATAAAGATATCTATACTTAACAAAACAAAAAGATGATTTCCTTTAATAAGAATATATATGTACCTAGCCAAAAAAAAAAAAAAAAAAACTAATGAGTTGGATCAAGTGGAAAATATTATTATCTTACAGCGTGACAAAACAATATTCTATTTTCGATGAGAAGAGATATTTACGTTTATTTCAGGATAATGAGTCAAACAAAATTATCTCCAATAAAAAAACATTTGTGTCCAAACAAATCGTAAGCAATACCCAATGTATGGAACTCTTTGACCAGTAGGCATATGTAATATTTTTTTTGCTCGAAGAAGGCCTATGTAATATCACTGCTTGAAGTTTGTCTTATAAATGGATGTTCAATATAATTTAGGGAAAATCACATCAATATTCTAATTAAGAAAAATAATATTAAAATGTCTCGTATCTTGTTTAAGGTATTAAAACTCAGAACAGCCACTTAACCGGATAAAGACTGGGTCAAGGGTCAAAAAGATCAGATCGATGATGATTTAAATAATATAATTTAATTAAAAGTATTATAAATATTTTTAGTTAATTTTGAAATATGTCTTTTAAGGAGTAGAGCATGTGCATTAAGGGTAGAGGTGGGAAATCAAAAAGGCCGATGGCTTAAAAAGGTCGACCTGAGGCCTATCAATTGTTTTTAACTTGTCTAATTGGCAGTTGTTCGCTTGCCCTACTAACCGAGCTTGACCATGAAAGAAGTTACTTATTTGTCTTGTTGCCCAATACTCATTCACTCTCACTCGTTTTTTTATTATTTATTGAAAATAAAGATTATGGATGTATTCATGATGTGGGAGAAGAAATTCTTGATATTTTTACCCATGAAGTAAAGCCTACTACTCGAAGTGAAGCACAATCAAATGTCTTTGAAATTGATGATATTAACGAAGATGATGAAAATAATAGCCATCATACTCACGTTGTTTAGCGGCAAGCTTCTTATACTTTGTGTGAGTTATTGGTGGACAATGGTTTACTTTTGATTATGAATTAGTGACTGTGTTTTTTTGTTGCATGATATGCGTTGTTTAGACCATAATGTTAACAACATTTATTTGATAAATCAAAACTTTAATCGTTGTAATTTAGTAATTATATTTTTTTGAAAAAAATGTAAAAAAAATATTTAAAATTTAGAAAAATAGCTTCCGGCCTTGTAACGCTCTAGAGTCTAGTCTACATGCTCTCGGGTTAGGTCTTGAAAAACATATGTTTTTCTTACAAAATTATATACATTTTTTTTTTAATTTTTATAAACTTTTATGAATATTTAAAAGGAATTTTATCTTTTTTTTATTTATAAATCTATGTGGTCGGTCTTTACTGAATGCAAGAAAAATTAGGGTTTTTTTTTTTTTTTTTTTTTTTCCCTCCCTTTATTTTGGGGTGCCTCTGATTAGGGGATTTTGGAGGGAAGCTAAAATTATTTACAATTTATCCTAATAAATATTTTGAAATTCCAATAATAGCCTACTAAAAATATAAAATAACTCCTTCGCTTTTTTCCTTCTCGACCGGAGTCTTGACTAGTCGAGTCTTGTAGTTCTTTCCGAGCATTTGACGGTTCATTTGGGTCTGCAATTTTTTTTTCCGGTTCATTTTTCCCGGCGATCGATTTTGTTCCAGTAGTCTTGGGTCGGCATTTGTGTTGCTTATCCGTGAAGTACACTTTTGTTGTTGTTGCAGTTCCTGGCCTGCCGTGGTCGCCACCACCCTTTTCACACCTCTCCCCCAAAACTCATACTATAAATCGATTTTGTTCGAAAAGTTCATGGCCCGGCTTGTTTGAGAGTTTTTTTTTTTATGAGTTTTGTAATCTATTCTTGAGTAATAGAGGTTATTTTCTCTCAAATTCATGTTTTTTGGGATCCGTACGCGGCGTCAGGTGTTGTGTTGCTTATTTGGTTTTCTGAGTTTTACTCAAAATCCAATTCTGAGTGCACCATTGGATTCGCCTTCCATCGACACGAGTCCAACGCACCAAACGGCGACCTAATCGGAGTTCAAACGAGCCCGAAATCACGGTCAAAGTTTGGTCAACCTCTACGGAGTTCGCGGAGAAGACGCTTCACCGGAGTTCCGCCGGAGAAGACGACCGGGAATACTGTTCCTCACCGGAATTTGCAGTTTTTCGGAAATTGAAGAAAGACCCCTCAATTTTTAAAATTTCAGTTTGGTCCCCAAATCTTTCGAAATTCCAGTTTGACCCCGATCTTTCGAAAATTGCGTTTGGTCCTCAAAGTTTTCGAAATTGCTGTTTTGCCCCTAGAGTGGAATTTTGACCCCGTAGTGTCAATTCCATCTTTTTTGACCGTTGACGTAACGGTGAGCTCCATTTTTAAAGATTCAACCCCGATCGTGTTGAAAAATTATTTGTAAGGTGATAATGTCCACGGAAGAGTCAACATCATCTTTCGGAGCAATGATTACGCTTATCGCCACAAATTCTGTTGTGGAGACCTCGGATGGAAGATCTCCTAAGCTGTAAAGATTTGTTTGATCCCATAGAATTGATGGGTAAAAATCCCGATCCCGAGGAGTTAGAGTGGAAGAAATCAAATCGAAAAACTATTGGTCAAACCGTCAATGGATTGATCATAGTGTCTTCCACCATGTTGCACAAGAAAGAGACGCATATGCCCTCCGGAAAAAGTTGGAGGATATGTACCAGGCCAAGACCGCTCGGAATAAAGCTCGTTGATGAGGCGTTTAGTCAACATGAAGCTTAAAAGTGGAACTTCGATTGCCGAGCATACCGGTGAGTTCCGAGCTTGGTCAACCGGTTGTCGTCTGTTGAGATGCCACTTGGCGATGAAGTTCAGGCGTTGCTACTACTCAGTTCCCTTCCTGATAGTTGGGAAACGCTGGTCGTGTCACTCAGCAACTCAGCCCCAAATGGCAAACTTACCATGTCAATGGTCAAGGATGCCCTATTCGATGAAGAAGCAAGGAGAAAGGACATGGGCACGAGATCGGACCCATGCCCTTGTCACGAAGAACAGGGGAGGCAACAAAAGAAGAGTAATAACAAATCGAGAGGCGAAGCAAAGAGCGGGGGCAGGTCCATTGATGGTAGAAAACCATCTTATAACCGCCATCATTGTGGATTAGAAGGACATATGAAGAAGAATCGCTACAAATGGAAAAAGGAGCAAGACCGAAAGCGATTCGCGGCCGAAGAACAAGGGTGGAGAAACATTAGTTACTATCTCTCGGTGATGTAGCTTATTGTTCAACCCAAGATGAGACATGCCTTCACGTCTCACGAGAAGACATGGAATGGGTGGTAGATACCGCAAAGATCCTACCACGTGACTCCATACAAGGAATACTTCACAACATACAAAGCCGGTGACTTTGGAGCCGTGAAAATGGGAAATTCCAGTTTCGCAGGATTGTCGGAATTGGTGATGTTCGATAAAGACAAGTTCCGGAGCACAATCACTTTGAAGGATGTCCGCCATGTGCCGACACCTTCGGTGAATCTATTGTCGGAATAGTTCTTGACAAACGGGGCTATGATAGTCACTTCGTAAAGGCACATGGAAGTTGTCAAAAGGCGCTATGATAGTCGCTCGAGGACATATTTGTGGCACGCTATACAAGACTCATGTGAAGATATGCACCGACGGCCTCAACGTTGCGAGAAAAGGAGGCGTCACAAAATCGTGGCACCGAGACTCGGCCACATGAGTGAGAAAGGGTTGTCTACCCTAGTAAAGAAGGAGCTTATCAATGTAGACAAGGATGCCGCACTAGATCCTTGCAATCATTGTTTGTTTGGTAAGCAAAGATAGAGTCTCGTTTAATTCCTCTTCAACGAGAAGATCGAGTTGCTCGATCGGTACACTCGATGTTTGCGGTCCTTGGAGGTTGAATCACTCGGCGGCAACCGATACTTTTTCGACGTTCATCGATGATGTTTCTCGAAAGGTGTGGGTGTATTTTTTGCGGACGAAGGACCAGGTATTTGATTACTTCAAACTGTTCCATGTCATGGTAGAACGTGAGACGGAGAGAGAAGTTGAAGTGTCTTCGATCCGACAATGGAGGTGAATACTCCTCCAGCGTTCAATGCCTATTGCGAGATCATATGGCATTCGACATGAGAAGACGGTCCCACGCACCCCTCAACACAACGGATAGCCGAAAGAATGAACCGAACAATTATGGAACGTGTTCGGAGCATGCTCGTATGGCTAAGCGCCAAAGCCATTCGGGGAGAAGCTTGATCGAGCCGCTTGTTACTTGATCAACCGATCTCCATCAGTACCATTGGATTTTGAAGTTCCTGAGAAACTTTGGTCTGGAAAGGATCCATCATACTCCCACTTGAGAGTATTTGGGTGTTTAGCGTACGCACATGTATCCAAAGAGCTCAGTCAATTTGGATGCAAGGACCACTCCATGCATATTCATAGGCTATGGAAATGAAGAGTTTGGATACTGATTATGGGATCCTAAGGAAAAAAGGGTAATCAAGTAGGGACGTGGTGTTCCATGAAAGCCGACAATAGAAGATATTGAAAAGCCCACAATATCTCGAAGACAAATGTTGCTCTTCGGGTGCCGGAGGCAACATCGGAATCATTCGTGAGAAATGATGATATAGTGCCGAAGAAATGCCGAAGTAGAAGACAATGAGGAAGATGACGGTCCGAGCGGGGAGCCACAACCCCCTGCGACGACGTTCAGAACCATCACAAGGCCAAGATGATGGTGGATTTCCTCAAATTGCTCCGAAGTTCGTAGATCCGAACGAGGTCGATTCCGTCGAGAAGATATCCGAATCCGAATACCTTCTACTTGCGAGGATGGAGAACCGGAGAGTTTCCATGAAGCAAGTATCTCATAAGGACAAAGAACAAGTGGTTGCTCGCAATGTAAGACGAGATGGAATCTCTGCGGAAAAATCAAACTTATGAGATCGTAGAACTTCCACGAGGGAAGAAGGCACCGAAAAATAAATGGGTGTTCAAGGCCGAAGAAAGATGGCAAAGTGGAAAAGTGGTGAAATACAAAGCACGGTTGGTAGTCAAAGGATTCCCGGAAGAAGGGGATCGACTTTGATGAGATTTTTTTCACCGATAGTCAAGATGACTTCAATTAGAGTCATACTTGGATTGGTCGCAAGTATGAACTTAGAGCTTGAACAAATGGATGTGAAGACTGACTTTTCTTCATGGAGATTTAGAAGAAGAAATCTACATGGAGCGAGCCCGAGAAGGTTTTGAGGTTTCGGGGATAACCTCGTTTGTAAGTGAAGAAAAGCTTGTACGGCCTCGAAGCGGGCACCTAGACAAGTGGTACAAGAAATTTGACTCGTGCATGGTGAGTCAAGGGTACAAGAAAGCTGCGGCGAGATGAGTGTGTCTACATTCGAAGTTTTCGATGGAAATTTCGTTGCTCTTCTACTATATGTAGACGATATTCGATCGTGGGGAAAGACGCAACGAAGATCGGCCCGGTGAAGAAGGAACTTTCTAAGTCTTTTGACATGAAAGACTTAGGACCCAGCTCAACGAGATATTGGGAATGCAAATCACCCGAGACGGGGAAAAACGGAGGTTATGGCTATCTCAGGAGAAGTATATTGAACGAGTACTTGAACGGTTCAATATGAACAATGCCAAACCAGTTAGCATTCCATTGGCCAACCATTTCAAGTTGAGCAAGAGATCGTGTCCCTCATCCAAGGAAGAGATTGGGGAGATGTCGTCGTACCATATTCTTCGGCGGTCGGAAGTTTGATGTATGCTATGGTGTGTACGAGGCCCGATATTGCTCACGCGGTGGAAAGGTGAGTCGTTTTCTCTCCAACCCCCGGGAAAGAGCATTGGGGGGCGTAAAGTGGATTCTCGGATACCTTAAGGGTACATTGAAATTATGTCTTTGTTACGGGGGAGCCGATCCAATCTTGGAAGGCTATACGAGATGCGAGATATGGCCGGAGATCTTGATAGTAGAAAATCTACTTCGGGATTCATTTATACTTTTGCAGGGGGAGCTGTTTCATGGCGATCACGACTACGAAGTGCGTTGCTTTGTCCACAACGGGTTTTTGAATACATTTGAAAAGCCGGAAAAGAGATGTTGTGGCTAAAGCGTTATCTCCAAGAGTTTGGAATCAAGCAAAAGGAGTATAAGGTACATTGTTGAGTGCTCTAGATTTGAGCAAGAACTCTATGTACCATTCCCGTACAAAACATATTGATATTCGCTATCATTGGATACGCGAGGTAATGGATCGACAAGTTGAGACTAGTAAAGATCCATACGAAGGAGAATCCCGCAGACATGATGACGAAGGTGGTGACTCTAGAGAAGCTAGAGTTATGCGAAACATAGCTGGAATGTTTTTCTTCGGATATGGTTTGGAGGGGAGAATTGAAGACTTCCACCACCCTCCGAAGGTTTTTGAATATTCCAGCCCACCATTGTTGAAGCGACCTCCACCAACCAGCCCACCATTGTTGAAGCGGCCTCCACCAACCAGCCCACCATTGTTGAGCGGCCTCCTCCACCAACCACCCTTGTTCACACCTCACCTACCCCAAAACTCATACTATAAATAGAGGTGGATACCTCATTTGTAAAGCATCTCGAAAATCGGTGTTCATCACCAAGAAGAGTGAGAATGAAGAGTGATCCTAGAGAGTGATCCTTGTTTGAGAGTTTTTTTTTATATGAGTTTTGTAATCTATTCTTGTGAGTAATAGAGGTTATTTTCTCTCAAATTCATGTTTACCAATGCCCAGTTGATCCAGAAAGTCCAACAATCTGGTCTCTGCATACCATCACCATCCAACCTTCCCAGTCGTCGGCCTTCCATCGTCCATGGGTTTGATATGGTAATGTTAAAATGCTTGAAAGCTAATAATTCCTTCTTATCCTTTCTTTAGGATTTCTTTTATTGAGCTGTCCGGGCATATGTTAGAATATAAGGTGAAATTAGTTGATTAGTTAGAAAGTTAGTTAAGACCCTAATTTATAAATAAGGGATCTTAGTTAATATGAATAGTTAGTGAGTATTGGGCAACAATTGATTCCTCATCTCCTTTCTCTAATCATACTTATTCAGCTTATGTCCGCAAACGCTTGCTCAGCGCCACCTCGAATGTATGCTCTTTGTACTCTGTACTCCCAATATAAAAATTGCCTATTTCTGTGAAGACGTGTAGAGTAAAGGAATAAATGACCCCAAGTATATTGAAGAAAATATAGCTCCTCTCACAACATCTCTTTATTTTCCAAATGAGGAGACGGAGTGGTATGATGGCCAGATACATTTTATTTTTTGTTTTGTAAATGTTTTAGCGTTCTCTTGGGAAAACTGAATATCTTAATGAATCTGCATTCAATGTTATGATTTCTTAGCACGGGCAATCAATCTCAATTGCTTATTGAAGGTTCTGGTTTCAATGATGAAATTTCTATGTGGTGATATATACGTTTTTGCTTGTCTAAATTCTTTTTAGTTGTGTCGTGTGCTATCAACTATAATTTGGTGCTAAGATTTCAGGGATGATTAACATTTACTTTCGTCATAAACATTTTACTGGTAATTCTTGCATGAGTTATGCGCCCAAACTGCGAGGAGGGTGCTCTAATTAGGATTATTGTTGGTGCCATAACTGATTTGCTTAGGAATAGTTTCAAATAGTGCAAACTTCAGTAGATTCATGGGAATAAGTAACATCATCATGTCCTTTCCCTATTGAGTTCTTGGTCATCATCTATGGTAGATCTGAAACTCACGCTTTCTCTATACAAGCTAAATACTGAGTCTTTTATACAACTTTAACCATGGTACAGGTGGCCAATCAGGCATTGCCATGAATGCGAGTCAGGAGCAATTGCCCCTGCATCTTTGCCCCTTTTTACTCCAATATGGATGATGCCTTCGTTGATGCTTTTATGGCTGTATATAATGAGGGCCGCAAGATTAATGACACTTTTACTTGTAAGGATTACGACAACATAGTGGCAGAATTAAGTGCTTTATTTGGTCAATAAATTGACAAGGATAAGGTGAAGAACCAATGAAATCTTTAAAGAAAAACTTCTCTGAAGTGTGTGACATATTTAAAAGTCTGAGTAGATTTGCTTGGAACCAACAACAAAATTGTGGGATGCTGAGCCTGAGGTTTGGGATGCATTGATTGAGGTAAACAGTGTTTTTTTAAGCGTTGTGCTGGCATTTTTATTTGCTTGTCACTTGTATTTATATTGTCATTTTATCATGTGCTCTGTTACCTTTTTCATTGCTTCAACCGTATGAGATGTTACTGGTATTTAAGTTTACATTGACTCTATTCTACTGAAAATTGTTTTATATTTTGTAGACTAAACCTAAAGCAGGACTATGGAGAACAAATTCTTTTTCAATGACATCGACAACCTAGTTTAACAAGGTTGATTCACATCAAACAATATTGATCCTTTTGTTGAAGTTGATGGGCAAGGTAATTTACATGGACAAGGCCAATCTCCTGAACAAGATAATTCTCATACTGCTCACAGTTTTTGTAGCAAGAGGGCAAAGAGAGCAACTAGAGAGCAAGCAAACCCACTCAGACTTTTAAATATGTCACACACTTCAGAGAAGTTTTTCTTCAAAGTCTTTCATCGATTCTTCACCTTATCCTTGTCAATTCGTTGACCAAATAAAGCACTTAATTCTGCCACTATATTGTTGTAAGCCTTACAAGTAAAAGTGCCATTAATTTTGCGGCCCTCATTATATACAGTCATAAGAGCATCAGTTGAGTATCCACCTTCGGCCAGGAAACAAGTGCTCATGAAGATGTTCTATTATTCACTTTAATTAGGTGGTGATGACTTATATATATTTTGGTTGATGTTCAAAAAATATAGCTTTTAATTATTAGTTATCACTTTTGAATATTTTGTTACATGCTTAAAATAGATATTTGAGCATGTGGTGATGACTTGTTGGTATGTATACTTTTAGATATTTTGTTACATGTTCAAAATAGGCATTTGAGCATGATGTAATCACTTGTTTATATGTAGCTTATTGAATATTCAGTCATCACTTTATTAGAAAAAACAGATAGCTTTTTAGCATTATTGATTTTTACAATCTTTTATGCTCAAAATAAAACTTGTTCATTTCATTGAATGGGCAAAGTGAAGATGTTTATGGTTAAAAGAAAAAAATTGTTAATTTAGTATTTTTAAAATATTTATTATATTAGCTAGATAAAAATATCATTTTTATACATATATTATAATATTAATGTAATAATTTAATTTAAATCCAAGTGTAAATTAATTTAAGCAATCTATAATTATAAAAGCATAAAGTAACATGCAAGGTAAAATGGTTAATTAGTTATTAGCAACTACAAATGATATTTTCTTCTTTTGTTCCTTCTAACAAAAACAAAGTAACATACCATTCCCTCACCAAACACACCCTTATCTCCAACGAACGACAACAACTGTTTCCTCCCATTACCTGCAGCAACGATTTCGGCCTCCCACCGTCTCTCATCATTCAGATTTCATATCTCAGAACAATGACATCACCTCACTCTTTTCTTCAGCCTCCACCCTCCATCCATGTCCACCGTCTCCATCACCTACAGTTTTTTCTTTCTTTCTTAGGAGGTAATATTTTATTTCTTTTTTTCTTTTTAGTTTTTTTCCCCTGTTTTTTTCTTTCTTTCTTGGGAGGTAATATTTTAGGTCTAATTCCACCGATTTCCAAAAGTAATAAAAAGTGACTGAGTGAAAAGTAATTCTTATAAGTTAAAAAGCACATTAGGACTTCCAAACTTCAGTGAGTGGTTGAGTGCAGTGGTGATTTAAAAAATAAAATAAAATCAGGTCAGACCGGACCAGTCCAAGGGGTCTAAGCCCCTAGACCGAAGTCGGTCCAACCCGAGCAGTCTGGTCCGATTCGGTGTAATTGTCTTGGCCTGGACCATTTTTCTTTTTTGCTCAAACTGGGTTGAATCAAACCGGACCAACTAGACCACCGAGTTTTTTGGACAACCCTACTCAGTCCCCTCCTCTTTTTCTTTGTGTTCCATCTTCATTTTCTCTTTTTTCGTCAACCAACATTTTCTTCATGCCGTCTCCATCCACTCCTCTTTCTTCATCTATGATTTTTGTTTAAAAAAGAAAATAATAAACCGGGTAACCCAGCCAACTCGGCGGGTTACGGTTGCTCTCGGTTTGCCCCGGTTCATGCTGGGTCAAGTCTTGGCTGAGTTTACATGTCAACTGTATTAGACAAGTTTCCATTCTGGTTGTGGTTCACGAGGATTGTAATTATCAGACTTTTCTGATATTTTTTTTTTGATTGAGATCTCAATATAATTTTTTCAATAATTTATTTCTGGTTATTGTTTGTTATATGAAGGAGTGATATATATGTATGTAAATGAATCTCAATTTAAAAATTTAAGAAAATAATATTGCTTTTATTTCTTGGTCTTGAACTTGTCTTGGAAAAAATCTTTAACTCAGAATGTTTGAGCCGTAAGAAAATTGTTGTTGTCAACTTGTCGTCATCGTCATTTGGATTGTTCCGTCACGTCAGAAAAATTAATATTGATTTTTTTTTTTTTGTGTGTGTGTGTGGATCAATTAGCTCATAACATATTTGATAGCTGATAGTCTTTGATGAACCTGCACTTAATATCCACAATGTTATGGGGTATGAGGGGCTCTCGAATTACTTGATCTTATCTTGAAACTCTCTTTATATATGAGAGTAATAATCCAGTTTATATTAAAAAAATAACATTGATTTTAATTATTTATTGGGATTTTTAAATAGAAATATTAAAAGAAGTGAGGTCGATCGGCCTTGCTTTTCCTGCAACGTGGTAATGAAACACAATGATGGCGGGAGCATGATGAGGCTTGCTGATGTGAAACAAGAAGGGAAAGAGGAAGAGAGAGATGAGAGAGAGGGAAGGGAGACGGAGACCCCGACGAAATTACGATGAGTGAGAAAGCTCCGGGAATAACAGTATTCAATGTCATCGATCAATAATTCAAAGTTTCCTTACAAAACCCTAAAGACAATGCCAATATGTCACTCCATAAAGATTACAGAAAGATGCTCCCACTCACACCTCTTCCTCAAATTATGCTTTTCAATGATTGCTCTCCCCTTCTTTTCGCTCAAGTTATTTCTTGTCGTAAATACCAAACTATAACGTTACCAACAATAGTACTTGGTAACGTGAGAGGGCCAAATAAAGTTGATGAAACCTAAATAAAAACAGCCCCCTTCAATGATCAAAGCTTCGTCTTCAAACTTATGTGCTTGTTTGTGATCATGTTCATATACTCTATAGGAAAAATTAATGTTTTCATTCTTATGATTTTGACTGAGTTGTAACTCAGTTCTTGTATTTTTACTTGATGCAACTCATTTTCTATAATTTCAAGTCAATTATAACTCAGTTCTTGAACTTTGATTCATTACAACTTTTTTTTTTTTTTTTTTTTATAGTTTTAACCATTTTATAATATAGTCGATCCCACATTTATACTAGAACATAAGGACTAAATGATGAAATGACTAAAACTATATAAACTGAGTTATAATGAATTAAAGTTCAGGGATTAAGTTACAATGGAGTTAAAACTCTAGAGATTAAGTTGTATTGAGTTTTTTTTTTTTTTTTTTGAAACAGGAGGACTGATCAGTATAGATCAGTCAATATAGGGCACAATCGTGAACGGGAAACCCCACTCACATCATCTTGAAGGGCCTTCAAGAGTCCTTCTGAGGGGTTCTCTAGAGCATGTAACCCTACCCTTAAAGTCAAGGCATGTGTCGCTAGGAAATCCGCACAGTTATTACCCTCCCGAAAGACATGGGATATATGATATATCAACCCTCCAGTCCTGAGATAGAAGCTGATGGATACGTTGAACCAGGCTCCAATTTGCACTTACCGCTATATCTTGCTTCCTGACGAGAGAAAGGGCAACCAGGCAGTCAATCTGCACAAGGACATTCCGATAGCCATGCGTCCATGCTAGCTCCAAACCATCCATTAGAGCCCACAAATCAGCCTAAAGCGAGGAACATATGCCAATATTCCTGCAACATCCACCCAGCCATTCCCCGTTATGGTCCCTAAGGATGCAACCAGCCCCAGCTGCCAAAGGTTCTCTTTTCAGGGCACCATCACAGTTGATAGCTACTATCCCTGGCTGTGGCTTACACCAAGCAATCTCCTTAGCAATTTTTCTTGTTGTATTGCCCTTCATCATCGTAGATATATTTGATGTTTGCAAGCTGTATTCAGATAGGATCTTGATCTCTTTTGCAAGAGATACCGGCTGGGTATGTGACTTTTGAAAAACCATCTTATTCCGAGCATCCCACAATTTCCAGCACGTGAGGCCGAAAAGATTAGCCCAAGTACCGCTACCATCCAATCTGGGACTGTTCTGAGAAAGGTTCTGACGCATCCATTCCTGCATCTTGATCTGGGAGAACTTATGAATTTCAGAGGCCGGCAGGAACTGTTGCCACACTTCTTGGGCATATTTGCAATGTCGCAGGATATGATCCACGTCCTCCTTCACTCCTCCACATCTGGTACAACTAGCGGACGTCCCCATATGGCGTCTATGGCATTCGGCATTAGTTAACAAGCTAGAACGTGCCGCAAGCCAAAGGAACACCCTCACTCTTTGAGCACCCTGCCATTTCCACACTGCCTCCCAGAGTTGACTGAGGCTGGTGTCACCTTCTCCACTTATCATATCATATGCCGAGGTAATAGAGAAACTACCATCAGTTGATAGGTCCCAGAAACAGTGAGCCTCCCCATCATCACTTATCGGTGGTTTGCATCCTGAAATACGCGAGAGGACACTGTCGGGAAAAATATTTTCAAAACGATTCCAGAGCCAGTGCCCGTCTGATGAGACAAAATGGCTAACTGGGAGAGATTTTTCATCATGATTAATATCCCTGAAAGCTAAAAGTTTAAGTGGGCCCACCTCCGGCACCCAATTGTCCTCCCAGAAGCGTGTGTTTATTCCATTGCCAGGGTCCCACCTAATACCAAGCTCCACGTCCTGCCACACATTCATCAAGTGCCGCCATAAGTAGGAACACTTCTGATTTCTTCTGTAAGGCCTTGTCCAATCATTCCACCCATATTTCCTACGTAGGACCTGAACCCATAATAAATCTGGCTAAGAATGCATGTAGAAACCGATTTTCATGAGAAAAGCCTGGTTCTAGAGATCAAGTTTTTTAAAACCACATCCACCGGCCTTACTGGGAAGGCACATATCTTCCCACTTCATCAACGCAGGCCGTCGACAAGTGTTAGAGCTCCCCCATACGAAGGTTCTGATGTGACGTTCAAGTTGATGACACAATCCTGGGGGTAGTTTTGTAGTCTGCATAGCGAAAGCTGGGATGGCAGAGAGCACCGCTTTTGCTAAGGTAATACGTCCTACCAAGGATAGAGTCCTTGCTACCCAACCTGAGAGTTTGCTAACAACTTTCTCCTCCAAGTAAGCGTAGGTACTTGCCTTGACACGTTGGTGTAGTAAGGGCACTCCAAGATAATTTCCAAGGTCATCTGTCCGCTTGAAACCCAACTCTTCACAAACCCACGCCTGATCAACAAGAGAGACATTTTTAGAGAAATAAACTGTGGTCTTGGAGTTACTAACCTTATGGTCGGAACTAGCACAGAATTCATCAAGTACATGTCGGATGAGCATAACCTGGGAAGCAGCAGTGGTGCTAAAGAGAACAAGATCATCTGCAAAAAATAAATGTGAGAGCGGGGGACCCCCTCTTCCCAAATGTATCGGCTGCCATTGACGATCCACCACTTTCCGACTAATTGTTTGTGATAGTCTCTCCATACATAATACAAAGAGGTAGGGCGAGAGAGGATCCCCTTGTCGGATTCCACGGGACGGGCTAAAACACTCCGACCAATGACCATCCCAAGCTACCCTCATTTTGCACGTTGTAACACAGAGCATAACTGCATGAACAAACTTATGCGGGAGACCTACATCTAAAAGAGTTTCTTCAATGAAATCCCATCTTAACCTGTCATATGCTTTCTCCAAATCAACTTTAATTGCCATCCATTCCTCTTGCCCTTTCTTTGATCTCATAGTATGAATTACCTCTTGAGCAATTAAAATATTATCCGTGATTTGACGTCCCGCTACAAAGCTAGCCTGGAAAGGACGAACGAGGTAGGGTAGCCATCCTTTCAGTCGGTTAGCCAAAACTTTTGTCATAATTTTATAAGGGACAATGCATAAACTTATCAGTCGAAATTCCTTGATAAACACTGGAACCGGGATCTTAGGAACCAGGGTGATGAGGGTTTCATTTAATTGCTCCTCTAATACACCTTCTTCAAACCAGCGAGTAACCATGTGAAAGAGGGATGGTCCCACGATCTTCCAGTGGTCCTGGAAAAAACTAGCATGCAGCACGTCAATCCCTGGTGCCTTGAGGGGTTTCATTTGGAAAAGGGCCGAATGAACTTCCCTGAGAGAAATATTAGAGCTAAGGATTCCCGCCATAGAGATTTCCATGCTTGGGAAGAGTCCCCTTCCTGAATATGGTGGTGCATAACTTTCCTCCACATTATAAAGTTGTTTATAAAATTGAAAAGCCCAATTTCGAAGGGTCTCTCTATCGGTGCACCACACCCCTTCATCATTCTTAAGGGTTGAGATCGATTTTCAACGACTCCAATGAATAGCTTTAGCGTGGAAGTAAGCCGTATTATGATCTTCAAAATTTATCCAGTCACACCTCGCTCTCTGAGTCCAAGTCAGAAACTCTTGATCACATATGGTCTCAAATTCCTTTCTCAGTTTGCTTTCTAACTGGTCCAGGCGAGAAGAAAGATGAGATTCTTGGGCTTTTTGGATCCCACCCAGTCTAGCCAGAACACGGCGCTTCCGATGATTAATATTACCAAAGACCTCCTTATTCCAATTCTTAGCCGCTATCGTAAACCTTCCAATCGATTCCGAAAGAGGAACTCGATCGCCCCAGTTTCCCTATACAACTTGCTAGAAGGAGTCAAAAGTAGCCCAGGCCGTGAGGTATCTAAAGGGTGCTTGTTGACGGGGGTGCGACGAGTCTCAGTCAACCAAGATACAAAGGGCTGGTGATCTGAGCTGAGTTTTGGGAGATGCTTAACCAAGGACGTAGGGAACTTATTTATCCAAAGGTCATTCCCTAGGGCACGGTCCAGGCGTTGGAGGAGAGTACCCCGACACCAAGTGAACTTTGGACCAGAGAAACCTAGGTCCACGAGTCTGCTATTGAAGAGGAAACTTTTAAATAGAGGACATCCACGTGCTCTACTATCCACACCTCCGGTTCGATCATCACTATTGAGAATAACATTAAAATCTCCTGCACAGAGCCATGGACATTGGACACCTTCGGCAATCCCAGATAAGGTCTTCCATAAATCCTTCCTCAGAGTATTATTGGGACTACCATACACAGCTGAAAAAGCAAAAGTGCCTGCTCTGCCCATAATGTCAACACGAGTATGAATAAGCTGAGGGTGACATAGCTCAATCGACACTGACAGTTCCTCCTTCCATAGTAGCCAGATTCCTCCCGAGAATCCTCGGGTCTCTAACCTGTAAGAACGATCAAAACCAAAAAGCTTGATAAACCTGTCAGCTTTAAGCCCCGAAATCTGAGGTTCAACTAATACCACCATGGTCGGTCTGTGTTTTATCATAAACTGCATGAATGTTTGACGAAAGCTTTTGTTGGCTGCCCCTTGGTAGTTCCATACGAATATCTGCAAAACCATGGAGATAGAACAGGTGGTAGAATCAAAGAGAAACACCAGACCCAAGAGGGTCATCATCATACCTCGGCGCCACCGACAATTGTGCTTGGGATCACCCCTGGGAGCCCTGAAGCTCTTGGGGTAGCTCAAGTTCCTCTCTCAGCACCTCTAAAGCGTCCTTTGAGATATGCGTCCCTTGCTTTTTCTTCCGGATTTTGAGCGTCTTCTCTGAGTTAGACATCAATTTCAACCCCTACGAACCTGGGTTCATGACAGTGGATGATTTCAGTCTGTTCTCCTTGCCTCGGCATCCCTCCTTCTTGACTACAACTGATGAAAAGCTTAGAACCTCAATACTTTTTGACTCCTGCATGTTCACATACTCCAGAACCGATCGACTTCGCTATAGCTCCACGACCTTGTGCTTGCTTGCGTCTAGAGAGGACTTGTGCTCCAAAGTGGCGAAATCTGATCCTGTAATATTCGAAAGAGAAGTTTTCTCCCCTATTGGGCCCACAAATGATGTAATTGCGTCAGCTGGCGTTCCAACAGGAATAGCGCCATGTCCAGCTAGAGGTAAGTTTAGTCCGGTCTGTGGGACGCCATCCACACAAGTAATGGGAGGCCCATGAGAGTGAGCTACGACTGTCACAGGGTCCTAGGGATTTCCACCTAGGGGAGTGGGCTGGGCTTCCTTTTTCTTGTACACTTTGGTGGGTTGTGGCAAGTGAGTCGTAATTTTATTGGAGCCAATTTTTTGGGCCCTCTTAGAGCTACTTATTTCATCTCGTGCCAACCCCACCTCCAGCATACCCGAAATTCCAGTCCACTTTTCTTGCCTTGAATTGAGCCCAAAGCCCCACTGGAATTGCGCATCACTTGCGAAGATTTAGCCTTCAAATCCTCCACGTCGAATAAGACGTTATAACGAGATCCCCAATTATAGGTGATCCCGTCATCTTTGCTTCCTTCCCCCAAATCTACTTATTTCCTTTTTTGGCATACTTTACCTGCATCCACGAGCCATACGGCGACACAGGAGACTCCGGTGATGCCACGAAGGCGGCTTTCTTGATCGACTGATCCGGGACGACACTAGATGTATCCTGACTTGGGGAGGTCTATCCAAAGGGGTGGACAGCCATGGACGCCTGGTCCCTGCTCTTACATCTCTCTTTAGGATGACCATACAGGCCACACTCAAAGCATATAAGAGGTAATCCTTCATACTCGATGCAATACTTCTTACCGTCGACCAAGATCCAAGGCACCAGTGGCCTCAACAAGTCCATAAGAATTGCAAGCTGAGCATACTTCCCCCTACCCCTAGTCTCCGTCAAGTAATCAATTTTGACCACATCCCCCAGTAAGGAGCCAATCGCTCGCAAGGTACTCTTGTGGTAATACTGGAAAGAAAGGCCCGGGATTCTCACCTAAGCCACAACCTTAGAGATAGCCTACGACTTTGCATCGAAATCCAGGGACCATGGCTGTACCGTTAAGTAGGACCCAAAAATCATCCATGGCCCTCCCGTAAGCACCTTAACATAGTCTTCCTCCAAGTCAAACGTAACAAAATAAAAGCTGCCTTCTACATCCACTAACTGAAAAGACCCTTTCAGTTGCCACAATGCTTGTGTCCTTGCTCGTAAGTCATGATAAGTGATAGTTTTCCCTAGTAGTTTGATGATCAACGTACGCTCCATTCCTTTGCTCAACGTAACCCGAACAGCCTCAGAGAAAGCAATGGACGGGATATCCCCCTCTCTGCTAATCTGGAAACCCACGTCCGAAAGCTCAACCTCCTTCTGGGGATGTAAACTTGGCCCACCTTCATTCAAATTGAGCAGCATATTCTTATTTGAAACGATCCCCTCCTTTCCATTGTCAACCATCTCTGTATCAGGAGAATCTTTTTGTCCTCCATCACTATCCGCCTCCCCCAAAGGCCGTATACGGACCTTCTTCGTTGATCGCAGGGAATCTTCCAACATGGGCGGAGAGACCTCTTTCGCAACCAGAGCCATGATTGTATTTTTTCGAAGTTGTATTGAGTTAGAGTGTAGGGACTGAGTTACAATCCTATATTAATGCAATAAAGATTATCATCGCACGGTGTGCAATGCGATCAAACTAAAAGGGTTCTTAGTATGTTGTCCTCGTAAACAAAGTGAACAGTAACATGTTATAATTAATGAACAATGATATTTGGAGCCAAAAGTATGTATGTATCGTAATAACTTCCACTAATGAAACATGTTCCCAACCATGATTAGGGATTATACTTTTGTTTTAATGAGCTCATGATTGCTATGGACGTTATGCATGTGAGGCCTAATCTGAAAATCACTCACAAGGAAAAAAATAAAGTGTGAATATATAATTAGTCTGTGTAATATTCTCCTTGAAATTTTTTCATAATTTTGTATAGGTTTCAAGATAAATATCAATCATTCAGAATAAAGATATAAAATGCAATAATTATCATTAATGTTTTAAATTAAGTTTATTGCGTGCTAAATAGGATTTTGTTGAATTGATCCATGCATGCATTTGATATACAAATTAATTAGCATCACCTTTAGAGCTACCTTTTCGGTGGAGGAAAGCTTTTTATATAAAATAAAATTATAGATAGAATAACAAGTAAAGAAAAAAAAGAAAAAGAAAGAAAGGGGATCATTGTTTGTTGACTTTGGCATGCAGGAATCTCATTTTCTCTGTCAAGTGGGTCCTTTAGCCTCATTTATTTTAAAATTATTTGTAAATTCAACTACTTTTGGACTTTTAGCCCCTGGAATATTAGTGCTATTTATAAGTCTTTTTTAATCAAATAAATGAGATTATAACAATTTTACCCATATTTTGTACCAATGAAAATAGAGAGAGAATAAAAAGTTGAAAGGTAGCCATTCATAAATGAGGGTAAAATCGAAAATTTACCCCATAATCATTGAGCTATCTACCTATCCTTAGTATGTGTGATTTGGTCAAAAGAGACTTATAAATAGGACCAAAGTGGTATAAAATATCCTTTTTTATTCCCATATAAAATCTTATATATTCACAAACTATAAAATAATTATATTCTACTTAATTATCTCAAATCTTATGCAAAATGTTAGAACCTACTACTACCTTCGGTCTTAATTATAAGATCAAATTAACTTTTTTGGAGAGATTAAGGAAGCAAATTAAATTACTTTGGAATATTTTTAGTTTTTTTTATCCAAACTAATTAGTTAGACTAATAAACTAATATATAATCTAAAGATAAACAACAAATATGATATGATTAAATAACTTATTTAGCTTCTTTGATCTGTTTAAAAAAAGTGAACCCACTCTTATAATTAGGATTGTAGGGAGTAGATTTTAGTTGATAATAGTTTCCTTTTTAAAAATTTCAATTTTGGTTTTCAAATTAGTTAAACCCTTTAAGATTTAACTTTCCTTTTACCCAATTAATTTAATTATTACCTCTAGGCAAAAGAAATAAATAGGAAAAAGTCATCTCAAATTACTATACATGTTAATTATATAGGAAAAATTGCACCTGATCCCAAATAAGAGAAAATTCGACAAAAAGGTCCCTCCCTTAAAATCTTTAATTTACAGTAAAGTCTCATGAGATATTTTTTACAATATATTCTAAATATGAAAAGTTTAAAATAACTCTATAGATTAAATAGAGAGAGTAATGACTGTGTATTCATTAAGGTTATTTTAGATTTTTTACATTTATAATATATTGTAAAAATGTCTTACAAGACTTTACGGTAAATTTAAGATTTTAAATGACATTTTTATCTTAATTATGTCATGACACTATCAACACCGGCCATATTATTTACTTGTTCATTGGTGAAGTCTGGGTTGAGAGCTGTGAACCATCTAATATTGATCCATCTAATTATATAATTTTTGACTCTACCATCATTGTGTTTCGATAATAATCATTGTGTTTATAATAAATAAATAACGGGGTTTAAACTTTGAAGAGTAGTAAATAATCATTATTATATTTTTAATCATTGATATTAGTATATGACAGCGCTGGATTAATTTTTTGATAGTGTGAAGCCTTTTTAATATAACCCGTAACATCTGTCTTGTTAAGTTTAATTAACCATTATTTCATTCATCAACTAACTAAAATAATCTCACAATAACTAAAAAAACAAAAAACAAAAATTGCCTGCCAAAAATTACATGATATTAAGTGGATCGGCTTATAAAAAATTGAATCTTTACTAATTCAATACTATATTATTTTGTAAGAGAGAAATACAGTTTACATTGATTAAAAAATAACAATTTTGAGAGAAATACAGTTTACTATATTATTTTGTTTTTAATATTGAAATTTTCAATTTATTGAATATGTAGGTGTTTTTTATTTTGTTTTTATTGTTTATATTTGGATTCCGGTCAAATTCTAAAATAATTTTGAAATAAACAAGTACGGAAATAGAAATATGTGTTACTAACAATATTTTTAATAGATTCAAGGTATGTTTGATTGTTCTTATCCCCGTTTAACACAAACATCTCATTCGAGAAGTGAACTCGAGATTAGAAGAATTTAACGGGATTTTATACCATTAGATATTTTAAAACTTAAAGCGTAAAATCTCAACAAACCCTTTTTCAACAAATGTACTTCTTTTAAATAAATAAATAAAAATTTAAATTTAAATTTGGTTAAGGGTTTTATTTTTTCTTTAGAGATTTAAAGTACAAAGCCTCTCTCAACAAATATACTTCTCGAGATTTCTCGAGATTTAAATCTGTATTGTTTTTTTAGGCGAGACCACTTACTCCTCGACTAACAAGACAATTTCTTAGTTACGCTTGACGAACTCTATATCGACATATATATATTTATTTTCCGCACTACACGGTGTGGTGAAAAGGTCAAGATATTCCTGACGTAAAACCTCAAACGTTGAATAACATCATTGCAACAACAGCTGGAGGCCAAAAAAAAAAAAAGAGGAAAAAACAATTCCAGGTCCCCAATAACTTAAACTTGGACAATTTGAGTCTAGTAGTAGTTCACAAGTTTTGTGGAATTATTTATTTTTTTTTATTCGAAAGTGAAGCAGTCAATAGAACTTAACTGGTCGGCTTGTTTGCCTGTTTTGCTTGGTCCTTCCACCAACTTTCTCTTGTGGTCATTTTGTTAGTAATAGCAAAATGCCGAAATCTCAACATTTTCGGTACAAGTGTCATATAAGCCTAATCAGAAGTGTATGTTAACTCTGATGCCAAGTTCTTTTGAAATTTTTTAAATTTGGAAATGAGTAAATTTGAGGGATTAAAATCAATTTCTAAAATACATGCTTGATTGAATCAATCGACTCCATATTTAATAGTTAATACATACTCCCTCAAATCATTAATATAAGATATATTTAACTAATTTAATTAGATTAATGAAGTTAATTAAGTTACTATAACATATATTTTCTTAAAACATTCTAGTTATATTCTTTAATTTTCTCATTTATCTTCCCCATTAATTACTATTGAGGGCTTGAGGTAGTATTAACAAGGACATATTAAAAACTATTGATAAATATGGAAAATTAGGTGCACATCCTTATGTGCACCTTATGTGCTTGTCCTCCTCTATTAGAGGGATGAGCACATTTTTTTAATTTTTTTTTAAATTTTTTATATAATATATTTATTTAGATTTAAATTATATATGGTTTTTTTGGAATTTTTTTACACCCAATATTTCAAATTAATTAATTTCGGGTCTGCGTTCGAAATGTTTTCTCTAATACCAGGTATCCTAGAAATTAATTAATTTGAGATCTATTCCAAAAAAACATTCCGGAAAAAAGATATAATTTAAATCTAAATAAATATAATATATAAAAAAATTCTGTCTCATCCCTCTAATTTATGATTCACCATGTGCTCCCATGGAAAAGATGTCTTATCTTTATGATTCACATCAATTCATCAAATATGTCATATTACTCCCATACAAAGGACTAAAGAAAGAGTACTTGAAATGATTAGATGGGGGACTTAATTGTAATTACCTCATTAATCAATGGAGGTTTATGATTATAATAGTATCAAATGTCAAAGCCCCACGTAATGATCCATCCCATGGGCTGATTTGGTAAAATAAGCTCCTCCAACATCATGCAAATCCAATCCAAGGAGTCAAAATACTCAAATATTCATACTTCATATTTCACACCAGTATTTAATCCTTTTTATAAGGTCTTATTTATTTATAAAGCGTATTAATTATTATTTTTTTATATATATCTATAATTAATATAATATTAGATGTTAATACAATTAGTAGATGCAATATTGAAAGTTAATTATATTATAGGATAACTTTATAGACTTTAATTATTTTTATTATTTTATTTTTAATTGAGACTTTATAATAAAGAGGCGGAAAGAGTAATATACTTCATTTACTTCTAACATATTTACATTAAATATCAGTATATCCATTACAATAACGATTATAACTTATTTTCAAAACTTTGCCTTCTCTCTTCACCTTCTTCTTTCTCATTCTCTTTCCCTCCCTCTCCAATTATTTTCCCGGAGCACTCACCGGCGGTAACTCCACGGCTACACTGTATTAAAGAGACCTCCAAATCAAGCTTCTTCAAGAGAAGCATGGGAAATTGCAACGCTTGTGTGAAATCAGAAGTCGCAGAAGAACCATCGAACAACAACCACACAAACCACAGGAAGAAGAAGAAGAAAACAAAGGACAGAAGTCAAAACCCGTTCGCAGACGAAGCATTTCACTCGCCTGCTCCGATCCGAGTCCTGAAGGACGTGATTCCACTGAGTCACCGAACCCGACTCAGCGACAAGTACATACTCGGACGCGAGCTGGGTCGCGGCGAGTTTGGTATCACCCATCTCTGTACAGACAGAGAGACAAAAGAAGCACTGGCCTGCAAATCGATTTCTAAACGGAAGCTCCGAACGGCCGTGGATATAGAAGACGTAAGGCGCGAGGTTGCGATAATGTCGACGCTACCTGATCACCCAAATATTGTGAAGCTCAAAGCGACCTATGAAGATAACGAGAATGTTCATCTCGTGATGGAACTCTGTGAGGGCGGTGAGCTCTTTGACCGGATCGTCGCCAGAGGACATTACAGTGAACGCGCTGCCGCGACGGTGGCCAGAACGATAGCTGAAGTTGTGAGGATGTGTCATGCCAATGGTGTCATGCATAGAGATCTCAAGCCTGAGAACTTCCTTTTCGCTAATAAGAAGGAGAATTCTGTCCTTAAGGCCATTGATTTTGGACTCTCTGTGTTTTTCAAGCCTGGTATGTGAGTTATCCCTGTTTCTTCCTCTGTTTTTTTCTTGCCAAGAAAAGATTTTTGAGGTGTAGGTATATATTAGGCTTGTCTTTCTATAAAAATAGCTTAAAGCAATTTGAAAGTACCTTCCTTGACATTATTCATGCCTGTTATGTGACTTATATATGTTTCTTCGTCATACTTGCTCTGTTTTTTCTGGCCTTAACAAACACTTCCAAGGCATATTTTCACCTTAACCTTTTTATTAAAATAGCTTAAACCAATTTGATAGTAATTTTACACCTTTATTTCCCCTATTTTAGGAGAAAGATTTTCGGAGATAGTTGGGAGTCCATACTATATGGCGCCGGAGGTTTTGAGGAGAAACTACGGGCCGGAGGTTGACGTATGGAGCGCCGGCGTGATTCTGTATATATTATTATGTGGGGTTCCTCCGTTTTGGGCAGGTACTGTTTTGTGTGTGTGTGTGTGTGGTTTGGAGAGAGTGATATAAATTTTGGGTATCAGAAATTACTGATATAGTGAAAGTTGGTGGTGTTTATTATTGCAGAGACGGAACAAGGTGTGGCCTTGGCTATTCTTAGGGGAGTGATTGATTTTAAGAGAGAACCTTGGCCTCAGATATCCGATAGTGCTAAGAGCCTAGTGAGGCAGATGTTGGAGCCTAATCCTGAAAAGCGTTTGACAGCTCAACAGGTTCTTGGTAAGTTGTGTGGCTTCTTCTAGTATGAAGCAAACCAAAGTTCTTTTATTTTTCTGGGCACTGAGACCTTTTAGAGACTAATCATCCCAATATCCTTATCAGAGGATGAATTGAAGGGTTTGTCAGGGGTTGAAGTTGGGAATGCCCAGTTAAGACTTGTTTGAATTAACGTTTGTAAAAGTGACTTTTTTTTATAGAATCAGGGAAGAGACTAATCTCAGCGAAGTGGGTTTTGTCTCTTACAAAAGTGACTTTTATTCCAACCATATTTTGCAAACTGTAGTTGGGTTTATGGACAGAGCTTTGTTATAATCAGGCATCACAAGGATGACGTTTGTGGAACTAGTTTGTTTGGAAGATTGTCTTTTGGTTGCTAGATAAGGCACTTTTATCAGTTGTTAAGGTTGTCTTTCTTTAAGAGGAATATTCTTTGTTTTGCATGTGTCTTCTTATTTATCAGAAGTGATTTCTGAATATTTACCGTGAATAACTATATATGTTTGCAGAACATCCCTGGCTGCAAAATGCGAAGAAAGCTTCAAATGTTCCATTAGGAGATATAGTGAGGACAAGGCTGAAGCAGTTCTCCATGATGAATAGATTTAAAAAGAAAGCCCTTTGGGTTAGCACCTCTATTTATTATTATATTTTTACACAAGTGTTTGATTCTAGTTCTGTTTGTGGTGAAATATTAATGCAAGTTATAATGACTGGTACAGGTAATAGCAGAGTATTTATCTATTGAAGAGGTGGAGATAATCAAAGATATGTTTACATTAATGGATAGTGATGGAGATGGAAAAGTAACATATGAGGAACTCAAAGCTGGGTTGCAAAAGGTTGGTTCTCAACTGGCTGAGCCAGAGATAAAGATGCTGATGGAAGCGGTAAGCTTAGATGCTTCTTCTCTTTTCAATTCTTTCATCACCAATGTGTTTTGAGTCCTTCTCATGAATCTGAGAATCTCCTAGGAAGCAGTTGTTTTGAACCGCTTCAAATGAAATTTTAGAAATCCATCTCATTAAAGTTCAATTTCTTAAATGGGTAGGGAGAGAATCATTTTCTAACAAAGGAATGTAATCACCAAAAAAATCCCAATAACAAGTAAGCAGTACGGGCTTATTGTCATTTCTTGTATCAAAACTTGTTACTCCCTCCGGTCCTAATTATAAGACATAGTTGACTTTTTTTGAGAAATTAAGGAAGCTAATTAAATCATTTTATAGTATTTTTATTTTTATTTTTTTCTTCAAAGTAATTAGTTTGACTAATAAACTAATATAAAATTTAAAGATACACAACATATAAAATGATTAAGTAATCTATTTAGCTTCCTTAATCTCTCCAAACAAAGTCAACTATGTCTTATAATTAGGACCGGAGGTAGTATATTGCAAACCTTTCACTTGTTATGAAATTTTGTGTGTGATTATATTCCTCTTCAGAAAAAATAAAAATAAAAAAATTCAGAAGGACATTCCTAAGGCTGAGGCTAAGAGGATTTTACTTTATGTTTAGATGGAGAGAAAATTAGGAGAGAAAACTCCCAAAAATAGTAAATTGATTATTATTTTAAAAGTGTTCCTTCATAATATCCTATCTCCCCTATTTTTCCCTCACTTTTCTTTCTATCTAAACATTTGACCTTTTGCCATAAAGGCAGAGATGAGCCCCAATTTTCTGTAAGGCCAATGCAACAACCTACATTGAAAATTTGAGTCTGAAGGAGCATAAAATGAGCTGCCATACCTCTTGTTCAAAAGACTTGCCTAGTGGTCAAGCAAAATTGAAATAATGAAACTTTGTGATTGGTTGGCATGAATGAATTAGGCTGACGTGGACGGGAATGGAGTACTTGACTATGGAGAATTTGTGGCAGTGACGATTCACTTGCAAAGAATGGAGAACGACGAGCATTTCAGGAAAGCATTCAAGTATTTTGACAAAGATGAGAGTGGATTTATTGAGTTAGGTGAACTACGAGAAGCTTTAGCAGATGATTCTGGTGAAATTGAAACTGATGTTGTCAATGACATCATGCGTGAGGTTGACACTGACAAGGTTTGACTGCCCTCCTCATCTCTTCTCTCTTTCATTTATTTCAAAATTAGAGGGAAGATTTCCACTGAAAAACTATGGCCAACGTCTTTAAGTATTTAGCCATTAATATGTTACTCAATTCACAAAAAGATTTGTAGATGTCCATAGCCTTAAAACCTAATAGCAGGAGAGTTCCCATGGAAATAAAAGTTGAGTTTAATCTCTCTTATAAATTCAAATAACCGGGTTAGGTTTCTTTCCTAATCTTTTTTTCATTATTCCTCATCATCTCTAAATTATATCCGTCCAATCAATTATAATACTACTTTAACATCTCTCTTCTCTTTCCAATTAATGGCCCAGATGGGCTTATGAGACAAAAGGAGAAAAATGATGAGGAGAAGATCATCTTCCCTTCAGATAGTTTTCTACCATTAACTCTTTGATATGCCGGTAACCTGTTCATGAATAGGCTATTGTTCAACAAGAATTGAAGTCACAAAATTTGTGAAATATAGGCATATGGGAAATCAAATCAAGATGGAATTTTATAAAGTTATTTGACATGAATAGGCGTGATGTTTTATACAGGATGGGCGAATAAGCTATGAGGAGTTTGTGGCAATGATGAAAACTGGAACTGATTGGAGAAAAGCGTCAAGACAGTATTCAAGAGAGAGATTCAAAAGTTTGAGTCTAAATTTGATGAAGGATGGTTCACTTCAGATTCATGATGGAATTAGTGGTCAATCGGTTGTTGTTTGAGTGAAAAGTCACTGTTCCTTTTCTTTTGCTCACCTCAATTATTTCTTTTCTTTTTCTTCAACTTTTGCTCTTCCTTTTCGCCACTGTCTATGCTTCAAAGTTTGTGGCAGGCTTGTAAAATTTCTATCAGAAAGCAAAGGAAATATAAAGTGTGTTTAAAGTGATGTAAAGTAGGGAAAAAAAGTGGAAGGGAGTAAAACTAGAGGGGAGTTTCATGTGCACACACTCTTTCTCTGTTACTCCTTTTATTTGAAATGCTCTTCACTGGTTTTGTACTTATGGGTGGTGGGATTGCAGTATCTAAGTGGGGTCATATAGTTAACAGATCATGGACTTCTTCAAAAGACGAAGAGAAAAACCATTGGACAACATTCAATGAAATTATTGAGGTATACTTTTTTACTAACAATCTATCCAAATATTTTGGATGTTCATTAAGTATAATGGGTGGCTGTTTGGATTTATTTTATTTTTTGTAAGCTTCTTTCTTCTTATAAGTAGAAGTTAGATAGTTTTTTACAAAAACTCTTATAATAAAAAGAACTATTTTTTTATAATAAAGAAAAAAGCCAAAAATTAGGTGCTTTTGCCTAAAGTTAGTAAATTTCTTGTAAGCAACATTTTGATTTGCTACATTTGTAAACTTACGGTTTACAATTCCAATCTCTTGACTATTGGTAAACTTTCTAGTTTCTTTGTAAACTTCCAATTTGCATTATTATTTGTAAACTTAAGAGTTAAGTAGCGATTTTGCGCTAGGAAGTATCTACTTCTATAACATTAGTAAAATATCATTGAAACTAAGCTAATAATAAAACATATACTTTATAGTAAAATGCATTTTATACTGTCTTATAATATATAGTCTAAATATTAGTTCCTCAAAATATGCTAAACGTATTATAACATAAATCTCTGCAATTTATTGTTTTACGGGACAATCTTTTCCAAAACTATTAAAATATGTATTATACAATATTCGAAACATCCGCGTGGCCTTAATATTAAGGAATAAAGACGATTTTTAAGCGAAAGTTTTGGTAAAGCGGCTCACGCTCTGTTGCTTCGAAGAATTTCGCCCTCCGTTAACAACCCTAACTAATAACCGTTAGCCTCAAGTTGCCGTGGAAGATTATTCCATGATTTTTGCCGCCCCTAAGCTGCTGACAACCCTAACTGGGAAAGTTTTTTGGTTGATTTTTTCGGAAGTTTTTGTTTGGCAATTTTCTTTTTGATTCAGCAATTTTGTATAAAGTTATGACGCAACGGTGTTGTTAGTAAAATTGCAATAATCGTTATTATGAGTTGTTAGCCAGATTAGGGTTGTTAGTAAAATTCTTCAGGGTTAAATAACGGAGTTGGCCAGATTAGGATATCTCTTAGGGTTGTTAACGAAGGGATAAAATATCCTAAAAAAAACTTGAGAACAAAATCAACCTAAAAAAAAACTTTCGCGCAAAAATCGCTTCCTGCAGACATAGCAAAAATTCTATTTAACCATTCTTTTAAACTCTTTTTAGCTTTTGTTTCACAGCTACAGCCTCTCGTCCCCAAAACCTCACCTCTGATTCCCCAAATCCTCCTGCGATTTCTCTCCTCGTGTCTACGTTCCCGTCGATAAGAAGAACAAACGCCTCTGGTCCTCCAGAGGATGGCAAGAGAAGGTTGATTCCGATGTTAAATTCTTCAAATCCATTCAAGATGGTCTTCTCCAGAAGAATTCCATATCTCTTTGTGTTTCCGCCGGTGCTGGGCATGAGGTCATGGCTCTGACCATTTAAGATATGCAATTATTGCATAAATTGGGATGTGGCGGCTGTTGCTGACTTCAGCTAATTTGCATAGTTTATTATTTTGTGGCCAATGTAGATGGTTTAGTTCAGATCTATATGTTATATCAAGATTCAAGTATCATTATGCAGATTAGAGTCTCCGAGATGGGTAACTAGAGCTCGAAGGTGGTTCATAAGTGCCATACCTTTATTTTCTCAAAATGAATATTGTAAATTGACATCAGATGTTTGTTAGGCTTGACCATGTAAATTTCCAAGGATGATGTTTTCCATTATTCAACTTATTAAGGATAGATGATTTAATTAGTAATATACTAGTACTTATTTAGTATCAACCTGTAAAAAAACATTTATATGCATTTATAATATACCTTTTATGATATTTTTTATTAGAAAAAGTGTTTATGACAAAAATTTTATCAAACAACTTATTTTAAATTTGAGTTTTTAAGTAAGTAACTTTTAAGCTAAAAAAATTTATATAACTATCAAACAACTTTTAACTTTTTTGTTAATTTTTTTTTCTTAGCTTTAACTTAAAAGTAGTTTTTAACTTAAAAAAGAGAAGATCCATATAGCTTTTAAGTGATTCATGTATCCAACATCGGGAGTTCATTTGTTTTACATTTTTAAAAATTATTTTAGAGTATTTAAAATAAATATGTGGAGAGTCTTTATCTCGACTTAAAAAAAATGTTCTAAAAAAGCACTTTCTTGAGCTTTCAACCGAACACTACGACTTGTTGCTGTTGTCGTTTGGCCATATGGCTGGTGCTGGTGGGATGAAGGCTTTGTCAAATATTCTTTGTAAATCTCTGTCTGTCTTTTTTTTGGGGTGTTTGATGATTCCTTGGGTGATGCTTTATTTATTTATTTTGATATTCTTAGCTGTCCCAAAAGGTGAATTGAACACGTCCATTTGATTATAATAACTTTTTAGTCAGTGGCGCACTGAGATTTGAATATAGAAATGACAAAAAAAAAATCTCTTCTATTAAATTAATGAAAAGATAAATATGTAATCTGATTACCTGATTACCAGATTACCTATTTATTCTTTTGCTAACTTAGTAGATATTTTGGGACTTTTCTAATTCAAATTATATTTTTCTCTCATTTTCCCTTAAATCTAAGCGATTGTGTCTATCGTGAATAAAATATTTTAACCAAGTATTTAATCATTTTGAAGTAGGATCATAGTCTATATACTTCAAAAAAAAAATGTAGTATAAATTTTTATTTTATCATCAATATATTATGTAAAATTAAATATACACATGCATTTGCCAAAAACCATGCATACCCCACCCCAAAAGTAACAGTGTTAGATCAAAATATTTCTCATTTTAAATGTTTATAGGGTACTTTTGCATTTGAACCTTTTTTTCCCCTATAAACAAAGGTATCCTTCTTTTTTGAACAATAACACAGGTTTCATTCTATTAGAGTCAATCATATTTAAGATACTGTCTGACAACATTAAACATAGACATATTCATGATTCGAATCTTAGTTAGCCATACAACCCAACCATAACCCTAGGTACTGTAACTTGAGTCTTGGTCGTGGGCCTATGAAACGAACAAGAATTAAATGTAGCCCAAATATGGATACAAGAGCGTTCAAATTAGCTTTGGAGAAAAAACCAAAGTTTATGGATAAAGAAAAACTTGGTCAGCTTTTTCTAAAAAGATGACCCAACCCAAAGAAGCCAAGATTTCCTTCCTCGCCTACGATATCACGTCGGAGTAGTCCCCGGCACGTTATTCTTCCTTCATAATAGCACTGGGAATGGAAATGGGCCCCCATATGATTAAGCTCCTCCTTTCATCTTCCTGGTCATGGTAACCGTCAGATCCACGGCATTCATCCCCTCTTTCCTTTCCTTTTCCCCTTCTAACGGTCCCCTTTTCTTCTGCTCTGTCGCCGGTCTCCGCCTCCGCCGTCCTCTCACTTTGTTGACGGACCTTTTACTCGTTTTCATACCTCAAGCATCCCCGTTGATATACTCGTAGAGGGAGAGAGGGTGAGAGAACACATATCCCTAGGCTCGCGGATGGGCATGGATTACTATAACATACTGAAAGTGAATCGAAATGCGAGTGAGGACGATTTGAAGAAGGCCTACAAGAGGCTAGCGATGATTTGGCACCCAGACAAAAACCTTGTTAACAAGAGGGAAGCTGAGGCCAAGTTCAAGCAAATTTCCGAAGCCTTTGACGTTTTGAGCGATCCCCAAAAGCGTCAGATCTATGATCTCTACGGCGAGGAGGCTCTCAAGTCTGGTCAGTTCCCGCCACCTCCGCAATCCTCTTCTTCCATGTCCTCCTCGTCTTCTCGTGCTTACCAGCATTTCCAAAACCAACAACGCCAGCATAGCAATACGTCTTTCCGGTTTAATCCTAGGGATGCCGACGACATTTACGCGGAAATTTTTGGGTCGGAGAATGGTGGTACTGGTGGTGGAGGTGGGAGGAATGGTGCGCATAGGGACGGGTTTTTTAGAACTTCAAATGGCGTGTTTGGTGGAGGGAGTAGGAAGGCTGCGGCGGTGGAGACTCCTTTGCCGTGTAGCTTGGAAGAGCTCTACAAAGGTGTCAAGAAGAAGATGAGGATCTCAAGGAATGTCTGTGATGCTTCTGGGTATGCAACTTGATATCTGTATTATTAATTTAAGATATCGAATCTCTAATCTGCTGACACCCTAACTTAAAAGATGATTGTTTTGCTGCATCTTCAAGCGTCAGGTTCTGTCTCGTTAAGTTGATTCAAATTGCTGTGTTGCAATTTTTAGAAATTATTGTATTCCGTTTTAATCAATAGATATCTAGATGGAGTTTGGGGGTTTGCTGCAGACGACGGTTCTCGTTATCTTCCGCTTGGGGTGATTTGTCTGGTTTCGAACTTGCTTGAAACCTTGGGTTTCGAATGGTACAAACTTCATTCTCATAGTCTGGTTATGATTCTAAATAGGATGACTCCGTGCTTTCCTTACTCTAGCACCCTGATAAGGCAAATCCAGTGGTTGATGAATAGGGGAATACAAAGATCTCTCATGGTTCATAAAATCTATCAGATGCGCTGATCTCTTTGCTGCCTTGGATAATAAAATGTTCTGTAATGTAAACAGAGGAATCTAGCCACATCATGCCACTAGAGTGTTAATTTTAAATAAGATTCTCTGCTTCCAGCTTACCCGTTTCATCTCCGGTTTGACTTTGCTTGATTTAATGTGACTATTTTGCTCCAAATTTGGTTGTTATGAAGCAACTTAAAGTTTGATAATTTTAAAAGTCAAAGTCTTGGCCTGATTGAATTTGACATGCACCAAAATAGTAGTAATTTTGAAGCAACTTTAAGGTTGATCATTCTTGGAGTCAAGTCCTTAGTTCGTTCGGTTATATGACCGTCTGAAAATTATCTTTCTTTTGTTCTCTGACTACACCAAAATAACCTTTCAGATTTTTCACCTTACCTGTTGACTGATAACTAACTCAATTTGTAGAAATTTTGGATCCCAAATTGGCATCAATCTTGTGCTTCGGATTTGTGTGTATAGAATGCCCAAGTTGATATCAAATCGTCACATTCTAATTCACTTATTGACACTTGGAACTACACAAGGAACTGGGGAATTAAGTTCTCTCTGGATTTTCGTTTTTTTGGTTGGTGTCATAATATATACTCCATGGCTTCTGATATATCCTGGATCTTAATCAAATTGATATCAAACAGTCACATTCTAATTCACTTATTGACATGTAGAGCTATGGAAGGAACTGGGGAATTAAGATTCTCTTCGGAGTTTTTTTTTTTTTTGGTTGGTGTGATAATATATACACCATGGCTTCTGATAGTATATCCGGGGTCATGGATCAATGAAAGTTAAGTAAAGTAGGAGGCTTCTGCTTATTCATTAAAATATGGGAGCAACTGTACAAAAGAACTCATGTTCGGATAATAATGGACTGATTAAAATAATAAAATTAACTTTCCTATCTAAATCTCTGTAGCCCTGTCGACTTTTTGTGGTGTTTATACTAATAGTGTGTGTTTTTCATGTAATTTTGAATCGTAAGTAGATTTGACTTGGGCTTTGCTTATGCCTTTGTTGGTAGGTTTTGGTTGATAGAATTAGGTCTTCTCATCTTTTGTTATGAGTTATCTTTTTAAGTTAAACAATTTTTAACATGATTGATTAGATTTTATTTTGAGAGACTAGAAAAGAGGAGGCTTTAAATTACAGAAATAGCAGTCATTAGTTGCCTGATATCTGAAAGTTGTGAAAATAAATTTATCGTCTACTTTACATTCAGTGGATTGAAATTTCATTTACAGACCCAGAATTTTGGATTACTTTCCATTAAGGAGTTACACAGCCAGCGTAAATGGTTGAAATACATACAGAGACCCCGTCATGGTAGCATTGCTTCAGATTTGCATCATACTCAGTACTGCACTGGTTTAGGGATGTGCGAGTATTCAATTAATAGGAGATAGGTTGAGAAAGATATGTTAAGTTATATTTCACACGGTACACGCAAAAACATTATTAGAATTAGATAAAAGTAACCCTCTGAGCAGTAGTTATTATCTGTTTGGGACAAACTTGTGTGGGACTGTTGCCCCTAGAGTAGTTGCTTTGTAGTTTTTCAGACTGTCTGTGTGATTATCAGAAAAAAAAAAAAAACTTATGGAATTAAATTCAAACACTTAAAATATTGCATATTATTGGAAAATTTTACTTGGCAAGTTTATATCATCGGGTACCTTTTATGCCAAAACATTATTTGATTGAAGTGCTCTCCAGAGTGAGATGTAGACCATTTATTGGCTGTGATTTAGGAACCCGTCTTATTTGGCGCATAAGATGTGGCAAGTGAGATCAGGTAAGGCAACACTGAATTTGAGGCCTAAAAATCCTGTAATGTCTGGCAGGGTGGAAGTGTATCATATTTTCATCCCATTATTTTCAGTTTAAAATATGAAGAGCTCTCTTATTGGCAAAATGAGTATGTGATGAATTTATTAATTTTATTTCCCCTTCTCTAGATTGATTTTTTTCTTTGGGCCCCATGTGTCAAAAGTTACTCACGTTGCTCCAAAATTTTTTAGCCGCACTTGCATGTTGCAATTTGATTCATCCGTCCTTATTAATTCAGATTAGTACCTAGTGTTACCCCCTTAATAGTTGGTATAGAATATAGATATGGAAGTCTTCTAAATCTAAACATGAAAACTTCCCAGATCATTTTGTGAACTACAGCCTGATAGGTAATCTAATAAGAATATATAACGTTTAAGAAACAGGCTTAGAATTATCCTTGTACTGATGGTGTGATGCTGTGATAATCCGTTAGTCGCTCTATTGATCCTTCTATATCCAATAAAACGGATGCATTAATTTGCTGAGTATATTTGATGTGTGTGTTTTCCCTTTTTCAGGAAATCTTGGAATGTGGAGGAGATATTGACTATTGAGGTGAAACCTGGTTGGAAGAAAGGAACAAAGATTACTTTCCCTGAGAAGGGTAACCAGGAGCCTGGTGTCATTGCAGCAGATCTTATATTTGTGTTGGATGAGAAACCCCATGCTGTTTATAGGAGGGATGGTAATGATCTGGTGATCAACCAAGAGATTACTCTTCTAGAGTCCCTTACAGGTAAAACCCTAGACCTCACTACCTTAGATGGAAGGAATCTCATGATCCCACTGACCGATATTGTCAAACCTGGCGGTGAGGTCGTTGTCCCTAATGAGGGAATGCCTATTTCAAAAGAGCCTGGGAAGAAGGGCAATTTGAGGATTAAGTTTGAGGTTAGGTACCCTTCGAGGCTAACCCCAGAGCAGAAATCTGAGCTGATAAGAGTTTTGGGTGGGAATGGAAATACAAATGTTTGAGTTTGGTATCACGGGTGTATGTAAGTTGTAAATAACTAAATATATCATGTGCATGCTGTTGATGAATGTTAATACCAGGAATATTCTACGGGTCAAAGTATCAACAAGCTGGGCATAAGGCTGATTCATGGTCAGGAAGTTTGGATTTTTATGCAGGCCAGAGAACATGGCTAACATTTGGAAATGGTTGGGATTTTTAACTTAATTGGGTAGGTGGTGGATAATCTCCACCGAGTTTCCACCATTCTGCATTAGCTCTTTTTTTTATTTGGCCTTTTGACTTGATATTAATACACGTACTAATAATCACTAGTGTTTTTGGAGGAGTATGTTCTTGGTCATGTTCATATTATGGAAAATGTATATATTGATACGTTATTTTACATTGAGGTTTAATGAATGGTTACTTGTTAAGTTACTATACGACATGGAACGAGGGTCTTTATTTTTACTGATGCGAATCTGATGCACATGAGCTGAGGTTTGAAATCTCGAAGCCCCTGAAAATTTCTTCTTTTTTAGGTGTGAGCTTATATATTCCAAGTCTTTAGATTTAAGACTAATCCCTATGGGATAGGCCTTGAGCAATTAAGGCATAGCTATTCTAATAAGTTTGTTGTGTTATTTTCTTTATATGTGAGGCTGATGCACCTCAACTCTTGTCGGTTTAGGCCTCCGAATTGGTGGTTAATTGTTAATGAATCTAATATTTTAGGCTCAAAACTTCAGATGAGGTATATTTTTTGTTTCTCAACTTTATAAAATATACTTTTGGTAATATAATTCTAACTTTGTTGATGTTACTAATAGAAAACATCGAGGCAGTAAATTTATGTAATGACTGTATAATTAAATGTTATTAATCTTAAATTTAATATATGTTTAAATTAAAAAATATCTAAAAACATGATGAAGCATTTAATATCAATACCTTGATTATATTTAAAAAAAATTAGTTTGATAATTCAAATATAAAAAAATAATCAAAACCTAAATATCAAATTGGCAAAAGAAATTCTAAATATCAAAACCTCGATTTTATTTGCAGCTATTTGTCGGTTTATTTTAGCTTAATAATTAACATATATTATATTTAATAAATTAAAACTTATATATGTTTTGTCAGCTTCACGATTATCACTTGAATTTCCTGTATCAACATTTTCCATTAGTAAAATTAACGGGGTTAGAAATATAGAACCAAAAAATATACTTATAAAATTAAGGGACTAAAAATATACCTCTATAAAATTTAAATGATTAAAAGTATATTTTATATTTTATTATCTCAAACTTGAGTCATAGAACCTGAAAGAAGAACTGATTGAGGTGGCGAGGAGACCAAATCGTAAGCAGTTGGAGAAACGGGGGATTCTAAGGGTTGAAGCCACTATCAGATATTTAATTTAATTTATAATATTTCAATTAAAAGTCAAAAACTACATTAATTAATCATGATATTTGATTGTAAATAAGGGGAAAATTGAAAAGAGAGAAACTAAATGCTTTATATATTATTAGAAGCTTAGACAAAAAGATTTATATTGTGTACTTGAGGAATAATTTTTTTAATATATACTGTTTATTGGTAAAATTCCAGTTTTAATATATTGTTTATAAAAATTAAAAGATAAATGAATTACCCAAATTTTAAATTGGATTATTAAACTTAACACATCTATTTTTTTATACATTAATTTTAGGAAAAAGGTTGGGCTCACCCTACGATCCAAAGGGAGAACGAAGCCCCCTTCCTCCTAAGTGATACCAATATTAGGCGAACCGTCTATTACTTTAGGCGTTTAACTAAACATCCAGGAGCTAGGATATCTCCCCCAGGGTGTTGACCAACTCCAAAATCGAACCCCTTCTCTTTGTTGAGAGTATCCAACCTTTTTATCAGATGAACCTAAGGATGATGGGATAACTTAACAAATCTTAAATGAGGTTAGATGTCATAAAATAAGATCTCAGGATTTGATAATTTTATATACATACCCCGTATAATTATCTCTCCTAATCACACTACCTCCCTCCCTCTCATCTACCATTTCGGGAAATTAATCAAGGGATAATACAATCTTTAGTTTTTATTAATTTAAAATCATTTTGATTTTGATCTTTAAAGTTTCAAACAGGTGGTTTTGATCTCTCAACTCAAGTTTATTTCGTTTCAAACATTAATCCATGAAGTTTCAGAAGGGCTTGTGTTAAAGTTAACACTGTTAATTAAGCTTATGTGGCACTAATACCATTTTTTTTTAAATAAATAATATAATATAAAATTGAATTTTGGCCCCCCATTTTTTTCCCCTTTTTATATCTTTGCTTTATAATTCAATTTGTATTTCATGTGGGGTCTTGTATGATTTATGTTAATTTTGTCATTTTTTTTTCTATATTTCATTCTAATTACGAAATTTTTAGGCTTATCGGTGAAATTTACTTTTGCGATATATTCTTTACTATGTTTTTACTCATTTCACACTGCGTGTGGATGAAGTTAATTGATTTTTCATTCTAAACCTCGGTCTCTTGCGCTTCCAATGTTGTGGTGTTCGATTACATGAAGTTTATGGTTGACCAAAGATTCACAATCACATAAATTAACAGTTAAACCCGGTATCTTTGCCTTCCAATATTCGATGTATTTTTTATATTCTTCTTTTCTTTTCTTATTTATATTCTTTTGTTTTTTAATGTATTTAAAACTTTCAAAAAAAATCGGGGCCTGCTCCTGAACCCCATCACTATTTGGTCCCCCAAATTTTTGTTCCAAGCTCCTGGTTATATGATGCTGATTAGGCAAGCTGAGGTGAAAAAATACATTCTAGGGAGTAGGGGGGAAAAACTAAAACGCAGGGCACAATAACGCAGAGGACAAAGGAAAGGGGAGATGGGGAACTTCCATTTGCGCTGGAGCTGGGTTGGCGGTCACCGGACTTGTGGACTGGGGGCTTCGCAGGGTCGAGGAGAAAATCTTTTAGGGATTGAACGAAATGAATGCGGTGCAAGGTCAGCTCAGCAGATGCAGCTGCGTACAAAAATTTGCAGAGAAAAAGTGTTGGGAAAAGCATTTTGCTATCAATGGCTTGCAGGATTCAAGCATGTCATTCACTTTTATTTTGCATCGAACCCACTTTAACCATTATCTTCTTCCTCAAACCCATCTTCTTTCTTTTCTCTTTTCTCACACAGACAATATATATTTGCATGTATGCCTATATATGTGCGTTTGCGTTCGAAGGCCCATTTATTTATGGGTTAATATTTTTTATTGAAAGTATTGGTTAGGGGCGTTTTGGAAAGTTTTTATAGTATCATTTTAGCCTTGGAAGTTTAGAAAAAGGAGTAAATATGCCCCTAAAGTTTTTTTATGAGCAAATTTACCTTAGAAGTTTTTTTTATGAGAAAATTTTTGTAAAAACCGGGCATGAAAATGATCAATCCAATGGTCAAAATCAGCGGATGGGCAAGATCCCTTACCATCTTGCCAACAAAAATAATATCAAAAAATATATTTGCATGTATGCCTACACATGTGCGTTTGCGTTCGAAGGCCCATTTATTTATTACAAGGGTTTAGTCATAAAAAACAACATAGACATTAGATTTTTTAAAAAAAAAAATGCGTCAAACATTAAATATTTTTTTGGGATAAAAGTAACTATGAACTCATAAAATAAGTGTAAAAAATACACATTAATTGTTAGTTAATTGTTTGTTTCAATTTTTTAAAGGTTAAAACACAAAAATCCATATGAAATTTTTCAAAAAATGCACCCAAACCCAAATGCTTCTTTTTAGGACAAAAGTAACTATAAACTTCCAAAATATGTGTAAAATACATATTGATTATTAGTTGACCTTTTGTTTGAATTTTTTTATTAAAAATGGTGATATGAAGGATGATGTGAATGATTAAGAAATAACTTGGAGAGAAATATCTACATAGTTTAGGAGTTCTACGTCATCTGAGCTATGTCCAACAAAAATATAATAACTCATATCATTTTAATTCTAATTGGTTGATGACTCTACTGAAAAAATTTAAATTTTATCTTGTTTAAAAGAAAAATATTAGTTAATCATTTAGTTTTAGTTTTTTTTTTTAATTAATATGTTTTTTTCTTGAAAATAAGATAAAATTTGAATTTTTTTTATATGAGTCATCAGCCAACTAGGATAAAAAAAAATGTTAGTTGATATACTATCATTGGATAGAGTTCAAATGACATGATACATTTGTAAGTATTTTTCAAAGTTGGAATAATAATTTGTTGACTAAGCAAGATAAATTAATTTCCACCAAACCCTTTATCTCCACCTCATCACTTCTTTCATGAGAGAGGGAGGGGGGAGAAGAGAAAGGGTTAGGTGGAGATGAAAAAGGGTTAGCCGGTTAGGTGGAAATAGATTTCCCTTACCTAGTTAGTAAATTATCATTTCAAGTTGTTTCGTAATCATTCACATTATTCTCCATGTTACCATTACAATCAAACAAACAATCAAAAAATGGTTAATTTATATTCTTGCATATATTTTAGAAGTTTATAGTTACTTTACCCCTCAAAAAAGATTTGTGTTGGTCTATTTTTGGGAAAATGTCATGTGTATATTTACACATTACCCCTTGAAACATTCACACAAACGGTTCACGTGTATTTTTACACATATTTTAAAATTCATAGTTAGTTTTACCTCAAAAATATAGTTGGTGTTGGCCAATCTCATATGTATTTTTTGCAACTTAACCCTTATTACAATATTAATTGGATGCATTATATGGTGGATCCTAGTGAAAGAACGTGAGGTATGTAAAAACATAAAGGAAAATTCCTCTCAAGGCTTAAGTAATTAAAAAATGGTTAAAAAAGACCTAAAAAAAGTTACATGTAAAAAAAAGGCTATAGAGTCTTTTCTGGTATTATTCCATAAACGTTAACAACTATATCAGTACAACATTAACAACTAAATTAGTATACGTTAACAATAGTATCCTAACAACTAAATCAGTACACGTTAACAACTATATCAGTACAACGTTTTATGAAATAATATCAAAAAATGCCCTAAGACCTTTTTTGATAAGTGACATTTGTTTTAGTCTTTTTTGATAATATTTTGGTAACTTGGGCCTGAGGGGATTTTCCCAAAATATAATGCTATTTCCATTGTCAATATATTTGAGATATTGCCTGATGGTGGAAAAATGATTGCCTGAGAACCGATGAATGTTGCAGTCGGCAATTAGCAGATCTTAGACTTTGTTTTATTGGTGGAAGGGATAGAGAGGGGGAGGATCCAGAAGAGGGAGGGATTCGGACTTCGAGAAGCGTATGAAAAACATGCACATTTTAGCAACTTCTTGGATTAATAACAAAGGGGCATGAAAGTAATTTACTTCAATTTCTAAATCCTACTTTAGGTCATAAAACTTGATTATTCATTTGTTAAGTTTAGGGACACAAATTAAAATTTAGGTATTTCACATTGACCTTTTATAGGATTTTCCGTTAAATACATAAATAAATAAATATGTGTGTATTTGTATAATATTATGAAATCTATTATGTAGTATAGTTTGTGAGGTTGCGGAGGTATTAACTCCGCATATCTCATAGGCTTGATCTCATAGCCGAAGAGAAAATGGAAGAGAAACATATACAGCGCAATTATAAGGCGCAGTTGATTTTTTGAAGAGATTAGACTAGGAAATTTAATTAAATTACCTTAGAATATTTTTATTTTTTTCTTCAAACTACGTAGTTTGACTAATAAACTAATATATAATCTAAAAAAACACAACATATGAAATGATTAAGTAACTTATTTAGCTTTCTTAATCTCTCCAAAAAAAGTTAATTAGGTCTTATAATTATATCGGGGGTAGTATTTATTATGAAAATTGTATTAACAAGCGTATGGAATGAAGAATGGGAAGCGATCAGTTTTCTGTTATCAAGGATGGGTCTGCTCACACTTGAGGCCCATATTCAAAGTCCACCTTGAGTTCACATAGTCCTTCTTCCATGTGAGCCCATATCTCTTAAGCCCAATAATCACTTGTTGTGGCCCATTCTTTGCCACGTCATGATCCCAAACTAAATTATTTTCAAACAGTAAAAGTAACGGGGGTTAGGTCTAGAGGAAGATCTTAGTTTTTCATAATGTGGTAAATCAAGATTTGAATCCTATTAGGAGAAATGTCCACATTTACTACCTAATAGTACCTCGAATAAGATTACTTTCAATAAAACGATATATATTTGTTTAGCCAAAAAAAAAAATTATGGATTGTGGTGTTATTTCTTTGCAATTGAGGGTAGTTGTTAGTGAAACCAATCCTTATTGAGTGCCTCAAATCATATAAGCTTGAATGTCGAAAAAGTCAAAAAATAAAAAATAAAAAAATTGGAGCATACGAGGAGGTAGAAAAGTAGAAAGAAATGGATGAATCTGAAGGTCGTTGTCAGGGATCCGGCTCCCCTCCTCTTCCATCATCTTCCTTATATAAATCGTCAGATTAGATGAAAATCAACGAACGGTTCATATTTTTTAAAAACATTTAACAAAAAGCGCGCGCGATTTTTTGGTATCAATTTATTACGCAAAAGAGGGCAGCGGACGGTCCACTACAGTGGACCGTAGCCGCTCCCTGTTGTCAGTTATACAAACTGAAACAGTTAGTCATCCTTGTTATCTTAAAAGTATTATTTATTTATTTTACAATTTTATCTTTTATTCTCAGTAGCAACAATCAGCACCCAAAATTTAGAATCCCAAAGTCACATTAGAAAAATAATTTAAGATGCTAAACGTATAAAAAATTATGTTAGGATCTAAGCCTAGCGTTTGGATCCTCTTATTTTTAGTTTAAAAACTTTTAAGCTAAAAAGTTTAAAAAAAAAACTTTTAAAAAAAATCTAAAATCTGTTTGGTGATTATATAAATTTTTTAGCTTAAAAGTTGAAATTAAAAAGAAGTTGTTTGACAAAATTTTTGTCATAAGCACTTTTTCTAATAAAAATTATCATAAAAGGTATATTATAATAGGGCGGTGGTGGTGGTGGCGACGGCGGTGGTGGCGGTGGTAGCGGTGGTGGTGGCGGTGATGGTGGTGGTGGCGGCGGTGGTGGCGGTGATGGGTGGTGGTGGCGGTGGTGGTGGTGGCGGTGATGGTGGTGTGGTGGCGGCTGCGGCGGTGGTGATGGTGTGATGGCGGATTGTTCGATTGAAAGATTACGGGTTTTTATTTATTTATTTATTTAAAAGAGCTTAAAAATAATTTCTTTTTTTATAATTAATTATAAGAACATGTAAAATCTTGTTTAGCTGCAAACATTATTCTTATAAGTAGATTATAATGTAAAAATAAAATTTCAAGTCAAACAGTATTAAGTGTTGCTACTAAAAGTTATTGGGAAAATTGCATTTAGATCTTGGGCAAGAGAAAATATAACAAAATGGTCTCTTGAGAGATATCACAATTACATTTAACTCTCATAGGAATTTTTTGTAATAAATTTCAATTGTCAAATGCTCATGGACTTGTCAAAGGAATTGAAACTTATTGCGAAAAAATCTCATGGGACTTAAATGTATTTTTGAGATTTCAAAGGATCATTTTGTTGTATTTTCTCTTGTCCGGTATCTAAGATGCAATTTTCCCAAAAAATATTTATTTTAGGATACTGATTACTCTCTTTGTCCTTAATATAAGACACATTTACTGAATTTTATTAAATCAAGAAATTCAATCAAGTTAATTAATAAAACATACATTTTCTAAAACACGTTAGTCATATTCTCAAATTCCCTTATTCCCTTCCTTATTTGATTATTATTAATAAAGTATTAATAGGAATAAATTAAAAAAAAGATTGACAAACCTAATGAATATTTTTTATGGTTGACACTATGATCAACTCTCAAAATATATACAAGGAGTATTATTTAAAACAATAGTTTAGAGTTTTAAAATTGGTAAAATTCCTTTTAGGCCCCAAAAGACCAATAAAATGTTAAAATAGTTATAAGAGAAATTCGGATGTCGAGAAAAGTCACAAAAAATTGTTAATCCCATATAAAGAATTGTTAACGAGACTTTTCTGACATCTAAATTTTTTTTAAGACTTTTTTGATAATTTTCTTGATCACTTAAACTTGAAAGGAATTTTCCCTTTAAAAGTTAGATATGTGAAGCCATTATGAGGCTATAGTAGAGGACCAAGAAACGGTGTGTAGGGTGAGAGTGACTCAAAGTAGTGGTGGGCTCAGCTACAGGGTAGGCGGGCCAGCCTTAGCTTCTATAGATAGGCCCTTCTTTATCTCTCTCCATCTCCAACTCAGACTCCATCTTCTCACAAATCAATTCCCACCAACCAAGAATCTGCGGTATAGAAGAGGCTGAAGAGTGGGCTATTTTAACTGGTTTAAAGCTGGCTTGGGATGAAGGCATTAAGAAGGTGGTGGTGGAGTCAGACTCAAAATGCACTGTTGACAGGATTTTAAAGGCAGGGAATGAAGACTCAAGAAGTTTAGTTGGCATTCAGATCAGACTTCTACTGAACAGGAACTGGGATGTGATCTTGCAGCATGTCTCCCGTATGCAGAATGCTTTAGCAGATGCTATGGCAAAGGAAGGTCTTTCAAGATCTTTTGTTTCAAATATTGTTCCTCATAGATTGAGGCCCTTGTTATCAAACGATTGTCTGGGACTTGGTCCCCCTTTTCATGTTATTTAATTAAAGGCTGAGGCCTCCTCATTTACCAAAAAAAAAAAAAAAAAAAAATCCCACCAACCACACTCACCAAATCTCGTTTTATTTTATTGGTTGGTTTTTTGCTAACATTTATAACTAAACAGAGTTTCCTTGTGTGGGTGAACAACGCTGTTTAAATTCAAACTTCAAATTTAGAAGAAAAGCTTTCTTAAACAAACAGTAAAAACGACCCTTGCTTTCTTATTATAAAAAAAGTAAATATATTCTCACAAGTAAAAGAACTTTAAAATTAATTAATAAGGGAAATGTGAAAGTTGATGAACAATTTATAACTCTCTCTTTTTTTTTTTTTAAGGAAAAACCTTATTTGAAATTTAGCAATTTTAAAATATTTTTTCCTTTGATTTTTATGTCAAAATAGTCACATACGGCAAGTTGTGTTGTACGAGTGAGCTTCATCTAAATAACTTACTGTTAACCGATCCAAGCGTTTAGGTAAAGTTTAATTATTTTCTTTGTTGGTTTCTTCTTATGACTACGAAGCTAGCAAAAATTAAATGTGACTCCTCTTAATTATATTTTTAACACATACTTTTAAAAATGCATCAAATGCTTTTTCGAGTGGAAACTAAACTATCATTAAGGAGAAAAATATAAAGGTAAAATAATATAAAAATATCACTTAAATTTTAAAATTTTAAAATTTTAAATTAATTATGCTGCCTACAAGAATATATGTATTAACTACACTTAAATAACAATTGACAACTCATCTTATTAGAAGATTTGAGATTTTGATGTTGAAATGGTTTTTTTTTCTTAAAAATAAAATTATTATAAATTAATCAAAATCAAAAGTACCGTTTAAATAAACGTACCGGATGTTTTTTGATTTGGCTTGAAAAGACAGAGGCTCAAATCATGTTAGTTTGTGATTTCTTTTAGGGGTACGATACTCTTCCAGTACTTAAAATTCGTACCCAAATGATGAACAAATTGATACTGCCTCCTATCCTGTCTTATCCTGTGTTAGCACCAGAGGCAGCATGGTCTGAATCCTCTTATTGGCATTTTTTCATTGTTTCTCATCGGCTTTAAATCTGGATCATATATTTGATATAACTGCCCACATCAATAATTTTATTAAGTCAAATCAATGGTTTAGATTGGATGATGAGAGATGAAGAAAAAGTTTGTTAATGAAAAAATCCTCTTCCAAGCCAGCATATGTTAAAACGCGATCGAAATATGGGTTGAGTTTCTCTCCTAATCTTTTTCTCATCATCCTTCATCATCACTAAATTATATTCGTCCAATCAATCATAATACTACTTTAACTTTTTCTCTTCTTCCCAATCAGCGGTAGGATAAGGCCTAATAAGAGAAAAATGAAAAAGGGATTAGGAGAAGATCATCTTCCGTCGAAATATGAGCCTAAAAACATGCGTGCTTGTAAGATGAGGTTCATGCTTCTTGGTACGAAGATATATATTATGTGCATTTTAATAGATAAAGTGGCATTAAGCGCTCTTGTATGATTTCTTTGTAGCATTTAGCAGCATAATCTTTTTTTGGCCATGGACCCCTCCCAAGTGTTAGTGTACATCCAATACACTAATTTTATTATGATTTAAATAGTTAGATACACTATAAATAAGATTAAGGTATTGCAAATACTAAAAAAATAACATTAGGAAATTGGGTACACCATAAATAAAATTAGAGTAACAAATGTAACTGAAAAATAATAGGAGGATGTTCTGATTCTAACTATAAGATGTAATTGACTTCTTTTAAAGTTATTAAGAAAGCTAACTAAATTACATTAAAATATTAATATTTTTTATTTTTTATCCAAACTATTTTACCTAACTTATAAACTGATATATAATATAAGGATACACAACATATGATATAATTAAGTAACTTATTTATCTTCTTTAATCCTTTTTTTTCTCATTACTTCACTAAACAAATTAACCAGGATCTAGATGTGGGTAACGCCTATAGTATCCTTGTATAGAAAATCTACCACCAAGTATCAAAACTAGTAAAATTCTTAGTACAAATAAAGTTATGTTTAGCTAACGAATGTGATAAATATATTTAAAATCGGAGAAATACTTTGTTTCCCCAATTTTTGAATTATTGTGGTTGGGGCCACATGAAGATGATTTTGGGTTGTTGATACGGGGAATCAAGAGGAGTAGAAGAAGACAAACTCTTGGAGACAAATGAATTAAAGGGACCAGCAAGGTTGTCTGATTTGCAAAGGAATCACGTAATCTTTTCCTTTTTTTGCGGTAGATATAACATGGCTTCCCATATCAACCAACACTCTCAACTGGAACATCGCTTTCATTTTAAAGAATCACACTCACACACACGTACTGGTTCAGCAGCAAATGAAAGAATATAATGTTCGATTAAATGTTTAATTCGAAAAGTTTTGTTTACAATAGCAACAAATTAATGTGCAAGTCTGTACAGAGTTACATCAAATTCTTAATCAAGCCTCTCTCTCTATTTTTTTTTTTTTCATTTTTTCATATTATTATAGTCTCACCTGATTTTTAATAAAGCCTTTATCGACTGAATGATCTAAAGGAACAAAATATAGGGACTTAATAAAAATCAGGTAAAATTATATTTATTATAAAAATATTTCAGGGGTCTGATTAAACACTATTGAGACTTGGATATTAATTTTTTCTACACAATATGCATGGGCGATTTTAGTTGGAATATGCATTTTTAAGATGAAAGGCTAATTGAAACGGGAAATATATGGGTTGTCTCATCATCTTTTTTCGCTATCTTATAATTTTTAAATCAGGTTCGTTTAATTAATTTTAAAAGTCGTAATACTATTTTAATTTTTTTTTCATCTTTCTATTTAATGACTTAAATGAGGGAAAATTAAAAAAAAAAAAAAAAAAGAGGGTATGATATGGTTTCAGAAGATATGATGAGTGGCAGAGAAAGTATGAAAAAGCAAATAATCATAAAATTAGAAAGCCCTTTGCCTCTTGGGTGGATATCTATGTCTCAGCTTTTTCTTTCTTTTTATCTTCCCACTTTTCCTTCTTATTGCAAATGCATGGGGCTTTCCAACCTCTTAACCTTTTTTTAAACAAAACGATAGTGATTGAAAATGAGACTTTATCTAACATTTTATTTAGAATTTTATGCGTACTATATTATCCACATTGCTTGGCGTACGAGAATTGTATCTCTTGATTAATATAAGAATTATATAATTAATTTATGAATATTAGAAAAATTCGTTTATTTATATAGTTATTTCTAATAAATGGGCAATCATTCAGGGAAAAAATGTTTATTTATTTTTGTCATAAAATAAACTATTTATCTAAGTCTAATATTGTGCTTATTTGGATTAAAGTTTGTTACGGTATACGAGATAAATTTATGAGACAAATTTTATCTTAACTTATGTCAACATAATGTTTTAACACTAACTCCGACATCCTATCGTATCACACTACGTTGCCATGTTGGCTAGGCGGATCATAATAAGTTGCCATCTGTCTTGCCGACCTCGATATCGGTTTTCTTTTGCTTAAATTAAGAAAAGTAGTTTAAAAACTAAAATATTTTATTTTTTGTTGCGAAACTTTTTCTGCTCTCTTTCCCACCATGATGGGATCCATATCAATGGCACTGATGAAAAAAAAATATTAATTATAAAGTGACTAATGAATTTTTTTCTTCCTTCCAAAGATGGACTATATAATAGCAAGCACCGTTATCATACTATATATATATGGTTAAAAGATGAATAAGAGAATATATATATACACACACACATAATAAATAAGAGAATGTTTATGCTGGCAAAAAAAAAAAAAGAGTATGTATATATAAATGTATGATTATGATGAAGGCATTTTATAATTCAATAATATATAATATATGTGTTAAATTTATAAATAAGTGCGTAGATGAGAAAAACTTCCACAAATACTTTGATTAACCTTTATATTACAGGGAAGACCTATACTTTATTAAAAATTTTAATTTGTACTTGTTTATTTTTTTCTATAATTAAATTATTTAACTTTGCTCTATTTGCATATTACATTGGAGCAACCGATGTTCAGAAAGGAAATTTACAGCCTTACAAGGGCTAATGGTGCAGATAGAATAAAATTAAAGAATTTAATTAAAACTAATAAGCCGTTGGTTGAGTGGTAAGAGACCTATCCGATAAAAGGATAACACAAGTTTGAATTTGGAAAAGCATACTTATTGAGAGAGGTAATAACTTTTTGTCCTTTAAGCCTCAAGAAGAAAATCCTTAGTCAAATAAAAAATAATTCAATTAAAAAAGAAAAACACCAAAGTACGAAATTGAAAAATTTAAGGAAAATATAAATACCTATAAAATGGTTTTTCAAGCTTTCATAAGATTGTTCCAATTAGAAGATCATGTAACTGTATATTTTTAAAATATTTATTTTTTATTTGTAATACACGTAAACTTATATTTAGATTTTAGATTAGACTCTCTGCTTTTTTTTTTCCCCAAGAGTACCCTATACTATTTTAGACTTGAGACTAATCTTTTTTAGGCTTTAAATGAAAACAACTTTCATTTCTTTCAACAAGTATCATTTAGAAATTCAAACTTATGTTCTCCTTCTACAAAGATAAGGTTGTTTAATGTTTACCACTTCAAGTAACATTTTATTGGTAGATGTAACTTTATCTACTTGTATGTTTTTATATTTTAAATTAAAGAGAAAAGAATACTGGACAATGAAAAACTTATAAATTGTACGCCCTTTGATTCTTAATAGTAATTATAACATATATTTATTTAATTTGATTAAATTAAAATGATATATAAATTAACTTTTTTTATAAATATAAAAAATATATCTTATATTTAAAATTAATATTAACTTTTTAAAATGAAGTATGTCTTATATTATTCACGGATGGAGTATTTTTTTTTTTTTGAAGTTTTTTCTCTCAACTTTTTCTCCATTCCTCTCTCAAAGTTGAAATTCGAAACCAGCGGTGATGATGTTGACAACTTGATATGATTATGAGAGATTTAAAAAGGATTTTTTAAAAAAAAAAAAAAAAAAGAGAGTTGGCGGGGCTGTTACGGCACAGTACGGAAGGTACGAAGCGTGGAAAGAAGGAAGGGAAGGGACAAAATTCATGTGAGGCCGCTGATGATGTTGAAAAACCATTCAGCATCCTTACAATTTTTTATACTTTTTATATAAAACCATCTTAATTAATTTGGGAAAAATTTAACATGCTAAATAAATTAATTTAAAGGGAAAATTATAACAAAAAAAACCTAAGAAAAATAATATTTATTAAAAAGAATCATAAAAATAGTAATTATTTTGAAGGACAAAAAATTAAAACATCAAAAGATAGAAAAACTAAATTGTCTTAACCAGATTTCTTATATTTTCTCTAATTAAATCAAAATCTAAAGTGATTGATAGATAATGATAAATAGAAATCAAATCAGAATCTGCTAAATTGATTGGGGTTAAGTTCATTTGGGAAAAATACAAGTGTGGTCATGATGTTGTACCAAAGATTGATCGTACAAGAGCTGAGTCTAAATGGAATTTAAAACTCATGGGAAAATACAAAAAATGGGTTGCCATGGAAAGAAAACAGTAGGATAAATGTGAAATTCTAGAAAGATAATTGGGTTCCAAACCATGAACTCCTGGAGCGATACGCTAATGGAAAAATCTCGAAAGGCAAGTCCGAGTGTTGGGTTGCAGAATACATCTCTTCATCGGGTGGGTGGAGCTAGGATAGATTTGACAACATACTTCCAAAATTTGTGCTTCGTGAATTGAATCAAGTTTGAAGGAATTTGATGTGAGTAAGAGAGGATTGGCCCATATAAGAAATCTGACTAAGGATAATTTAGTCTTTATATTTTAATGTTTTAATTTCTGGTCCTTAAAAATAATTACATTTTTATAATCCTTCTTAATAAATATTATTTTTCTTGGGTCCTTTATTATAATTTTCCCTAATTTAAACCTCTTGTCCTTAATATTTAACCTAATTAGATAATTAATCTTAATTTTAAATATAAGACTTTTTTTTTCATATTTATCAATTTTTCCTAATTTACTCCCAATGATACTCTCTTAATAATAATTAAGTAAAAGAAAAACAAAAGCAATGAAGGAAGATGATTAATATGTTTTTTTTTTTAAAAAAATGATATTAACTAACTTAAATGACATTCTTAATCTAATCAAATTAGATAAATATATCTTATATTAAGAACATGATGAAATGTCTTTTTCTAAATTAATTTTTGAGTAAATACCTTTTTTTGGGTCCCTGGAAAAAAACACAAGACTTTTTTATGATTTAAAAAAAGCTTTTTTTGGAAATTTGGGGGACCAAAATGTTCACTTTAATCGACCCTTATTCGTCCTTTTTAAGGAGCCCTAAAAAGGCGTTTCTTTGTATGAGGGGCCAAAATGGGGTCAGTGTTTTTTTTTTTCAGGGACCCAAAAAGCTATTTACTCTTAATTTTTCTGATTTATAATGAACATATAATCTAATGTTATATATAAATATTTCTAAGAGATTATGTAATATATTCTCTAATTAAGAATTTTATTTAACTCCCCTCATTTTTTTAAATTAGTCAACTTATTTTTATATTAAAATGTACGGGTAGTAATAAAATGTAACTTTAAAAGTTTTTTTATTATGTTTCCAACAAAATTTAAAAGGTTCAGACTCTAAAATATTACTATTACGTAGTAAATCACTAGCAATAGTCTTACAGTTCAAATTTTTTTTTTATTTTATGAAATATTAAATTTGAACCATCAAGCGCTGCAATTTTTGTTTTAAATAATGACACGGTAAGTTTATATACTTTTTTAGAATAATTCAGTTTTTTTTTTGTTTTAATATTTTAATTAAAACTTGTCTTGAGTCTACAAACAAACGTGTATGAGTTTGTAAGTGGTGTTTCTTTTGAATATACTTTAAGGTTCTTATTTCGTAAAATTTACTTTACGATAGTAGATGATACAGTACAAATATTTGAGGGAAAAATTAATACTAAACACTTAACAAAAATGCTTTAAGGTGTTAGTGATACTTAACCCCTTGTTTTAAGTATTAAAATTTTATTTAATAAATGATGAATAAAGCCATGTTGATGCATGGTCTTGTGCGTCTTCGTGGTCCATATATTTGGTGACACAAATAAAGTCTCACAAATTTTGTATATATTATTTTATTTATTTATTTTTAAAAAAAAAAAAAAGAGAGAGAGAAAAGTTGAAAGGGTGGCGGCCCATGTGGGTGGGAAGGGATAGACGTCGAAAAAAAAAGAGAAGAGAGAGAGAAAAAAAAAAGATATTGGGAAGACAAAAAGCGATCTTGAAAAAAGCTAAAACACATTGGGAAAAAAAGGCCAAGACAAGGTAAAGCGACTGCACCCACGCACCCTCGTGGGTTTTTTCAAATCACAAGTTGAATTCCACTTGACTTCTACTAACATTTCTGTTGCCAATATAATTTATTTTTAATCAATATTGTGTGTGTGTATATGTTTATACTGCCTCCTTCTCCTGTCCTAAATATAAAAATTAGACAATATTTTTATTAAAAGCAAACTATATTTATGAGTAGGTACAAAAGCAAACTTCCATTTTTGTTTGTCTTTATTAAAATATAAGATTTATATTTACGCGCAACAATTTCAAAATATAAAAGCACATCCTCACTTTCCACTCATACAAATTATTAACAAAATGAGTAAAGCACAAAGGACCAAAAAAAAAACAGAATTGGATTTCATATAAGATGAACATCAGATGAGCTCATATGCACTTACATGAAGAGAAATCATTCATTCAAATTGACTAAGGGTATAACCAAAATTCAACTGAATTATAATAATATTATTATGGCTAATCAATTAGTTACCCATAACATTAGTCAGCAGTTGACCACCTCTAGAATAGACAAAAAACATAGTTCAAACTTGAAACTTGGAAAATACATAATTCTTAAAAATATGGTCATGTAAGACCATACATCTACTTAAAAAAAATGACCTTCTCCCCTGTACATCCAGCTTCTATGCTTTCATGGCCCTCCTCTTTGACAGCAAGAACCCCCTTAAGGGAAGCATCTCATTGAATGTGGGATTCCAAAAAACCCTTGTTACAGAACAATAGTTGACCATGATGACTTTCCCTCGAAAACCAAAGTATCATCAAATGTAGAAAATGTTTTCCATAAAAAAGACAACAAATCAATGAACTGTAGTACTCGCTTCCTACGCCGACTCACCATGAATAACATGAATGCTAAGAGAGGTTTAGACCAAACGTGAAAAACAGGGGAAGAGAAAGCTCAAAGATAGACTGAACAACTTGAACATATCATCTCATTTTCCTATGCGGCTGCATTCAACAGAAAATCAGGGAAAATCCACAAAAACCCTAAAGTTAACCTGCTCACACTCAAAACACTACCAATTCCCCAATGTTTGCAGCCATTTCTTTATTTATTTTGTATAAAAACACACTCCCAATAAATGGAAAATAAAACCGCAATTAACCATAATGCAACATTAAGAATAATGCGTTTTTTTTTTTTTACAAACTTGGCAACAGTAGAAATTTCTTAAATAAAGTAACAGTAGAAACACATCTCGATAGATGAAATTGTTTGAATAAATTTAAGGTAGTTTCACTAAAGAATACAAGCACATCAACAAAAATGCCTCATGCATATGATAACTTTTGTTCCACAAACTGGAATTATGCAAATAACTTCAGGCTAATATGGTCATTTCATTAACTCACAGTATGATTATTGTGTTTATGCATATGTATCCCTCATTCAATAAAACTTAATCTGAAGTAACTACTAAATTATATACCAAATGAGTGATCTTGCAGATCTAAGCAAACAGTCCTTTGGGGACTTGACTTTCTGGACGAAATAAGTTGTTCCTTCCTCTGCAAAACCTATGGTAAAATAAGAAGACAAATGATACACAAAAAACTATGGGTTAAGAACTTAAAATTGCAAAATATTCTTAACTCAAGGCATACAAAACTGCTTTAGATTAACATACTTGTTTTAGAGCATCTTGGAAATCTTTTGCAGGATTGCTACTCCTTTCTTGAAAAGGAAAAAGAAGAAGCAGCACAGGCATCAGATATTCTGTTTGACTTTCCTCCAGAGGACTGATCAGAATATGCTGATGAAATACCAGAGCTATGACCACAACACAGCTCGATTGCACCGTCCTCAGATTGCAGTCAATTTCAAGCCTCTTAAATTGATTATTAATTACTAAAAACGCTATTGCCTCTGTACATATTACAGAAGAACATGAGAGAATAAAATGAAAACAGAATGTCCAGCCACAGGTTTCTTAAAATATGAATAATCCCAGAGACCCAAACATCATCATACCAGCATCTATTTGAATATTCATTACATACTAGCATAACCATAAAATGGTATTAATCGATGAAGGCCATTTCAAAATATCATCATTATGAGATATATAAAAAATGTAGAGAGACATGTTATTTGCACAAAATAAAAATGAAAATAATAATCCAATTAAATGTAGAGAGACATGTTATTCGGGCAAATGCTGGTCACACTCTAGTTATGGTAAATATCATATTACCAGCACAACAAAAATATAATTAATTGGTTGCCTCTTAAATATTAGAAATAGCACACCGGTCAAAGAATTCTAAAGTGGACATAAACAATTAAATGATTTAACTACAGAGGCGGCAATATATAAATAATAAGCCATGACACTTTCAATCATACTTAAACCATGGTTAAATATATTAAAAATAATTGTTCAATATACCAAGACTCTACAAAAAAAATGTTGAATACACCAAGACTGTTTGAAAAAAAATCTTTCCATATGTGCATTTGGTAAAAATCCTGAAAGGTTAAAAAACTCATCAGCATACATTACACATAGAAAGGAAGGAAAAAATCATTCCATATCTGATGTTGTTGTTGCCACAAAAGATCAACAGCTTTGCTCCATTAAACACAATATTGATATTAAGATTGTTGGCAAAAACACCCGGCGGTCTGGAAAAAATTTGTTAAAGTTAACACTGAAACCTTTGTAAATAATATACTTACCCCTCCATTGGCAAGCGTTATCGCCATTATAGCAGCTGCCTCCATGACACAAGACAGAGAGTTCCACATAAATCCCAAGAACTTCAAAAAGTTGTTGTTCTGAAAATTTCCCAGAAAAAAACAAATAAAAAAGCACACAAACACACACTCACTCAACATTGTAAATGAAATACCGACCAAAGATAGCCAGTCTCTGTTCAACAGCATCAGAGGTGAGACCTTCCCTGGTACAAGTAAGATTCTCAAACACCTCTTCAATGGGTATGTTCTCCTGAATTGAAGAAAAAAAAAAATACCCACCAAGCGGAAAAGCAAAAAAAACCAAGCATTGAAATACTTACAGGAATGAAATCAACTCCTGTAACCAATGCACCTTGTTAGGGAGCTTGGAGCGAGAGAATGAAGAAAAAATAACACATGGACAGGCATGGTTAAAAGACTAGACTAATTTTTATACAATATATATACAACTCCTGAGGAATTTGTTTATCACTGCCTCCACTGCATCAGAAGAGAATCTCTTCCCAAGAAGTTTATTTCTGAGTTCAACTGTTGTGAGTGCCCTGCGAACACATGGACAGGCATGGTTAAAAGACTAGACTAATTTTTATACAATATATATACAACACCACCACCAAATGCATAACAGCTCAAACTGTTAGAAGGTATTTCCTTCAAAAAAATCTCCAACGGTTTATCATGATATATTTAGTATAAAAATAATCCAGCATTAAACAATTTATTGTTCAAAAGGAAAAGAAACTAACCTCATGGCAAGTAATTTAATTGCTGATTCGTCAACAACAGCACATAACTAAATGTTATCGCGGCAGTAATTATTACGATAAGCAAACGCATTCTTATTGAAGCCAAATTACCTGGAGAAGTATCACGAGTCAATTGAGAGCTCAGAGGGTCCATAGAATGAAAGCCAGAGTATCCTTGACTAAACCCACACAGACGCTTGGAGAAAGGCTTTGAATACGATTCTCCGAGCGGCTTCAAACAGGAAGCATATCTGAAAATGAAAGGCATGCGAGTCTTCAAAATCGGCTGAATCCACAAATAATGAAATCAATAATGCTTGAAATTTTAACAGATCCTAAAGGGAGGGCAACGCTATCGAATGACAAAGAAGAATGGGAAGGGTAGAGATTGTGAGGGCTGGCGATAATGGAGGGACATTCGAATTTTGAAATCGAAAGCAATGGCAGGGATTAGGTCAGAAGTCACAATCTGCCACATGCTCAGCACACCTTCCTTTCTGCACGAAGCCGAATAGCCGATACTGTGGAGCCGATACTGTTCTAAGGAACAGTTATTTGTGAGAAGGCAAATAGTGCACGGCTTAAAATGATCCTCCTATTAAGTGTATATTGATGATTATTCCATTTAAACTATATTTATGTAAATACAACTTCAATATGACTTTATGTGAAAGTAAGTGATAATCTCTCTTTTATGAGTAGGTAGAAAGTGAAAGTTAGGTAGAGAATTAGAAACAAGATATGTGTGTGTGTGTAGATTTGACACGCACCAATCAGATATTTTATTGGAAAGACAGTTTTCATATTCTATTTTGCAGACTTCTGTTTGGTTTTGTGAAAATAAATCCCTTTTGGCATAATGTTAAAAACCATATCAAATATAATAATTCAGCATGTGATCAGCCTTTTTGTTATGCTCATACGACAGTTGGTCTTCAATCATGCCTTTTTATTGTATTTTTTTTTTTTGATATGATCTAGTGTCAAATGAAATCTTCAGTAGTCATATGTGTTAGGATTGATCATGGATCAAACTAAACCAGGTTTGGTCCCAACCCGAGGTCTAGTCTAGGTAGGTCATCGGGTTAGAAAAGTCAGTTCGAGGTTCGGTCTAGTTCAACACGAGCCCGAGCTCGGGTTGGACCAGACTAGTCCAGTGGATTGCTTGCACCAGTTCCAGGACTTATTTGAAGATTGAGATAGGTCAACGGCTCTTCCTCCAAAACAAAATGAAAATCAAGTAATCATCAATTAAGCAAACAAATTCATCCAGTCTCATTAGAGTGATCAAGGTCCAAGGTAGAAGAGTGGTGTAATTGGCTGTGCTCCCACTTAGTTATATAGTTCAAAGATAATCACAAAGGTAAATTTTCACTTCTCAATGAAACTCCATGCACTTAATGACTAATTGAAAAAAAAAATCAATTGCATAAAATGAAAAGGAAGTAAAACCTAAATCTAAGTGAGACATAGGAAGGCTAGAAGAGAAATAGAGAGCGGCTGGAAGAAGGGGGCACGACTAAAATAAAAAGAGAAGAGAGAAGCACGACGGACAGAAAATAAAAGGAAGGAGTGTTTGAGTGCCGCGACCTTCACTTCTTTCACCATCCTTACCTTCACCGGTGAGTGGTTCAGATTCAGAGGAGAGACCAAAGTCAAAGAGAAAACTAGAGGTCGAGATCACAAAAGCAACGCCGTGAAAGACAAACCTGAAAAAAAAAATCAGTTTCAGCATCGTGAGTCGAGTATGTGTCACTGTGAGTGCAAATTTGCGGTGGAGACTGGAGATAGAGTGCCGAGTACTGACTGCTAAGTGTGAGACTGTGAGCTTGTGAGTGGCTAGCTAAGACTCTAAGTCTCTAACCTCTAAGTAACCCTAACGGCCTAACCCTAATTGGCGATAAAAAAAATTAGTCAGGCCAGACTGGACAAGACCAATTGGTCTGATCCCCTGGCCCGAGGTTTGGTTCAGCCTGAGTAGATCAGTCTGGTCTAGTCTACTCAAGCTGTCTCAAACCATTTTTTTAAACTGACCGGGTCGGGCAACCCAGACCATTGAGTTTTTTGATCAACCCTAATATGTGTGTATTCCCTGTCCAAAATATAAAAGGGAAAATTGTTTAAAATGACATCTTTGAGAAATATATTTCTTAGTGGTACCTCAATTTTTTTAAAAGATTATGGTCCTGTATGGTGAATAGATATAAAGATTGAATGATTGAATTTTTAGTTCCCTACATGCAATTCATCTTGCTTAGGTGCAATATACCTTCCCTATATGTAAATATTTTGTCGTGTGTTATAAAATTAAGCTTGAGTATGCAAATTGTACATGTGTAAACAATAATATTCCCTACTAATAATTCATCTTCCCTATGTGCTATATACCTTACCTTATGTGATACATTTTCCTTATATGTAACTTAACTTAACTTCCCAATATGCAATCTATCTTCCCCATATGAAAATATCTTCCCTTGTCTCAAAATCAAGTCAAGATATGCAAATTATGCTTTGTGCAAATAATTTTTCCTTAGTGCAAACGATCTTTCCTTGTGTGCAAGTAATCTTCCCAATGTTCAATATATAATCCGTACATGCAATTTATTTTCCCTATGTGCAACTTAACTTTCTTTATATTCAATCCATATTCCCCTATATGCAAATGTTTTCCCTTGTGTCCCAAAATTAAGCTATAATATGCAAATTATGCTTTGTGCAAACGATCTTCCCTAAGTGCAAGTGGTTTTCCTTTGTAAACAAATCATCTTCCCTATATGCAATATATCTTCTCTACTTTCAATTCATCTTCCATACATGCAAGTTAACTTCCGTTGCATACAATACATCTTCCCCATGTACAAATGCCTTCCTATGTGTCCCAAAATTAGTCCAAAATGTGACAATTATGCCAATGCAAGCGATATTCCCTTTGCGCAAACCATCTTCCCCTATGTGCAAACTACCTTTCCCTATTATGAAAATAAACTTTCCAAGTTTCCCCATCCTTAAAACTCTCAGCCACTCAAACCCATACCTCTAGAAATCGAACCTAGAGATCTAGGTTTACAAATTGGTTGGTTGAACATGGGGTTAATGATAAGTAGCGACAAACTGAAGGCAGTGAGATATGGTTGTAGAGGATAAGAAGAAATGAAGAAGATGGTTAAAATGTTATAGATTAGATCAAAGGCTAAAGAAACCATCATCCTGTTGTTAGAAGCCCTTATTGATGTTTTCAAAGGAGGTTGTCGTCACAATTGTTGGAGGAAGTTGTCGTCACCGACGTTAATCATGAGCAAGACGAGCAGGAGAAGTAGTGTGAGTAAGATGATAAGTGAGAGGCAACTATTAATGTGAGATAATTAAGAGGGTGAACACCGATGATTTGTGGAAGATTGAGAGTGAACAATGATGCAAGAGAAGAGAGTGTGAGGGCATCTAAGTGTTGTGGTAAGTTGATATGGACATTCTAGTCATTTCATTCTCATTCATATATCCTTTAAAGGACCAAGGTCCTTAAAATAACGCAAGTCCTTCGAAGCAAATAAATAAATAAAATTCAAATAGGGATTTATTAGTAATTTTTCCAATATAAAATAACTTATAAAAAATATTTTGGTATAAAATATAAGTTATTTAAGAAAATCAATGTTTAAAACGTGGTTGCTTATATTTTTCTTTCTAACTCAAAATCTCATTTAATAGAAGCAAAATTAAATTTTTTGTTTGTTTGTTTTATTTAATAAAGATTTAACAAGTTAACTACTCATTTTTTTAATTAAGTTGGATGAGGCATTTAGAAGTAAGTTAAATTTTGGATAAAATTGAGTAATAAGCATGAGTTATCATTCTGAATGGAAAACCAGGCTAGACGAGAAGAGGTGTGTGCATGTGCGGATGCGGCTTTTGGCCTTGTGGGCACTCATAGATGCTCAATAATTGTATTTTGCCAACAATGCACTCAATAATTTATTTAGATTCCGTCTGCCTTTTTTTCTTTAGGAATTATTTTCTTTTCATAAAATCAAAATTTATAACATGGGAGGCTGCCAAAAACCATCAGGTAATAAATAAAAAAAAAGTTGCTGAAAATCTCTCGTTATAAAATTTATTGTCTAAATGTATCTGAGGGTCATGTCATGGATATGTGGGTTCTTCCACAGGACCAAGAAGGGTAAAATAAAAACTTATTTTCATATATAAATATAAACTGAAGTTGTTTATGAATTTCATAAAAAAAGAAATTGTTTATGAAATTCTGAAACGATCCACATAAAAATAAAAACCACTAACTATTAGAAATAGTTATGATTTTGCTGGACAAAAATTGTTATGGTTCTGAAAAAATTATTTTACCTTAATATGGACTTAGTAAAATATAAAAATAAATTGTTGAACATATAATTTGTCATATAAAAAAATCATCATCTTACGTTATGGTGAAGGAAAAAAAAAAAAACCTCTTCCTTTTACGTTAGTTCACCCACTCCCTCTCGTATTCCTATCAAACAGACGATGAATATCTGCGCCCTTCCGGATTTTCTTCGAGGGGTCTTTGAATTTGACTGACGTTTACTAATATATACACTAGAATAAAATGAAACAGGTATTAAAAAAAGGAAAGTAATGTTTGCTAGTTTCGAGGTGATATGGTTCTGGTTCATGTGAAATTAAATTCGGACAAAATTCTGAAAAAATATCTCAATGTAATAATAATAAAAAAAGAAATAAAATTGGACTGTTACTTCCTGCTACACTCCTCTTTATAGTGCCCGTACTGGAATTCATAGCGGTTTTTCTCTCTGGGTTCTGCGTCTCTTCCTTCTGCAGATTTGCTGTTCTTGCCCCTGTCGTTTGGTATTGCTTGTTGCTTTCTTCGGTCCAAGGAATCTCGGGTCAGAAATCAAATCAGTATAAGCATCTTCAACCCATAGATATACTCTTGTCACTGTATACTCTATCCGCTCAGTTCTACCAGCTATCACAGTTTATGCACCGTGTTTGTCTCTCCGGCTCTTGATTTTTGAATGGTCTTTTAGAGAGAGTCGAGATGGCGGAGAAGTCTGAAATATTGGACGCTGTTTTGAAGGAAGCTGTGGATTTGGTAATAGATCTGAATGGCTTTGATCTTCGTTGCCGTTATGGGTGTTTTTTTTTTTTTTGCTTTTCCGGTTGGTCGGTATTTTGATTTTTTTTTTTTTGAATGCAGGAGAACATACCCATCGAGGAGGTGTTTGAGAATCTGAGATGTAGCAGGGAAGGTCTCACCTCTGATGCTGCTGAACAGAGACTGGCCATCTTTGGCCACAACAAGCTTGAGGAGAAAAAGGTTTAGTCATTATCTTAGCTACTTGCCTTCTCCAAGCTATTTCATTTAGAATGTTGAGTGAGTGTGCGTTTGTGTTTTTTTTATTTGTTTTTTCTGGGAAATTTTCAGGAGAGCAAACTTTTGAAGTTCTTGGGATTTATGTGGAACCCTCTGTCTTGGGTCATGGAGGCAGCTGCTATAATGGCGATAGCGCTTGCCAATGGAGGGGTGAGCATATTATTTACAACGGTTTCAGTGTAAACTTAATAATTTTTGAATAATTGAATCCTTTCCTCACAATTTTAATGCAGAGGAAGCCTCCTGACTGGCAAGATTTTGTGGGTATCATTACGCTGCTTTTTATCAATTCAACTATTAGTTTCATCGAGGAGAACAACGCGGGTAATGCTGCAGCCGCTCTCATGGCTCGTCTCGCTCCAAAAGCTAAGGTGTCAATTTTAATTAATGGTTGTTTTATTCACTTCACATCAGGGACGAATTAATAATTACTGAGGGTGACATTATTAGCTTAACATTTATGTGAATTTGACATTAGTGTTCTCTATTCCCTGTCCTTATAAGTTTCTTTTCTTGTGTTTACGTTGCAAAGGTTCTTCGAGATGGCAGGTGGAATGAGCAAGATGCCGCGGTTCTGGTTCCTGGTGACATAATCAGTATTAAACTTGGGGATATTATACCAGCTGATGCTCGTTTACTCGAAGGGGATCCATTGAAAATTGATCAAGTGGGTTCTCTTATAGTTTTGATATGCGTATAACTAAAATTTTTCAATGCTATCTTTAAACATGCATGCCCAATGGGTCAATTAAAGCCGCCTTTCCCCTTATTCTTCTACGTTTCGTGCTTTTCAGTCTTCTCTCACTGGAGAGTCCTTGCCAGTTACTAAGGGACCTGGTGACGGTGTATATTCTGGTTCTACATGCAAACAAGGAGAGATTGAAGCTGTGGTCATTGCCACTGGTGTTCATACCTTTTTTGGGAAAGCTGCTCACCTTGTAGACACCACTAATCAAGTGGGTCACTTCCAAAAGGTAACACCGGAGGAGGCACCATTTTCTGCTCTTGAATGCCCAATTCATGTTTCAGTGTTCCCTTGTTCTTATGCATTTATTTTATATAGGTCTTGACTGCAATTGGGAACTTCTGCATATGTTCAATCGCCGTGGGGATGATTGTTGAGATTATTGTCATGTATCCCATCCAAGATCGACAATATCGCCCTGGAATTGATAACCTTCTCGTACTTCTTATTGGAGGAATTCCAATTGCCATGCCCACTGTTCTTTCTGTGACCATGGCCATTGGTTCTCATAGGTTATCTCAGCAGGTTGGCTAGGTTCCTTCCCAAGTCCTGAGCATTCTTGTAGTATGGATATATCAGTCCTAAACTAATGTCTATAATGTTTGCAGGGGGCTATCACCAAGAGGATGACGGCTATTGAAGAGATGGCAGGCATGGATGTACTTTGCAGTGATAAGACTGGAACTTTAACTTTAAACAAGCTAACTGTTGACAAGAATCTTATTGAGGTAAGATGATGAATGATGTTTTTTTCCAGTTTATTTCTGTCAGTGTCATATCCTCTTGTAAAAGTCTATTTATTAGGTTTTTGCGAAAGGAGTGGATCCAGATACTGTTGTGTTGATGGCAGCTCGAGCCTCAAGACTTGAAAATCAAGATGCAATAGATTCTGCCATTGTTGGGATGCTGGCTGATCCAAAGGAGGTTAGTCACTGATCTATTATTTACTGCTATTCTTCGTATGTGATATATTTTTAAGCTGCACCTTCCTGCCTACAACCATAACCTTTCCACTTTGGTCTTTTGTGCTCAAGTTAGTGATAAGTTTCCTTTTTCTAAATTGATGCTACTGAAGGCACGTGCTGGCATTCAAGAAATACATTTTCTTCCTTTCAATCCTACTGATAAGCGGACGGCATTAACTTATATTGACCGCGATGGTAAAATGCATAGAGTGAGCAAAGGTGCACCAGAGCAGGTGACATACTATCAGTGTTTACATCATTTTATGTTATGCTAATGATTCATTTTGATTGTGATTGGTAATTAATGATTGTAGATTCTTAATCTTGCACACAATAAGTCAGAGATTGAACGTAGAGTTCATGCGGTAATAGATAAGTTTGCAGAGCGTGGTTTGCGATCTCTTGCTGTAGCATACCAGGTAATTGAATTATTTGATGCTCTCATGCTTGATAACATGGCAAATATGCATCCCTACAGGCCATGCTATGTTTGAAATGTTAACAATATAAGATTTTCCCATTTTTAACAGGAAGTTCCAGAAGGTAGTAAAGAGAGTGCTGGAGGTCCATGGCAGTTTATTGGTCTTATGCCTCTGTTTGATCCGCCTAGGCATGATAGTGCTGAAACAATACAAAGGGCACTTAACCTTGGAGTAAATGTCAAAATGATTACAGGTCAATTTTACGCACTATAGTTAGAATCTTTGATCTGGTTCCATTGTGGTACTGGAGTCAGTCGCTGGTCCCTGGCTCATGAGTGTCTCAGATGCATAGGAACAAACTAAAGGGTCCAACCTAACCATTGACGTGCTCCTAGTCTTGACATCTGATTCCTTTTCCTGATCATTATTCTGGCAACCAGACAATACTTCTGCCCAAAACTTGTGATATTCTGGGATGTAATGAAGTATTACATAGCTAAAACAAAGCCTTATGGATGATGAAGGACTGGTTTCCATGTTATTGATCCAGAAGAAAAAAACTTGCCAACATTATCTTCACCATAATATAGTGAGAATTTATGGGATCCATGCTACCCATTGGAAATTGGCTTTTCTTTTGTGCCTAATGATGGATCTTATTCCAACATGACTATGATATTGATCATTTTTCTGACCTTATCACCTCCAAATCCCTTGCAAATTTTATTTATTAGTTTCCTTCCTTTTCATCAGGGGATCAACTAGCTATAGGAAAGGAAACAGGCCGCCGCTTGGGAATGGGTACCAACATGTATCCTTCATCAGCATTACTTGGGCAGGACAAGGATGAATCCATTGCTGCTTTGCCTGTTGATGAACTGATAGAAAAAGCTGATGGATTTGCTGGTGTTTTCCCTGGTATGCTTCTACGTTTACCAGTGTCTGAGCCTTTTCCTAATTGTTTCAGTTTGACATGCATTGAATTGTATGTTTCTGTTCCCGTTGAGAATAATTTTTGTGGTGTTGTCATGTTAACAAATCTATATAGTTATGTACTTATATAATTGTATAATTGTCCAGAGCACAAGTACGAGATTGTGAAACGCTTGCAAGCTAGGAAACATATCTGTGGAATGACTGGTGATGGAGTGAATGATGCGCCAGCCCTTAAAAAAGCAGACATTGGTATTGCTGTCGCTGATGCAACTGATGCAGCTTGCAGTGCATCTGATATTGTTTTGACTGAACCTGGTCTTAGTGTTATCATCAGTGCTGTTTTGACTAGTCGGGCTATCTTTCAGAGAATGAAAAATTATACAGTGAGCAATTGAACTATTGTGATCTATTCTCAATACTTAAAAGTCCCCCCCCCCCCCCCCAAAAAAAAAAAAAAAAAAAAAAAAAAAAAAAAAAAAGCCATGTTGTTGTCACTTCTGCTGCTATGGTACTGCATTTCTTTCTGTTTTTCTTTTTAAAATTGTGGAGTGTTTTTGGTTTGAGGGTTAACATTAGTATTAGATTCTAATTAAACAAATATAAGCTAACCGATTTGTATTATACCCAGATTTATGCTGTCTCAATTACCATTCGTATTGTGGTATGTAAATTTTTTCTGCTCTGTTACCAATTTTCTACCTTGCATCAGTATTGTTGATGATTTTTTTGTCTTTGTATGTTGTTACCCTATTCTTTATGTTTGACACGGTGTTGCAGCTTGGTTTTATGTTGCTGGCTCTTATCTGGAAGTTTGACTTCCCACCTTTCATGGTTCTCATTATCGCCATTCTAAATGATGGTTTGTTATTTCTTTTCTGTCACCGTCTCCTCTTTTGTCTTCTAGAGCATGCTTCTATGCAATCCTCAGTTCTAAATGTATATGATTATGTCATTTTAGGTACTATAATGACAATTTCAAAAGATCGAGTAAAACCATCTCCTATGCCAGATAGCTGGAAGCTAGCAGAGATATTTACCACTGGAATTGTACTTGGAAGTTACTTGGCAATGATGACTGTGATATTCTTTTGGGCGGCATACAAAACAAATTTCTTCCCGGTATACCTGCAATTTCATTCCTTGAATATTTCCTCCTTGTCATATGTCTACTTTTGTCTTCAACATGGGGCTTTTCTTTGTTTTGTATGCTTAGATGGTCTATTGTTCTGCTTATTTTTCAGCGAGTATTTGGGGTCTCAACTCTTGAGAAAACTGCTGCTTATGATTTCCGAAAACTTGCATCAGCAATATATCTTCAAGTGAGCACTATTAGTCAGGCCCTTATATTTGTAACTCGGTCTCGAGGCTGGTCATATGTTGAGCGTCCTGGCATACTGCTGGTAACTGCTTTTGTGATTGCTCAGCTGGTAAGCAAGTAGCTAAATGCTCATTTATTATGTTACTGCTCTTTCTCAGTAGCATTAATGATAATGATAATGACATTAATGATGGATTTGTTCTGTGCAGATTGCTACTTTGATCGCAGTGTATGCAAGCTGGAGCTTTGCTGCAATCGAAGGAATAGGTTGGGGATGGGCCGGTGTTATATGGTTATACAACATAATATTCTATATCCCACTTGATGTCCTTAAGTTCTTCACTCGCTATGCTTTGAGTGGGAGGGCTTGGGATCTTGTCATTGAACAAAGGGTAAGTACACCGTGGGGAGTTTATTGAGGCATCTTATCCAAGCTAGGTCTTAGCTTCAATCTCTGTGCTCACTGGATTAACTGACATGTAGGTTGCATTCACAAGACAAAAGGACTTTGGGAAGGAACAAAGGGAACTTCAATGGGCACATGCACAAAGAACACTGCATGGATTACAAGCGCCAGACCCCAAATTGTTCCACGAGCGCACGCATTTCCATGAGCTCAATCAAATGGCTGAAGAAGCAAAGAGGAGAGCTGAAATTGCTAGGTACATGCAAGCATCTTAGTACTTTCTTTTCCTTCCTCTCTAGGATACTTAAGTAACTTGGTAATATTCAAACTCGGAAGTCAAGAAAATCACAAGGGCCTTGTGCTACTTGGAAACGAAACGAAACAAGATATATATGTGTGTGTATACATATATATGTATTTCACACTTGAATTTAACACCCATACACTTGGATGATGTGTTTATTTGTGTTGTGGTGACTAAATGCAGGTTGAGAGAGCTGCATACACTAAAAGGTCATGTGGAATCAGTTGTAAGACTGAAGGGGCTGGACATAGAAACAATCCAGCAAGCATACACAGTCTGAGATGCTTATCCATTTGCAGGCTGATACCGTAAAGAGGGGGAACTTTTTAATGGCGCTGAGAGTGAGTAATAGAATGCAGTGAATGATTGAACTGAGTAACCTAAATATCTTTTTTATTGTGATGTTCTGTTTTGAGCACTTAAAAGGAGAGTGCTCTGTTATCTCTATATATGTGCTTTGTTTCTTGTTATCGGTTTTCCTCTTTAGTCATCTCACAATTCTATGATGTCTACAATTTTAACCTTTTGTCTTGAAAGTCAGCAAAACTTTCATTAATTATGGACACTCAGGGCCCATTTGGATCAAATAATTGGTTGGAATGAAAAAGAATAGAAATTATTTTGCAGATGTTTGGATTTCACTGAAATGAAAAACAGTTTGATAATGAAATTTATATGCAAATGATCATACTGCCCTTAATTCATATTACATCCATTTCTGATCCAGTTGATTTTTTTTTTTTTTTTTAAAGATTAAGGAAGTTAATTAAATTATTTTAAAGTATCTATATTTTCATATTTTTCTCTAAACTGTTTGTCTCACTTATAAATTAATATATATTCTAATAAAACATAACATATGATATGATTAAATAACTTATTTAACTTTTAATTTTTTTTTAAAAAAAAGTCAACCGAGTCTTATATTTAGGTAGAACTGAGAGAGTGTAAATATAAAAGTAATAAAAAATAAAAACAATATATGAAAAAATTTGTTCCTCGTCGTCTTCCTTGCTCAAGCCCTCAGACTCCATTCTGGTCCATGTGGGCAGCCATAATTTTTTTTTTTTAAAAAAAGAAAAACGACAATGGAGGAAGCATATATGCGAAGAGAGGCTAGTAACCACGAATATAGGAGCCGCCGATGGAGGATGAAGAAACCACCACAGCTGGGATCACTAAACAAGTATTCCCTTCCTCCCTTTTTAATATAAGAGTTGAACAACTACTTTATACTAGGATCACTCAGATTCTATTTATAATTTTTTTTAATTAAATCACATATATTAAGGATAAGTAGTTAACTCAATGATTATGTAATAATTTTTTAACTATTTCTTCTTTTTCTATTTTCATTGGTACAATTAATATAAGAAAAATTGTCACAATCTCATTTACTACTCAAACTAGATTTATAAATAGGACCAGAGTGGTATATAATAAAAAAATTTGTTAAATTGAAATGTGTGTTGAGTTTATTAAAATATCCTCTTTAGTAATCATTTTGATTGGAACTATGGCCTTTAATGGAAATCTCTACTATATGCATTCAATATAGTTGGGTTGAAAAATTATAAATTTGGGAAAATAAAGTGGATTGAAGTATTATTATTTAGAAATCAAAATAAATTTTCTAAATAGCTCCTATTTTATAATTGAGGGAGTAAGAATAAAAGTAAAAAGCCAGCATTCAAATCTAAAAGGAGAAGGAGGTTTGACCATTTAAGTACCAAGGTATGAGTTTAAATTCGTGTGAAATATACTCTTTCTGATCTTTATTATAAGGCATCAACTAGCAATTATATTTAGTTCTTTTTATAAGGCACTTGCTTCTTTTCAAAACACATTAATTTTTTTTTTTGTATCGCCATAATTAATAAGGATAGTGAGTGAGAGTAATAATTAATATAATATTAAAGTTTGGTGTAATTAGTAGGAGTAATATTGGAAGTTACTTAAATTTTAGGACAACTTTATTGACTTTAACTGTTTTTAATGGTTTGTGAGAATTGTTAGTTGGTGCCTTATAATAAGAATTAGAAAAAGTATAAAAGATTATTGGAAGAGTTATTTCTAATTAGACCCAACAATATTCAAATCTAATTCAGCCACACACACATATACACCACTCTGATCCTATTTATAAGTCTATTTTGACCAAATTTATTTGGTCTTTTTTCTAAGACACTTTCTTGTTCCCAAGGAGCATTAATTTTTATTTTTCATGTATACCCATAATTAATAAGGGTAGTAGGTGAGAGTAATAATTAATATGATATTAGTAGGGGTAATATTGGAAATTGCTTAAATTCTAAGACAACTTTATTGATTTTAATTGTTTTTATTGATTTGTGAGAATAATTAGTTGATGCTTTATAATAAAGATCAGAGAAAGTACCAAGGAGAGGTAGTTACCTCAATGAGTATAGGGTAAATTTTCAACTTTGCCCTCATTTATGATTGAATATTTTTCAACTGTTTCTTCTCTCTATCTTCATGAATATAATTAATACGGCTAAAATTGTCACAATCTCATTTATTACATGAAATTGGATTTATAAATAGGACCAAATATTTTAGTCAATAAGAATTTATAAATAGAAACAGAGTAGGTATATATATATACACACACACACTATCGAGAGGTGGACCAGAAATTTATAGAAGGGGGCACGATTGGTGGGGGGATTTGGGGTTCGGGGGCTATGCCAAAGTGTGCCCCGATTTTTTTTTAAGAAAAGTTTTAAATCGCATTAAAAAATAAAAGAATATAAACAAGAAAAAAATATATATCAAAAAAATATTTATGAAATCAAGTGAATATTGATGATTTAATAAGAGAAGAAATTCTTTTACAAACCTATCATTTAGAAAAGCAAAGCTAAATACTGTTAGAAATGCAGCTACATAAATTACAATGAAAGGTGTGTACTCTATAAATTCAGGTACATATATTTTAATAAAAAAAAGTATATTACAATAAAAAGAATTACAATATCATCCTTCTAGGCCTTATGTTTTGGAATTCCATCATAATCGCTTTATTATCAATCTTTATCAAATATATATTTTTCAATATAAGCACTAAACAATCATTCAACGATTCATCCCCCATCCGATTCTGAAGTCATGATTTTTGATATAATTTAAGGGTGGATAATCATTTAAACATGTATTAATTCAAGGAAAGTAGATAAATAATGCTAATAGAAATTTAAAACCATTATATTCAAGTCTTCTTTTAACGTGAAATTTTAAATAATAAAAAAATCCCAAATTTTTGGGCCCCCAATGAACCTGGGTCCGCCGGTGCACACTATATAGACACTCACACTGTATGTATAAGAATAAAAGTCAAACAAGATTACGTGAAGTTAATGTTGGAGAAGAGCAAATTAGCAGTCCAAAACGAGTGACGACTGAAGACTGAAGATTCCCTTGGAATCTGTAAAATGCAAATGAGACAAACATTGAAATTGATAGATCGTGATTAAGAGGCTTTACCTTCATGGATTTGTCAATCACACACACAAATGGGACAAACATTGAAATTGACAGATCATGACTAAGGGGCGTCATGGATTTGTCAATCACACACACACACAGAGACACTTGTGCGGAAGTCAATTGTGTGATCTAAAATCTAAATTGCTTGCCAAGCGTCAAATCCACAGTAAGGGAAAAAGCATTAAAGCCTCCTCCTCCCTCAAACCAAAACTTTAAGGAGCGTCAAAAATTATACACAGAGACATTGCGGAAGTCAATTGTGTGATCTGGAAAAAATTTGCCAAGCGTCAAATCCACAGTACGGGAAAAAGCATTAAAGTAGTAACTTTTATTAAAAATTATACCTAATTGAAGCAATTTAAAAGATTACATCGGGACACTGATGCCATTAGTAGCATCAGGACACCTGACGTCACTAAGCAGTGATGTCAGACTTCTTGACGCCACTGAGTAGCCTGACGCCACACTCAATATATATAATTGACGCCACTTTTTAAAAAGTGGCGTCAATTTTTTAAAATATATATATATATATAATTTTATAATTATATTTAAAATTATAAATAATAATTCTAATTAATTATAAATAATAAAAAGAGTAAATAATAATTTTAATTAATAATTAAGAGAATTAAAATATTTAAAATTTATTATAAACTTGTGAGCCGCCTCACTAGATCTAGTGATGGACATATTTCAAAGATCTTTCTGAGGCTCGCCTCATCTTCAAAGACTTATAATCTCCTATGTTCCATACAACTTGTGATCGTTGTGACTGCTGCACCTTCACCCATAGCTCTGCCTCTGCAGCTCTTCATATGGTCTTATATAATATATACTTATATAGCGACGAGGAGAGAAGAAGAAAGAAAGCAATGTGCCAATGTAATAAAAGATTGTACTTTGTTTTTAATAAATATATCATTTAAAAGTTTAAACTTTGAAATGTGAAGCCAAACTTTGAGGGAAAAGCACCAATAGAGAAGGTGCGAAAAAGTCCAATTTGATCATAAGTTGTGTGGAACATGGAGATTATAAGTCTTTGAGGTGTGGCGAGCCTCACAAAGATCTTTGAGATATGTCCATCACTCAGATCTCATTGTGGTGAGGCGAGCCTCAGCGGGTTTATAATAAATTTTAAATATTTTAATTCCCTTAATTATTAATTAGAATTATTATTTACTTTTTTATTATTTATAATTAATTAAATTATTATAATAATTTTAAATATAATTATAAAATTATATATATATATATATATTTTAAATTGACGCCACTTTATAAAAAGTGGCGTCAATTATATATATTGACACCACACTTGGTGTGACGCCACTACTCAGTGGCGTCAGTCAAATGACGTATTTGACTGCATTAGTTTGATAAATCTTTTCCAAATTGCTTCAATTAGGTTCATTTTTAGTAAAAGTTGCTACTTTGATGCTTTTTCCCACAGTATGGACTTAAATTCTACCATTATGGACCGCTTGCTTTTTGGTTGCTATGATATTTTGTTGGGTTAGATTGTAAATTTATTCTAAAAGCGGCGGGTTTTAGAAAAAATATTTGGAGGTCAAAAGTATACTCATCATTAACTAATTAAGAAAAAAATATTTAGGGGGCTAAATGTATACTCATTAATTTATTAAAAAAATATTTTGAAAAGGCCAAATGTATAATAAAAGTATTTTAACAAGTCTAGTATAAAAGATAACATTACTTTTTACATTATATTAATTTTTTTAAAAGAAAATTGTGAACATATTTTTTTTGGGCAGGGGGCCTATTGCTTATCTAAGCTCCGCCATTGGCTGAAAAGTAACTTTTTTCAAGTTTAATATCACGTTGAAAGTTTCAAAACGTAGCAAGTTTACTTTATATTGTTAAAAAACTAATATTGACTATTAAAAAGATTGACGTTGATCATTAATTTTTTAATAGTAAGAGCAACTATTACTCAATTTTAATACTTCCAAAATAATATTAAACCTAAAAATAATTCCGAGGCAACATACTTAATAGCAAAAACCTTCAGAAAAAGTTTACGTCTTAACTATGTTTTAATTGTTCATTCGTGTAATAAGCATCCTATGCTTTTATTAGTTTTTTTATTAACAAGATTTATTTAATTTTAGGTAAGCTGGGCCCTAATAGTAGGGTCAGAACAATTTTTAATTATTTTTATTATATTTTGAGCCACTCTCTAATTATGGGATGTTTCCAATAATCCAATTTCATAATACTTCCTCCAGTTCATAATATGAGATTCAGGCCAAAAAATAATCATATGAGATATTCATAACTAATTTTCTAAAACTAAGAAAAGTCAATTGCATAATTAAAGTTTTCTAAAATTATTTTAATTTTCATCTTTATCCTTAATAAATGTCATAAATTTAAAAACTGTATACTCTTTATCTCCTCATTGAAAATTGAAAAGAAAGATACTACTCCCTCCGGTCCTAATTATAGAACAACATTTGGGAGTTACTTTTAGTCCTAATTATAGGATAACATTTTAATTTTTGTCAATTTCTTCCTCAAATACCCCTATTTCATTCTTTCAAGTGTGTTTGATTTTTGATAAGTATATGTATGTGGGTGTGTAGACTCTTCCAGTAAATAAAACATTTTAATTGTTGGATTTTAATTTATTTATCGATCAGCTGACGTTAATTTGTCAATATATATATATATATATATAGACACACACACGAGATATATATGTCTTGTTTGTGTGTATGTAATATGTGTGTGTCTATACACAAATATATATAGACACACACACATGTAGGGGGGTATATGTGTGTGTGTGTGTGTGTTTATACATACATACATGTGTGTGTTTGTATGTATGTATGTATGTCTCTGTGTGTGTGTGTATAGATATATAGCAATACTATTATTTTAATTAAAAATGTGTGGAAAGAAAAATTCTAGGTCGAAGAGGTATATGGTAGGGGTTGTTAATTTACTTTTACTTATGTCATTTTAAATTTATATAAGGGCATTTTAGGAAAATGAGCAAAATTAACTAATTTAATTCCTCTCCTTAATCTCCACAAAATCGGTTAAATATGTCTTATAATTAGGACCAGAGAGAGCACTATCTATAAATACTCCTGTAAAGTGACTTGTATTCAGGATCACAGAATTATTCTAAAATACGGCTTATAAGTTATATCATTATGAAGGGGAGAGAGTATTCACAAAATAATAACTACATGCATTTTAATCATGCGATGCTTCCAAATTCATACTAGTGCTTTATCTTATTTTTTTCACAAATCAATAACTTCGTGCATTTAATTTGCCTTGTTTTTGACTGGTCATGAGGCTAACCGTTTTAGGGATCAAAACTCATATTTCCTCTAAAATCTTCAAACGCCATTAGCAATTCTTTTGTTTGTTTTGAGCCTTCATTGTGTTTGAAGGCATGGCTGCTAGTTCTAATAAGTACTTCCTCCATTCTTAAATATAAACTTTAAATTTGAGATTAGGCTTCGATTCAGTTTTGTCTCAACATTTATGACTTTCTTTCCAATTTTATCTTTTGACTATATATGTTGCATTTATTGTTTATCTCACCTATCCTCTTTATAAATAAAGTCATAGTTGGAAAAAACAAATATATTTATTGATATTAACTAATTTTATTTTTAACTATTTTCTGTATAATTGTAAATCGGTTATTTAAAACTTATATTTAGTCGGGACAAGTATTTAAAGAAGTATTTAAAGTTGAAACAGTGTGCCCAGGAAGCTCTGCTTCTCTCTTGTACGTATAATAATCACAATGCACTTATTGAACACAGCTGTTTTTGACTTTTGGTTGCTACAAGAACACTTTTTATACTCTGCTAATCATTAACCAAGAAGCATTATTTCTAACCTATATTACAAGCCCTGTAGGTGAAAGTGAAACTGTTTTTGTTGCTACAAGAACACTTTAAACAAGTAAAAGTGATGGATTCAAAAAGGCTTTTGATCACTGTGTCCTTTACCTTCAAACCCCATTAGCAGTTGTTTCTGTTTGTTTTGATACTTCATGGAGTTCAAGGCTACTGCTGCCAGTTTCTTTATACTTGTACCACCTTGCACATAGTAAAAAGTAGCCAAAGTTTAAAACTTGTATAGCAGCAACAATGTAATAGAAGTAATCTAATCTCCCCTTGTTAAGATCTTCTGGTATCCAATTCCCAGTTGAGGATTTGGGTGTGATGTTATGAACAACTGAGATCAGAAGTGTGCTCAAATAGCTTGAACCTGCCATTCCACAGTAGAAAAGAGACCCTCCAATGCTTCTCATATTCTCAGGGAACTGCTTGTAGTAAAACTCAACCTGTCCTACTGATGTAAATGCTTCAGCAAATCCCATCAATACCAACTGTGGAATAAACCATAGACCTGACATTGATGAAATAGCACCTTTTCTTGGTTCTACTCCTACAGGTCTTATCAGAGCCAGAGTCCTTCTTTGTTCTTCCACTAAAGCAGATACCAGCATGCATATTACAGCCAGAAACATCCCAATTCCCATTCTCTGAAGGAGTGTGATGCCAGTTTCTATTTTGGTCAGCCTTCTGATTAAAGGGACAATTTTTCTGTCATATAAAGGTAACCATATGGACATTGTAAGCATGGCGAAGATAATGTAGGTTGCTGCTGGGATCTTGAACTTGCTATGTCCAATCCTTCTGTCAGATTGATATGCTTGGAACACTAGCAAAGTGTTCTGTTGCACAACAGTTAGATAGAATATTAGGGCTGAGAACCATATGGGAATCACTCTTAACAAGCATTTCACTTCCTCCACTTGCTGCATACTGCAAAGATTCCATGGATCAGTTGGAGACCCATCATGGTTTATCTGATCCTGTGGGGTCAAAATTGCTGCTTTGTCCAGCAACCTGCGGTTCAGCAATACAAGGTCATTTTGGAGTGAATCAGATTAAAAAGAAGAAATCATCAAATGTTAAGTGCGTTGTTACTTATGGTACCTGAATTGGTATGTGTAAGCAAGCTTGGAGTTCAGAGACTTTGGAGGGATATAGGCAAAGAGGGAAATTGATGGATTTTCTAGAAGCTTCAGATGCCTTTTCTTAATAGCTACTACTATCACTTGTACCATGCTTGTTACTGGACTTCCTGTTGGTTCCACCTTGACATAAATTTTGGACCCCATGTAGAAGACTACACAAGATAGAAGCATCAAAGCTGCAGGAATTGCTAATCCCACTGCCCAACTCAAGTTTGATTGTATGTAGACTATTAGTGTCAAGGAGACAAGGACGGAAAGATAAATTGAGACAAAGTAAAAATTGAAGAAGCTGTTGATCCCTTTCTTTCCAGATTCTGTGTTGGGGTTGAACTGATCAGCTCCAAATGCAAGGTTACATGGCCGGATTCCAGCAGCTCCAACTAGTAGTGATCCAAATCCAGCGAACAGAAATGCCAGTTGACCTGCTGTTGGCCCTTCACATGTGATGCTGTCCCTTCCACAGTGAGGTGGATGCAGATTCTTGATGGCTGCTGTTAGCTGTATCATTAGCAATCCCTGTTTCAATGCATAGCAGATTCATAAGTTGGATGGTTTAAATTCTCAAATAAAAAAAAGACATGATTTATAGCATATCCACAGTCATAATATTCAAATTTCAGGTAAAGTTGAACAGATTAGTGTGAGCATTGTCTAAGGCAATAGTGTTGAACTGTTGATTACCAAAAAGGAAGCAATAGTACAGAATCCTAATGTCTTGAAGCGACCAAAGTAAGTATCACAGAGAAAAGCTCCAATCAAGGTAGAGAAATTGGTGCAGCCATTGAAGATGTTGATCATGTTTGTAGCTGTAATGCTTTTCAGATTGAACACAGTGTTGAGGTAAACTAAGAGGTTGGCTAAGGTACCAATAGCTCCGAGCCTCTCAAAAGTTTCATTCCCTGCAAGTTATGCAGTTAAGTCACACAAAGTTCATGCAAAAAAAGGCAAAAGAAAATACAAAGTAAAAAGAGAGAGACAATGTTTGTTACTTTTGCTTACCTATGATGTAAGGCATGGCTTTCCATCCTCTGTAGTTGAACTTAGGAACAACATCATCTGTCAAAGTTTTTTCAATTTTTTCCACTTTTTGCTTCTCATTCTTCTCCATAATTCCTATCTTTGTTTCTTTCTTCCCAGTAAGGCTCATGATTGTATGTAAGTTACCACTTTAAAATAAGGAAACAGAAGATTGAGTGGGAAGTTCTAGTAAGTTTTGAACTTCCTCTTCCTGATATAATTTTGTCTTTCTTCTTCTGCTGGATGGTTTATAGAAGAGTTCTGAAGGTGTGAAATGCCATTATTTTCCTTATGTGCCGCTGGACCACTAAATTGTCATTACCGACCTAAACATCAATGCTAAATAGCACGCGTTTTATACTTTTCTTTCGTTTATTTATTTTATTTTTTCTTGGGAGGGGAAGGGGACCAATCTGAATGGCTGAGATGTTCTCTGTACAAATACCTTTAACAGCATATTGAATAACATAAATTGATGTCGTTATTGGTTAAAGAAGGCCACATAAAATTTTTTAGGTTGGTTTGAGAGGAACGAAATAAATAGACCAAAATCAGCTAAGAAAATACATCCAAACATGTGTAGTGGTATTCACCTCAAAGACACTTGTATGTTCATTCATTATCAGCTTCTTGATTACTCTATCTTTTTAAGGCAATTTGGAATGAAATTAAGAAGAAGAAGAAGAAGAAGAATATATAAAGTGATTAAGTGGAAACATTGGGAGAAGTCAATTGCATTATCATTCAAATGATTTCTCAAAATTTCATATCCAAGACAGTACAAGACCCATGTGATATGTTGTCCCCCTCAATCATTTTGGGTATATCGGCTCCTGCAATAAGACTGGTAGCACCAAAAGCTAACGGTCAAACTCAATAAGAAGACTGCTTACTTGTCCCTGCAAATTTTGGTTGGGCAATGTAGGAATCACAACAAGAATCTATAAGCTTGAGATGAATCCTATCAAATGTCCGGATGGAGAGAAAATTAGGGGGAAAGAAAACTATGAAGGAAAATTCCAAAACATAGTGTTCTGTAGTGTAGAACACAAGTGTCTAGCTTCTATGGATTAGTGGATGATTATATATAGGATCGAATAATTCCTCCGAGATGTCTATTAGTTAAACACCAAAGAGAAGATGATTACTCTGCGATATCTATGAAGAAGATATTGAAGTGTCCGGTGATCACTATGCTACACGAGTATAGCGTTTCGCCAAAGAGGGGTGAGGTGTGTGCACAGTGAACTGAATATTAAAATAGATCAATAGAGAGTGTGCATCTGTAGGTTAACCTCCTATTTATAGAGATTACCTAGGGTTTCATTCCTCAGGTTGTGATTCGCTCGCAGGCAATATGCGCCTCCACGTTCTGCAAATGCCTGCTCCACTACCTGTACTATCCGGAATTATAGGCATGGTTATAGGATGATTAGCGTTTTACCTGATTAAGGAAGGATTCTGCCATAAAGTACTCTTACTGGGCCGCACATCAGTCAAGCCCATTATGCAAGTTCATAACACATAATAAGTTTTTTTTTTACCATTTATGGAAATTTTCTTCTTGGTATTCCCTTCTCCCTATTTTCTCTTCACTTTTCTCTCTATCCAAATATAGCGTAAAGGGGCACCCAATACATAGATCTCCCACAGTGTGGGGAGGATAGATATACATAACCTTACCTCCCATAAGGGGAGATGCTATTTCTAGGATTTGAACCCATAACCTCCTGATCACATGGCAGCAACCATACGTACCTTTGTTTCAAAGCTCACCCTCTTATGAAGTGGCTTAGTCTTAAATATAGGAGATAGTAGGGAGTTTACTTTGATCTTAGATATAATACCTCAATCAATCTCCTAAATTTATAATATTTTCCCTCAAACTATCCCGGTTGAGTGCTCATGAGTAAAGGGTTTTCATCACGTATAGTTCCAATGCAAATGATTATTAAAGAGGGTATTTTAGAAAAATTAACACATTTTTTACTCATAACTAACTTCTCTAATAACTATAAAATAGTTATCTAGTTGGAGTAGAAAATTATTGAAATCATATTTAATACGAAAATCTAACAACACAAAGGAGGATCCAACTTGACAACTGCTTTATATTAAGGCCACAGCAATGATTGTTGTGATTCTGTACCGATAGAATGGATATATAATGAGATGATCAGACAGCGCAATTAATAGGAAGTCCAACTTCAGTTGATAATGAAAGAAAAGAGGCCATGTTCATCACGCAACTTTTTTTAATTTTTATTTGTTGACTGAACAATGGCCAAAAACGTACCAGTTGTCTTACAAGGAAAGCCAAATTCCCTTACGCAGTTGATTTTTCTGCTTTAATGATTATTTCTGAGTATGCAGAAGCTTTTCATGAGGGATTGGGACACTCATGCTGGAAGGTAGCCAGCTTCTTTAATCAAAAATGATTTTGTGGTAATACATATCTTAAGAACTATTTCTCCCCACAACATACAGAAACCGAGACGGCAAAAACAAGTTAATGGACATATCATCAATTTCAGTTTCCATTCTCTTCTTTCTCCTTAGACAACAGCGTCTTCATTTGTTCTGTATATATGAGCAAGTAGTTGCTATCTAGTGGAGTATGATTTGTTCTGTCTTCATTTGGAGTATTTGATAAGATAGGCTAAGTACTTGCTATGCGCAGGTTCCTTTTTCTTTTTTTGGGTTGAGCTCTAGGTGGAACAATCATGCTCCCACGGCTAAAGTTTGTTTAGATTAACATTTGTAATAAACTGGTTAAGGTGCAGACCGATCAATAAAGTTTTACGCTATGAGCACCTTGTACAAATAAGTTTTAAAAGGGGCAAAAGTATCAATTAAAAATTAAGAATGAGTAATTAGTATAATGACGTTAAAATCAGTCTAACATCTGTTTGGTGCGATGTTAAAGGCGTTGGATGAGAGATAAAACGGCCGTTAGGTTGAAGTTAACGAGATTGTGATATTTGCCCCATTTTAAATTATTCATTGATATTTTTTTCAATTTTCAATTGTTGATTGGTACTTTTGCCCCCTTTAAAACTTATTTGTGTTAGGTGCTCCTAGCGGAAGACTTCGTTGGCCAATCTGCATCTTAACCCTTTGTAAAAAGTGTCTTTTATCCCAATTGTCTTTTGTAAGCTAAAGGGAATAAAAGTTATATAATATAATGTGATTTATATTTGTATAAGATTTTGTAAAAAGTTTGGTTGGGTATAAACTTTTTTAGATGGTGTGTTAAAAAGTTAGTTTCAAAATCTTCGTATATGAATTAGAAAAAGTTGATCCAACTTTAAAACTACATTTATCTCAAAAGCCACTTTTTCCCAAAAGCTATTCCAAACATACATTTTACATCCAACGAGCTTTTTTTTTTTTTTTTTTTTTTTTTTTTTTTTTTTTTTTCCTTAACTGATTTTGGAGTCTTTCCAACTTCATTCCAAACATGCCCTTAAAGACTTTTCTTCTAGTTATATTTATAAAAGCTCAATAATCGAATTACGCAGTTTAAGAAAGTTATTGAAGTTAGTTAAAAATAATAAGTATGTCTAAAATAAACTTTTTTTTCCAAGTATGTCATTATTTATGAATGGCAATTAAGAGAGAGAAATAAGTAAATATGAGTATACCAACATTTTAATTAATACAATACATATAATTAATGAGAGGTAAAATGAAAAAAAAAACTCATTAAATGTTTAGGTAAGAGTTATCGGGCTCTTATAAAAAAAAATCAAGACAATTCAAAATTTGAGCTCTTATAAAAAGAACCAGAGGGAGTATCTTAGATGTCATCAATTACAAACATATTATCTCTTAGATGACTGAACACATTCATCTTGAATACTATCCCTTCCCTAATATAAAAGTTAGTTAGAGGTTGAGTTTGATATTGAATATACCACTTTGTTCTTTTTTATAAGTCGCTTGTACCCAAAAAAAATTGTTTCAAAATATAAGTCACTTATAGGATAATAAATGAGCTTTTGACAATTTTAGCCTTCAATAATAATAGGGGAGAGAGAGAGATGTAAATGCATAGAAATAAAGTAAAGTAAGAGAATATATACACCCTTAATAAATAAGGGCAAATATGGAAAAATTTATCCATTTAATTCTTTTCTTGTTTTGCGAGAATGCGATACAAGTGACTTATAAAAAGAAATGTAAAAGTAAGAGCTTAATCCACTTTTTCCTTCATATTTATCATATTTTACCTAAATTATCTCTATTAATTGCATATGTTTAGGAAGTTCGCATCAAAGGATAGTTTCATTACACATTATTTAAGAGTGTATTTTAATAAAATCAATACACATTTTTTACAAATAACTAATTTTCTTAGTCTACCCAAATTAGTTAACAAATACTTTTTTTATCTCCAAAACATGAATTTTTCCGCACAATTTCATTTAGAGTCTCCTTGTTTGTGATCAGCACATTGAGTTGAAGTGCTGTGTTGACAAACTAACCTCGTATCTTTTAAATAATGAATTTAGAAAATAGACTATATTTTACTATAAAAGAAAAACAAGAAAATAGGCTATTTTTATATTAGTCAAATACACATTTAATATTTTTGTTATATTATATAAATAACGAATATAAATTCTGCCTAGTTTTATAGTTGGTCTCAAGACAAATAAAGGAGGGTTTGTCTTAAACTATCCAAAGCCACCGTAAAATTTGGTCAAATCTTTATGATATAGAGCACGATGACATATTAGAATCCGCATAGCCAACTTTTTCATAAAATGTAGACATGTCAGTCCAGGGAGAGGAGTATAATTTGCCCAAATAATTGTAGTAATATAGACCAAAAGATGGTTTTCCCACCTAAAAAATATAGATAAGATGGTTTGAAGGGAAGAAAAATGAAAGAAACGGGATCAATACACTTATCATGCAAATAAATGAAACAAAAATTGAACTTTATAATGACTAAGCTCTACAAAATCAACAAGTTAAAAGAGAAAAAGAGACTTATTGGCAACAAAAAACCTGAGATTAGTAACACGTGTTCAGGAAAGAAAGAAAAGAGTAAGTTAATACCGCTAATTGTTATTTCCTCATGTCCTTAATATAAAACATATTTATTTAATATGATTAGATTAATGAAGTTGCTTGAGTTAGTTAATGTAACACGTATTTTCTAAAATACCTTTGCCATATTGATTAATTCTCTCATTCCTCTCCTTCCTTGATTATTGTTGAAGAAGTATGAATAGGGTTAAATTAGGAAAAAAAATAGCAAATATAAAAATTATGTCTTATATTTAAAACCAAGATCAACTTTCCAAATATGTCTTATATTAAAGACGAATAATAACTTAGCTCCTTTTTTATGATCAATCTTTTCTCCTCATCTTCTGGTCCAGACTTTCTCCATTCCTACAAGCATGGCAGTTGGATTCTATAGCTTCATCTACTTTATCTCAGTGCATTGCTTACTTGTCAAATAATGGACCACCAAGAAACTGAAGTGGAGAAAATGCAATGCTTACAGGGTAGCAATGATGTAATACTACCTCCTGCACTAAATATAGAAACTAGACGAGAGATTTAATTTAGTTATAAATATAAAATTTCAATCCATTTCATTTCTCAAATTTATATTTTTCCTTCAAAGTACTTTTACTGATTGCATATAACAAGGGGCTTTCCATCAAGAGTAGCTACAATTTATATGATTAGAAAGGGTATTGTAGGCAAACTAACAGATATTTATTTTTTTATAACCCTTTGGCCACCGGTGTCCGATGCCTTTTTTGGATCCTACTACTAGATATCTTAGCTACCGACTAATCTGGATCAAGGCTTTGTGATCAAGATGCCTCTTTCAGGGTCTTTTTAAACAGGGTGGTTCGAACTCAATTCGCTCACTTTGTAGTCTAGCTGATCTACCACTAGACCAATCACCCTTAGATAATCAACACATATTTGTTATAAATAAGTAATTAAACTAGTTTATTTAATATCTATAAATTAATTATTTAACTCTTATATTCTAATAGGAGGGAGCATGTGGTTAGAGCCATGATGATCCAACCATGGTGTAACAGCATATTGAATAACTTAAATGGCTGTAGTTATTGGTTAAAGGAGGCCACATACAAATTTTTAGGTTGGCTTGAGAGGAACGAAATAAATAGACCAAAATCAGCTAAGAAAATACATCCAAACATGTGTACTGCCGTACTGGTATTCACCTCAAAGACACTTGTATGTTCATTCATTCATTATCAGCTTCTTGGTTACTCTATCTTTTTAAGGCAATTTGGAATGAAATTAAAAAGAAGAAGAATAATATATAGAGAGAGTGATTAAGTGGAAACATTGAGAGAAGTCAATTGCATCATTCAAATGATTTCTCAAAATGTCATATCCAAAGCAGCATCCATGAGATATGTTAATTTGGCCAGGTGGTTACACTGGATTTGTTAGACCGTCCAAGACCCATGTGATATGTTCTCCCCCTCACAATCACTTTGAGTATATCAGCTCCAGCAATAAGACTGGTAGCACCAAAAGCTAACGGTCAAACTCAATAAGAAGACTGCTTACTTGTCTCTGCAAATTTTCGTTGGGCAGTGTAGGACTCACAACAAGAATCTATAAGCTTGAGATGAATCCTATCAAATGGCTTAAACTAACCCTATGGTTGGATGGAGAGAAAATTAGGGAGGAAAGAAAACTATGAAGGAAAACTCCAAAAAATAGTAAGTTTTTTTACCATTTATGGAAAATTTCTTTCAGGTATTCCCTCCTCCCTATTTTCTTCTCACTTTTCTCTCCATCCAAATATAGGGTAAAGGGCGACCTAATACACAGATCTCCCACGGTGTGGGGAGAATAGATATACATAACCTTTTTCATAAGGAGATATGTTATTTTTAATATTTGAATCCATTACCTCCTAATCACATGGCAACAACCACTTCGTTACTTCAAAGCTCGCCCTCTTATAAAGTGGCTTAGTCTCAAATATAGGAGCTAGTAGGGAGTTTACTTTGATCTTAGATATAATACCTCAAACTCAATCTAGTCTTTCTCCTAAATTTATAATATTTTCCCTCAAACTATCCCGATTGAGTGCTCACGGGTAAATGGTTTCCATCACGGATAGTTCCAATGCAAATGATGATTGAAGAGAGTATTTTAAGAAAATCAACAAGCATTTTTTACTAATAACTAAATTACCTAACTTCTTTAATTAGTAGTTATCTAGTCTTATATCAAGGATTGGAGTAGAAAATTATCAAAATCATATTTAATACGAAAATCTAATAACACAAAGGAGGATCCAACTTGACAACTGCTTTATATCAAGGGCACAGCAATGATTGTTGTGATTCTGTACAGATAGAATGGATATATAACGAGACGATCAGACAGATACATGGGAACATAATGGAAGTCCAACTTCAGTTGATAATGAAAGAAAAGAGGCCATTTTCATCACGCAACTTTTTTTTTTTTGTTTTTTGGTTGACTGAACAAACGCCAAAAACGTACCAGTTGTGTTACAAGGAAAGCCAAATTCCCTTACGCAGTTACGCAGTTGATTTTTCTGCTTTAATGATTATTTCTGAGTATGCAGAAGCTTTTCATGAGGGATTGGGACACTCATGCTGGAAGGTAGCCAGCTTCTTTAATCAATAATGATTTTGAGGTAATACGTATCTTAAGAACTATTTCTCCCAAGAACATACAGAAACCGAGACGGCAAAAACAAGTTAATGGATATATCATCAATTTCAGTTTCCATTCTCTTCTTTCTCCCAAGTCAACAATGTCTTCATTTGTTCTGTATATATGAAGAAGTGGAACAATCATACTCCCACAACTTTGTAAGTTTGTTTGGATTAGCATTTTTAAAAGAGTCTTTTATCCCAACTGTTTTTTGTAAGCCGAAGTGGAATAAAAGTTATATAGTGTAGTATGGTTTATCTTTAGATAAGCTTTTGTAAAAAGTTTGGTTGGGTATAAGCTTCTTTAGATGGTGTGTTAAAATGTTAGTTTCAAAATGTTCGAATATGAAGAACAATAAAGGTAAAAATAAAAAAAGTTGGTTCAACTTTAAAGCTACATTTACCTCGTAAGCCATTTTATCCAAAAGTTATTCCAAACATACATTTTATATACAATGAGGCCTTTTTTGTTGTTGTTGTTGTCTTAACTGACTTTGGAATCTTCCCAACTTCATTCCAAACATGCCCTTAAGAGGCTTCTGATACACTGATATATCATACTTTTAGCAACTCCTTCTAGTCATATTTATAAAAGCTCAATAACCGAATTACGCAGTTTAAGAAAGTTATTAAAGTTAGCTAAACATAATAATTATGTCTGAAATAAACTTTGTTTCCAAGTATGTCCTTGTTTATGAGAGGCAAGTAAAGAAAAAAATAAAGTAAACATGGGTATAACATTTTATTTAACGCAATAGATATAATTAATAAGGGGTACAAATGAAAAAAAAAATCATTAAATGTTCAAGTTAGAGTTGTCGGGCTCTTATAAAAAAACTAAGACAATTCAAATTTTGAACTCTTATAAAAAGAACCATAAAAAGTATCTTAGATGTCATCAATCACAAATATACGATCTCTTAGATGACCAAACACATTCATCTTGAATACTACCCTTGTCCTTAATATAAAAGCTAGTTGGAGATTGAGTTTGGTCCTAAATATATCACTCTATTCCTTTTTATAAGTCACTTGGAGGATAATAAATAAGCTTTTGAAAATTTTACCCTTAATTAATAATAGGGGAGAGAGAGAGATGTAAATGAAGAGAGATAAAGTAAAGTGAGAGAATATATACACCATTCATAAATAAAGGCAAATATGAAAACATTTATCTATTTAATGCTTTTCTTGTTTTGTGAGAATGAGATACAAGTGATCTATAAAAAGGAACATAGAGGTAGAGGTGAAAGATCTTAATCTGCTTTTTCCTCTATATTTATCTTGTTTTTCCTATACTATCCCTATTAATTGCATATGTTTAGGAAGTTCGCATCAAATGATAGTTTCATTGCAAATTATTTAAGAGTGTGTTTTAATAAAACCAACACACACTTTTTAGAAATAACTAATTTTCCTAATCTACCCAAATTAATCAAGTACAGTAGTACTTTTTTATCACCAGACTATGATTTTCCGTGCAGTTTCATTTAGAGCCTTCTCTGTTTGTGACCAGTATTGAGTTGAAGTGTTGTGTTGACGAATTAACCTCGTATCTTTTAAATAATGGATTTAAAAAATAGACTATATTTTACTATAAAAAGGAAAACAAGAAAATAGACTATTTTTATATTAGTCAAATACACATTTAATATTTTTGTTACATTATATAAATAATGAATATAAATTCTGCCTAGTTTTGTAGTTAGTCTCAAGACAAATAAAGGAGGGTTGTCTTGAGTCATCCAAAGCCAATGTAAAATTTGGTTAAATCTTTATGATATAGAGCACAAATGCACAATGACATATTAAAATTTGCATAGCCAACTTTTTCATAAAATGTAGACATGTCAGTCCATGGAGAAGAGTATAATTTGCCCAAATAATTGTAGTAATATAGACCAAAAGATGGTTTTCCCACTTAAAAAATATAGATAAGATGGTTTGAAGGGAAGAAAAATGAAAGAAACGGGATCAATACACTTATCATGCAAAGAAATGAAAGAAAAATTGAACTTAATACTGACTAAGCTCTACAAAATCAACAAGTTAAAAAAGAAAAAGAGACTTAATGGCAACAAATAACCTGAGATTAGTAACACGTATTCAAGAAAGAAAGAAAGGAGTAAGTTAATACCGCTAATTGTTACTCTCTCATGTCCTTGATATAAGATATATTTATCTAATTTGATTATATTAATAAAGTTGATTAAGTTAGTTAATATAACACGTATTTTCTAAAACACTTTAGTCATATTACTTAATTCTCTCATTCTCTCTCCTCATTGATTATTATTGAGAAAGTAATAGGGGTAAATTAGGAAAATAATGAAAATTATGTCTTATATTTAGAATTAAAATCAATTCCGTAAATATATATTATATTAAAGACCGGAAAAATAATAACTTAGCACCTTTTTTATGATCAATCTTTTCTCCTCATCTTCTGGTCCAGACAATTCTCCATTCCTACAAGCATGGCAGTTGAATTCTGTAGCTTCATCTCAGTGCCCTGCTTACTTGTCAAATAATGGACCACCAAGAAACTGAAGTAGAGAAAATACAGTGCTCCCACGGCAGCAATGACGTAATACTACCTCCTGCATTTAAATATAGAAACTAAACAAGAGATTTAATTTGACCCTAAATATAAGACTTCAATTCATTTTATCCCTCAGATTTACGAGTATAATTTTTCCCTAAAGTAGTCTTATAACAAGGGGCTGTCCATCAAGAGTAGCTACAATTTATATGATTAGAAAGGGTATTATTATCAAACTAACAAATATTTGCTTTTTTAATAACTCTTTAGGCCACTTCGTGTCCGGTGCCTTTTTTGGATCCTATTAGCAGGTATCCGAACTGCCGACTGATCTGGATCGAGACTTTGTGATTAAGATGTCTCTCTCTAAAGTCTTTTTGATTAGGGTGATTCAAACTCAATTCACCCATTTTATAGTCTAGGTGACTCACCACTAGACGTATCAACTTTGGATAACCAACATATATTTATTACAAATGACTAACCAAACTAGTTTTTCTAATATCTACAAATTAATTATCTAGCTCTTGAATAGGAGTTTTCAAATCTAACGTGATTAGAGTCATGATGATCCAACCATGGTGTGTTCTTCCATTATCTGATGTTACTTTGGGGACAGTGTTGACTATAAGTATTATTCTGCAGTGGACATGTTCAGCAGCCCCTAAAACGGTCCTCATCAAACTCTCTGGCAGTTTCTTGGTAAAAAACTCTATAATAGCAACAGCAGCAAAAGCTTCAGTTAAAACACCAGTGAGTGCTAAAACTAATGCTACTGTGAAACACAAATCCTATATTTGTGCCCTGCCCTTTTCTCTCTTGGAGTCAAATTAATGGGCCCAAGGAGCAATATTGCAGGGCCTTTAGGGGTTCCACGAAACCCCCCCCCCAATATTGCAGGGCCTAGTTCCACCAGCTCCAAGATATCGTAGCCAAGCTGCTACCCTTTTGACTTCTGGAAAATAACTACCACACATTTTTTTTTTTATAAATAACTAATTTAACATATTATTTTAATATCTATGAATTAGTTATCTAACTCCTCCATTAAAGACTGGAGGTGGTAATAAAAGACTACTAGAAATGAAGACTTCGTATTATTGCTACGGACTTCTTTCAAAATTAACCTTGTATATTTTAAATAATGGATTTAGAAAATAGACTATATTTTACTATAAAAAGGAAAACAAGAAAATAGACTATTTTTATATTAGTCAAATACACATTTAATATTTTCGTTATATTATATAAATAATGAATATAAATTCTGCCTAGTTTTATAGTTAAGTCTCAAGAGTCAAGACAAATAAAGGAGGGTTGTCTTAAACCATCCAAAGCCAAAGTAAAATTTGGTCAAATCTTTATGATAGAGCACAATGACATATTAAAATTCGCACAGCCAACTTTTTCATAAAATGTAGACATGTCAGTCCAAGGAGAAGAGTATAATTTGCCTAAATAATTGTAGTAATATAGACCAAAAGATGGTTTTCCCACCTAAAAAATATAGATAAGATGGTTTGAAGGGAAGAAAAATGAAAAAAAAAAAGGGGATCAATACACTAATCATGCAAAGAAATGAAAGAAAAATTGAACTTTATAATGACTAAGCTCTGCAAAATCAACAAGTTAAAAAAGAAAAAGAGACTTAATGGCAACAAATAACTTGAGATTAGTAACACGCGTTCAGGAAAGAAAGAAAGGAGTAAGTTAATACCACTAATTATTACTCCCTCATGTCTTTAATATAAAACATATTTATTTAATATGATTAGATTAATGAAGTTGATTGAGTTAGTTAATGTGACACGTATTTTTAAAACAATTTAGTCATATTCCTTAATTCTCTCATTCTCTCTCCTAATTGATTGTTATTGAGGAAGTATGAATAGGGGTAAATTAGGAAAAGAATAGCAAATATGAAAATTATGTCTTATATTTAAAACCAAGATCAACTTTTTAAATATGTTTTATGTTAATGACGAATAATAACTTAGCTCCTTTTTTATGATCAATATTTTCTCCTCATCTTTTGGTCCAGACATTCTCCATTCCTACAAGCAGGCAGTTGAATTCTGTAGCTTCATTTACTTTATCTCAATGCCTTTCTTACTTGTCAAATAATGGACCACCAAGAAACTAAAGTAGAGAAAATGCAATGCTTCCAGGGTAGCAATGATGTAATACTACCTCCTGCCCTAAATATAGAAACTAGACAAGAGATTTATTTTAATCATAAATATAAGACTTCAATCCACTTCATCCCTTAAATTTATATTTTTTTCCACAAAGTATTTTTACTGATTACACATAACAAGGGGCTTTCCATCAAGAGTAGCTACAATTTATATGATTAGAAAGGGTATTGTAGGCAAACAAACAAATATTTGTCTTTTTTATAACGCTTTGGCCACCCAGTGTCCGTGCCTTTTTTAGATCCTACTACCAGGTATCTTTGCTACCAACTAATCTAGATCAAGGCTTTGTGATCAAGACGTCTCTCCCTAAGGTCTTTTTGAACAGGGTGATTCAAACTCGTTATTTCACTTTTTTTCAAATTGATCCACCACTAGACCAATCACCCTTAGATAACCAACACATATTTGTTATAAATGACTAACTAAACTAGTTTCTTTAATATCTACAAATTAATTATCTAGCTCTTATGTTAAGAATAGGATGAAGCATGTGGTTAGAGTCATGATGATCCAACTGTGGTGTGTTCTTCCATTATATGATGTTACTTTGTGGACAGTGTTGACTATAAGTGAGCCTAAAGCAATTATTCTGCAATTGACATGTTCAGCAGCCCCTAAAATCCTCATCAAACTCTCTGGCAGTTTCTTGGTGAAAAACTCCATAATAGCAACGGCAGCAAAAGCTTCAGTTAAAACACCAGTGAGTGCTAAAACTAATGCTTCTGTGAAACACAAATCCTATATTTGTGCCCTGCCCTTTTCTCTCTTGAAGTCAAATTAATAGGCCCAAAAAGCTGCAGGGCCTAATCCCACCAGCTCCTGGATAACATAGCCAACCTGCTACCCTTTCGATTTCTGGAAAATAACTAACACACGTTTTGTATAAATAATTTAATTTTTTTTTAATATATATAAATTAGTTATCTAACTTTTATATTAAAGATCGAAAATAATGATAAAAGACTAACAGAAATAAGACTTCGTTGTTGCTATGGACTTCTTTCAAAATTTGGAAGAGTTTAGAATTAAGTGATATCTATGAAGTAGAGTTTGAAAGTTTTACTAAAAGAAAAAAATAAGAGTCAAATACTTGACTACCTCTTATTTTACTTAAATTACACAAACCTCACCTATTTTGGAAACGTATGTAGACCTCCCTCAAAATTAAAATGCATTGTACAAAAACCTCCTTTATATATTTGAGATTCTATTTCCATCCACCCAACCATTAATTGATCGATAAGTTTGACTATTAAACATTTTATTTGACCAAAATACCCTTCTTGTGACAAATGAATAAACATTTATATTTGCTTAAAAATAAATTTTTATGCAAACAAATAATAATTCTAAGACATAGTTCACAATTTCCAATATATTATAATTTTTTTTTTTTTATTATATTATAAAATTTAAACCTTTTATCATATTTATTGAAGTTTAGTATTCTTTTAAATGACTAAAAATATAATTCTTTCTTTCTTTCTTTCATTTGCAACGACACCATGATTGAAAACATATTTGAAAGGCATATTTTTATTCACCATATATTATTGATAATGTAAATTTGACATATTATATAACTTATATTTATTTAAAATTTTAATTTTTTAAAATACATTTTCTTGCATATAAACATGTTTATTTAAGTATGCATCTATTAAAAGAATTAATCATATTTTAATTAAATTTTCTATGTCTGCATTAATTAAACTAATTAAGTATTTATCTCAATATGAAAAAAAAACATTTGACAGATAATTATGTGCAAAACTAAGAATAAATTGAGAAAAAAATCTCAAATTACTTAAACAATTTTAGCCAAAACTAAGGAATTAATAATGATGAAGGGTACATTAGTAAATAAAATTTATTTTAATTTTAATTTAAAAATAAAAATTGTTAACAAAGTTAACGGTTTGAACTTAAGTATATGTTTTCAAAATAAATAGAAAGTCCGTATAATTAAGATAAAATGCAAGTAAGGTTAAAGTATTTTACTCAAAAACGAATCGATGAACTAATAATGGAAAAATAAAAAAAAAATCTAAACTTGAAATTCCATTATTGCCCTCTCAAAAAGGAAAGTGAAGAACATTTGGAACAAGTAATTAAGAAAATAAAAAGGAAAATAACCAAGTCATCCGAAACTCCAAATTAAGAGAGAAGTTTGAAAATTGTAGCGTGGTGATGGAGGAAATGCCAAATAGGAAAACCCGTCCTAATCCATCATCCTGTAATCCAAAAAATAGTTTGAGCTTTTCTTCCTAATCCCATTCCATTTTATCCAAATGATTTTCGCAGTAGAAAGGAAACTAATCGAAAAGATAACATCAACATCAAATAAGGAAGGGTTAACATAATTTTTTTAAAAAGTTTACTTTTGTTTTGATTTTAGTCCATTAAATTTCAAATTATAGGTTTTTGTACCTCAAGTTTCATTTTGTTTAAAACGTTGCTCCCAATAACTTAATAAAAACATGGATAATTTTACTCCTAAAAGAATCAAAACCTATAGTTTGAAACTTGATGAAGCAAAACTAAAATGAGAGTAAACTGGGACCAAAGATGATATTAATCAAATAAGAAAAACACATTGATCAATCAAGACGCATGGTAGGATCACCTGGTTGTATACTCCTCTGGTCTTTAATATAGACATAGTTGACTTTTTTAAAAGGATTGAAGAAAAACTAAATGAGTTACTTTACAATATTGATATTTATCCTTTTTTATATATATCAAATTACTTTGTTTGATTTATGAACTGATATATAATCAAATGATATATGACATATGTTATGATTAACTAACTTATTTAGCTTCGTTAATATTTTCAAAAAAAGTAAACTATGTCTTATATTAAGGATCATAGGAGTATTATATATGGGATCTAATGGAGTATTTGTTTTAGGGTTATGGTGTAAAAATACACATGTGGTTTTCTTAAAAGTGTACCCAACACCAAAGTGTTTTTTGTGTGTGCAAAAGTGACTATATGGTGACAAAAATGGAACAAAAATATTCATTGACCGTTAGTTTGACTTTTTTGTATTTTTAAGGCTGACATGAATGATGACTCAGCTAAATTTCATCCCAAGCTGGCGGTGAAAAACTAGAGAAAATTACACCAAATGGCCCATATAGTTTTGAAAATTATAAAAAGGCGGAAACGACAGCGAGGAGGTGGAGAAGGGTGGCGATGGGTAAGATTGAGATTGAGAGAGAGAAGGGGAATTGGAGAGAAGAGCTGAACTGTAATTTTCTTCAATTTTTTACTGTCAGCTGAAATAAAATTTAGCTAAGTCATTATCTATTTCTTCCTTAAAAATACAAAAAAGGCATTGGATATTTTTGCTTCACTTTTGTAGCCACATAGCCATTTCTACACACACACAAAACACTTGATGTTAGTACACTTTTATAGGAAAACTACATGTTTGTTCTTATACCTTAACCCTTTGTTTTTTTTATATATATATTAGGAAAGAGGTTGGGTTCACCCATGATCCAATGGCAGGGCGAAATCTCTCTTCCTTCTAAGTCATATCGATGTAGGGCAAGGCGAGCCGTCTATTACCCTCATGCGTTAACCTAGGCACCTAAGAGCTAGGATGTCTCCCCCAGCGTCTTGACCAACTCCAGGATCGAACCATTTCCCTTTGGTGAGAGTGTCCGACCCCTTTTCTGAGTTCAAAAAACGAGAGGTAACCCTTTGTTTTATTGGAAGGGCATGAGTGAGTTGGATATAATTTTGTAATAGCCTGGTTATATAAATATTGTCATTTTAAATTGTATTAGAATTTGGGTCAGGGTGCTGAAATCTCATGAAATTGGGTTGATATTTGATTAGTAAATGGATTTAATATTATAAGATTTAATAATATGAAACTTTTTTGATATAAAAAAGTTTTTTTTTTTTGGGGTATAAGATTTAATATGAAACTTGATTGTTGATAATAGCATGAAGAATTGGGTTCCTAGGTGGCGAGAAGAGTAAAGGAAGGAGTGGGTCGTGTTGGGCCAATATAGAGAAGGCCCAGAAATCATTGTTATGTCCGAAAACAAGACGGGACACGACCATGCGTGTTCTTGGGAATAATGGCTTCAATTCTATGCCACCAGTCTACATTAGGTGTCCAATAATTACGTGTCCTTTATATGCTTATATGCTCATATGAGTATAATTTATATATATATATATTTTATTTGTTTAGAATAAATTTATATGATACTTTCTGAAATGTTTTTTGTCAAGATCTTAAATTAATTAGTTTAGGTCTTGCATTTAGAAATATTTATAACACCAATAGACCTAAACTAATTAATTTGAGATAACGAAAGTCAAGAAAAAAACATTTCGAAAGAAAGAAAAAGATATAATTTAAATCTAAATAAATACGATATATAAAAAAATAAAAAATGCTCATACCTCTAATAAAGGTAGGAACACATAAAAAACACCTAATTGTTGGGCACCTAATGTGGACTCCCCTAATACCTACAATACTTTATCGAACGAGTTATTTGGCCTAATCATGATTATTTTTTTTAATTAAAGGGGCATATTCTAATGACCTGTTGTTTTAAAGAGGAGTTTTGTTGTGACTAAGGTTACAAAGTCATTGTCATATACTATAAATACTATAATCATGAATTTGAAGAGCATATACTATAAATATATTTTTACTAAATGTTTTATAACCTAGTAGTGATATGGATGCTTCTTTTTTTAGTAAGAGGTCATGAGTTTGATCTCATTTATAATCCCCAACTGTTAGTGCTAGGGTTTTGAAATCCAGACTAGAAAGCGGCAAGTAAGTCCAGTTTGGGTATCAACCCAGTTCGGTATTTTTAAAAAAATATAATCAACTTTTTTTAAAAAAAATTATTGATAACTCAGAAATCTTTAATTTCTCCTCCAATTTGATTTACTAACTTATGACCCAGTATCTTAACCGGTTTAGTAGCCCGTCCGGATTTAAAAACCTTGCTTAGTGCTTTTCCTTGTTTCCATGTTGTCTCTAGTGATGTCCTCTTTACCTTCTTTCTCTCTTTCTAGCCATTCCTTTTCTGATGCGGTCCACGTTTGAAGGTTTTAACTAGCCTTTCCTTTGACGATAAGCTTTTGTCTTTCAGCGATCGCAGAATGTGTCTTATAAATTCGTTAAAGGATGATTCCCTTCTATCCAATCCAAACGAGTTCACTAGGTCTCATGGGAGTATTCATTCATTCCTGATCTGGACTTGTTCGTATATCATTCCCCTTCCAAATTTTTTTTTTCCCCCGTTAATCTTATGAAAACGCATGCTACTTCCTGTTTTCTTTAATATAAGAGTTAATTGAGTATTTTGAGGAGATTTTTAAATGATAATTAAATTATTAAATTATAACATATACATCGTCTTTTTAAAATACTTATATATATCATTAAAGGAACATTAGTTTAGAGAAAAATAATAAATATAAATACTTAAAAACTGTTTTAAAATCAAGAAAATATAATAAATTGAGATGAATGATGAAGAAAGACTAGAGAGGATTGTAGAGATGAAGAGTGATTGAGAACTCTTATTCACATAGCATTTTCATGTACATTCAATTATTTGTGTTGTTAAGTCACTATATATAGGCCTTCAATTCTCCCAAGAGTTACAATGTCATAAATATAAGAATTAACTCACATTATGGTAGAGTTACAACGTCACAAACATAATAATTAACTTACAACATAAAACTACATAAAACATTGAAGACTATAGGCATTATCGAATCCTAAGAGATTATGAACGTCTGTTACCACAATATTCATAACACTCCCCCTTAGATATTTATAAGAAAATATTATACCTCATTAAAATCTTGCTAGGAAAAACCCAATGAAACAAAAACCCAGTGAAGGGAAAAAAGTATCCAATACATATTAAAGCTGCCTGTTAAAAATCTTACCAGGAAAATCCAGTGAGACAAAACCTTGGTTAAGGTTAAGGAAAAGAATACAATATGGTCTTTACTTCCCCTGATGATAGTATTGCATTTATTCCTTGCATGATTTCTATTCCCCCTCATAACAACATCAATTTTACTCTCCTCGATGACAACATCATTTCTAATGTACTTTTGAGCATATCTTTCTTTTAGTTATCAAACTATGAATGATGCATTGTCATTAAAAGTTCTGCTGAAATGTAGTCCTCTAACATATCTTTTGGAGATGTTAAAATATTAGTATATTTTTTCTTTATCTTATTCATTGTGTAAACAATAAAGAAAAATTATTCTAAAAATCACCAAAATATATCTTGCATCCATATAATTAGTTTGTTCTGAATAAAATAATATCATATAATTTGTTCATAGGACTATCACACCAAATCTTATTTTTGTTTCCACTGTGCACCCCAAGAACTAATTTTTATCAATAAAATATAATAAATACAATAATAGCATGATACATAAATATTGTTATAAAATATAAAGTACTTATGGACCATTAAATTCAATATATCTTTACAAGAAAATTCATTGTGTTAAAAATATGTGATCTTGAAATCATTGATACATTTGATAACTTGATCTACAAGTCAAGTAAAATGTAAAAGTACTCATTTTCTAATATATTTTTCAATCAATTATATATGATTGAATTATTTTCAAATTCTCACAACATTTTATACATAAAATGATTTTATTGTATATGCTTCTAGCATTTTAGATCCTTCAAGGATTCTAAAATAAATTTCATTATTTAATAAGCCATATAAATAGGTTGTATATAACAACATCTAAGTATCTAACAGACACATATTTTTATTTTCATATTTTGCCATGAATACCAATTTATTATATCCACCACAAAATAGTATGACTCATCATAGTCTTCACCAGCATTTGTTAAAATCTTTATTTTCACTTAAATATTTATATATTTCATATTTCAGTTGAGACTGCAGTCTGCAGGTCCATAATTTTCACATATTGAAATTATGTAATCACATTTTCACTATGTCTTTTCCCTTTTACCTTTCCTTTTGGCTAATCATCATTCTGTCCACTTGCAAAATACACTCATGCGTAAGATCCTTACTTGATCACATGAAATTATAATCAAAAGCGTTGTTGACAACTTAATCTTTTCGGTTCCATTTTTCATATGACATAATTCATTGAGATCTCTTTATTACTTTCAAGTACGTGAACCTCTTTTGAAGTTATTGCAATTAGTTACGTCTTGGCCTCTTCTGGGGTACCCACCTCCTCAATATGATCATCTTGATTATTTGCTCCTTTCTCTTTTCTTTTGGAACCAACTATTCTCTCATGCTTCGGGCATGTCTCACTTTCATTTATGCTAATTAGAGCATTTTTAGCTGGAATATGAAATTTAGCAATTCTCATTTAGGTTAGTAATTGCATATGGCAAATTTTATGCAATATTTCATAAATGCAAAACCTAATGAACTTCTGGTTCATATCGCTATATTTCATAATATATACTTGATAGTAATAATGCATTCATTTTGTTTTCTTTTCCAGCTATTCAATTTCTCCCCCTCATGTTAGGAAAACTTTGTCAAACAACAATCGACTAATCATGTAGTATAAATCTCCTAAATCCATTTGTTTCCATTAGAATCATCATTTTGTTTCATTTAAAAACAAATAAGAAAGAGGTTCTTACACAACATCTATCTCAATTTCCTTAAATATCCATCTATGAGCATTGTGGTGGATCAATAAGAACGCACATTCAAACTTTTTAAGAATATACTTGACAAAGTCAATTTTATCAGGAGAATTTGGTTAGCTAGTATAAGTGCTGCAATATGTAAGATCAAATATGCCAAAATTTAAATAGAAATTTTGTTTTCATAAGTATTAATCTAACTATTTATAAAAGCTTCAATGAATGAATCATATAATTTGAAAATTGTGCTTAACATAATAATTTATTCAAACATTCCTATAAACTTCAGGTTTCAAACTAATAGTAATATCATATGTAACCATCTTATATAGATGCATCTATCAAAATTATTGAACATTTATATGGTTTACATCCCATTTGAATGGGCACTACTACAAAAATGTGCTTTTAGACCGTCACATTTAGACCGGATTATAGAGGATTAAGTCTAAAAAGTATGATTGGTGGCAGTTTCGTAAATGTAAAGAACTTTTTAGACCAGATTATAGAGGATTAGGTCTAAAAAGTATGAACAATGGCAATTTCGTAAATATAAAGAACTTTTTTAGTCTGGATTATAGAGGGTTACGTCTAAAAAGTATGACCGGCGACAGTTTTGTAAGTATAAAAAACTTTTTTTAGACCGGATTATAGAAGGTAGCTCTAAACATCCACTATCATAATATTCATAATAAAAATAATTTATTTAGTTTCTATGTTTTTTCTAAATTAGTCAAATGACCTTTATATTAAAAGCCGGGTTAGTATTAAAAGAAAACTAAATGTCAACCTCAGTATATTAATAACCTCTATTAAACTCTTTGTACAGCTAATAAAATTAATATATGGTATTACGCGACCATGACCTTATACCACGCAACATATCAACGAGAAGAAGCCAATTACTGCACCAAAAGTCCGCCAACTATATGTATAGAATTTCTTGGATGTATAAAAAAAACACACACACACACCAATTAACACAAAGTTGGTTTAGAGTAGTATAATATACAAACTTGATATTATAACTAATTTGATATTTTAAAAAGACATTTGTGTTGGAAGAGACAGTTACAACTTCAAATTGGAGAGATGGCTGATGTGAGATTTCAAAATTTGAGTAGTATTTTCTAATTTGGCAAAAAAAAAAGTAGTACTCTTTCTGGCCCAAGACATAGTTTTTTTTTTTTTGGAGAAATTAAGGAAGCGAAATAAACTACTTTAAATTATTTATATCTATGATTTTTCGTCAAACTAATTTACATAATCAATATATTATTTAATGATATATAACATATATTATAGGGTAAAGGAAGTTAATTTTACACATGACCTTTTTCCCACGAAATAAAGACTACGACCTTTTTTCGGAAAGAAAGACGTGTGGTTACATTTTGGGAAAAAATACCACGTAGTAGTTAGTTGACCGTCAACTTGGATGGAGCGACGCGACGACGATTTGATTTACACTGGTTGATGTGGATGTGACGACTAGGATTAATTTTTTTAAAAAAAACTAGAAAAAAATTCAAAAAATTAGGAAAAAAAATCAAATAATTAGGAAAAATTCAAAAATTTAGGGAAAAATTAAAAGAATTAGAAAAAAAAATACCCCCCGCCAAGTGGCCCTACGATTCTTAATCGTAATTCACACATCGATTAGATTTATCTCTCGTGGGAAGAATTGACAAGAAGATTATCTTAATAAATTATTATTTTTTTCCACGAACAATTTACCCTAATAAGATCTTCAACAACTACACCTACAGTGTATATACAACTCCTCCTCCACCAGTTGGTTATCCGGCGTGACGGTGATTCTGCGGTTGTGGGGGCCCATTGGCGGGGGTATTTTAATTTTTCCCTAATTTTTTGAATTTTTTCCTAATTATTTAATTTTTGCCTAGTTATTTGATTTTTTTTCTAATTATTTGATTTTTTTTCTAATTATTTGATTTTTTTTTTCTAGTTTTTTAAATTTTTTATTCCACGTCAGCGTGTCAGTCCGAATCACATCATCATCGTTCCATCCATTTGATTGACGGCCAACTAATTCGGCCGTGGTATTTTTTTCCCAAAACGTAACCATGTAGATCTTTTCTTTCAAGAAAAAATGCCGTGGTCTTTGAACGCCTTTGGGAAAAGTCATGTGTAAAATCGCTCATTTACCCTATATTATAATTAAGTAGTTGATTTAACTTCATTAATCTTTCTAAAAAAAATCAATATCTTTGACTAAAGAAGCAGTATATTCCTATGTTTTTCCTTAGGAAAAATTAAGAAAAAGGTGTTCACACGGAATTAACGTTGGGAAATAATAAAAAATTAAAATAATTAATTATAAGTGACCCTTAGGCCTTCCCAAAGGCTCATGGCTGTGACTCTGACCTTTTTCGCTTTCTTTCCTTCTTCTACATTTGGACTCTCCCTCGCACAACTGCACAACGCACAGAGAGAATTGGTGAATCGGAGATTGGAAGTGAATGTTCGAAATGAGTGTAGGAGTGAGTAATTGGGGATGCACAGGCACCGGCACCGGCACCGGCTATAGGATGATGCCGTTACAAATTCCGTCACGTTCGGCTCTGCATTTCGTCAAACACAAGGAGGCCCTTCTGGTAAAATCGGTCGAATTGAGAAGAAGAGGATTAGGGATTGTGGCGTCAACCGATGTGGCTTCTCCATCAGTGTGGGAGGATTGGAAACCAGCGGAAGGAGCTTCAATCCCTTGCCTCAGCGACATTGTTTGGCCTTCTGCAGGTCTTAATTAGTTCCCATTTTACGCTACTCCGATCTTTCTCTTTTCTTCGATTCGCAATTCTATGAGTGATTTAAACTTTTTGATGGATGAACAGGCGCATTTGCAGCGATGGCGTTATTGGGAAAGATGGATCAGATTCTGGCGCCAAAAGGACTTTCCATGACGATTGCGCCGTTAGGTGCTGTTTGCGCTGTTCTCTTCGCCACTCCCTCCACTCCTGCTGCTAGGGTACCATCTCTCTCTTGCTTGTATTCTTGTTTCACAATTTAGGGTTAAATTAGTTGGATAGATAAAGAAAGCAATCAACATTTCAATGGTATGATATGACATCTGATACGAGTCTATCCATCGGATCGGTGCAAGCTCAAAAACTCACAAACCCTCACGGATTGTGTCGCCTCTATGGAGGACACGTAGAGGGATTGGAAGAAGAGAGAAAGGGATGAAACATTGGAATGGAACCTTGAGAGTAATGCGTCCAATCAATCAATAACTCAATAGTATTTTAAGTTTTAACCTCTCTCTTCTCTAAGGAAAGAGAGAAGATCTTAACCTTATGTTCAAAGGCATAGTCTATAGCTAAATTTAATTTATGAATATATATATATATTATAAGAAAAATCCCAAAAAAAAATCCCCTATTTCAAAAATCTTAAACAGTAATTTTTCTAAGAAAAATTGTTACTTTTTTTATTGTTCTTGTTGATCTAATTATTGTTGTCAACCGGATTTTAAAATTTAAGTGATATTTTTATGTCATTTCTCCTAAAATTTACTTTATTCTGTCATAAATATAAAATAAAGTTGATTTTTTTAGAGAGATTAAATAAAGAAATAAAATTACTTTAAAATATTTTTATTTTTTTCATCAAACTAATTAGTTTAACTAATAAAATGATATAGTCTAAAAATAGACAATAATAATATGATTAAATAACTTATTTAATCCTAAAAAAAAGTTATTTAAATTATGAAGTAGCAGTTCAAAAAGGGTAAATCTAAAGACTATTCCAGAATCCAAATCTTTCCTCAATTCACGCGACAAGATGATTTTCTGTCAGAAACAGTGAGAGAAAATATCAGAGTTAATGGACTAAAAGTTGCCATAATCTTTAATAAAAGTTACGTTAATCAAATTAAAGATCCAGGCTTGGTATTCCATAACGATCATTTTTTTTTTTGTTACAACATAACTCTCATTTTTGTTGCATCATAAATTGCCCATATGCATACCACTCAGGTACTCTGGTTCTATTTATGGATTTGGCTTATATCCTTTACACTTACCATCCTCCGATGCACTTCATACGGCACCGTTTTTTTTTTTTTCCCCTCAAAACACACACACATGGTTCCTGTAAAAAAAAAAAAAAAAAAAAAAAAATTAGGGTACTGCCGGGTACTAAAAATATAATTCAAGATACGGAAAAAATTCTTCATGGTCTTGAAAATTTTTTTGGGGATCTCGAAAAAATATTTCAGGTACTGGCGGGTAGTAAAAAGATATTGACTGGTACCGAAAAAATTATTGATAGTCTTAAAAAATTATTTTAGGATCTTGAAAAAATATTTCAGGTATAGAATGTTACTAAAAATATAGTTTAGGATATTTTTTCAAGATCCTAAAATAATTTTTTAAAATCATCAATAATTTTTTTGTCTTAGTCAAGATCCTTTAATACCCGCCAAGATCATTCGAAATATTTTTTCGAGATCCCAAAAAAAATTTCAAGACCATGAAGAATTTTTTCAATACCATTCAGTATCCTGAATTATATTTTTAGTATCTGGTAGTACCCTAATTTTTTTTTTTTTTTTTACAGAACCGTGTGTGTGTTTTGACTTTTGAGGGGAAAAAACAAAAAAACGGTGCCGTATGAAGTGCATCGGACAGCAGCGGATGGTAAGTGTAAAGGATATAAGCCAAATCCTCTATTTATAAGTCTCATTTGACCAAATCACATATACCAAGGAAATGTAGGTAGTTCAATAATTATGGGGTAAATTTTCAATTTTACCCTCATTTATGAATGACTACCTTTCAACTTTTTATTCTCTCCCTATTTTAATTGGTACAATAATATGGGCAAAATTGTCACAATTACATTTATTTGATAAAAGAGACTTATAAATAAGACCAAATTTTTTGGTCAAAAGAGACTTACAGAATGGTATTTACCTTAATCATAGGCTCGAAGCCCATGAAGACTTATAATTCTTAACTTCTTAGTCCGTGTATTCGGGCTTACTTCTTGACCCGAAAAGGAAAACAAAAGTAAAAAGAAGCAATCGGACTTGTATGGGCCCCCAGCCCACTTAAAACTCCGTTATTGGATCATACTGAAAGAGTTGACCGGGACACCTTTAAAGGAGACAAATATGATTTCAAGTTAAACTGTACTTCTTCCCCACTTCAGCCTGTTCCAAACTAAAATGGTGTACTTTTCAAAACATAAAACACAATTTGATAGGTTTGATTTGGTCTTAATTATACTCCGTGGTCTCTAACATAGCATAGGGTCAATGGTGATGCAGAAGTACAACATGTTCATGGCACAGATAGGCTGTGCAGCCATAGGCGTAACGGCATTCACAGTGTTTGGGCCAGGATGGCTAGCCAGGAGCGCAGGACTTGCTGCTTGCATAGCTTACATGATCTGGACTCGAGCCATTCACCCTCCTGGTGCGTTTCTTTCTTCCTCGAACCCCACAAACAAAACTCTCATGTTTCGTATCCAACCTTATTTTAGGCTCATTCATTTTGTGTAGCTGCCAGCCTTCCTCTGTTGTTCATTGATGGAGTCAAGCTGCATCACTTGAACTTCTGGTATGCTCTCTTCCCTGGAGCCGCCGGATGTATTCTAATCGCTTTGATCGTAAGTATTCTCTCTTGTTTGGGAATTTCAGGATATGTCTGCTTTTGAGTATAGATACTCCCTCGAGTTAGTCCAGTTTTTATAAAGACTTGTTAACTACTTTGCATAAATTAAGGAAGTCTGTTAAAGATAGTTAAGCATCAAGATTTTATAAAAGACATCATTTTGGGTTTGTTTTGTGCATAAGAAGCAAAATCTGTTTTCTCAATTCGACAAAAGCGCAATGCATTGTCGTTTTTACGTTAAAATGTTGGATTCTTATATATATATATATATATAGAGAGAGAGAGAGAATAAATTGTTGGATTCTATCTATGGGGTTTGCTGAGGAAAGTTTTTAACTTTGTGTTTCAGCAAGAGGTGGTACTGTACCTGAAGGACAACGTCAGATTTTGATCTCTGTAGTCTGTACATTCCAAAGTCCAATTCCTTTCAAAATCTAGTTTGAGGGGAGATGAAGACCATTCCTTGATCACAATGTGTAAGTTGTGACTAGTGACGTACAGAGTCCAAATCAAAATAAAATTGTTTTTCCTTACGGGTTGTACAGGTTTGGGTGGATTTGTAATGTGATTGGGGCCTTGAGCCCCTTATGTAAAAAAAGAAGAAGAAGAAAAAAACAACAACAACAAATAAACAGAAGAAAAAAATTGCTAGTCTTGCTGAAAGCAAGGTTCTAATGGAAAATAGATAGATTGATAGGAGGATGATGTGGACAAGTTTGAGTTTGAGTGAGGTGATGAATGATGGTGGTGGTGCAAACAGCGTATTGTCCTTTAAATAATTGGATCCAAACAATACAATATATCAGAACATTGGCTGCTATGTAAAGAGTGCACTTGCATTAGCTTTTCTTAGGTTGACAATTTGTAAGTGACTTGAGGTGTCCAATTCAGACCTCTCTTGAACAGAAGTGGATTGTTATTCCATTCCATAGTCAAACTCTCTGTGATCAACAGCAGCCTATACCAGCATCACTGTTTTTTTTGGACTATCTGTCATTTTTTTTTTTTTTTTTGGTCAAGAAACTATCTGTCATTTATAATAGCATATCATGTACAATAAATTGAGTAAATTTTATAGATATCTCCCCATTTGTATCGAGTCATGTGAAACTTTTTATTTATGTTTGAAATCAACATAAATTATTTTAAAAGTGAAAATTACACGAACACTTTAAATCTTGTTCATATTGTGCTGATTTCTTGTCTACTTCAGACCCTCATAAAACTTACCCTTTTATCCTCAGAAAGAAAGTAAGTTGCACAATTTTTTCGTAAATTCTGTAAATGAGTGGAAGAGAGAGGTGGATTATTACATGAAACATGAGTAAAAGGGAATAGTCAGCCGCAAGTATTGATGTGAATGGCTGTAATCAAGTTCTCTTATCACCTAATGCCCTGTGTCATCCTCCACTCCTTCCACTATCCTCTTCTGATTCTTCACCAACCCACGAATAATACTTTGACTTTTTTAAAAAGATTAAAGAAGGTAAATAACTTACTTAATCATATAATAATTGTGTATCTTTAGATTATGTACCAGTTCATTAATCAAACCAATTGGTATGAGGAAAAAATAAAAATTATCTAAAGTAATTTAATTAGCTTCCTTAATCTCTCTAAAAAAATCAACTTTATCTCATATTTAGGATTAAAGGAAGTAAATTATACACACCATCCTCATGTTAAGAAGAACATTCTTCTTTTTTTTTAAGGAAAAAAAAGGGGTTAAGTATCAATTTTCATACGAAGACGCGTCAGAAAGAATGCTACCCTCGAAGTATAAAAACGTATGATATTCCCTCCGTTAACAACCGGTCAACTAACGTTAAATAATTTACTCAAATTTTTGTTTTTCATACTAGTTAAATAATCATGATTCTAGATGCTACGAGTAAGTGAATTGGATATGAAGTTCAATTTCGCAAGTCAGTTTGTATCTGTCAAAAGTTGTTTGATTATTGGATAAGGAAGTGTGTGTAAAAGTCTTTGCAAATAGTAAGAGCACCCACGAGTGTTATGATAAAGTAAAGGCACAACACGAGAAGGCATTAAAAGACTTGCAGATATGATATGGTTTCCTAAAAGTTAGAGGCACTCCCTTTAGCTCTCTCAACCTTTATTGTTTATTGGGTTCGCTATCAGTAGCCATTGAATTAAATCAATAAATAAAAAAAGAGATCCAAAATGGGTGGTTGGTATATAATGGAGGTTGTGGTATTTGCAATGTTTTTGCCAAAATGTGATGTCAAACTGGTTAAGGTAGTGGAATCTCGATTAAACACCAATCATCCAAAAAAGGAGTAATTATTATTCAAATTATTATACTATTTTAGAGTAGTGGTTGGTTCATCGTTCAACTATTTATTGATATCATCAGTTGGGTCGCATTCTGAGAGAGAGTCACGGATTCAATCATAAAGGCCAGATTTTTCTCAAGTGAGTTCTGTTTCTTTCTTTCTTTCATTCAGGGACTTATTTGCTATATGCCTTCTTTTTAAAGGCCATTCCTTAAACTTTCTTTCTTTGGCTTTCTTTCTTTCTTTTCTTTTGGTTTAAGAAAGAAGAATCAAACACCTTCGCTGCCAAAGTGCTTGTGCTTTTAAGGTGATGTGATGCGAACGATTGATCTTTATTTTATAAATGACCCAAAAAATCATTTCATTTTTTGTCTATCAACTTGTCAAGGGAATGACAATACCAAGGTTCTGAAACCAGACCGGCTACTAAACCGGCTAGGTATTGAGTCAAGGGTTAGCAGATCAGATCGGAGCTAATCCAGAATCAATCGATGATAAATTGAAGATTTCAGTGTAATTAATATAAAATTTTAAATATTTTTTTAAAAATAAAATAAATAAAAATCCAACCGGGTTATGCCCAAATTGAACCGGTTCACCGGTTTCTGGTCAGTTCGGCTAGTCTGGTCCGGTTTCAAAACCTGGGTAATACATAAAGAAAACAAAGAAGGTAATATAGAATTGTGAAGAGGTAGAGTTTAGTAGAATAAAAATAAAAATATTTAAAACGATGCATGCATGGGTTTGGTCGCTAGAATCAAAATAAAATACCAATTAATTAATATCTAAGAAAACAAAAAAGTGAGCATGACAAATTCACTTAGTGTAGTGGGTTTTAGAGTTTGAAGCACAGGAAAATATAATATAAAAAGAATTATATGATAAAATTATAATTTTTAAAAAGTTGAGGGCAGATTCACCCAAGTCTACCTATGCCATTATCAATAAATAAACACACAAATAAATAAACCTGTGTGTTAGTGTATATAGTACTTACTCTTATTTTTAAAATAAGAGCCCAAAATTTTAATTATATTGATTCTTTTTATAAGAGCTCGATAAGAGTTATTTTAATATTTAATGAGTTTTTTTTTGGGGGTAAAAATTGGGGCTCAATCGCCCTTTGCTTCATTAAAATTAGTCAGGATCTAGCCGTGAGTAAACAACTCCCACAGTATCCCTGTACAGAAAATCTACCACCCCTGCTGGTGGAGAATAAAAAACAGTAAAATCCTCATTACAAATAAAGCTATACTTGGCTAGCCAATAAGCCACAATATTACCTTCGCTCAAAATATGGGAAAAGGAAATCTGAAGCCAATGAGCTTTTTTTATTTGTGCCTCTCTTTGACTATATATATCACATTAATTAAAAGATTGATGATATTTATACTCCCTCTATTTCTCTCTCATAAGTCATAATTTCTCGTTATAAATAAAATTGACTTTAAAAAATTATTTCAAGATATGCTTATTAATTTTAAGTAGGGTTAAGGTCTGAAATTCTTAACGAACTATTAGAGGAGGCGTCTGGCCAAGAAAAAAACAATTGAAGGGCCTAAATTGGTAACGAACTATTAAAAAGTGAAGAAAAAAAGAATTTTTTAAGCAGATTCGCCAACGAACTATTACCTCGTCTTTTTTTTAGTGTCTCCGTCTTCCATTGATTGTCGCGATGTCGTGACGTCAGCGTCTCCAAAGCTTCCATTGTTCTTGAGTGTTCTTTCACCCTCTTGAACTCATCCAAGATCACAACTTTCGATCAGACACGCCTTACACTGGAGTTGTCGTGCCACAAGAACAAAGAACCGCAATTGTACATAACGCTTTCGCATGGGTCAATCTCTCGTTGGTGTTTGCCTTATCCAACAAAAAGGTTTTAACCGCTCCTTTCTCCAAATAAGCGTTTCAATCACCGTCTTACGCCAGGTCTTTCATATTTTAACGTAATAGTGATAGTTGTTTTTTTAATAGTTCTTTGGTATTATTTTTTTTCACTTTTTAATAGTTCTTTGGTATTTTTTTCACTTTTTAATAGTTCGTTACTAATTTGGCCCCTTCAATTGTTTCTTGTTAGACATTTCTCGGGTAATAGTTCGTTGCAAATCTACACCTTAACCCTTTTAAGTAATTCCAACCATTTTCTTAAGTGGTTTACACTTTTTATGTTGCATGAGAAGAAGAAGATTCCTACACATACATGAAATGGTGAGACCCATATCTTTTTTATATATATAAAAAAAATCAAGCACGAAAATAGTGGGACTCAAATCTTTTTGTATCTCTGACATGAGGAGATGAGAAGTGTATTTCTCTTTTCTTAAACATTATAATTTAGTTTTTTGGCAAAAAAAAAAAAAAAAAAAAAACATTATAATTTAGTTATTGATTTTTATAAATAGTACCGGACCGAGTGTACACACACGAAGAAAGGGAGGGAGAGAGAGGTGTAGGGTAGGGCAGGGTGGGGTAGGATAGGATAGGATAGGATAGGGTAGGGGGACCAAGGAAAGAGAAGGAACACGTGTTGCGTCAGATTATGGCTGTCATATTCTCCTTCTGATGGGACCCGCCTCCTCCCCATCCTTATCTCTTTACTACGTCTCCCCCTTTTTATTTTTCTTCCCTCTTTCGCCTTCTTTTCATTTCATAACTTATCACAACTGCTAACCATCTGATCTGTCTATCATATCATACACCCCACCAATTCAGTGACAATGTTTACCTTTTTTTTTTTAATAGATATTAATAAAGTTAATTAAAATATTTACATTTATCATTTTTTTCCTAAATTATTTTTTCTAACATTAGAAACTAAAATACTCCTCTGGCCATAATTATAGAATATAGTTTATAGTATATTTTATACTATAAACTATGTCTTATATTTAAAACCAGAAGTAATATAATCTAAAGATACACAATATATGAATGATTAAATAACTTATTTAACTTCTAAATTCTCTATAAAAAAAATCAATTATATCTTATATTTAGAACCAGAAAGAATATATTATATACAGTAACCGGCAAAACTTGCACATGTTAGAATTATACAACTTATGATCCATTTTGGTGATAATCCAAAGCTTATGAATTATTTAACCCTCTTAATAAGAGGACTAGTTGGAGTGTGGCAGAATATATAATACTCCTTCGGTTCTAAATATAAGCCGCTTAGTTCCTAGCCAATTAATTTGCATTACAAACAAAGTTTTATATTTAAGATTTGAAGTAGTAATGATTTTATTGATTTAATGGAAAGACCATTATGACCTTCATGTTTAACCATGGCAAAAACGAAGTGTTCTATATTTTGATGATTATTACTCATGTTAACACATCGGTATATTAAGATAACTTATTATTTTTATGGGTTTAATGTTTTTGCTTTTGCTGCAGAAACATTTTTTCTGTCACATTCACATAAAAGTTAGTGGGTCCCATTATTTTTTTTTTTTTATAATGGGACCCACTCACTTTTATGTCAGTGGGACAGAAAAAATGTTTCTACAGTAAAAACAAAAACATTAAACTCTATTTTTATACTCAATCTGATTTTTAATATAAGACATATTTATTTAATTTGATTAAATTAAAGAGATTGGTTAAATCAATTAATATGATATATATTTTTAAAACAACAAAATCATTTTTTTCGATTTCCTCATTCTCTCTCCTCCTTAATTATTATTAAGGAAGTATAAATAGGCGTAAATTAAAATAAATAAATTTAAAAATGATGTCTTATATTTAAAATCAAAATCAACTTCTCAAATAAAATCTTATGTGCACAACAAGTGGAGTACTATACAGGGGCTTGTACATAACACTTAATCTTATTTATAAGTCTATTTCGGGAAAAAAATTGGTTTATTTATAAATCAGCTTCGATATAGTAAATGAGATGTAACATTTTATCAATATTAATGGTAGAAGGAAAAAAGAGTTAAAAATATTTTTTTATAAATAAGAGTGAAATTAAAAATTTATTAAATAATCATTGAATTAACACATGTATGAATTAATTAGAAATGATTTATAAATAGAAGAATCGGAAGGAAGGAAGAAGCGGTGGCTATAGTTGATATTTTACATGGGAATTGACATGATGGGCCCCACACATTGCTGCCAGAGAAAAGACGCCACGATGCTCCCCCGATGTCGTTGTCAGTGGGACCCACCTCCTCACATTTGTTCACATTCCAGTGGCTTCTTCCTCCCCTTGTTTTCTTCTTTTTTGTTTGACCACCATGCTCTTCCCTTTCAACCAAAAATCTAAAATAAATAAGAAAAGGAGAACGAGGACGACGTCCTTCCATCTCGACCCTACACATCACGTGTGATCCGACGGTGTGGTGGGAATTGACCACTTCCCTAGGCAATGTGCTTCCTGAACATAGCCCCACATGTCAACTTCCCAATGGTCCAGACGCTTTTTAATATGTTAATTTTAATTTAATTAAATTATCCTGCTATGTTTTATATTACAACTTCACCACCGTCGGCAACCTCCCTGTATCCTGTATCATATGGTAGCCTAGCCTCCAAAATATATCTCAAACTATACTCAAGATAGTACTTGTACTTATGTTATATACTCGTATCATACGTATTTTAGTGAGCCGGGAAATTTTTTTTTTCCGCCAGAAAAGAACAGTCTCTCTTCATATTAAAAAAAAACAAAGAAAAAAACAAAAACGGTAAGCATTTTGAGAGTGGGTAATGATCAATATTATACTCTCTCCACGAAAAATAAAAGAAAGTGTTAAATTAATTATTTATAAAAAAAATGTGTGATTTTTTGAAAAATAGCAACTTTAGTCATTTGTATTGGAGTTAGTACTTTTTTTCTTTTTTTTTTTGCTCAGAAATTGGAGTTAGTACTTGATAGAAACTCTCCTGAATAGGTATATATGTGTGTAAGGTGAATTATTCAATCATATTTAAAATCAAAATAAACCTCTTAATTAGCAACAACGTTTAACATACGAGTATGTATTGTTGGTAGTGTGTCTTTGAGCTGATTCAAGCCTGTGCATCATTTTTATTAAAAATATTATTCAATATAAAATAATTATCTCATCAACTGAATTCTTAAGCTTTAAGTTATCATCATATTTTAATGTTTCATTCTTTATGCTTATTATTCCATTGGACCCATTGTATATGAATAAATATATGGACGAATGATGAGATCATTTTTTGTTTAGAATCACAAGAAACTAAACATTACATTATTATTATTATTTCATTTTTTATAAAACATTTTGTTTCATTTCACTGTGCATATAATTGTGAGGAATTATTTTTCAAAAAAAAAAAAAGAGTGTTGTTACTTTTTTTTTGTTACCCTTAACTTTTCTAACAGGTTTTGTACATTACAATAATATACGGTCTTATTCACCGTGACTGCTAGTGGCAAGTTATGACATCATTCATGATATCTTATGATGTGAGAGAGATGCTAACTCAGGTTTAAATTTTGGATTAAAAAAAAAGAATTGGGAAGAGCTGTGGTTAATTATAAGAAATGTGAGCCACATATTAAAAGATATTGATAGTAATATGTCACCATCCAAATTGAACCGTCATCGGAATTATATATATATGGACTTGTTTAGCAATAATGGGACCCTCCCCGCCACGTATTATTTTCATAGTGTGAAGCAACCCTTTACTTCCTTCAAAATTCAACTCTTACATATGATATGTTTGAATTAATGATGGAAACTGTTTTTTGTAATTTATGATATATGAGGTAAGTATATAAGATAAATTTTATCTCAATTTCTTGAACGCGGTCTCAAACATGCACTATATACCAGGGGCGGAGCCAAGAATAGAAATTAGGGGGGGCGAAATTACAGAATAAAACGCAGTAGAATTAGTATTTGAAATTATGGGGAGAAAATTACAGAATTGGACCCAAAATGTTTGGAAATTATGCTTTAGCCTCATAAATATTTCAACATTTTCAGTTTAGTCCCTCCATGAGACTTTTTAATAGGGACTAAAGTGAAAATGTTGAAATTTTTATAAGGATAAAGCATAGTTTCCTATACTTTTGGGTCCAACTCTGTAATTTTGGGGGGGGGGGCGGGGGCCACCCCTAGCCCCCTAATTCCGCCCCTGCTATATACTCAAATTAGTTGAAGAAATCTAGCTTTGTTGCAAGACGGCAGATAACTGACAATATCATTATTGCACAAGAGGTTATTCACTCAATGAGATCCAAAAAGGGTCCGGAAGGGTGGTTAGCAATTAAAGTGGACCTTGAAAAAGCATATGATCGATTGCGCTGGGACTTCATAGAAGAAACACTTTATGATGCCGGCCTTCCAAGAAAATTTGTCAAAGCTGTGATGCTATGCGTTTCTACCTGTAGTATGAGGGTTGTATGGAATGGTAAGCATCTTGAGAAATTCTGTCCCTCGAGAGGTATTAGACAAGGGGATCCACTCTCGCCTTATCTTTTTGTCCTCTGCATGGAAAGGTTATCTCAAATGATTAACAAAATGGTGACAGAAAATCGGTGGAAGCCAATTCATATGGGACGTGGAGGTCCTCCTCTCTCCCACCTATTTTTTGCGAGATGATTTAGTGCTCTTTGGTTCCACCTTTGAAGCCTCACGGGGTACACTTGATCAATAATATCCTCAGTGATTTTTGTTCCAGCTCGGGTCACAAAGTTAGTAACCATAAGACTGAGGTGTTCTTCTCCAACAATGTTCCTCATGGCGTCAAAACATGGGTGAGTGAGGAGTTGGGCTTTAATCGAACTGAGATCTCGGGAAGTACCTTGGCGTTCCTTTACTCCATAAACGTGTACGGATTGGGACCTATGAGTATATAGAGGATAAAATTAAAAACAAACTGTCTGGCTGGGAAGCGAAGACTCTATCACTCGCGGGCCGTATTACATTAGCAAAATCCGTATTATCTGCTATACCAGTATATGCAATGCAAACAACGAAGTTACCATCTGGGATGTGTAGCCGCATTGACCGACATATCAGGAATTTTGTGTGGGGTAACATGGGTAATCAACGGAAGCCAAGCCTGGTAAAATGGGATGAAATGTGTACACCTTACAAAGCGGGTGGTTGCGGTTTTAGAAGGCTAGAACAACAAAATCAAGCGTTCCTGATGAAGCTTGGTTTTACTCTTAGATCTCAACCGAAGCTTCTTTGGGTACAGGTCCTTCGAAAGAAATATGGGTGGGATGATTACCAGGGCCCTCACAGGAAAAATCACAATTGTTCTTATTTATGTAGGCATATTAAGAAAGTATGGTCTGATGTGGAACTTGGCATAAGGTGGGACGTTGGTGATGGTTCTCGTACTCGGTTCTGGACTGATAATTGGCTATCGGAGACAGGCCCCTTAAACCTATTGGCATTCAGAGATATCACGGAGAATGAGGCTTCCCTCCCAGTTTGCCACTTTGTTACCCCTGAAGGTAATTGGAACTGGGACCAGTTTCATGGCGATCTCCCTCAGCATATTCTTTCCTTAATTTCGGGTTGCAAAGCCCGGACGGTGAGGATGGTCTTTGCTCGTTGTTTTTGGGATCGTTCACCTGATGGACAGTTCTCTGTTTCCTCCGCCTATGAGATGCTTTGTGATGTTGAGATCGAGGAATCTAATCGCCTATGGGAGGTGATCTGGAAGTGGGAGGGTGCCCAGAGAGTTAGAGTTTTCCTCTGGCTAGCGGCACAGAAAAGATTACTTACCAATGCAGAGAGGCGACGACGTCATATGGTGGACTTGGATCTTTGCATGCGTTGTGGAGACGTAGTAGAGGATACCGATCAAGTGTTACGAAAATGCAGGTTTGCCCAGGAAGTATGGAGCTACTTGATGCCAATAGATCAAAGACAACGCTTCTCCAACATTGATTTCATGATTTGGATGCTACAGAATCTTGGAACGAATCGTCAATGTCTTAACGGGCGGGCCAAATGGGCAAGCTTATTTGGTCTGACATGCTGGAAACTTTGGAAAGCTAGAAATAAGGCTGTATTTCAGAATATTCATCTTCAACCAGCTCAACTAGCTCGAGAAGTAATGCTTTTAGCTGATTTCAATGTACAAGCAACGGAACTCGTTTGTTCAGCACGAGGTGACCGTCAGAGGAAACTGGAGCGGATTATAAAATGGCGTAAACCTTCAGGTAATACTATCTCCTTGAAGCGTGATGGGGCGAGAAAAGAGACTCTAGACTTGCAGTGCGGGAAGTTTACTTCGGGATCATGAGGGACGTTGGATAGTTGGTTGCCGCGACACATTGGTATCTGCACCCTCTCCGGGCGGAAGCGTGGGCCCTCATGGATGGCCTTCAACGGCATGGGATAAAGGCTTCGGGATGGTGGAAGTTCAAATAGGCTTGTTTGGTTGCACTAAGTTTAATTCTTAGGGAGGAAGGACACGCTAATCCAAACATGTGTTTGGTCGGAAGATTCAACGTCTTTAGCCCGGGAATGGTTAAGAATCGTTACTCATACTTTTTGTGAGGGTAATTAGTGTGCTGATTTTCTTGCTACATATGCTCTACATCCGGAGAGGGGATACCACATACTAGAGGCAGCCGTGACCTTCAACGCTTCCTCCAAGAGGATGTAGAAGGTATCGGACGAGTAAGATTTTGCTCTAGTACTTCATGATCTTTGATGATCAGTCCCTATTGTAAACCAAAAATTAGTTGAAGAAAGTAATTATAAATTACTCTAAACTATCCAACATTTTTTTCGAAGGGTTTTCTATGTATCAATAAAGACAATGAATTTGTGTTTTCTACTTTACAAATAACTTATAACCTCAACTAACAAATTGTTAATGTGTATATTTGGTATGATTTTTGGAGAACTCAATCGGACATATGCACTGTTTGAATCAGGGGTATGCATGAAGCCCAGGAACCCAGTACGCCACTCGAGCCTGACAAAAAATTGCCCTGCCTAACCCAGAATAAATTGGATACAATCGGGCTGGGCATTTTTACAGGTAGGGCCGGACATCAGGCAGGGTATGCCACCCTGCCCAGTAAGTATATATATTATTGTATTTGATATGATATTTTTATATAATAATTAATATGCTTTCATTATATTATATATTTACTAATATTCTAATATATCCATTGAGTATTTCACCATTAGTCCATTATATTAATAATGATGCTTGTATTTAATAGACTATGGATGTTATTTAATTCTTCAAGTATGTGTATTTTGAGTATTTGTTAAGGCATATGGTGGTTTTAATTTTTAAATTTCAAGACTCAAATTGTAGATTTATTTTGGAAAATTTAAAATGTATAATTATAGATTACATTTGAAGTTTACAATATTATTTATCATGTATGATTAATAATGTTTTTTACACATATGGTGTGGTAGGGTATTACTATTTGGGTAAGGAAGCCTGCCAGCCCAACCCATTATCGCCAAGTCCGAAAATGTTAGGCTTCATGGGGAAGTAGAGACGGCAAATTTGTATTTATTTTTGCGCCAATAATCCATTTTGCAGGGGTCTCCTACCTATGCTCACCCCTAGTTTGAATCGGACTTATGAGAAAACGCGTGTTTAGTTTAGAAGTTGTTTCAATCGGACTTATGAACCAAAAGTAACTTATTTGAAAAGTAAGTTACTTTGGGGAGCTGTTGTTCTAATCGAACTTATGGACCAAGATCATGAAACATGTTTTTAGTACCGTTCAGTAGCCTAAAACATATTTTTAGTACCATTCAATAAACTAAAAAATATTTTAGGGTACTGACTGGATGGTACAAAAATAATTTCTTCAAGATCCTAAAATAATTTTTCAATATCATGAAGTAGTTTTTTTAATATTGTTCAGTATATTTTTAGTACAATTTAGTACCCCTAAAATATATTTTAGGATACTGACTGGTACTAAAAATAATTTTTTCAAAATCCTAAAATAATTTTGCAAGATCATGAGGTCTTTTTTTAGTACCGTTTAATATCCTAAAATATATTTTTAGTACCATTGCCCTAAAAAATATTTTATGTGTTTGACTTATCTTAAAATTAATTTTTTCAAGATCCTAAAATAATTTTTCTAAGGTCATGAAGTATTTTTTTTTAGTACCATTCAGTATCCTAAAGTATATTTTTTTTAGTATAAGCTAGTATCATAAAATATTTTTTAGGGTATTGAATGGTACTAAAAATAATTTTTCAAGATTATGAAGTATTTTTTTTAGTACTATATTTTTAGTACCATTCAGTATCCTTAAAAATATTTCGGATTAACTATAAGTTTAAATATCAAAAGCTACTTATGCTACCGCTAACCTAAACATAAATAACATTTCACAATCTGAGTTTTACTCAATTTAACTTTTCTATAAGTCAGATTGATTATAAGTTTTTTTTCCACCAATATCCCAAACAAGGCCTATGACACGTTTAAATTTTACATACACAATTCATAGACAGGATACATTTAAATAATACACGCACAAAATTCATAAACAAGCATTCTCCAAGTTATTTATATTTCAGACAATTTTTTTGAAAGTGGCTTACTGTGGAGTATGAGAAGTATATATGTATATACTATCTTATTGATTGTCTTTTTTCAAAGATATTAAGAAAGTTAATGAATTTAGCTTAAAATATTTATATTTATTATTTTTTTCTAAAAATCCAATGTGGTGGGTCGACTTTAGAATCCAATGTGAGCGTGGGGCCAAAAACTGACCTTGGCAAACTCCATTTATGTTCATCCTGTTCTTAGCTATGACTCTTCAATGCTCCCCCAATAAATTCGAAAAACTGACAACAACGTGTTAAATTTAATTCAATTCACTTTTTTGGTTTTTTAACCTACAACGTGAATAATTTAATA